>WOXC01002786.1:0-681984 GCA_011680675.1 Gymnobelideus leadbeateri
TAAATGTTATTTTTATCCTCTCCAGTACAGTTATTTTAAATAATTCTGAGGAATTTAACTGCTACAACATTTAAAAGAACAGCTATAATTTGAAAACTATCAAACCAAACTTCCTTCTTGTTTAACAATGAAATTAAAGTTTCTCAGAAAAAATATTACCTATCAACTCAAAAGAATTTGACAGTTTTTTCTTATTAATATATATCAGGAAAAATCAAGGAAGGTTCCACAATGTTGGGCAGAGCTGTGGCAAACATGGGAACATATGATAAAAGTCACATAGAAATGGACAGGCATGAAAGGGTTTGACTGACTAGAAAAAACTCAAAGGATATATGCATGAAAAGCCTTCCTTTGTCAAACAGCAATGTTTTCTTAAGACTGTATTTCTAAGAACCTACTGTATCCTACATTATTCCTTCCAACATCCTATTTATTCACAATACTGGAACCAACAAGCAAGGAGCAAAGAGAAATGAGATGCCTTTATTCAACAAGAAGAATAAGGATTCACTAAAGTTTTGAAATTAAAAAACATGTGATATGAGTGGAAAAAATTGAAGAAGTAGAGTTCATTTTACAGCTTTACTTCATCAAAATTACAGTCTGCTAGGAGACTGGGATTGTCAGTAATTATGGGTGAACCTTTTAATTCTAGTTTTATCCCAAGCTGTATTCCAAATCCCTCAGGTATGGTATGAAATCAGAAAATCAACCAAGGAGCACAGGACAGATTTTAGAGAATCTTCCCATTATCAAGGCCTGGATTATCTTTAAATAGTCAGAAGGGGCAATCCACAGCATTTGTTCAATGCGCTCCAGGAGAGAGGCAAGGAGGAAAAGGAACAAATGCAAATCCTAGTAACTCCTAGGATGGAATAACTTCATCCTTTCTCTAGCTAGGTGATTCTGCTTTTTAATCAACTGTCCTTTAAGTCCAGGTATTTGCCAGACATATCAAATATCAGGGAAAAATTCAGGTTTTCTAGGTTCACCCTAATTCTAACTCATACCCCTAGAACAACCCCAAAGTATTTTAAAGAATTGTGAACCTGGAAACATAATGTCATTCATAAATAGCACACACTCACCTGTTCTAATGTAGCAGCAAAACCCTGTCTGTCTGCAACATAGGGTAGACCATGAACCAAGCCTACTTTTTCTGTCATTTGATTAACCATGTCGGTTAATGTGTCTGGAATTACTAGAAAAAAAGAATAGGAGGATTATTTTTCTTTAATTAAAATGCCAAAGACACTAAAATTTTCTTTGTGGATCATAATATAAATACAAAATATTGCTACATTTGTATTTAAATAAATATGAATATAACTATCAAATAACAATTCTGGGCTATGCACCAAATTCCAAAAAGTATTCAAACATACAACAAACATAAACATTTACAATGTGGATTTTACTAGTAACAGTGGGGTAGAGTTCACATCAACATATAATTAATGAATGCCCACTAACTGGGAGACCATATTGAGAATTATGGAAAATAGCATTATTTGTGAGTTTTAAAGCAGTAACAATAAAATTTACAGATCTGTGGCCCTACTTTAAGAAAAATTGCCTATTAAAAACTTACAAAACAAAGTTTTCACTCTATTAAAAAACCTTGCAATAGCATTTCTGAAAACAGTAAGCTTCCCAATCACATTCAAAAGGATTTGAATTTAAAAATTTTAATTTATAAGTAACTTGTAAGATATATTTTTTGTAAAACGGGAGCACACTTCTATTTTAAAATTAAAAATGAAAACTGAGTATAAGACAGAGATACTGAGAAGATAACCTATTTCCTTCAAAACCAATGCAAAATATATTATGACCTGTTTGCAAATAGAGGAAAACATGGGATTTAGGAAAATTTCTAAAATACTGCTGAATCACTGTAGCCTGACCAAATAATATATGGACTTTTTCAAAGCAATAATTAAGTTTCAAATTTCACCATTACCAGCAAGTTCTTGATTAAATCATTTACATGTGTGTGTGTATATGCATATTCTAATAAAAAAGGCATTAACATGGCATACTTGATAGAAATAAAGCCTGAAAGTCTGGAGGGTCCAGTTGACAAATACTGGCTGTGCAGAATATTTGCCAATTTTCTACTACACATACACACACCCAAAAATGTTCCAGTAAGAAATGTACATATTGTCCTTATTCTCCATGTACACAAATTATTCTTTAAATAAAAAATAAAATGGAAGAATAAACAGAGGGAAATATAAGGAAGATCTAGACATACAAAAGTTATTAGGTTACATAATGGTCTTTTTGTAATTAAGAACACACATAAGGACACTGATTTTAAAGATATTAAAGATAAAGAATTGTGAGGTAATTTACACATCTTTTTCAAAAGATGAACTTCTTTGCCACCTCTATGCTATCATGTAATAACGAAGTCACTTCTCCAACTCAAGAAAGAGGAACTTGTAGTAAATTACAGTTCAATTACTTATGACAAATAAATTTATAAGATAAAGAAAGAAACACCTCACCTTTAATTCCACTATCACAAATCCATATGAGGTCATATTTTGCAACTTCATACCCTGGCATTAAATTATTAATTTTGGGATTAATTCCAACTTTCTTGCCTCCTAAAAATGAAAACATACATAAATGAAAGAGATCACATGACGTTATATACACTGACTTCTACAGTTTACATCACAGTCAATGGGAGAGAAAGATACCAGAAACAACTCTATAACACACTTTTCAAAATATATTTAAAAGCTGACTTAGTTATAAAATAAAAATAAACACCGAAAATCTTAAGATCAATTTTATCTTATACAATTCAGACATAAAAGGTGACAAACTATAAGTGAATCAGGAGAATAAAGAATAGTTTACCTGTCAGATCTATGGAGAACAGCAGAATTCATGATCAAAATGCATAATGGATAATTTTGATTACATTAAATTGAAAAGTTTTGCACAATGTAAACAAGATAAGAAGGAAAGCAGAGAGCTGGGAAACAATATCTACAATGTTTACAGTCAGTGTCTCTGATAAATGCTTCATTTCTAAAATATATAAAGAACTGAGTCAAATTTATAAGAATATAAGTCATTCCCCAGCTGATAAATGGTCAAAGGACATGAACAGGCAGTTTTCAGAGGAAGAAATTAAAGTTATCTATAGTCATATGAAAAATGCTCTAAATCACTACTGATTAGAGAAAAACAAATTAAAACAACTCTGAGGTACCACATCACACCTATCAGATTGGCTAACATGATGAAACAGGAAAATAATCAATGTTGGAAAATGGAACACTGATGCATTGTTGGTAGAGTTGTGAACTGCCCTAACCATTCTGGTGAACAATCTGGAACTATGCCCAAAGGGCTATAAAGCTGTGCATATCCTTTGATCCAACAATCCCACTACTAAGTCTACATCCCAGAGAACATAAATAAAGGGGAAATGACACACATGTACAAAAAACATTTATGTCAGCTCTTTTTGTGGTGGCAAAGAATTGGAAATTGAGGGGATGGTCACCAATTGGGGAATGGTTGCACAAATGGTGAGCATGCCAACTTCAGAAAAACCTTGAAAGACTTGCGTGAATTGATTGAAGTCAGCAGGACAGCACTGTACACAGTAATAGCAACATTGTGCAATGACTGATTTTGTTACACTTAGCTCTTCAGAGCAATGCAAAGATCTAAGGCAATTCCAAAAGATTCATAACGGAAAATGCTATCCACATCCAGAGAAAGAACTGTGGAGTCTGAATGCAGATCAAAGTATACTATTTTCTATTTTTTTGTTTTGTTTTTTCTTTCTCATGTTTTTTCCCCTTTGTTCCAATTCTTTCTTTCACAATGTGACTATATCAGAAATATGTTTAACATGATTGATTGTGCATGTATAGCTTGTATCAGATTGCAAGAGAAATTTAGAACTCAAAATCATATAAAAGTGAATGTTTAAAAACTAAAACAAAAAATCAAAAACAAAAACAAAACAGATTTAGGGGGGAAATTTTATCTTATTTTTTTCAGGATAAAAAAATCTAATGATATAGGAAGACCTTTTGACCTTTGTGAACTTTGTGGCATCAAGTTTCCAGTTCTAAAGTCACCGTCCTGCTTTCCTTTCCTTTGTTGAATTCCTATCCATCCAGTAAAGATCAAATTAAATAAAGCCTTCCTGATTATTCTATAGTATATTGGCTTAATCCCCTAAAGACTGAATTCTCCAACAGAAGGGACCAACTCTTACCACAGTATTCCCTATATACACAGTAGGTGCTTAAAAATGTCATTCAATTTGAATGGTTCCCTAACTACATTAAATATTTTAATCCCAACTATCATAGCTATGAATTTAGGGGCTAACGTTGGGTTTCAGAAGCTTGTCTTTCTTCTTCTGAATGACAGTGTATTCTTCCCTACTTGACACCCAATTTAAGCCTTGGCTATTCTAAATCAATCAGTGAGACAGAAAAAGGTAAAAAACAAACATACAAAAAAAACCTCCCACCTTTCACATGTAAAGAAAAATTTTTAAATGATAGGCAAACATTTTCTTTAAATGACAAGACCATCCCATGTGAGATAATCTTACTCTTATAGCTCAAGTTTCTCCTATTTTTCTTCCAAATCCTTTATTAACTTCTGGTTTGCATCATTCATTTCTGCCAGATTTTGAGTTACAATTTTTTCTCCATTTTTCCCCTACCCACCACCCCAGAATAGCAGTCCCACAGGATATTCCCTCCTCCAATCTGCTCTCTCCCATATCTTCTCCCATACCCCCTTTGACTTTTCCAGTAGGGCATGGTGAATCTCTATGCCCCAATGCGTGTATATCTTATTTCCTAATTATATGTAAAACAGTATTAATAATAGTATTTATATATTTTTAAACATTTGATTTTAAAACTTAGAATTCCAGATTCATTCCCTTCTTCCCTTGTCACCCACCCTTACTAGGAAGATAAGTAATTCGGTATATGTTGTACATATGTAGCTATGCAAAACATTACTATAGTAGATATATTGTGAAAGACTGACTATATTTCCCTCCCTCCTATTCCACCTCCCACTCATTCTATTCCCTACTTTGATCCTGTCCCTTTTCAAAAGTGGGTGCTTCCAACTTCCCTCTGCCCCAGCCTGCCCTCCCTTCCATCATCCTCCCCTCTCATTCCCTTCCCCCCTTACTCTCCTGTAGGGTGAGATATCCTATTTAGTATGTATGTCTTTCTCTCCCTGAACCAAATTCAATGAGAAAAAGTTTTTACGTTTTTGCCTTCCTGTTCTTCCCCTCCATTGTAACCATTTTCCCTTGCCTCTTTTATATGATAGTTTACCCCATTCTGTCTCTCCCCATCTCCTCTCCTTATATTCCTCTCTCACCTCTTACTTTCACTGTTTAAGTATCATTCCTTCCTATTAAATTAGTTCTGTGCCCTCTATGTATACCTATAAACATACATACACACATTGACATATGTATTCATATGCCCATATACCCTTCTTCAACTATTTTCATACTGAGAAAAGTTTCATCAGTTACAATGATCGTTTTTCCATGTAAGAATGCAAATAGTTCAACTTTGATAAGTTCCTTATGATTTTTTTTCCCTGTTTACCTTCTCAAGCTTCTCTTGATTCTTGTATCTGAATGTCAAATTTTCTATTCAACTCTGTTTTTTTCATCAAGAATGTTTGAAAGTCCTCTATTCCACTGAAAGACCATATTTCCCCCTGAAATATGATACTCAGTTTTGCTGGGTAGGTGATTTTTGGTTTTAATCCCAGCTCCGTTTCCCTCTGGAATATAATATTCCAAGCCCTTTCAATCCCTCAGTGTAGAAGCTGCCAGATCCTGTGCTATCCTGATTGTGTTTCCACAATATTGAAATTGTTTCTTCCTGGCTGCTTATAATATTCTCTCCTTGATCTGGGAATTCTGGAACCTGGCTATAATATTCCTAGGAGTTTTCTTTTTGGGATCTTTTTTCAGGAGGTGATTGGTGGATTCTTTCAACCTCTATTTTGCCCTCTGGATCTAAAACATCAGGGCAATTTTCCTTGAAAATTTCTTTTTTTTTTAAAGCAATTGGGGTTAAGTAACTTGCTCAAGGTTACACGGCTAGTCATTATTTATGCGTGGGTGCTCATTTTCTGAGGCCGGATCTGATCTCGGGTCATCCAAACTCCGAGGCCGGCGCTCTTACTCACTGCGCCACCTAGCCGCCCCTTTAGGGCAATTGGGGTTAAGTAACTTGCCCAAGGTTACACGGCTAAGTTTTTTTTTGTTCGTATGGATTAAGTGTCAGAGGCCAGCTCCGAACTCAGGGCCTTCTGATTCCAGGGCCGGCGCTCTATTCACTGCGCCACCTAGCCGACCCAAAAATTTCTTGAAGGATGATTTCTAGGTTCTTTATTTGAGCATGGCTTTCAGGTAGTCCAATAATTTTTAAATTATCTTTCCTGGATCTATTTTCCAGGTCAGTGGCTTTTCCCATGAGATATTTCACATTGCCTTCTATTCTTTCATTTGTTTGGATCTGTTTAACAGCATCTTGATTTCTCATAAAGTCACTAGCTTCCATTTGCTCCAGTCTAATTCTGAAGGAATGATTCTCCTCAGTGAGCTTTTGAGATTCCTTTTCCATCTGGCAAAGTCAGCTTTTTAAGGCATTCTTCTCTTCATTGCCTTTTTGAGCCTCTTTTGCCATTTGAGTTAGTGTATTTTTTAAGGTATTATTTTCTTCATTCAGGCTGTTGACTCTCCTTTCATAATTTTCTTGCATCATTCTCATTTCTCTCCCTAATTTTTCCTCCACTTCTCTTATCTGCTTCTTAAACTCCTCTATGGCCTGTAACCAGCTTGTATTTTTCTTGGAAGCTTTTGGTGCAGGATTTCTGACTTTACTGTCTTCCTCCTATTCCATATTTTGATCCTTTTTGTCACCAAAGTAGGAGTGTAAAGTTGGGGTACTCTGTTTATTTTGCTTCCTTTGCCTACTCATGTCGCCACTCAGTCACTTGACCCCTGGGCTTTTTTGCCACAGTAGGACTCTGTCACCAGACAGGGGAGCTTCCATCCCAAATGCTGGGCTTTTCTGAGCTGCTGAAGGTATTAGTTGGGTGCCCTCTCTCAACCCTCCATATGCTCTGGCAAGCTGGTCACACACCCCAGGACCTCCACCCCAGACCGCAATCCAAATCAAAGTAGGTTAAAGGAAGAGCGATTACCCCCCAGACTGATCACCTGGTCCCCCCACAGTCTGCAGGCCATGAGCTGAAGCTGCAATGTGGTGCCAGCTGCCCAAAGGTGCCTCAGTGGCTTCTCGCCCTGGGGGCAAAGCCATGGGCTCCCAAATACTGGTCCCGAAGTCCACAGTCCACTGACCTCTCACTTTGCCCTTAGCATCTATCTGTTGATAATTCTAGAAACGCCACAGCTGCTGTTGTTCTGGAGTCCCTCCAGCTGGCTGCTGGTCAGGCTGCCCTGGAGCTAAAACCTCTGGCTCACCTGGCCTGGGCTTGGCTCCCAAAGTGCTGTGCTGGCTGCTCTCTGCCAGCCTGCCAGGCTATCCTCAGCGGGAGGTTGGCTTCTCTGTGTCATTTTGTGGGTTCTGTAGCTCTAAAGTTTGTTCAGAGTTCCCTTTTACATAAATTGGAAGTGGTGGGGGCCAGAGCTGCATGGAGGCTGTTTCTACTTCACCATCCTGACTCCCTCAAGTTTCTTTAAGAAGTTGACACATAATTCAAACTGAGGCTGTGTACTTTAACAAAGAGAATAATGAGGGAAAATGTCAAAAGGTTTTTATTTGGAATAACAAGACTCCAAATCTCCTTCAGACATTAAATAAATTGGTATCTGTAATCAAAATACAATTCATATCTATCTACCTACATTTAGGTATCTATGACTACCTAACACTATATAATATTATAGGCATTTTACACTACAAAGAACTTTAAAGTGGTTATACAAACAAATCAAAGAATTACTGTTACTTACCTATAAACAATCTAGCATCCACATTTGGGTATTTGCCAAGAAGTTTTTTACATACATCAATGGCTGGATCATCATGATCTTGTACACAAAGGAGTACTTCATACTAATCAAAGAAATTATTGCAAGTTAACTAGCAAACTTTAAAAATCAAGCATGTTACATCTATCATTATTAATTGATCAAAACATAAAGAAAACAATTACATATGTTAAAAGTTAAAAAATCATCACTGGAGACAGAAGCAACATATGAGTATTAATGGAACAAAAGTACAAAGATCATGCATTTCATCAGAATTTGACTGATATCCAAGTAGAAAATGGAAATAAATGGGCAGGCAAGACCCAAGATACTTAAGGCTTATCATTTCCATATATGCTTGACCTGGGACCTTAAA
Organism: Gymnobelideus leadbeateri; assembly: GCA_011680675.1. Taxonomy (NCBI): domain Eukaryota; kingdom Metazoa; phylum Chordata; class Mammalia; order Diprotodontia; family Petauridae; genus Gymnobelideus; species Gymnobelideus leadbeateri. The sequence continues at coordinate 8,418 of WOXC01002786.1, forward strand.
TTAAATTCTAAGAATTTCCATCTCCTTCAGTGTCACCTAAGTTCTTTTGAACGACATGTTAAGATTTATAATAAATAATACACAAAGTAAGCTAAGCAATAAAACCTCTATCTTGTAGAAGCTTACAATTTTAAAATTAATATTTTTATTGAAGATGAAATAATTACAAGTCAAATCCTGCTACAATTAATGTCAAGAGGCTATTAATGATTTTATTACACTAAATATTGATTATTAAGTGATATTTGCTGAAAATGGGGCTGGAACTCAGGTTTTATGAGTACTTTCACTAATGAAATTTGATGTATATAATATATTTCACTATAAAAAAACATATTCAACCTAATAATTGTGAAGACATCTACCAGGGGGGCAGCTAGGTGGCGCAGAAAATAGAGCACTGGCCCTGGAGTCAGGAGGACTTGAGTCCAAATCCAGCCACAGACATTTATCACTTGCTAGTTTTGTGACCCTGGGCATGTTACTTAACCCCAATTGCCCTGCCTTCCCCTCTCCAAAAAGAAAAAAAAAGGCATCTACCAGTACTGGCCAGTACTTAAATCTACTCCTTGGTAGTAAGATAAGCCACAAAGTTATCATTTAATACATTACTAAATGTATTACTTTTTTTTTAACCTTCATGCATAATGCTACTGACAACATATTGAAGTATTATACAACTGATCTATCCACAGTCTCAGGCTCCTATGTAATTAATGTCATACATATATGACTTATTTCAAGGAGTGGGGAGGATGGCTATGACCACAAAACTGTGTTAAGTGTGTGTAGGATTAGAAGTGTATCATCTCACTTATTAAGAGAATTTTCTTTGCCTAATGCCTAATATTTGCTGTCATTTTTACTACCTATGTCTCAAAACCACTCCCATTTACCCTATTAGTAGCTGAAAGTTATAAGTAGGATTTGTTGTCCACATGAAAACTATTATTAACTACTCTGATGTTCAGATAGTTAACAAAAAATTGAGAATGGAAAAAAGACATCTATATGACAACAACCTCTATAATTTTTTAGAATTTATGGGCTGAAGTATCAGCAAAAATGTGTAATTGTATGCACTTATCTTTTGTTTTCACATTAAATTCTTTCCCAATATATCCTTCCTCTCACACCCTGTGAGCCATCCCCTTATAAGAATTAAAGGAAAAAAGAAAAGCAGTTCAGCAAAATTAACCAATTAACCAACATATCAACCAAGTCTGACAATTTATGCAATGTTCTATAACTATAGTCCCCAACTTTTACAAGCAAAGGAAGTACATTTTCTCAACCCCCTTTCTTAGTCTAAACTTGAGTCATTAAAATTACAAAACAGTAAGGCCCTACAAGTACCATCTTCCCTTCCTGAGTCTCAGAAAATTTTTTTTGAGTGAGCCACAAAATATACAAAGAATTCATAGAAAAGTTAAGAATCTTTCCTCAGAAGAAACTAAAATCATTAAGATCCTTATAGCGAAATTAAGCTGTTCAACTATAATACTCTAAAAATAGCTCCAGCTACTCCTTTATTCCTACGTCCACTGTCCCCTCCCTCAAAAAAAAAAAACACAACAACAACAAACCCCCAACAATTTTTAGTCATGAAAACATTCATACTTCATTTTGGCACATAAACCATCAGGGCTGACAGAATCAGAGATTTAGTGTTGGGAGAGATCTTTTAGGTCATACAATTCACTCTCCCCATTTTGTAGACGAGAAAATACAGCATCAGAGCAGTCAACTAGTTTGTTCAAGGTCCCATAGAAAATAAAAAAATGAGGATCTGAATCCTTCAGGGTAGGACCCCAGACTCAAAAATTCAGTCTCTATTATATGAGACTTGGATTCTACAAAGGGTTTAACTAGTACAGAAAATACGCTCTCAAATTCTAATTTTAATGACATATAGCAGAATTTCTCTAATGTAAAAAATAAGACAAAGTTGCTTTAGTGGCAAATAATTTTTATAACACCTAAAATTCCATTAAGGTTTTTTGTTGTTGTTTTTAGTAAAATATAATGTCATCTGTCTTTTTTAAGACCTACAAAACACTTTCAGACTCTACATTGCAGATAATGTCCACTGTAAGCAAATATATAAGAAAACTTTAATTTGAGATATGAACGTATGTTTAATGTCAAGACTATCTGTTTTTCTCATCATAAATTAAAAAGGAAAAAATTATTTTGCATTTCGGCTGTTTGGCATTAGCCTGTTCTTAAACTTGAGTCAAAGCATTGTTTTTCCTTTGTTTGTAACATATTTGTTTACTTATTGCCTGTTTCTTGTGAGGTCCTTGAGGGAAGGACTTTCTTTTGCCTCTTTGTATCTTCAGTGTTTAGCACAGTGCCTGGCATAAAAACTTAAATGCCCAGCAACCTACTGCAAAGAGCTTGTATCTGGAGTCAAAGAATATGGCTCTGAATCCTGACTTTGTAATCACTAGACTTCTCTGAATCTCAGCTTCCTCACCTGGAAAAGGAGAATCCTGAACAACCTCTCCAAATCTAGTATTATGAAAATAGTGATTTAATGGAATTTCTTTTTTATATTGTTCTACATTTAAGGACCTATCCAGAGACACCCCCACCCCCAACTTTTTAGCAGCCAAGTGCTAAGATTCATAAGACATTAAAACTCTCCTTAGAGCCTATAGTTCATCCTCTTGATTTCATCTATCAACTTAAACAACTGCCTCTTAATCACCTTAACTTAATGATAAAACTAAATATGTTGGCCCTTGCCTAAAAAAAAAACTGAACATAACACCAAAACACATAAATAAAAATTGTAAAGTAATTCAAAAGAATTTCTTCTTTTCATCACTCTCCTGTACTAGCACAAAAGTCTCCTGATTGGCTTTTCACTCTTTCTCTAGGCTCTCATCCTTCCCTAATTCTTCCTTCACACAGCTGACAAAACCTTTTCAAGACACTGCACTTATAAATCAGTCACTCCAGTGTTTAAAAACTTTCTGTGACATCACAATGCTAGAAAAAAATATACAGACCCTTTCTCCTACCTAGTATTAAAAGACCCTCTACAATTTGGCTCCAAACTAACTTTCCAGCCTTATTTAACAGTACTTTCCTTAATAAAATCTGTGTTTCAGTCAAACTGGTCTACGAGTTGTTCCTTAAACTCAAAATGCCATCTCCCATCCTTATGTAAACACATAGGCCATTCCATCCCTGGAATCCATCTCATTTTCAACATATCCAAAGCAGGACTCATTATAACCCTCCTAAATCAACCTCTTCTACCAGCTTTCCTATTTCTATTGATAGCACTACCATCCTCCCAATTAAATGAAGATCAAAATCACAGAAGCATCTCTGCCCATTCCCTTCTTCTTAACACATATTTAAACACTGTATCAACCATTTCTGTTCCCTTCTCCCTGTTCACACTGCCACAAACCAAATTCAACCTAGTATTTTCCTTTCATTCATCCTACTAATTTCCATGCATCTGTTCTTTCTCATCTTTAATTCATCCTTCACAAAAGTGCCAAAATTATTTTTTAAATGTATAGGTTTGACCACCTTGCCCTATGTCTGAAATTTCCCTTTTCCTGGGTCTTTCAATTCCTCCTTACATCAAGAATTTTCTCTTGCAAATCTCAAACTCAACATGTCCAAAACAAAACTCATTAACTCACCCTCCCAAACTAAGTTAACATTAACTCACCCTTCTAAACTTCCTTATTTCTCTCAAAGGTATCACCATCCTTCTAGTCTTCCAGGTCCATTACCTTAGAATTATCCTCAAATATTACTCCCTCACTGTATATATTAATCAGTTTCTACTTACACAGTTATCACATTAGTTCAGTTACTCATCAACTCTCATCTACATTATTGCAACAGACTCTTGAATGGTCTTCTCAACTCAAGCCTCTCACCACTTCAGCACACTGCTGCCAAAGTAATTTTCTTTAATCAAGGATATGAACATATTACTCCTCAATTCAATAAACCAAAAATAACTATTGTTCCTTGCATCAAATATAAACTGCTCCGTTGACTTTTCAAGACTTTCACAATGTTGATCCAGCTTATCTTTCAAGCCTCATTACTCCTGCTCACACTCTGTATTGCAGCAAAACTGGCCTTCTCTATTCCTCACACAATACTACATCTCCCATCTCCATGAATTTCTCCTTATCTCTGGCCTCACAAAAGCTCCCTCTTTAAGACACAGCTTTAAGAAACCATCTTCTATGTAAAGCCTTATCTGATCCCTGCAACTTCTAGGCCCCTTCCTTTTAAACTACATTGTATTTAACTACTTTGAATTTATTGGTATTTGTTCTCTTTACATTTATTTTATATAAGTATAATATGCCTGCCTGAATGTAAGCTTCTATGGATAAGGATTATTTCATCTACTTCATTTGCATCTCTAGCACAGTGCCTAGATATAACAAGTATTCAGTAAATACTTGTAAACTGAATGATTAATTGATGAGCAATTTTTGTTGTTAAATCATTTCAGTTATGCCCCCATAACTGAAATGACCCCACATGGGGTTTTCCTGGCAAAATTTGCCATTTCCTTCTCCAGTTCATCTTACAGATGAAAAAACTGAGGCAAACATGGTTAAGTGACTTACACAGGGTCACACAGCTAGAAAGTGTCTGAGAGGTCTTCCTGACTCCAGGCCTGGTGCTCTGTTATACCACCTAGATGCCCCAAGAGTTATAGATACCACTATGTTTGTTATTGTCAAAGTATCCTTTCCTTGTGTTCTCCAAGGGGTTGGGGGAAGGAAAATATGTTCCATCCCCAACCTGATTAAAAAAAAACAACTATAACACTGTACTTACCTTGGGATAATCCAATTCAAAAAATGTTTCTAAATTGTTGATTAAGTTAGGATCGACACCTTTCAATGGTTTCAAAAGTGTAATGCCAGGAAGTTTGCTATATGGCTGTTTGTCTGTTGCCTTCTTGTTGAGATGTAAACGTCTGTAAAAGATAAAATATAAATACAGATGCTTAATATCCATTATAGAAGTTCTATGAGACAAGTGAATATTTAGTTATAAACAATAAGAAATGTCAAACTTGCCAATAAATTACTAAACTGGAGTTACAAGTAAATATTTTAACGTTACAATTTGTAGAAGATAAGTTAGTCATAGAAGTTAGGAGCACGTTTGTTGTTTCCAGCCACAAAAACCAGAGTTTCAATGCCTCTTCCATCCCTTATGTGTCCACAAAAAAAAAAATTAATAAACAAATATATGCTAAGAAAATGGAAAATTTCCTGTTGAACTGTATACTACATAAAATTAAACAAGTATTTATTATTAAGCTTTCCAAAAAATTATTAAGTATCTACTATAAGCCACATACTGTGTTAGGCCCTGATGATGCAAAGACAAATGTGAAAAAGTCCCTGTCCACAAGTAGCTTGCAATCTAAGGGAGATACAATGTAGAAACAAAATATATGCATAACAGATAAAGGATGACAGGGGAAGGGAGGGACCACTGTATAGAACAGTGTTTCTGCACTTCTTGGAGTAAAGAGATCATAAAAATGAGAAAAGGACCCACATGTACAAAAGTATTTATAGTAGCTCCTTTTGTGGTGGCCAAGAATTGGAAATTGAGGGGATTCCCATCAATTGGGGAAGCCTGAACAAGTTATGGTATACGAATGTAATTCCACAAGAAATGATGAGCAGACAAACTTCAAGAAAACCTATAAGACTTACATGAATTGATGCTAAATGAAGTGAGCAGAACCAAGAGAACATTGTACATAGTAAGAGCAACATTGTGTGACAATCAACTTTGACGGACTTTGCTCTTTTCTCAACAATACAATGACAGACTGCATATAAAGACAATTCCAAAAGACTCATGATGGAAAATGCTATCGATGTCCAAAGAAAGAATTATGGAGTCTAAATGCAGATCATACAATTTTTTCATCTTTTTTCTTTCTTGTGATTTTTCCCTTTTATTCTGATTCTTCCACGTGACTAATGTGGAAATGTGTTTAATGATTGTAGATATATAGCCTATATCAGATTACTTGCTGTTTTGGGGAGGGGGAAGGAGAAAAACATTTGGAACTCAAAAATTCTATAAAAATGAATGCTGGAAAAAAGTTTAAAGTAAATTAATTAATTTTTGAAAAAAAGAACAGTGCTTTTGAAAGAGTATACTGTGAGTTTTACAAGTACCCTAAAAGTCTGGGATACAGTTGAAGCTAAAAACATTATTGTCAGGGCAGCTAGGTTGCTCAGTGAACAGAGCACTAGCCCTGGAGTCAGAAGGACCTGAGTCCAAATCTGGTCTCAGATACTTAATACTCACTAGTTGTGTGATGTTGGGCAAGTCACTTAACCCCAATTGCCCTGCCTTCTCCCCTCCAAAAAGCACAAAGAAAAAAAAAGCATTACTATAGATATAAAAGTTTATAAATATTTTATTTAATATAAATTTGACTTATCCATACATAAGATTAGTATTGAATTCACAAAATAAACAAAACTTGCCTATTACATATAAATACTTAGCCTCAAAACATGAATTCAACAAAAAAGAGTCTGTTCTCATAGAAGGAAAACACTGCACACACAAGTCTTGAATAATGCTAATCAAAACATTCAATTTACTAAAATTCATCATGTCAACAAATATACATGTGAGATGAATTGATTTAGAAGATGTCTGATGTGAGTCATGAAGGAAACTAGAAATTCTTAGAAGAGAAGGTGAAGGAGTACATTTCAGACATGACAGCCAGGACAAAGGCCACAGAAAGAGAAGACCAAGCACTAGGTATGAGAAACAAATAACATGATTTTGGCTCATCCATAGGACCATGTGAAGAGGATAGTGAATAATAAGGCTGGAGCAGTAGGCCATATTGTGAAGGGCTTTAAATGTAAACAAAGGGATTTTGATTAGCGATAGAGAGCCACTAGAGTTTTTAGGAAAGGGAATAAGAAGGTCAGACCTGAACTTTAGAAAAAATCTGTTTAGCAGTTGCATGGAGGATGGTTTGGAGTGTGAAGACTTGAGGAAGGAAGAACAATTAGAAGGCCCTTGTAATAAGACAGGCAAGAGGTGATAAGGTTATGAACTAAGGTAGTGGGTGTCTGAATTGAGCAGATACACAAGAGATATTGTAAAATAGAACTAAAATATTTGGACACCAATTGGTTATATGAGATGAGAGCTGTTGATAACAATGATGCTGAGAATCTGGGTGACTGGAAGGATGTTATATATATATTATGATATATATATATATATATGTTATATATAATGAACTCAAGCTATTAAAAAACAAAGTTCAACTTTACAGCCATTTCAAAATTAATGTATTATCTGTAAAAATGCAAGTTCACTGACCTGTATAATGATCTGTATGAAACTCATCAAATACTTGTTAAATGTTAATAAATAAACACCTGCTCCAAATTTGTTCATTATATCCAAAAAGTTCATGTAAACCACTTGCAAAAAGCATCCAACAGACACTCCCATACCCAATCTCACATTTTAGCCTATGAGCATTTCTAACCTTTACATTTTGAAGGCAGGGACTATAATTTATATTACTGAAAGTCTTTTGACCATGCCCTCCCCACCAAGTCAACCCGAGGAAACATTGTACACATCCTCTGTTTCCTTTTATTTGACTTTCTTTCAGGAAACAAAAATCTGATATCACAGTGGAGATAATCATAGGAAAACCAGATCCAAGGACCTAGCGAATAATATTCCAACGGATGTCTAGTAGCTACATTTTTTTTTCCTTCTTAAAATCCTTCTTTACTTGTTTTAAATGAAAAGGAGGTAAAGAAAATCTGTTGATATTTATATTCCCTGATAAACTATACTGGTTATTGGCAACAGGTAACTAGAATAATATTCTTATTAAATGGGAGATAAGGAAATTAATGGATGGAATGTTAAAAGAGACTAAGAAATGTTTGACTTGTTCCCACCTAAAGATAGAGACAGAGGTTAATATACATGTTCTCCTGAGTTGCAGGGGTTGAGTGAAAATAAAGGGAAGAGTTTATGGAGATTCTTAACAACAACAACAACAATAGGATTAAGAAGCTGAGAAAGAATGACAGAAATGAATTATAGGATCAAAACTATTTATAAATTAAGCACCCCATTTTCTGAATATTATTCTCAAAGTTCACATTACTTCTTGAAACTGAAGACTATTAGCAACTAAAATGATAGCTTAGCTTCAATTATATCCCAAATGTTACCCTTAATTCTAATTAAAAGGAGTTAGAGACTTCAAAAGTCACAAAGATTCAACCCTCTTTTTTAAAAAGTAAAACCTCTTATATTTTTGAATGTGCATAATTTTATCATAGCATGAAGTACTAAATTATATCTAATACAAATGTTTTACTGACTTTTTATAACTTAACTTTTTATAATTCTCTCACCTATTCTGAGAAATAAAGTCAGAGAAATATTAGAAAGTGATGGAAATTTTTTTAAAAGTATATTAGTGAGAAAAGAAGACAAAAAGTGTCATTCTGCAAGATCAGAGGAAAAGGTCTATCCAGTGTAGTCTTTGAGCCTTTCTACCACATCACTACTAGAATAAAAATGTTAGCTTGTTTTTATTGATTTACTGAGAAATATATTAATGTAATATAATGTATTTATGTAGAGAAGAAGCTTAGTGTAGCTTTCCTTAGACTGAAATAAAGTTTTCCCTTATGTTACCTGATCAATGACTGGTGCTATCATAAGTTATGGAATTTCAGTTAAATTAAAATTCTATTCACTCAAGCTACTTCAATAAGAACAAATATTTTCACCACTCAATTCCCATCACCTAAGGCAATTTCTTCATTGGCAAGATGGTAGACTGTACTTGACCTCTAAAATTCCTTTCAGTTAGAAAATTCTATCATTCCACGTTTTACTATCATTTACAACACATTCTTGAAAAATACCATGACTACTAAATTATCTCTAGTTTATCTAAATTATCTAAATAACTGGTGGTATAGTAAATCAAATTTGGGGATTACTTTTTTAAAAATTTATGCTGTTGTTATTGCTGCTAAGTTTGACAGAGAGATTAAAGCTTCCTCCTCTCCCCCCATCCTTTTTGGTGTCAAGAAAATTGAGTCAAGGAGAGCCTGGGAGTATAACAAAACAAATGGAGGATATCATTTGTGAATTTTGGACCCTCTCCAGGATCCTAGATTAATAGGGAAGAGGGTTATCGAGATAGCTTTTTAAAATTAAATATATCCTAAAAGCATAAATTATCTGGGAGTTCTGGAGGAGACAGAAAAACCATTAGAGGAAACAGGGGACCTATACCCAGGGAACTAAAAGGAGGAAGAGACCTGTGGGGAAAGGAGCTCACAAAATAAAACCTGTGCTAAAGTAGAATGGGTTCTAGGTTATCCTGCCCCTCCCTCCCCCCAAATCTCACTGTGACCTTGTTAATGCCTAGAATTAATTCCTTTAGAAATGACAAAGTTTTGGGGTGGCTAGGTGGCGAAGTGAGTAAGAGCGCCGGCCTCAGAGCTGGGATGACCCGGGATCGAAACTGGCCTCAGAAAATGAGCACCCACACATAAATAATGACTAGCCGTGTAACCTTGAACAAGTTACTTAACCCCAATTGCTTTAAAAAAAATGACAAAGTTCTTTTTATCCTACAATACAAGAATACTCTGCACAAAATTTCCCTTACCGGCATCATGATCTTAATAATAAACAATACCCAAATAACCCAGTTCTGTCAATTCCAGGAGATCAGTTCAGTTTAGATCTGGTACCCAATTTGAGTCCCTTTTCTTTACTTGTATGGTAAATGCTTTATATAAGCAATTCACCTTAAAAGAGTTATCTATCTCCTTTATCAACATCATTCTCATTCACACTAAAGAGCAATGAAATTTATTGTGTGTAGCTGATTCAGGAACAAAAAGGAAGAAGAGAATGTGGGGGAGGGGAGACTTGAAGGTTTTTAAACTTGGTAGAATTTCTCAAACTTCAAAGTTGTTATCCTATTAGTTCTAGAAGGTTATTTCTTATTCAAAAGTAGAATTTTACACAATAGAGTAAGCATTGTATTTTAAGAAAAGAAATTCTGGAATCATAATATAAGCACAGAGGAGGAGAGCATTTTGGTGATTATTTCTACAAAATATCTAAACAGAAGGGAACTGATGAGTCCAAGAACCAGATCCCAAGACTGGTATGGAAGCATGAAGTCAACAGTGCTATTTATCAATTTGTCTTAAAGTATTTGATTCAGTGGGGTAAAACATAGCTTTCAAGGTTCTCTACCAACAAGAAAACTCCCATGTATGCACATATAAATCATTTAAAAATTAAATGAGCTAATAATTTCATGATTTGTTTTGATAATTTCATTATTCAAAAAATAGAAGTATTGATGGTAATTACTCTGAATTCTTACTAGCAAGAAGGAACTGGTTTCTTAAGCAAAAATGAAGGCAACTTTGGAGAAATTCACTGCTCTATTTTAAATTTATTATAGATAAAAGAGAGAATATAAGCATGGCTTGACAACTGCCCTAAATTCTTGGACAACAGACTTTCAAATGGTTCAGAGAATGATTAAAAGTTTCAACAAAGAGACCTGAAGAGTCAGAGAGACCTCAAGGTCTTTCATGTGGTAGAGTCTTCTGAACTCATACTGGTCTGATCAGCCATGGTTGGATACACTATACATTGACCATGACATAGTGATGTCATTTTGGTCCTCTTTGAACATGAAGCATAACCAACTGGGGTTTCAACAACCTAAAATTCTGCAGGGAAAGCCAGCCCAGGAAGAATGGGAAACAAACTATACTAAATAAATGGGGAGGGAGCTCACTTTGAGAAGTGCTGTGTGATTTGACCCGATGAGACTCTGGATAGCTGTTGAGAGCCCCCCGACTTTGAAAACCGAGATGTTGATGCTTCCCTCTCTGGTTACTGTGATTTGGTATTGACGCAATGTTGGGACAGTTTGGAAGCCTGTCTGCTTGATCTGTTTGTTTCTCTGTCTTTTAAGTTCTGTCTGTATACTTTGAAGTTCAGGGTGCTGACTTTTTTCCCCTTGAACTAGGTAAATGATATAAGTTTGATTGATTAAAGCAAGATTGTTAACCCAATAAATAAATAAATAAATGGGGAGTTGTATAAAAAAAGCAAATGGGAATGCAAAAGAAATATCAACCTAATTTTTTAGAGAACATCTATAAAAAAATGAAAGTGAGGGGATTTAAAGAATAATCATTCTTTAAAGGATTTCTCTAAGGAAAGGTGGAAAATTCTATAAAACTAACAGAATTAGTAAAGCCTGCTGATGCACAAGGAGGATGACAGTGAATGAAAAAGACCACAAAAGACTTATTTACATTTAAAAAAAATTATATTTAAGAAAAAGGAAGAAAAAAACAAGTGCTGCACAGAAGACAGAATGATATAGATAAGAAAAGAATAAAGAATTAAGCTGAAGTCTTTGTTTTTTATAAAAGGATATTAGAGATGCAATAGTAAATTCCAGGCAAAGTGCTAGCATTTAAATTGGCAGTTATATATTAATCCCAACAGTTTGGTCCCCAAAATACACACTATTGTATATGTAATCAATGGCTCATAGATAAAGATCATAGATTTAGAGCGGAAAGGAACCTCAGAGTTTCCTCATCTGTAAATAAAGAAATAGGACTACATGCCTCTGCAGTCCCTTCCAGCTATAAATCTATGACCCAATGATCCTATGAGGAAAAAAAAAGAATAATTTAATCTATTCCCCTCATTTTAAAGAAGAAAATGAAGACCAAAAGCTTAAATGATTTGCCTAAGGGCACATAGATAGTAAATGGCAAAGTCAGAATTCAAACTCAGTTCTTTTGACTCCCAAATTCTGCATTATTCCTGTTTGTACCACTCTTGAAAAAAGGGAAGAAAATAAACTAAGTTTTAAATATAAGTTTTCCCCTATATCAAATTACCCCCCAAACCCAAGCCTACTTGCTGTCTGAAATATGGTTGCAAGAGTCAAGTAAACAAGCAATAATGCGAAGCTACACTACAATCAACTTCAAAAAATTAATCTTTAAAGAAAAAATAACTATTTTCAAAGTTGAGACAAAAATCTCATATAGATATAAAATTTTAATTTCATAAACTAGAAAACACTGACTCTATTAGTATTAATATTTGGGAGGGAGGTTTAACAGCATTATTCAACTAAAAATACTACTGATACCTTTCATGATATGGAGACAGTAACCCTTGGGCTCTCAAATATAGGAAAGGAAAGCAAGTGTGAGGAAAGTTCTACCATGCTGCAAAGGATATTATCCTAACATCAGATTATATCCTAGTGTTAGATTATTTCTGCTTCTGGGGACCTATTTCACTAGATACCAAGAGCTGCTGGTAACAATAGTAAGATATAAAATGGGCACTCAACCTAATCTTTTCCTTGTTCCAAGAACAATCAAGAATGGCAGAAAACGGATAGAGGATGCTCAAAAAAAATCAGTTTTTATATCAACTATAAATATTAACTCTTTATTTTCTAAATGTGATAATCTTATCTAATGCCTCAAGAAACTGACATAGTGCTATAAGAATTGAATCATATCAGTGTTGACATTGCTGTAAATGAAAAGACAAGCAAGTTGTTGGTATAATGTCTTACATAGTCTCCTCAGAAGCGAATAAAGTGTTGATAGACTTGGGTTTACTGTTCATACAAAGGCAACAAACATTTCAAGGAATACTTAATCATTTTGCCTTGTAGTGCTCATAATGAACAGAATCAAAAATATTACTGAAATTACCACAGCCTGGCTGACATTTTTTTCAAAGGTTAAGATAAAGAAATTCTATAAAGGGGTGGATGAGAAATTCCAAATTAACTCAACAACATATGTATTAATACTAGATCATGTAGATGCAAACAAAAGCATGGAAAAAAGAATATGTTGGACAGTATGGTTTAGGATCAAGAAACAAAAGGTGGCAAATCTTGCCAACTATATAAAAGTCTTAGACAGGCACAAGCCTGTCTTGTTAGAACAGATTAAAATTACTACCAAAACTGAAGACTAAAAATTAAAATTAAAAGAGATGAATTACTCAATTTCTATAATCTAATGATCCTATCATTCTTCAGATATTAGAAAGAAGGAAATAATCTGATTAGAAAATAATAAACTGGAAACACTGAGTGAATCTTCATGGAAAATTTACATAAGGGTATGAACAAGAGTTGTATGGGTTGAGAAAGTGTGATGTACTGATAAATGTCTAATATCCACACTCAGGAGGAAGGGAAGAAGTATACCAGTGACGTACTTTTAAAATCTTCATTATTAACATTTTATCATTTTCTGAAGTCTAGACCATCAACAAAATAATAAATCATGATCTGATTTGTAATGTTTGCCAATATCTGAAGTACAAAGTCTCACATTAAAAGTTTAGCAATCTGTTCTCATTGGTTCAAGCTATCTCCAGCAAATGCCTGTGTGAATGGAATATAGTTTTATACTATTAAAAGAAGTACCTATACATCGTGGTCATAAGTCCACTGAAGTATTAATAGTATTTATGTTATCTATCTATATATTTAGGTATTATTTAATTCTGTTGTTAAAGAACCTATGATGGAAATTTTCTAATGATTCATATCATTAGCATAATGAATTTAAATAAAAACAGGAAATTAGATAAATTAATAAATTCAATAATCCATGATGTCAATCACTAAAGAGAGAACTTTTAGCTGATAAATCGAGTTCACCAGGGAAAATCAGACTTCTAAGCACCTGAGTCAAATCTAGAAATGGTTCAATTCAGCAAACATATATTAAACACCTTCTATTTGTGCAATACTAAGCTTTCAAAAGAGAAAAACACCAGTCCTTGTTCTCAGAATTTATAGTCTAATGGGGGTGGGAGAAGAGATGGGATGAAAAAAGTATTGGTGTATGGCAGAATGTGATAGAAGTACCATGCACTATATGGAGTCATTGAACAAAAATTCATTAAGCATTACTATGTGCCAGGCATTACGGGGGTTATAACCAACAGAACTTTAAAATGACAGGAGTTTTGTATTTGATCATCTTCATAAGGATTATCATGCAACAATAAAATTCCCTGCTGAACTGAATCTCCCACTTTTGTCATCCTAGCTCTCTTCATCAGAAGCAATTACAACTTCTGCAAGCATTAAGTATGAAAAGTATTCCATGAATTTCTAGCCACAGCCTCACATACAGATAGTGTAGTAATCAACAGTCAGTGGCACTGTCTTCAAATTATGAACAGCAGAAATTGTGACCATAAAATCCCCTAAAACATGGTGAATATCAAAAGGCTTTCCATTCTTCAGCATTTAACTTTTTCAGATTTGTCAGTCATGTCAACCATCTCTCTAGGATTTAGAACGAGAGGTTTAAACATTTCAACAAATGTTTTCTTAACCACTTGCTGATGCTTGATAAAAATTCAGATACTATATTTTTGGACCAATTTTGGTATCATGTGGTTGCACAAAATCTAAGTCATTACTTACTGATATATGAATAGGATTGATTGCTGTGCATTATATACCCTGCTAGTTTCAAGTTCATATAGAAACCAAGCCTTCATAATTAGTGTAAAACACAAAACAGGATGAAGTGCCCTCTATCAGTCACCAGTATAGTTCCTACTGTGAGGCTAAGGGCTTCATATAGACTTTTAGCCTAGAAATAGACCTTGGAGAAAAACTTTAGTTTGGAGAAAAACAGTGATTCCCAACCCAAACCCTGGATAATGGCCAAATTCTCCCCTTTAAACAGCTCTGTTATCTACAGTTTGGTTTTCATGGTAGCTCAAGGTATCAGGTCCAGGGCTGGGAGCCAACTTAAAGCCGGGAGGTGGGGGATGGGATGAAGTCCCACAGTCTCTACAGGTCAGAGAAGAAGAAAAAAGGAAAAAAAAGTTTTCAGAGTTCATAGGCTTTAAGGACATTTGCTAGTAAATATCTTTGTATCCTAGTAAAAATCTGCCATAGACTAGTAGTCAGAAAACACAAGATCTTGCCCAATCCCTTCATTTTATTAGTGAAGAAACTAAGGAGCAGAAGTTAAATCATTGGCCCAAGGTCACAGGACCAATTAGTGGCAAAGTGGAAATACAGTCTAGATCTCAACATCTGGATCAGTTTAAGTCACCAAGTCCAGATAAATTACACCCTAATATAAATAATATAAATTACACCTGAAGAAACTTGAAAGTGTCACTAGTGACGCCTTCAGTTATCTAAAGGCAGAAATACTACAGGATTAGCCAAGTGCAGAGGACTTCCCAATTAAAACAAACAAACAAAAGAGTCTGGACCTTACAGGGTATTGAGGAAGACTTTGATTCCTGGCAAAATTTGGGGATACAGTATTAATGGCACAGCTAACAAAACAAATAGAAAAAGAAGTAATAAGCACCAAAAGATCAATATGGCTTTAATAAGAATAGGCCATGCCAAATTGGTAGATCAAGACTATGTATTGACATGGTTCACCTATGTTTACCTAGATTTTAGCTAAGCATTTAACTAAATCTTTTGTGATATTCTTGTCAAAAGATATAGAGATGGGGGGCGGAGCCAAGATGGCGGAGTAAAAACAGCTCATCCAAGCCACTCTGCCCCCAGATTCCCCCAAACTATGTAAAAGGGGACTCTGAACAACTTCTGGAGCCCCAGCACCCACAGAATGACACAGAGAAGCTAACCTCCCGCTGAGGACAGCCCAGCAGCCCTGCAGGAAGGACCAGCGCAGTGGTCTGGGAGCCGGCAGCGCGCAGAGCGCAGGAGCCGAGCCGAGCCCAGGTCCACGTGAGCCGAGGTTTTAGCCCCAGGGCGGCAGGGCCAGCAGCCGGCTGGAGGAACCCCAGAACACCAGGAACTGTGGAGACGCCAGAATTATCAACATAGACATGCCTAGGACAAAGTAAGAGGTTAGTGTCCTATGGACTTTGGGACCTGTATTTGGGGAATGCGTCAGCTCCCTCCCCTGGGGGCTAGAAGCCCCTGAGGAGACATGCCATTTTGTAGTTTTCAAAGGCAGCTCCAGCTCCCAGCCTGCAATTAATTGTAGGGAGATCCAGCGATCAGTCTTGGGGGGTAATCGCTCTTGCTTTAACCTCCCTGGATCTGGATTGTGATCTAGGGTGGAAGTTGTGGGTGGGTTTACAGCTTGCCAGAAACGGAAGTTGCCCCCCACACGTCCGGGACGAAAATTCCTCTAGCTGGCCTTAAAGCCATAGTGTGGCAACAAGCCCAAAAGTCAGGCAATTAAGTGGCAACATGCCAAGGCAAAGGAAACAGAAAAATGCAACCCTAGACTCCTATTTTGGGGGCATAGAGCAGGAAAGGGACTGTGAGGTCAGAAGTCCTGCTCCAAAAGCCCCAGGGGAAAACATGAGTGGGTTGCAGGCCATAGAGGACCTTAAGAAGGACTTTAAAAATCAAATAAGAGAAGTGGAGGAAAATTGGAAAGAGAAATGAGAAGGATGCAGGAAAAGTATGAAATGAGGGTCAACAGCCTGACTGAGGAAAACAACACCTTAAAAAATAGACTGACTCAAATGGCAAAGGAGGCCCAGAAGGGCAATGAGGAGAAGAATGCCTTAAAAAGTCGAATTTGCCAGATGGAAAAGGAATCTCAAAAGTTCACTGAGGAGATTCATTCCTTCAGAGTTAGACTGGAGCAAATGGAAGCTAGTGACTTTATGAGAAATCAAGATGCTGTTAAGCAGATCCAAACAAACGAAAGATTAGAAGGCAATGTGAAATATCTCATGGGAAAAACCACTGACCTGGAGAATCAATCCAGGAGAGACAATTTAAAAATTATTGGACTACTTGAAAGCCATGATCAAGGAAAGAACCTAGAAATCACCCTTCAAGAAATTCTCAAGGAAAACTGCCCTGATGTTTTAGATCCAGAGGGCAAAATAGAGGTTGAAAGAATCCAGAGATCACCTCCTGAAAAAGATCCCAAAAAGAAAACTCCCAGAAATATTATAGCCAAGTTCCAGAATCCCCAGATCAAGGAGAAAATACTACAAGCAGCCAGGAAGAAACAATTTCAATATTGTGGAAACACAATCAGAATAGCCCAGGACCTGGCAGCTTTTACACTGAGGGATCGAAGGGCATGGAATATGATATTCCAGAGGGCAAAAGAACTGGGAATGAACCCAAGGGTCACCCATCCAGCAAAACTGAGTATTTTGTTTCAGGGGAAAATATGGTCATTCAGTAGAATAGAGGACTTTCAAGCATTCTTGAGGAAAAAACCAGAATTGAGTAAAAAATCTGACATCCAGACACAAGAAGCAAGAGATGCCTGAGAAGGTAATCAGGGAAAAGAAATCAAAAGGAACTTATCAAAGTTGAACTATTTACATTCCTATATGGAAAAGCAATAACTGGGACTGATGATATCTTTCTTACTATGAAAATAATGGAAGAAGGCTGTGTGGTCATATGAATACATATGTGAATGTGTGTGTATATGGTTACAGTTATATATGGATAGAGGGCATAGGTTGAATTTGTTGGGAAGAGAGAATACTCAAGGGATGAAATTATGAGGTAAGAGAGGAAAGTGGCAAGAGGAGATGGGGAGAGGCAGGGTAGTGTAAACTATCCCATGCAGAAGAAGCAAGGGGAAGTGGTTGCAAGGGAGGGGGAGAATAGGAAGGCTAAAAAGGCAAAACCACATTCACATTGAATTTGGTTCAGGGAGAGAATGACATACATACTAAATGGGATATCTCAACCTGCAGCAGGATAGGGGGAAGGGGGATGTGAGGAGGGATGATGGATGAGAGGGCATCCTTGGGGGGAGGGGAGGTTGGAAGTACCCACTATAGAAGAGGGACAGGATCATGTAGGGAATGGACCAGGTGGGGGTGGGATGAGTGGGAGGGAATTATAAGCAGCTTTGTACAATATATCTACTATGATAATGTTTTGCATAGCTAGACATGTACAACATATACTAAATTACTTATCTCCCAAGAGGGAATGGGTGACAAGGGAGGAAGGAAATGGATCTGAAATTCGAGGTCTTAACATTAAATGTTTCAAATATATATAAACACTATTATTAATACTCTTTTGCTTGTAATAGGGAGATAAGATGTGCAGGCATTGGGACACAAAGATTCATCTTCCTCCAATGGAAAAGTCAAAGGGGGTATGGGAGAAGATATGGGAGAGAGCAGATTGGAGGAAGCGATATCTTGTGGGACTGCTATTCTGGGAGGGTGGGTAGGGGAATAACGGGGGGGAAATGATTGTAACTCAAAATCTGGTGGAAATGAATGATGTAAAACAGAAGTTAATAAAGCATTTGTTTAATAAAAAAAAAAAAAAACTTCCTAAGGGGGAAAAAAAGATATAGAGATGAAGGTCAGATGAATCCAGAACAGATTGAAAGGCCAGACCCAAAGAATAGTCACTAAAGGTTCAATGTCAATTTGAAGGTCAATGGGTAGAGTGTTTTGCCATGTGCTTTTAAATATATTTTTTTATCAAAGAATGGGTTAAATGTAAGATGACATGTTTTATCAAATTTACATATTTTACAAAACTAGAAAAGGTGAATTAAATATTAAATGACAGGCAAAAGTCAGAAAGATCTTGATAGTCTGAAATAGTAAAATCTACAAGGGAATAAACAGGGATAGATAAATATAAAGCCTTCCACAAGTAAAAAATGGCTAGAAAATAATTTATCTGAAAAGTGGCCCAGGGATTTTAGTGGATTTAGAGACTGCACACTCAGCATTAGTAAACAATAAAATACAAAAACAGTTAACATGATCTTATATGACATTAAAGATCCATAAATCTAAGACTAAGGAAGAGATAGTTCTGTTGTCTTCTGCCCCGGACATGCTATAATCTGGAGTGTTATATTCGGTTCTTTGCCAAGAAAACTCCAAATGGGGTCAATAAGAGTTGGACATCAATTGAAAAGTGACTGAACAATAGTGTAGACTGAAATTTTCAAGTCTAAAGACAACACTAAGTTCTTATTAAAAGATGCAAAGCAGGGGCGGCTAGGTGGCGCAGTGAATAGAGCGCCGGCCCTGGAATCAGAAGGACCTGAGTTCGAGCCGGCCTCGGACACCTACTCCGCACAAACAAAAACCTAGCCGTGTAACCTTGGGCAAGTTACTTAACCCCAATTGCCCTAAAGGGGCGGCTAGGTGGTGCAGTGAGTAAGAGCACCGGCCTCGGAGTTGGGATGACCCGAGATCAGATCCGGCCTCAGAAAATGAGCACCCACGCATAAATAATGACTAGCCGTGTAACCTTGAGCAAGTTACTTAACCCCAATTGCTTTAAAAAAAAAAAAAAAAAAGATGCAAAGCAAAGAAACAAGCTGGAGGAAATTGTCACAAGACTGAGAAAATTTAAGAGTAGCAAATAAGTTTCAAATTGAGCAAATGCAAAGTAATACAGTTGGGAAAAATTTAATCAACCTATACTTAGAAACTAATAGGTTCTGAGGTCCATTTACAAATCAGGAAAGATCTGGTTCAGTAGATAGTGCTGAACTTGAAATCAGGAAGACTTCAGTTTACTTTTTGAAGAGCAATTGGGGTTAAGTAACTTGCCCAAGGTCACATGGCTAGGTTTTTTTTGTTTGTGTGTTAAGTGTCTGGGGCCAGATCCAAACTCAGGTCCTTCTGACTCCAGGGCCGGCACTCTACTCACTGCGCCACCTAGCCGCCCCCAGGAGTTCAGTTTAAATACTGGGCACTCAATAACTAGCTGGGTGAACCTAGGCAAATTACAAAAACATGCTTTAACCTCAGTTTCCCTCATTTATAAAATAGGGGTGAAAAAAGCTCCTTTCTCAAAAGGCTGTTGTGAGAATCAAATGAAGATAACATATATAAAGTGTTTTGCAAACCTTAAAGTACCATATAAATGCTAGCTATTAATATTATCTATCACTTTCTGTGGACTGTGGACTACTCAAAATGCTGACTACTATCAAGCAGGGTAACTTTGCAGTTCACCTCACCTCAAGAAAAACAATACATGAAAGGAAAAGGATTAAAGAACAGTAACTAAAATGAACAAAAGGAGGATCCTCTATATGAGAAGAAACTTCATTTGAAAAAGGCTCTTTGGGGTGGCTAGGTGGTGCAGTGAATAGAGCACCAGCCCTGGGAATCAGGAGGACCTGAGTCCAAATCTGACCTCAGACACTTGACACACACACTAGCCATGTAACTTTGGGCAAGTCACTTAACCCCAATTACCCTCCAAAAAGCAAAAAAATAAAAAAGGCTCTTTAATCTGAAAAAGTCAATGATAAAAGTCTATAAGTATGAATATAGACTTGGTCACCAAATCAGAGAATTCCAGAAATAAGGGGCAACAGTTTTTTATTTTAAAGCTTGAAAAGGATAGCTTTATGGGGTGGTGAGAGGGGAAGCGGGGGGGAAGGATACTGTGCTGTTTTATGCAAGTCAAATCTATACAATTCAGTGGTTAAGATTATGGAACTAAACACTAATATAAGTAATAAAGTAAAATAATCTCATTATTTTAAATAATAAATTATTATTTAAACAAATAATAAATTTAATTTAGTTATTTCATTATTTTAATTTAAATGAGTTCAAGAATCCAGGACTAGATGAATTATCTCTAAGAGTACTAATAATTTGATTGTATCTTCCAATAATTGCTGTCTATAATTTAAGAAAGTTGTGGAAAACAAGGATGTCATAAAATTAGACACAAAAACAGTCTTAGTTTAAAAAAAAAAAGAGATAACAGCAAATTCCTCAAAGTGCTAAACTAAAAACAGTGGAACTGATATTGTAAATCTCCATCAAAACTCTAATAATGATCTATTAAACAGACAGCTTGTAAGCACTTAGAAAAGAAATCATCAGCAGGAGTCAGAATGGGCTCACTAAGAATAAGTCATGCCACTTGTTGTTCAGTTCTTTTTCAGCAATGTCAGGTATGTTTCAGAAAAGTTTCCTAAATTTACTGGGATAATTAGCTTGAAATTTTTTAAAATTACTTTTAACTTCTGATTCTATGATTCATAAAGAAATCATAATTTCTTACAAAATTTTCCTTGATGCCATTTTCAAAAGAAAATAATATTGGAATGAACAGGCTCCTGTACCCTCTCTCTCATATTTTAATATATACATAAACACATATATACACATGCATATACATGTACACACATTACATGTATGTACACATATTACACACATATCACATAGAATCATAGATCATAGCTAAAATATATCCCTTTTTTATATGTAAGGAAACCAAGGCCCAGAGAAGTTAAATGACTTGTCTGAGATCACACAAGTAATAAGTGGCAAAGTAAGGCTATAAACCCCAAGTGCTTTTTTCACCATTTCTTATGATTGAAATTCTAGGGACAGTATTCTCAAACTGTAAAACAATGGATGTGCCACTCACTGACTGACTTTAACAGCTTCACCAATGGCATTTCTAGAATTTCTAGCAAATAGAAGTTGATGATGTAAATAATAACTACAATACAGGATGATTAGGTCTTTAAATGAAGCTAGAACTAGCTTTTTCAAATGGAGAGGCACCTGGTATAGTAGACAGGGAGATCAAAATCAGTCAGAAAGACTTAGGTCAAAATTCTAAAATAGAGTGACTTTGTGTAAATCAATTAACACCTTAGTGCCCCCAGAAAACTCTCTTAAGACTATAAAATGCAGGGGTGGCTAGCTGGTGCAGTACATAGAGCACCAGCCCTGGAGTCAGGAGGGCCTGAGTTCAAATCAGACCTCAGACACTTAACACTTACTAGCCATGTGACCTTGGGCAAGTCACTTAACCCCAACTGCCCTGCCTTCCCCCCTCCAAAAAGCAAAAAAACCAAAAAATTTAAACTTAAATGGTCATCTACTACAAGTATTTAACAGGCCAGAGATGTAAAAGATGGATTAGGGCTGCATCGTATGGTTTTATTTCCAAGTGAATCCAATGAATAGTCTCATTGTTTTGTATCCATACCATGTATATAAGTAGACCAAAACTGTTAACCTATTCCATTCCTTCATCATGCCACTTTATGGATAAAACAACTCACTAGGAAGTTTTTCCTCATATGGAGCCTAATTTCACCTTTGCAACTTCTATGCATTGTTTTCCTACCCAAGCCAACCCAATGGCTCTTCCACAGGACAGTTAACATGAACCTCCCCCCAAAGTATCTCCTCCAATCTAAACATTAAGAATTCCTAAATCAAAACATTCAGAATACCTAAAAATGATAACGACATGCTTACTTTCCAATCAGAATTTTTTCAGTCCTACTCGGGAAATAAATTTTAGATGAAAGGTACAGATTCCTGAGATACTCCACTATACACTTTCTTCTAAACTGATATGAAATTATTAATGATCACTCTGTGAGCATGGCCATTTGACCAGTTCTGAATCCATCTAACTTTATTGGGTTTTTTTCATTTTTTTTTATTATTCTGATTTTGAAAACACTAGCAAACATTAATATTTCCATATAAAAGGAACAAAAAAAGAATAACATATGAAACAGCCAATCTCATTACTTACAAGAATAACTCATTTTGAAAGTGTCATTCATTCATTTCCATGTCAATGGCTTTTTGTATTCTTTTTTTAATTAAATTTTATATTTATTTTTAGTTTACAACATTCATTTCCACAAGATTTTGGGTCACAAATTTTCTCCCTGTCTGTCCCCCAGAATAGCAATCCCACTGAATACCCCCTCCCCCAATCTGCTTTCTCCTATATCCTCCCCCATTCCCCATCCAACTTTCAAGTAGGGCAAGATGGATCTCCATACCCCAGTGCCTATATATCTTATTTCCCAGTGCATGTAAAAATAATAATAATAATTTTTAAAAATTATTTGATTTTAAAACTTTGAATTCTAGATTCTTTTCCTTCTTTCCTCATCACCCACCCTTACTGGGAAGATAAGCAATTCAATATAGGTTATACACGTGTAGTTATGCAAAACATTTCCATATTGGATATATTGTGAAAGACTGACCATATTAATATGATTTCATAATAAATAAAAATCTTAAGGAATAAGTGTAATTAACTGATATTAATTGAAATTTCCCATTTAAAAATATGGTTTATTTGCAGAATAGTTTAATCATTAATTATACTGGTACTTGGAAAGATCTGCAGCCTGAAGAAGTTTATTATTAGTCTGTTTTAATTTTGGCCCCTCCCTACTGCCAAGTTGTGCAGGTCTGTCTTAGGATAAAGGACAAATGTCTCTGTGTTTAGTATTTTAAAGTTTTCACAATGTGGCTGCAGGCTGCTCTCTTGCTCTCTCTCCAAACTGATCACACATGACTCCCCATGCACTTTAGCCATACTTGCTGTTCCATACAAGCCATTCCACCTCTGCCCAAGATATCCCTTCTCCCCCCCTTCCCCATCACTCTACTGCTGGAATATTCTCCAAATCTTGAAACCCCCTAGCTCCCTTCAACATTCAACCCAATTACCACCTCCTCTAAGAGACCTTTTCTTATTCTCCTAATTTGTAGTGGCCTCCCCCACCACAAATCACTGGGTATGTTGTATATATTCTATATGAGAACATGCATCCTCAAAAGAGAAGCTCCTTGGGGGAAGGACTGCTTAATTTTGTATTTGTACCCCCCAGCTCTAAGCATAGTGTTTGGTACACAGTAGTCATTTAATAAATGCTTATTGATAAACATTAAAATCAGCTATGGTTGGCAAGGAAAATTTAAGAAACAATAGAAATGGCTCTGAAGGTGTAATTTTGTATTACATTTGACTGGGAAAAGGGATGAATTAGGGTGAGGACTCCTGCTCATCATAGACTGGTCTATAATAATGAATGAGAGAAGACACAGCTGTTCAACTCCATTGTGCTTCTGTTTTCTTTACCAAGGAAAATGATCTTTGAGATCTTTGAACTGAAAAGGATGTAACAAAAAATAGCTAACAATCAAGTAATACTCAAGATAAGTAGGGAGATAATAAGAAAGCACCTAGTTACTCCTGATGAGTTCAAGCTACGAGGGCCAAAAGAAAATCATTCTATGGTAGTCAAAGAACTGGCATATGTGATGGCTACAGTACTGTAAATTATCCTTGAAAAATCAGGGAGCTGTTGCAGGATTGAAAAATGTCCCATTTTCCAAAAACAGAGCAGAGGGTAGAGTCTGAAACCACAGGCCAGTGAGCTTGAAAGTTTTGATTTCTGGTAAAATTCTACAACATATTTTTGATGGGATAGTTAGTAAAAAATCCAAACAAGAAGGGATGATCAAAGAACAGTTCAATTAATCTAATAGTAGTATTTACTTACTACATACAAAGCAGAATGTAATAGACAAAGTGCTATGAGAAATATGAGAAGAGGAAAAAAAACCAACACTTTTATCTTGGGGGAGTCAGGAAAGATTTCCTTAAAGAAAGAAAAAAATGTCCACAGAGAGAGATGTGGAAAGAGTACATTCCAGATATGGGATATTCTCAAATTAGGGCAGAGCCAAATCAGGGGAAAGCTGGCAGCACAGTCTGGCTAAAACAGAAAGTGAATAATAACAGTAACAACAAATAGCATTTATATAGGTCTTTATGTTTTAAAGAACTTCATTTGATTTCATTTGGTCCCTAAAACAATGTTATCTTTTTATAGATGAAAAAACTGAGATTAAATTACTAGTGTCAGAATAGAATTCAAATTCAAATTCACTCAGAGCATTCCTAAATAGAAGTCTAAAAGTCTTGCTCCTGCTCCATGATACTTCATGTAAAATGAAATAAATCTAAAGGTAGACTGGAGCTATCCCATAGAGGGACTTAACTTCCAGGTTGTATTTATCATTTGAGCAAAGGAAAGCTATTGAAAGCTGAGAGTGATATGACCATTATGTGTTAGGAAGATTGTTTTCACAGCTGTGTGAATGCTATACTGAAGAGGAGACAGATACAAAAAACTCTGGGGAAGCAGAACTGGCAGGACTTGGTAAGTGGATTTTGGGAATGGGGGAGAAAGAAATCACAAAAATGCCTAAAGTTATCTTTGAATATTAGGATCTGTACCAGAAAAAAAAAAAAACCCTCAACTTTACAATTCTTAGGATTCCTAAACTCTAACACTTAATACTCTTCACCTTAACAACCTTCATTACTAAAGTCAAATATGCCATAAGTTATTGAACCCAACAGGTTTAATTACTGAAAGACTTCATTTAAAATGTACCCCTGAATGCTTGAAAATGCAACATTTAAAAAGTGTCAGTGCTCCTTATTCTTGTATTATCCAAGAGTTTTGCTTTGGGGGATTTTTTTCTTATTTAAGAAAATATGTTGTCAGCTGAACTTCTAAGACTCACAAATAAAAAATATTTTGAATCCTGTAAGTATAATTTCAAGCAGTCAATTTTTACCAAGTAATTTTCTAATTACCAAAATTCACAACTATTCACAACTTTTCTATATGGGTTCTACTACAATCATCCAAGGCATTAACTTCCAAAGAAAATGAAACACACAGGGCAGCTAGGTGGCTCAGTGAGTAGAGCGCCGGCCCTGGAGTCAGAAGGACCTGAGTTCAGTTCCAGCCTCAGACATTTAACGCACACACAAACAAAAACCTAGCCAAACCCAGCTGTGTGACCTTGGACAAGTTGCTTAACCCCAATTGCCCTCCAAAAAGCAAAAAAAAGAATTGTAATGGAAAACATAAGGTAATACAGTTACAAAAAATATTCTCAATTGGTAAGCAAAAAAATTGATTAAAATTATCATTAAGTATGAGGTCAGGCTATAAAAGAAGAGGGGTTCCAATACTAGAAAAGACAGTATTCTTTGGAAATTCTATTCTCTCATTAAAATGGTCTTGAATACAATAAACAGAAGGATAGCAAATTAGGACAGCCCCTTCTAGGAGGAAATAAAGCTGTAACAATTTTAATAATGTAACAAAATGTAATAAAAATTCACTGCTTTTCACTAACTTTAATTGTCATAGCATTACATAGCTGTTTGTTGCAACACAGTCCTAATATTCTGGAGAACTGTTTTGTAATTCAAAAAAAAATCAAACAACCTAATAAAACTTAATCCTTATATTTTTTTTTATCGGGATTAAAAAAAGGTTCTCCAGACAAATTGTCCAAAGGAAGTAGTTAACTTTTGCATTTTTTTTTAAACCTGCAAACATTTTATCATTGGAAATTAACATCTAATACAGTTTGTCTACATACGTATCTTGATCATTCCAAATTTACCACAGTTCAGAGAAGCAAAATTTAGAATGGGAAGGAACCAAAGAAAGTATTTAATCTAAGACCCAACATGCTTCCCTTTACAAAAGAGAAAATCGAGGTTCAGAATGGTGAAGGAAGTTAACTAAGGTCACACATGTCAGCAATTAGCAGTCTTCTGACTTCAAATCCAAATCCAAAACTTTCCACCATTCATAGGCCCTGGGTGAACACTGTGTAGACTGAGTGTTTCAAAACTTAACTCATAAAAAGGGAATGTACAGTAGTACTATTCTAGATAAATAAAATTCACTCATGGAAACTGATTATCAGTATTCAAAGGCTGTCTTAAGTAGCACTTAATCAACAATCAACTAACATGTATCTACTACAGGACAAATCACAGTGCTAGGTCCTGATGATACAAAGACAAAGATAACAGTGTTGAGACTACATTTTATTGGGGTGGGATGGGAGAGGGAGAGTTACATATATAAGTATATACAAAGAAACATTTTTTTGAAGGAAACAGTATCAGCTGAAGAGCACTGGGAAAGGCCTTCTATGTGGTTGCACTTGTACTGAGCTTTGAAGAAAGGCATGGCTGAAAAAAGGAGAGGCGAAGAGAAGATACATTTCTCACACAGAAAACAGACACCCTTGTGCAGTATTTTCACCCTACAGATGGATCATGAGATAAGAAAAGGGCACTTTTTGACTCA
The DNA here is from genome assembly GCA_011680675.1 of Gymnobelideus leadbeateri. Lineage (NCBI taxonomy): Eukaryota > Metazoa > Chordata > Mammalia > Diprotodontia > Petauridae > Gymnobelideus > Gymnobelideus leadbeateri. The sequence continues at coordinate 35,480 of WOXC01002786.1, forward strand.
CAACTACACAATTTTTTGATAAGTAAAGGATTTCACTACTGTGGTATTCCATTCATTTTAGTGACTCTAATCCTAGACTTTTCCTCCAATGTGGTTTTTGTCTTTATTCTTTAGTAATACTTATAGAGTCCTTCCCAACATGATGGAGACTTTCTTATAATATTTTGTGGAGATTCTGCTGATTTCCCCCATCTATTTCTTCTTTTAAAAACATATTTTTGGGGTGGCTAGGTGGTGCAGTGAATAAAGCACTGGTCTTGGAGTCAGGAGGACCTGAGTTCAAATCCAGCCTCAAACACCCAATTAGCTGTGCGACTTTGGGCAAGTCACTTAACCCCAATTGCCCCTCCAAAATGCAAAAATATATATATACTTTTATAAGGGGGCTGACTCTGGCAGGAGGAGGGGGGAAAGAGGAAGTGTTAACTGATAAAAAAAATTTTTAAATAAATTTCAAAATCTATTTTAAAAATATTTTGTAGCTATCAATGTGACATTCATATTGTCCATCTTCTATCTCTCAACCTCAGCAGTTGACCACATCACATTCTTTTCTAGTTACACATGGCATCACAGGATTGAGAAATAAAGGGACTTCAGATTTAGATATCATTAGATCTGTTTCCTTTATTTTGCAGAAAAGTGACCATCAGAGAAGTAAGGTAGGTGCCTTAGCCAAAATTCCATGCACATGTTCCCTGATGTTTTTTACTCTACTTACATTGAAATCATTTTTAGTAATATGCTGCTGTTATCCCACATGTCCACCAATACTCTTTGGGTCACTTCAAATTTTGACCATTTTTAAACCATGTGGCTGTTCCATGCTACACAACTATATGGGAGGGAAGAAGGGGAGGAAAAAGAGGAAAATGAGGAAAAAGAGGAAAATGAGGAAGAAGAAAAGAAAGAAGAGGAGGAGAAAGAGAAAGAGACAAGCTTTTGTAGCAGGCAGTAGCTCTACATCATTGAAAATGCTACACAATTTCCCCAATAAAACCCAACCAATCTGTTCCTATTCAATTCTTAGCCCAAGGCCCTGTCACAGATTCACCAAAACTAGAATTTGAAGGTACCTGAGCAGCCATCCAGTCCAACCCATACCAGGAATGAAATCTTCACAGTAATATACCTGACAAAATCCATACTCTGCCTGAAGAACTCCAGTGAGGCAGAACCCATCAGATCTTTTTTTTTAATCTCTTCATTCTTGAGGTACCTCATCCCACTTCTGTACAGGTATCATTAGGAAGTTTGTAGGTTTGTTTTTCCTCCTCATATCAAGCCTAAATTTGCTTCTTTGCAACTTCCTCTCTTCTGCTGTTCTGTCCCCTGGATCAAACAGAACAAGTCTACTCCCTCTTTCCTGTGACAGCCTTTCTTGAATTCTTGAAGGTGTCTCTCATATTGCCTTAATTTTTTCTCTATGTTCAACATCCCCAGTTCTTTCAACATGGAATCAAGCCTTTCATAATTCTACTTGCCTTCCTCTGGATGCTCTGTAGTTTATCAACATCCTTCTTGACTTGTGGTGTGCAAAGCTGAACACAACATTTCAGCTGTCATCTGACTAGAACCTCTTTACTCTTGGAAGATATAACTCTCTTTATGCAGCCCAAGCACACATTAGCTTTTCCAGCTGTTCCATCACACTGTGTTGGAAAGGATGTGTTAGTAAGCCTGCTAACTACTATAATGTTCAGATCTTTTTCAGATAAACCATTTTTCTAACTCTTATTCCCCTAACTTATGTTCTGAAGTTTGTTTTGTTTTGGTAATCAAGTATAAGACTTGACAGTTACAAATCCAAGACAGATATCAGACTATCCTTAATGGGCACATGCCCATAATCCAGGCACTGCACACTCTTAATCACTTGGGTTTTCCTCTATACATGGCTAGACCAATCTATTGAGTAGTCACAGATTTAATTAAGGAAGTGTTTTAGATCTTAATAATCAGCACAATAATGTGCACAAACAAACTTCTGAAAAATTTCAGTCTATAAAAAAGCCATCTTATATTTAATCTTTATGTAGGACTTTATCCATAATGTAAAACAACATCTTTAGCAAGTATATAATCTGCCCAGATTAATGTTTTCTTTCAGCTTGACAATCAAGAGGCTGGTTGTATAAAGTTCACATTTATCAAGGAAAATTACATGATCTTAATATAGTACAAGATACATCTTGTAAGAAGGGAACCTTTAATGATAATTTTATTCCAGTACAAAAATGTTTTTGTAATCAAAAACCAGGAATTTGTTATACCTCTCAGTTATTTACTAGGAAAATGTGGTCTTCTAAAGAAAATCATTTGTAAAACTTTATTACAGTTTCATATTTCCATCAACAGAGACACTTATCATGAATTTTTTGTAGATATGGGGTAAAGTATTAGTATTATATTTGATTACATACTTATTATTACATTACATATTAGTTGAAAGTTGTTCATTTCCTCCCCACCTTTTTAAATCTGTACTACTGTCCATGATCCATCCTACTTTTTCAAAAACAATCTGTCTTCTGAGATGTATTCTGAAAAATACCTGAACGCTTTAGAAATGTGCCATCTTTGGCACGGATTTCTCCTGTGTGTATTTGATCAGGTATAAGAACTTCTCCTATCTCAAGTGCCTTTTCTACCTCCTCATTGAATATATGTAGAGTCCAAATGCTGCAATTCTACACAACTGGTATTGATGATGAGAGTAGATCTCTATAGAAATCCTGAAAACCTTTTCCATTTCATTTCTATTTGTTTTCCTTCCAGTTTCAGCTAAAAAGTCTCTCAGGATAAGCCAGATTAAAAGACTCAATGTCAAAATTTCTATAGATTCACTTTCCTCTCCACCACTTTTTTTTATTTTTCTGAGACGAAACTACTCATAATCTTTCATCTCCTCCATAAATGTTATACAAATGAGGTACAGGATCACAGATTTGGGTTACATTTTAAATTAGTGTTGCCCTTGGCTGCCATACCTCTCTACTAGGCAAAGAGATCAAACTGAAACAGCTCTAGGGTTCCTTCATATCAGTGGTTATTTTATATCTGCTAAAATTCACTTTTAGGGGCGGAGCCAAGATGGCGGAGTAGAAACAGCTCATCCAAGCCACTCTGCCCCCAGATTCCCCCCAAACTATGTAAAAGGGGACTCTGAACAACTTCTGGAGCCCCAGTACCCACAGAACGACACAGAGAAGCTAACCTCCCGCTGAGGACAGCCCAGCAGCCCTGCAGGAAGGACCAGTGCAGCGGTCTGCGACCTGGCAGCGTGCAGAGCGCAGGAGCCGAGCCGAGCCCAGGTCCGCATGAGCCGAGGTTTTAGCCCCAGGGCGGCAAGGCCAGCAGCCGGCTGGAGGAACCCCAGAACACCAGGAGCTGTGGCGACTCTAGAATTATCAACATAGACTTGCCTAGGACAAAGTAAGAGGTTAGTGTCCTATGGACTTTGGTACCAGTATTTGGGGAATGCGTCGGCTCCCTCCCCTGGGGGCTAGAAGCCGCTGAGGACAAACGCCATTTTGTAGTTTTCAGAGGCAGCTCCCCCTCCCAGCCTGCAAATTTGTAGGGAGATCCAGCGATCAGTCTTGGGGGGTAATCGCTCTTGCTTTAACCTCCCTGGATCTGGATTGTGATCTAGGGTGGAAGTCGTGGGTGGGTTTACAGCTTGCCAGAAACGGAAGTTGCCCCCACACGTTCGGGACGAAAATTCCTCTATCTGGCCTTAAAGCCATAGTGTGCCAACAAGCCCAAAAGTCAAGTAATTAAGTGGCAACATGCCAAGGCAAAGGAAACAGAAAAATGCAACCCTAGACTCCTATTTTGGGGGCATAGAGCAGGAAAAGGACTGTGAGTTCAGAAGTCCTGCTCCAAAAGCCCCAGGGGAAAACATGAGTGGGTTGCAGGCTATAGAGGACCTTAAGAAGGACTTTAAAAATCAAATAAGAGAAGTGGAGGAAAAATTGGAAAGAGAAATGAGAAGGATGCAGGAAAAGTATGAAATGAGGCTCAACAGCCTGACTGAGGAAAACAACACCTTAAAAAATAGACTAACTCAAATGGCAAAGGAGGCCCAAAAGGGCAATGAGGAGAAGAATGCCTTAAAAAGTCGAATTTGCCAGATGGAAAAAGAATCTCAAAAGCTCACTGAGGAGATTCATTCCTTCAGAGTTAGACTGGAGCAAATGGAAGCTAATGACTTTATGAGAAATCAAGATGCTGTTAAGCAGATCCAAACAAATGAAAGATTAGAAGGCAATGTGAAATATCTCATGGAAAAACCACTGACCTGGAAAATAGATCCAGGAGAGAAAATTTAAAAATTATTGGACTACCTGAAAGCCATGATCAAGGAAAGAACCTAGAAATCACCCTTCAAGAAATTCTCAAGGAAAACTGCCCTGATGTTTTAGATCCAGAGGGCAAAATAGAGGTTGAAAGAATCCACCGATCACCTCCTGAAAAAGATCCCAAAAAGAAAACTCCCAGAAATATTATAGCCAGGTTCCAGAATCCCCAGATCAAGGAGAAAATACTACAAGCAGCCAGGAAGAAACCATTTCAATATTGTGGAAACACAATCAGAATAGCCCAGGACCTGGCAGCTTCTACACTGAGGGATCGAAGGGCATGGAATATGATATTCCAGAGGGCAAAAGAACTGGGAATGAACCCAAGGGTCACCTACCCAGCAAAACTGAGTATTTTGTTTCAGGGGAAAATATGGTCATTCAGTGGAATAGAGGACTTTCAAGCATTCTTGAGGAAAAAAACAGAATTGAATAGAAAATTTGACATCCAGACACAAGAAGGAAGAGATGCCTGAGAAGGTAATCAGGGAAAAGAAATCAAAAGGAACTTATCAAAGTTGAACTATTTACATTCCTATATGGAAAAGCAATAACTGTGACTGATGATATCTTTCTCACTATGAAAATAATGGAAGAAGGGGTGTGGTCATATGAATACATATGTGAATGTGTGTGTATATGGTTACAGTTATATATGGATAGAGGGCATAGGTTGAATTTGTTGGGAAGGGAGAATACTCAAGGGATGAAATTATGAGGTGAGAGAGGAAAGTGGCAAGAGGAGATGGGGAGAGACAGGGTAGTGTAAACTATCCCATGCAGAAGAAGCAAGGGGAAGTGGTTGCAAAAGAGGGGGAGAATAAGGAAGGCTAAAAAGGCAAAACCACATTCACACTGAATTTGGTTCAGGGAGAAAATGACATACATACTAAATGGGATATCTCAACCTGTAGCAGGATAGGGGGAAGGGGGATGGGAGGAGGGATGATGGATGGGAGGGCATCCTTGGGGTGAGGGGAGGTTGGAAGTACCCACTTATAAAAGAGGGACAGGGTCATGTAGGGAATGGACTAGGTGGGGGGTGGGATGAGTGGGATGGAATTATAAGCAGCCTTGTACAATATATCTACTATGATAATGTTTTGCATAGCTAGACATGTACAACATATACTGAATTACTTATCTCCCAAGAGGGAATGGGCAACAAGGGAGGAAGGAAATGGATCTGTAATTTGAGGTCATAACATTAAATGTTTCAAATATATATAAATACTATTATTAATAGTCTTTTGCTTGTAATAGGGAGACAAGATGTGCAGGCATTGGGATGCAAAGAATCACCTTCCTCTAATGGAGAAGTCGATGGGGTTATGGGAGAAGGTATGGGAGAGAGCAGATTGGAGGAAGCGATATCTTGTGGGATTACTATTCTGGGAGGTTGGGTAGGGGAATAATGGGGGGAAAATGATTGTAACTCAAAATCTGGCAGAAATGAATGATGTAAAACAGAAGTTAATAAAGCATTTGTTTAAAAAAAAATAAAATTCACTTTTAAAATGGCACTAAATGGGGGTGGCTAGGTGGCACAGTAAATAGAGCACTGGCGCTAGAGTCAGGAGGACCTGAGTTCAAATCCAACCCTTAACATTTACTAGTTGTGTGACCCTGGGCAAGTCACTTAACCCCAATTGCTGTGCCTTTCCCCCTCCAAAAAAAAAAATGGTACTCATTAGTCAATGACTGGCTTTTTTCCCCTATTCCTTTCCCATTTTTTCAGAATCAATTAACAAGCATTATTCAAATACTTTTGTATCAAGTACTGTGCTATAAATAATAGTCCTGGGGCAGCTAGGTGGCGCAGTGAATCAGAAGGACCTGAGTTCGGATCTGGCCTCAGACACTTAACACACACACAAACAAAAAAACCTAGTCGTGTGACCTTGGGCAAGTTACTTAACCCCAATTGCCCTCCAAAAAGCAAAAAAAAAAAGTAGTCCTTATCTCAAAGAACTTACATTCTGTCATAGAGACAACATGAACATATATAAATATATAGAGAATACAAAACAAATAAAATGTAAGCTAGTTAAATACAAGTGAAAGAGGAGGACACTAGCAGTTGAAGGCAAAAATCAGAAAAGGTTTTGTGTGAAAGGTGATTCAGCTAAATTTTGAAGGAAGTGAAAGATTCTATGAAGTACAGGTGAGAAGAGAACAGGAACCAGGACAGCAACAGCTTGTTTAAATAGGTCAGGTTGTCCCCAATTAATAAACAGTCAAAGGATATGAGCAGGCAGTTTTCAGAGGAGAAATTAAAGCTATCTATACTATATGAAAAAAAATGCTCTAAATCACTATAGATTAGAAAAATGCAAATCAAAACAACTCTCAGGTACCACATCACACCTATCAGATTAGCTAACATGAGAAAACAGGAAAATTACAAATGTTGGAGAAGATGTGGGAAATTTGGAACACTAATGCACTGTTGGTGGATTTGTAAACTGATCTAACCATTTTGGAGAGCAATTTGGAACTATGCCCAAAAGGCTATAAAAATGTGCATACCCTTCAACCCTGTGATACCACTTCTAGGGCTGTATCCCAAAGAGATCATAAAAATGGGAAAAGGACCCACATGGACAAAAATATTTATAGCAGCTCTTTTTGTGGTGGCCAAGAATTGGAAATTAAGGGGATGCCCATCAATTGAGGAATGGCTGAACAAGTGGTGGTATGTGAATGCATACTATTGTGCTATAAGAAATAAGGAGAAAGCAGACTTCAGAAAAACCTGTGAAGACTTATATAAGCTGATGCTGAGTAAAATGAGCAGAACCAGGAGAACACCATACGTAGTCACAGTCATACCTTGTAACGACTGACTTTGATAGACTCAGTCTTAGCAGTGCAAGGATCCTTGTAAGACAGCTCCAAAAGACTCATAATAGAAAATGCTATCCACATCCAGAGAAAGAACTTTGGAGTCTGAACGCAAATGGAAGCATACTATTTGTTCTTCTTTTCCATGGTTCTTCTCATTCTACTTTTTAAAAAATCTAATTTAAAAAAAAAATTAGTTCTAATTTTTCTTTACATCATGACTAATGTGAAAATATGTTTAATATGAATGTATAAGTAGAGCCTGTATCAGATTGCACACCATCTTGGGGAGGGGGGAGAAGAAGGGAGAGGCGATTTAAAATGCAAAATCTTATGTAAGTGAATGTTGAAAACTAAAAATAATTTTTTTTGCTTTTTTTGGAAGGGGAAGGTAAGGCAATCAGGGTTAAGTGACTTGCCCAAGGTCACACAGCTAGTTTTGTGTTAAGTGTCTGAGGTCGGATTTGAACTCAGGTGCTCCTAACTCCAGGGCTGGTGCTCTATTCACTACGCCACATAGCTGCCCCAAAATTAATTATTAAAAATAAAATAAATTCTTAAGACTAAAAAAAAAAGTCAGGTTAGCACTACTATGATAACACACAGTGCCCTCATCCTTTATTCTAATTTAGAGATTTTTACCTTTTTTCTAAACAGCTGATGATCTACCTAACTTTACACAAAGAGCTGATTCTGAAATGATGACCACAATAGTAATTCATTTTCAGTCAAGATAAAGTCAATTATATTTTTGGTAATGTTGAAATTGTTGAATTTAATGTTGATTAAAATGTTAATGTTGAAAACTGAATGTTCCCACAACATCCATTACTTTCCAGCTTTCTTAAAGTGTTTACAATATACTGTTTCCTTTCTTAATCCTACACTTTGTTTTCCCAGATATTTTTCACCATCTTCCTATATGCACAGCTGGTGTATTAAAGTTATCAATTATCAAGGCATATGTTAATTTGGTTTGAAGGATCTTGTCAGGTTCTACATATTATTTAATTTCTTGTTGTCCTCCTTCCAGTTTCATCTAAAAAGTCTCTCAGGGTAAGCCAGATTAATAGACTCTGATGCCAAGATTTCTATAGATTCACTTTCCTATCCACAGCTTTTCTATCTTTTCTGAGATGAAACTACTCATAATCTTTCACCTCCCCCATATATGTTTTACAAATGATGTTCTGAAATAGCCGTTGGCATTAATTGCAGTTACCTTCACAATGCTCTGTTTGCTTACTTGCATCATGAGGACTGACTGCCAAGGTGAAATGACCAAGTGTTCCATAAAATATTTTCTGTGGCCTTTGGGTATATGAGAAAAACAACTCCACCAACTTCTTCCCTGCAAGCCATCCTTACATTTAGCTGCAACTTCATTATGTCTTCTGGTTTTATGTACCTATGAAGCATTCCTACAGATCTGGGTCAGTTAGTTCCTCAGTTACATTTCAGCTTAGAGGTCACTGGACAAATTTCTTTGGACAAATTTCACATATACTGTTAAATTAATACTTTTAAGCAATCTAAAAACAATGTAATTCTTAGTTTCCTTTGCCCCCCACCCCTTTCTCTTTTTATGACTGTGCAAGTGTCACTGAAGAAATGTAAAGGAGTCACAGAATGCTGAGGATCATTTTAAGCTTAATTTTTTTCCATGGCTCATGATGGCCAAAGAATTAATTCATCACTTACTTGCAAATCTGCTTGTGATGTTTAAGCTCACCCAGGCTTTAAAACTGTACATACCACCTATTTCCAAGACCATATTCAAAACCTTTCCAGTTTAGTAGAACCTCCCAAAGACATAAAGTCACAACTGCTAAAACAATGGGGCAGACCTATGTAGATAGATAGATAGATGGGTAACAATTATTGGGAAAACTTTTCCAACAGCAACATTAATAACAAACACATAAAAAATATTTATCAGTATATATATTTGCTTTCTGATAAAATCGGGAGTCTATAAGTTAGAATGCTTAAAAAAAAAAAGCTAGAAAGGTGGGAGCATTTTACATAGGCCTATGAGTATGCTAACATTTTGTCAATGTTGTATCAGGTCACAAATATCATACCCAATGTCAGAAGAAAGACGTGGTTTCATGTGCCAAAATGTTCTAAACCACCTTTTTTTCACATTATAGACAAAATTTTAGCCCCTATTAAGATTTTTAGCAAAGTTAGTTAAATTACTAGAAATCATTACAAACTCCTTGTTTAAAATTTAATGAAAAGTTAGTTGTTTTTAAAAGGGAGAAATCCTTAATCTTTTCATGATTTTATGCAGTTTTTAGACTTTTCACCCTCAAGATATTAAAAGAACATTAAGACTGGGTAATCAGAAAATGTCATTTATGTTATAGATGATGGAAAGTCAGACAATAGAGACTTAAAAATTTTTTTTCTCAAAGAATAGAACTTAATTTTGTTAATCCCATGAATACTAACTTGAAGTGAATAAACTCTCTTGGCTTAATACATTTAAGCTAATTGCAAAGTTTAAAATATAAACAAGGTGAAAATCTCACAGATAATGAAATGCTCTAACATTATGAATATAAAGCAGCATATTCAATGATTAAGAAAATATTAGAAATACAAAGAACTTAGAAATAATTTTTGTTCAATCCTCAGATTTTATCAGTTAAAAAAAAAAATAAGGCCCAGAACTTGCCCAGAGTGAGGGTTTTTGAAGGCTTTTGAATCCCACTCCAGAGCTCTAGACTACACAATAAGAAACAACTTCATTATTGAATAAGAAATCATGTAATTACAAATTAGCATATTGTTTTAACACAAAACTTTAAATTATCTTCTATCCCTTTAATTATATATGTGTGTGTGTATGATAATACTTAAACCAAAGCTAAGTTGATTTTAACTGTCAGTGTTTAAACTCACAATTTTAAGGTTCATAAAAATATGAAATCCCTTTATGTGGAAAAATTAGTACATATAACCTGTATTATTATTAACAGAACTGAGCTACAATTTGTTACCAAAACAACTTTTAAGTTTAGTTGTCAAGGATCAACTAAATTCATGTTATTTGCAATTCAACTAACTACCAACTCAAAAACCTTGGAAGAGTGTCCCTCAAGTTCCTTCACTGATCCAGGAAAATCACCACTGCCTATCGTGGAATATATTCCTTTATGTTTTAGAAAGTTATCAGGAATTGTAGCACTGTTCTTTAGTGCTAACAACTGTAGCAATACAATAACAATGGACATAGGGGAGAGTGACAAGTCCGATTTTACTGGAGTGGGGCCAAAAAGTAATAGAAAAATCTGTAATGTTATAAGCTTTTTTCTTACCTAAGCATGGGTACCTGGCAGTAACTACACAGGACTGTGGTGGCAGTCCTAAGTACCTTGTAGAAAGTGGTTTGTTTTTTTTTTCCTCTAGAGAAAGGATGAATTCGTTAAAAAAAAAAAAAAAAGCAAAACAAAACCCTTAAGGATCTTTCTTTTCACCATAGAACTATATTTAACTATACATAGGCAGCTAAGTGGCACAGTGGATAGAGTACCCTGCCTGGGGTCAGGAAATCTATTTCTTTCAAATCTAGCCTTAGCCATTTAGCTGTGTGACCCTAGGCAAGTCACTTAACCTAATTTGCCTCAGTCTCCTAATTTGCAAAATGAGCTGGCGAAGGATAGATGGAAGCCACAACAGAATCTTTGCCAAGAAAACCCCTGAAGGGGTCATGAAGAGTTGGACATGACTGAAACAAATGAATTATGGAAGATGAAAACAAGACTTCCAAATTAGACACAAAATTTAGCTCATCTTTCCTATCCGTATAAGGATATAAGGATAATAAGACAACAACTATAAAACATCTTAATCTCTCTAAACTAAGTCCACTTTTTAAAAGGGAGGGAGAAAAGGTTTGATTTTTGGGAAAAGAATCATTTTCACTGGGGTTTTAAATTACTTCCACATTAAGATAACTAGGCTTAATTGAAGCCAAGAAGAAGAAGAAAACTATCAGCTGACTTGACATATCCTTGATAACTCGGAAGACCTGTACTGGGGCATTTTTCAAGGCAGACAGGGGCTACACCTAGGTAAACAGATCAGACTCTTCCAGGAAGAGAGAAATCAATAGGGTGACCAGCAGGTGGCTGTATGCAACTCCCAGAGGAAACGATCATCCCCTCAAAAGAAATGTGAACAATGACAAGTGAAAAAAAAATCCACCACACAATTTTTGTTCCAAAGAGCACCCAATCCCTAGTTCACAGTTGACCCTAGTTGATTCTGAGAGTCACCTGTATAATAAAGCAAGCCACAGTCCCCCTTTCCTTATTTCTAATGGCAGTCACCCTTGGACTTCCCATTCCCCAACTGCGGTTAGCAGGTATCCTTCGGCTCTGCACTCCACTGCAGTTGCGGTCCAGCATCCATACAAAGACAAACCTCCTCAGGCCACTAGTCATTCATTCACACACACATACAGACACACACACAATTAAATAAAGAAAACCTCAATCTACTTCCCCACCCCCACTCACATACTATTTCCCCCATAGTTCCATCCTCTGGCCCCTTTGGGGGGGTGCCCCCCCAATCAGTGCCACGCAGTAGGCCGCAGATAACAGTTGACCATGCCCAAGAGCCCCCACCCCACACAGCAGTCCTCCCCTCTGGGTACCCTCTGCTGAGGGTCGCCAGGGCACTCCACGCCTTCCCACCTCCACCATATCAAAGAGGATGCGAGAGAAGGACAGCTCAGGCTGGTTCCCATCCCCGGCCTCAGCCACAGCCCGTGGCGACCCTCCCTCCCCACCCCCCACCTCTCGCCGGTCCTCGACTCACGTGTAGATAATGGACATGAAATGCATCAGCCACAGAACGACGAAGAGGGAGAACCCGAAAACGGCCATTCCCTCTTGGGCCAGGTCCAACACCGCCATCACCGGGACCGCCCGGCCCGGGCCACCGTTCCGGTGCCCGTCGACTTCCCTTCTCCCCGCGTCGTCGTCGTCGTCTCGGTCGCCGCAGCCGCCGCCACCGCCGCCGTCGCAGCAGCAGCCACAGCCTCGGACGCGGCTCGTGCGCGCGGGGGGCGCGGGGGAGGAGCCGGGCCCGGGCGGGGAGGGGGCCGAGGATGGAGAGCGGGGGGAGGGGGGCGGGGACGGCCCGGCCCGAAGCAGCCAGCCGAGGGCGGGCGGGAGGGCTGGCGGTCAGCCGGCCAGGGCCAGGGGCGGAGAGCCTGCGCGCCCCTCAGCGAGCTCGGGATGCCCAAGCTCCCGGCGCTGCGGCTGGAGCCGAGAGGACTGCGGCGGACCCCTCGGGCCCCAGTGTTCCCACCCCGCCCCCGTCTAGAGTCTGCGCGCTCCGCGGCTGCTCCGGCTCCTCCACCGGCCTCCTCTTCCGCCTCCTCCGGTTATCTGCCGCCCAGCTCGGCCTCGCGCGGAGCCTCTCCCGGCTTCCCCACGGTCGCCTCGCACACTAACCGAAAGTGGCTGCTCGCGCCGCAGAGAACCCGGTGCGCCCCGCCTCCTCCTACTCCCTACTCACCTCCCTCTCCCGCTCCTGCCCAACCCGGCATCGCCAGCCTCCCCAGCGCCGCCCCGGCAGCCCCAACTCCTGCCATAAGACCGCGTGACGTCAGCCGTCACCGCCGAGAGGGGGGCGTTGCCAAAGCCCCGGAGCTGCCCCTCCCCCGAGGCTCGAGCCCCTGGGCCAGGCTGAGCCCGCCTGCCAGCTCGCCAGAGACCAGGAGGGCAGAGCCCGGAGTCTGGAGCCTTTGTCTTTCCCCTTCCGACCAGAAGAGATGATTGGGAGAAAAAAAGTTATATCTTCTTATTCCTCCTTGCCCACAAAAGGATAGGCGGGATGTGGAGCTATGTATGTGACCATTTAGGAAAAAAAAGGAACTAGACTTATTATTGCATATTTTCGAAAGGAACTCTCCCTCCTCTGTCTCCGCCTCCTGGCTTCCCTGGCTTCCTTCAAAGCTCAGCTAAAATCCCACCTTCCACAGAAAGCATTTCCTACATCCTCCTTGGTACTGGTGCCTTTCCTCTGTTGATAATTTCCAATTTATCCTTTATACTTAGCTGGGTAGATGTCATCTATCTTCACAAACGTATATGTGAAGGTCTATACGTATATATGAAATATAGGCCTATAGTGAAGATACACACATACATGTATATGATGGTGTGCACATATGTGTATTCATATATATAAAGATATAGACATGTATGTCCTCTTTGTACATGGGTATTTTCATGTTGTCTCCCCCGTCAGACTGTGAGCACCTTGAAAGCATGGACTCGTCTTTTATCTTTTGTTGTATATCCCACATTTAGCACAGTGCCGGGCATATAGTAAGTACATAATAAATGCTTGCTTGCCTGATCAAAGAAGAGCAGAAAATAGGAGAGTTGTAAAGCATTTCTACATAGTAGTGAAAGGACTCCTGTACTTGGAGTCAGAAAAACTTGAGTTCAAATTCTAGGTAAGACACATATTATACTATAAGACACTTTTATTACATGTGACCCTGGGCAAGTCACTTGACCTCTCTGAGTCCTGGTTTCCACAACAGTAAAATGAAGGGTTTGGACTATCTCCACGATCTCTTCCAGCTCTAAATTAGATCATAAATTTAAATCTAAGCTCCAATTATCCTATAATCCTATCACCTAAACTGCTTCCTGCAAGATACAATGCTCTTCTTTCCCTCTTCATCTTAGCTTAAATTTACTGAACTGCCTGGGGATGGGGTATTGGGCACAGACAAGGCTAGGAGTAAGAAAACCTACCAGGGGAAATGGGATCTTGGGATTCCAGGGAAGTGTGCTACTCTAATATAGGAGGTGGGTGTTGCTAAATACTTATGACTGGGAAACTGACTTTAGGGAAGATATTTCAGAAACCAAGAGCTGGAGGTAACAATCTCCACAAGGCCAGGGTTTGTTTTGTGATGGGGGGCAGGGATACTGTTTAGAGTATCTTTGGGATCTGAAAGAGTTTTCACATGTGAATTTACAGAGTGTTTTCTAAATCTTTTTAAACCTGGTGGCAGATTTAAAACTCTCTCTTTCTCTCTCTCCCACTCAGAAACAATTTTAAGACCTGTTGCTGCACTCCCAGAGGTTACTATCAAGGGTTCTTCCTACTATTCTAAGCAGTTTTTATGGGGAGACTTTCTTACTACTAGGAAATCTTCATATCTTATAGTGTTTCAAATTACTGTGATTTTTATCAATATAGACCTTGATTTGTTTTGAACCATGACCTGTCAATAAATGGTACCATATGATTTTAGTAAAACACTTTAACTCAATAAGCATTTAGATTAAAATTTTGCTGGATTCTAGGAATACACAACAAAAAAATCTCTACTGGGGGATACAACATGTAAACAGAGAAGTAAATGCAAGATAAATTGAAGAAAAGGATGCTAACAACTGAAGACATAATGACCATCTGTAAGAATGCACATATATATTATATAGTACCTACTATACTAAATATTGCCTAAGGTTTTTAAAAATCTGGATAAATGAGATGTGCCAAGAATATAATAAAATACTAAGAATTAAGACCTTAAATGCTATCCTCAATCTAACTTACTATGTGACCAAATGGGCTTAGTCTTTAAAATTAAAGCAATATTGTAATTTCTTTCATGGGAACTATTGTTTTGCTTTGTTTTGTTTTGTTTTGGAGAAAATTAAAGTAGCAATTATACTTGTATATAATTAAATTCTCTAATTTGTTATATAATATTAATATATTATTATATAATATTAAAATTATTTATATATTTAATTAAATAATACTAAATCCATATTCTGTGATATCACTTTACTAATGAAATAGAGTCACTTTTAGAATATAAGAAGCCACGGATTAATATTTATATCAAAAATATATTTTTATTAGAAATTTTACCATAGGTGGGTTTGGGAAGAGGAAGTGTCCCAAATTAACTCAAGGGGTATCACAAAGCTATGAAAAATTTAAATATGCATATATATAGTATGTGTTATATATGTATGTGATATATGCATATCTTTTATACACACATATGCAAACCAATAGAGGATATAGTGAATGAATGGAGAGTTGGTGTAAGCACAAGCAAGGTGGGATTTTTGTTTTTCTTTCTGGAGTTCAGTTTCCCAGGCTCATGCTGAATTGTAAACATGAGAAGGATCAATCTCCTTTGAACCCTAACATATGAAATCTGAAACTTGTTTCAGAAGACAAATGAGATATTTGCTTATTTCTTTCTCTTCTTTTTCCTGCTAGAATCATACTCCAAAGTCATTTTGTGGCTTGGAAGTGACTGGTGGTTTTCAAAGATTATATTAGTGGAACAAAAGCTCTGGCAGATCCTACCAATCTGAAATAATGAGATATGTAATTCACAGCTGTGCTGAGTCACATAGGTTGTGATGCCTTCTGGCTCTGAGCCTATTAATCGAAAACTATATATACTGGAAGGTTGGTATTTTACTTTGGGGGCTCATTCATGGGAAGAATGTTTCTTTGTGATTTCATCAGATGAGACTCTGGGTAGCCATTGTTAAGGAGCCCCCAGGCTGTGCCTGAACACAGATGTTGATGCTCCCTGGTCTGATGATTAGGTATCTATTACTCTGCTTAGACAGTTGGAGCTCTGTCTATTGGATTCTTTCTTGGACTCCTTATATGAACTTATCTGTCTGTTAATTAAAGTAAGATCATTAACTCCTTTAAAGCTATCTTCCCTTTAGAAATGCAGATCAAAGAAACTGTGCTAGCAGCCTACCCTCTGTGCTAGTGTGGTTGCTAATACAGTTGACCTTGAAAATGAGAAGAACTGGGTTCAAGTGTATCCTTGAGCTCAAATTCTGCATCTGACACCTACCAGCTGTGTGACCCTGGGCAAGTCACTTAACCCTTCAGTCCACTAGGCATCTCTGCATTAGTAAAGGAAGTTCCCTATATCAATGAAATCATAGGTCCAGACCCTATCCCTATTCCAACTGGTATTTTTGTCAGGAGAAAGAAAGCTAAAAATAAAATAGTACAATGCAAGAAAAGACTAGAAACCATTCTGTGCGTAAACTATGGAGTGATAATATACTGAAACTAAAGTTACTTTTGGAAAAAAGTAAATTTTATTCATTGATACTTCTGATGGTTATACTAAAGATAGAGAGCTGGACCTGGAATCAGCAAGACCTAAGATCAAATCCAAGCTCAGACATTGACTAGCTGTGTGACTCTGAGCAAGACACTTAATCTCTGTTTGTCTCTGTTTTCTCAAATGTAAAATAAGGATAATATTAGCTACCTCACAGAGTTGTTTCAGAAGACAAATGGGGTGTTTGCTTATTTCTTTCTCTTCTTTTTCCTGCTACAATCATACTCCAAAGTCATTTGGTGGCTTGGAAGTGACTGGTGGTTTTCAAAGATTATATTAGTGGAACAAAAGCTCTGGCACATCCTACCAATCTGAAAAAAAAAATGCAAGCCTGTTATAGGAAGACCAACCAGGACCAACTTATGTAAAAATAATGATCAATAGTGGGTTGGTCAAGTAACAATATTTAGGGAGAAAAAAACAACTCATGAAAAACATTCACAAATGTAAGAAGATGTCTAAGATGGTAAAAAAAAAAATCACGTCTTTAAGTACTGAAGTATGAATTTTGTTTTAAGGTGAAAACACCATGAAAGCCACTGAATCCACTAAACTAAATCCAATTTTAAATAAACTATTGAAAATAGACAGGAAGAAATGTGGTGTAGTAGAGGGAGAAAGAGTGATAGAATCATATAACATCACTGGTCCTCAGTTTCCTATTCTACAGGATAGATCTCTAAGATTATTTAAGAGTTTGGTTATTTTGTTTCTGGAACTATTGAAATTGTCATTTATTTCATTTTTAGGCTTTGTTAAATATCACAAAGATAAATCCCTATGTGTACGTGTGTGTGTGTGTGTGTGTGTGTGTGTGTGTGTGTGTGTGTGTGTGTGTCTGTTGACTGTACCTCTGATGTCAATAGTATGGGGACTACCTGGTGAGGAAACTTCCTTTATAAATAAAGTTCTGCAATTTATATTCTTAGAGATTACCTTACCCACTGAGAGATTAAGTGACTTGCCCTGGCCTAATAGCCAATATGTACTAGAGACAAGACTTGAAACCAGGTCTTCTTGATACCAAGGTCATCTCTCTCTCCACCATCTGTGCTGTGTCAGATGCACACACACACACACACACACACACACACACACACACACACACACACACACACACATACACACACACACTTTAAGTTTCTACTTCTCTCATCATTCCCCTCTTCTGCTCCCACAATAGTGAGCCATCATAATAATATTTAACTGCTTTGTTTTGTCAGGTGATAGATAGATACATACATACATACATACATACATATTCTTTCTGTATTGAAGCTCAAACCAAAGACATAAAACATATTGGCTCAAATCAAAATTGAACCATAAAAATTTAGTTGTGGCTGAACTTGAACTGAAACAAATAGAAAATTTGTTGGTTTAATTTCCTTGTCATAGAGTTAGTAAAGGAAAAGTAAGCATGAGACTGAGGAAACAGCTGCATGAGTTACCACAAAGAAGCAATTTAATTAAACGTTGGCAACTTAACACCTTAACAGATTCAGTTGCTTTATAAAGAAAGTATTTGGCATTTTATGCTGGAAATACATTCACTGAAAATTTTGTATTTTATTTTGTGCTTTGTTGTTAAGAATTTTTGGAAAATAGAATTCTTCAAGAAAATGGAGGAAAGAAAGAGGTCAGCTTTTTCAAAATTCAAGTTTGAAATTACATTACTGTGAGAAAAAATGTTTTGTGGGGGGCTGAATAAACCTGATAGTCTACATCATTTGAATTAACTAGAAAAGCACTCAACTTTCAAATTCCCCTTATTTATGTAGACTAGACTTCGAGTGTTTTCTTTTAGCCATAGGAATCTATGGTCACTACTTCCCCTCCAATGAACTCCCCAGAGTCATATTACAGAAGTGTCATTGGTCACAAGTGGGAGTCAGCAAAGGAGCGGGGTAGATCTCAGGGCTACGTGAAATTAATTAAAACCAGATAAGGTACTGACAGATCCATAACATAATTGACAACTTAATTTTTTTTAAGTTAATGAATGCCTACTCCTTTAAAATGCAGAAGGAATATATGAAGGACTGGGCACTTTTTTATTTTTTAATCATTTTTATTATTGTTACTGTTTAAGATTTTCTGAATATGCTAGGAAATCCCAATACAGATCTCCATGAGTATTCTGAGGCAAATGTTTCATTTTTATTTTCATGTTCAATTATTATTATGATTCTGTTAAGTTACTTTAAAGATAGATTCATGATTATTTTTCTATATTATAGGAAATTGAACAAAAAATATCCCAAGATTGGTCAAAAATGCACTGAGTAGATATAAATTCCTAAAGAAAGTCAATAAAGGCTGGTCTGAAACATGTTTTTCCTATGAAATTGGTGGCACTAATTATTGATTTGATTATTTTTCCCAGAGTTAAAGGTACTGTTTAATACAGGCAGAAAAAATGATTAATCTGTTTGCTAAATAACACTGTCTTTGTTGTTTTGCAAAAGGTAACTTTGTAAAAGACTAAAGATATTAAGATATTACTGTAATCTTACTAAGATACTCTCTTACAATGACTATTTGCTGAGATGACGAAATAGCTCTTTGTAAATTGCCATTTCAATGACTCTTAATAACTTACTGGATAGTTTTGTGTGTGTTTGTGTGGGTGTGGTAAAGGGGAATGCTATAGTTCACTAGAGTTCATATTATTCACAGCTGTTTTGCTAACTCATTTTCAAATTACTCATTCTGTGTTCTAACACATTGCTCATTTTTCATGTTTCATGTGTGACCTGTGACTTATCTTAGGATATTCTGGATTTTGCTGTGATGAAGCACCAGCTTTCCTAAAGGAATTTCAATTGGGAAAAGACTTGAAAATATGTCTTATGTAATTTCTACCTATATCTTTTAAATTCTTTCTGAAATTTCTTTTCCTGAATATTTTAAAAATTTGTTTATATTGATGCCTTTTGGTTTTTTTTTAATCACCATAATTAATCCCAGTATCCCTCTTCCCCTCCTCCTCCCAGACAGCCATCACATATAACAAATAATATTTTTCAAAGACAAAAAAGAGGGGAAAATCAGTTTTTTCTGTTATTTCCTATTTACCCTGTACATTCTTTGCTTTGCACATACTTGTTTATAATGTTGTCTCCTCCACTTGACTGTAACTTCCTTGAGGGCAGGGCATATCTTTTGCCTCTTTTTGTATCTCTAGCATTTAACACAGTGCCTCACACATGGTAGGTGATTAATAACTGTTTGATTGATTGACTGATTGAAAATTAGTCAATACATTGAAAAAGTCTAAAAATATGCTCAGTGGGACCATGCTCTTGGACTTCCCCATCTGTGCATAGGGGTGGGGCTTATCTTCTCATATTTCTTCTTTGGAGTTATTTTTATTCTTTATAATTTTGCTACATTCTTGTTTTATTGGGGGGAGGGTTTATTCTGTTGTAGTCATTATGTATATTGTTTTCTTGATTCTGACTACTTCATTCTCAATCACTTCATGGAGATCTTTCCATGCTTCTCTGTATTCGTCATATTTGTTATTTCTTATAGTACAATAATATCCCATTGCATTTACACATCACTTTTTTTTTAGCTATTCCTCAATTGATGGGAATCTGCTTTGTTCCTAATTCTTTGCTATCACAAAAATGTGCTGTAAATATTTTGATGTATATAGGGACTTGCTTCTTACCAATGGTCTCCTTGGGGTATAAGTCTAGCAGTAGAATCTCTGGGTAAGAGTGTATAGACATATTAACCACTTTATTTGCATAATTTCAAATTTTCTGAATATTTCAATGCAATTTAAACCATCTGCCACTTTTACAGCCTTTATTCAGTTAACCATTCTTCAATCATCATGTTATTTCCCACTAAAATGAAGTCATTAAAAGAAAAATGGAAGTTGCTTAATCATGGTCATATAAATTCAGAGGAATTTATAATTGAAAGGTAGATCATTTAGTCTAACCCCTTAATTTTATAGATGAAGGAATTGTGGCCCAGAGAGGTCACCATCTGGTAGTAAGAGTGTTGAACTTGGAATCAGAAAGTCACAGGATCATAGAATTTGAGAGTTAGAAGGAATCTCAGTAGCCATGTTGTTGATCCCTTACATCAAAGGAGTCCTCACTATAACATACCCTGCCTCTGCACGAAGACCTACAAGAAGGGGGAACCCACAATCTCACTATCCAGTCCATTCTATTCTAATTGTTAGAAAATTTTTCCTGACACCGAGCTTAGATTGGACTCTTGGCAGCTTTCACTCATTACTCTTGGTCCTACTTGGGGCCAAATGGGGAAAGTCCAGTCTCTCCTTCACATGAAAGCCCTGAAGATTCTTAAAGATATCTGCCATATCCACCCTACCTCCACCCTCAAGTTTTCTTTTCTCCAAGCCATCCCATGCACAATTTCTTTAATTGATCCTCATATGACATGAACTCAAGGACTTTTACCACTCTAGTTGTCCTCCTTTGGATGCTATCCAGTTTATTAATGTTTATTTAAAAACATGATGTCCAGAACTGAACACACCACTTCATATGAAGTCTACAGAGAACATAATACAGTGGAATCATCACCTTTCCATTCCTGGAAGCTACATCCCTCTTAATGAAGCCCAAGCTTGCACTAACTTTCTTGGTTATAACATCACACTGCTGATTTATGTTAAGCTTACAATATGCTAAAACCTAGGTATTTTTTCAGAATAACTGCTATTTCTCCAAAGCCTCTCCAACCACATACTTGCAAAGTTAATATTTTTTAATCCAAGTGCAAGACTTTACATTTATTCCTGTTGAATTTCATCTTACTAGATTCAGTCCAGATCTCTAGTTGTCAACATCTTTTTGGATCCTGACTGATCTAATGGGTTAGCTATCCTTCCAAGCTTTGAGTCATCTTAAAGTTTGATGAGTACACCATCTATCCCTTTATCCAAATCACTGATAAAATGTTAAAGATCACAGCTCTCTGAGGTAGTCCACTGGAGACCTCCTGCCTACTGATACTGAACTATCATCAAATAACTATCCTTTGAATCCAGCCATCCAACCAGTTCTGAATCTGACTATACAGTAGTCTAATCCATATCTCTCTATCTTCTCCACAAAAATGGTATGAGATATTTAATCCAGAAGCTATGCTAAAATATAGGTAAATTATGTCTATATCCTTACCTGTCAAAAACAAAAAAGGTGGGGGGAGGGAGAAGTAGAGTTAGTCAACAGGACCCATTTTTGGTGAAATCGATTTGGCTATTTGTATTCAGTTTCCTTTTCTAGATGTTCTCCAAGTATACCTCTAATGAAATATTCTAGAATATTCCCCAGGAACTGAAGTCAAACTCACTTGCCAAATAATCTGTTCTCTTTTCTTTTTTGAAAAACAAGACATTATCCTTTCTCCAATTTTATTGTATCTATCCTATTTTCCATGATGAGATAATGCCAAGAAAGATTAGAAAAAGGACAGAAGAAATCCAAGAACAGAGTCCTTATGTAAAACTATATATTTGGGGTTGGACACATTTATTAAAGGACATTGAAAATGAATGGCCAAATGAGTAGGAGAGAAATGTAATCAGGAAAAACAAGGGGGGAAATGCATAGGGGGCATTCAAGAGTGCCAAATGCTGAAGAAAGGTCAAGAATCAGTCAATAAAAATTTACTAAGCATCTATTGTGTCCCAGGCACTGTGACAAGTGCCAAGGATGCAACAAGAGGCAGAAAATAGACCCTGACCTCAAGGAGCTCACAAACAAATACATACAGGATAAATAGGGAGTAATTAATGGAGGGAAGGCATTATAATTAAGAGGGATTGGGAAAGGTTTCCTGTAGGAGATAAGATTTTAATTGAGACTTAAAGGAAGACTTAGAGATTTAGGGACTGAGAGAGGGCCATCACACTTGGCAGTTAATAGGTTATTTATAACCTCAGACAGAATAGTTTCAGTTGAGTGATGAGGTCAAAAGTCAGAATGAAATAGATTGAGGAGTGAATGAGTAGGGAGTGAAAAAGTAGAGGCAAGGAGAGTAAACATTTTTTTTCCTAGTAGTTTGCTGTATAGAGAAGTCATTTAAGACGGTAGAGTCTGAGGAACTACCAGGATCAAGGAATGGTTTTTTAAGTATAAGGGATATCAGAGCATATTTGTAGGCAGTAGACATGGAGTCTATACAGGACCTGTTTTATCACAGTTATTCTACTTATTATGCCTATATGGCCTTGCCCTCTCTAGGTTTCAGTTTCCTCTTCTGTAAAATAAGGGTTAGAATAAATGACTTCTAATCTACCTTCCTGCTATGCATCTATGATCCCAAGTAGTAGAGCCATAATTTGAATACAAAACCTGTCGTTCCAGGGTTCTTTTCCTTGCTCTGCTCACATTCTCTAGACATTGCCATTACACCTCTGCTGGCTCGTCCACTCAGAACTTTTATCAGTGAATGTAGTCTTCTCACCCTGGAACATCCATCAGCTCCTGCAGGCCTCTTGTCCCACTGGAAAGTTCCTCCTGGCACTTCCATTTTGAGGAAGTACCTGGGCCCATCATCCTTCAATTCTTACCTTGGCTTCTGGTCCTTTGTACTACTTCACCCTCTCCCACTTGTCAGCTCCTTTTCATTTGCTCTCTTACCTTCAGTAAAATGTAAGATTTTGCAGAGTAGGGATTAGTTTTCTTTTTGTTTGGATTTGTTATCCAGGGGTTTAGCACAATGCCTGCCACACAGTAAGGGCTTAATAAATACTTGTCGACTGACTCCTTACTTTCTTCTCTCATAGTGGAAATTCAAATAGGGCTATGGCATATGTTTTGTTAATTTGATGAACCTACTACAGATAGGTCAGCAAAATTTGGAACCCCAAAAGGATTTTTGGCTGGCATTGTTGTTTGGTTGCCTTACTGCCCTTACTCTGGTGCTGGTGCAGTTTTTTTTTCCCCATGGGGCAAAAAAATTAGTTCTTATTTATCCTGTATTTAACTTGCTTTGTATATAGTTGTTTACATGTTGTCTCTCTCATAAATTGTAAGATCCTTGAGGGCAGGACCTGTCTTTTGACTCTTTTTGTATCACAATTGGTTAAAAGAATGTCTGGCATATAACAGGGGCTTAACACATGTTGAGTGATTGATGCCAAAATTTATACTAAATAAAAAGGCATCATTTCTTCAACTACATTTTTTAAAATATACTGCCAAGAAATAGCCATGTTTAATCAAAATATCTTGCTCATGCTTGCCTTGGAATCACTTATTTTATTTCACTTCAGGGAAATCTCATGAAATGAGGCACCACATGCAAATCATTAATCAAGAATAGACTAAGTTGAGAAAGTGAAAAGGAAGACATTTTTCTTATCACATTTTTCTCTATTGTAAAGAAATTCACGGGCAGGTGGGTGGTACCCGATAGAGCTCCAGGCCTAGAGTCAGAAAGACCTAAGTTCAAATTTGACCTTAGATATTTTACTAGCTGTATGACCCCAGGCAAGTCACTTAACCATGTTTGCCTCTGTCTCCTCATCAGTAAAAATGAGCTAGAGAAGAAATGACAAACCACTCCAGTATCTCTGCCAATAGAACCCCAAATGGGGTCACAAAGAGTTGGACATGCATGAAAATGATGAAACAACAAAAGAAAACCAAGAAAATACTGTTGAAATCCATGTGGTTTCTCTTAAAATTTCACCACCCTAAAACAACCCATTATTAAGATTCTCTTAAAAGTCAATTACAATTGTTTCTTTTTTCCTTTTTGAGTTTGTTTCTTTAACCTGGAAAATATAAAATGGATCTATGAAAAATTAAAGCTCTTCAAAATCATTAGCAATAGAATCAAAGTACAACTTACGCTCTTAGTCTCAGTTGCTTGAGTTGTCATTTCAGAACATCAGAGCAAAATCCCTCATTTATGAAAATGATTTTGTTCAATATTTGTTGTTCCTTCAGAATTTTATTTAATTTTTTAAATTTTTTTATTTTATTTATTTATTTTTTTTTAAGCAATTGGGGTTAAGTAACTTGCTCAAGGTTACACGGCTAGTCATTATTTGTGTGTGGGTGCTCATTTTCTGAGGCCGGATTCGATCTTGGGTCATCCCAACTCCGAGGCCGGCGCTCTTACTCACTGCGCCACCTAGACGCCCCTAGAATTTTATTTTCTACAATTTAATTCAAATCACTTCTTCTCTGCTCTGTCCCATTACTGCCACCTCTACTTTCTACTTGCAAAGACAAGCTAGATAGATCATTGTCACCTTAACCAAGCCCAAACTCATAAAACCTTAAGAATATTTATAATAGATTATTGTCATGGTCCAAAACAAACCCTTATCTGAATCCCTTTTTTAAAAGAAATTAACACCTTGTTCTGCCTTCTCTCTTTTTTGACTTATCTAGCTGAACATCCTAGTGGCAAATAGATTCTTGGCTGGACCATAGAGAGAAAATAATCACATTGAAGGGAGGAGGAGGGGATGTCAAAGAATTTCAGTCATTTCTCCACATGGAAAAAACAAAAATTCCAGGATGTTCAAAGTAAATTCTGTGCAATCAAAGAGTAAAACTAGAGAAATAGTTAGGCTTGTAGACTTTCAAACACAAATAAAGTATATTGCACAATTTTCCCCTTTGGATGGTGAATATTATAGAAAATACTCCCCCCTGTGTTAGGTAAGTTGAACAGCATAAAATAGAGCAGCAAATATGCTGACTGGTAGAAATATTTTATTTTGTTTGGTTTTGTTTTGAGGTTATAGTTCTCTTTAAAAAGTGAAACATTTTTATTACTCAGAGGTGATCTCTCCCTCAAAAATGGGTAACATTTATCTGAACAGGTAACATCTAAGCTCAAAAACGAATCTGAGGTGCTGAATACTTATTTGTCTAATTCTGAATTAGTAGTATGGCAAAATAGAAAAAGATGCTTGGTTCAAATCCTAAGTCTGATACTAACTAGCTATGTAACCCTCTGAGGTGACTAAGGGAGCCAACTCAGCTGCTCTGAGCCTCAGTTTACTTAGCATCGATACTGCTATAAGGGTATTAATAGTTCATATTTTGGTAATGCTTTAAGGTTTGCAAAGTGTTTTAAATATCTCATTTGGTCCTTGCTATAAGTTTATGAAGTAGGTACTATTAGTATATACATTTTAGAGATGAAGAGCCTGAGGTTGAGAGGTTAAGTAAATTACCAAGGGTCACAAGCTATGTGGCACAGTTTGGCTTCCATCTACTTTATTACTTTATGTTAATCTCATTTTCATACTATCTATTCACAGCAAACAGATCAACTAGCTTTCCCTATCCATGACATTCTATCTCTTGCCACCTAGCTTTTGTTCAAGGAGTACATTCCCCATATGGAATATACTCCCTCCTTTACTCTACCTTGTAGAATTCCTAGTTTTCTTCAAAATACAGCTCAGTGAAATGTCATCTCCTAAAAGAAACCTTTCTTGATTCCCCCTCACATTTACTATCCTTTCATGCCTATTTTATTTCATTTATATATACTTTGTATTTACTTACATGTGCATGTATTATAAGCCTTCAGTAGAATGTTCAGGGGAGGGACTGTTTCCTATTTTGTCTTCACATCCTTTATCCTAGGGATTTGCACACATTAACCTCTTGATGATTCCTTATTGGATTGGATCAGATTGAATCAAAGATTTCTAAAGTAACTATTATTACGTTATGCTTAATTTCATTAAATGGGTAAATGAATGAATTATTTTTTTTCTTCTATTTAAACTCTTACAGACAAAAACAGAGGTCTACAAATTTATTTGGCCTACCATCCCCTTTAAAAAAAATTACTCAGTGCCTTCCTGGAAATCTACTTTCTTTAAACCTTAAATGATTTTTTTTTAAATTTGTATGACTTCGAAAAACTATAAAGTCTTTTTTTTTTTAAGTGACACATCTTAAATTTAAATATGTATTGTAAATTTGTAGGGGTTTTTGTGCATTGAAATTTTGACAACATAATATTGCATCATGTACCTGTATAGTATTATATTATAAATAAGTAATTACATGCAAATATTCCTGCTGATGCATACTGCAATGTATGACATGTTCACCTGCCAATACTTGCTTGTTAAGACATGCAGGTGGACTTGACCACTAATCAGTTATAACTTGTATCTTGTGTGTTTATTTGGAAAATAATGTAATCACTACAACTTTAACTCTGTTATACAACAGATGAAACATGTACAAATTTTTTTTCAAAATTTTCTTCTATTCTTTCCTCATGCTTCCACCACTCTCTTATTTTTATTTAATGCCCCCAATTGTACCCAAGGCTATTACCACCCCCTGGATCATTTTAACACCCCCCCCCAGAGGTGGAGTCGCCCACTTTTGGAGCCTCTGATTACTGCATATCTACTTAAATTATTTTGCATAGGCGGAGCCAAGATGGCGGAGTAGAAACAGCTCGTCCAAGCCTCTCTGCCCCCAGATTCTCCACAAACTATGTAAAAAAGGACTCTGAAAATCTTCTGGAGCCCCAGCACCCACAGAACGACACAGGGAAGCTAACCTCCCGCTGAGGACAGCCCAGCACCCTGCAGGAAGGACCAGCGCAGTGGTCTGGGAGCCGGCAGCGCGCAGAGCGCAGGAGCCGAGCCGAGCCCAGGTCCACCTGAGCCGAGGTTTTAGCCCCAGGGCGGCAGGGCCAGCAGCCGGCTGGAGGAACCCCAGAACACCAGGAACTGTGGAGACGCCAGAATTATCAACATAGACTTGCCTAGGACAAAGTAAGAGGTTAGTGTCCTATGGACTTTGGGACCTGTATTTGGGGAATGCGTCAGCTCCCTCCCCTGGGGGCTAGAAGCTGCTGAGGAGACAGGCCACTGTGTAGTTTTCAGAGGCATTTCCGGCTCCCAGCCTACAAATCGTGGGGAGATCCAGCGATCAGTCTTGGGGGGTAATCGCTCTTGCTTTAACCTCCCTGGATCTGGATTGTGATCTAGGGTGGAAGTTGTGGGTGGGTTTACAGCTTGCCAGAAACGGAAGTTGCCCCCCACACGTTCGGGACGAAAATTCCTCTATCTGGCCTTAAAGCCATAGTGTGGCAACAAGCCCAAAAGTCAAGCAATTAAGTGGCAACATGCCAAGGCAAAGGAAACAGAAAAATGCAACCCTAGACTCCTATTTTGGGGGCATAGAGCGGGAAAAGGACTGTGAGGTCAGAAGTCCTGCTCCAAAAGCCCCAGGGGAAAACATGAGCGGGTTGCAGGCCATAGAGGACCTTAAGAAGGACTTTAAAAATCAAATAAGAGAAGTGGAGGAAAAATTGGAAAGAGAAATGAGAAGGATGCAGGAAAAGTATGAAATGAGGGTCAACAGCCTGACTGAGGAAAACAACACCTTAAAAAATAGACTAACTCAAATGGCAAAGGAGGCCCAAAAGGGCAATGAGGAGAAGAATGCCTTAAAAAGTCGAATTTGCCAGATGGAAAAAGAATCTCAAAAGTTCACTGAGGAGATTCATTCCTTCAGAGTTAGACTGGAGCAAATGGAAGCTAGTGACTTTATGAGAAATAAAGATGCTGTTAAGCAGATCCAAACAAACGAAAGATTAGAAGGCAATGTGAAATATCTCATGGGAAAAACCACTGACCTGGAGAATAGATCCAGGAGAGACAATTTAAAAATTATTGGACTACCTGAAAGCCATGATCAAGGAAAGAACCTAGAAATCACCCTTCAAGAAATTCTCAAGGAAAACTGCCCTGATGTTTTAGATCCAGAGGGCAAAATAGAGGTTGAAAGAATCCACCGATCACCTCCTGAAAAAGATCCCAAAAAGAAAACTCCCAGAAATATTATAGCCAGGTTCCAGAATCCCCAGATCAAGGAGAAAATACTACAAGCAGCCAGGAAGAAACAATTTCAATATTGTGGAAACACAATCAGAATAGCCCAGGACCTGGCAGCTTCTACACTGAGGGATCGAATGGCATGGAATATGATATTCCAGAGGGCAAAAGAGCTGGGAATGAACCCAAGGGTCACCTACCCAGCAAAACTGAGTATTTTGTTTCAGGGGAAAATATGGTCATTCAGTGGAATAGAGGACTTTCAAGCATTCTTGAGGAAAAAACCAGACTTGAATAGAAAATTTGACATCCAGACACAAGAAGCAAGAGATGCCTGAGAAGGTAATCAGGGAAAAGAAATCAAAAGGAACTTATCAAAGTTGAACTATTTACATTCCTATATGGAAAAGCAATAACTGTGACTGATGATATCTTTCTCACTATGAAAACAATGGAAGAAGGGGGTGTGGTCATATGAATACATATGTGAATGTGTGTGTATATGGTTACAGTTATATATGGATAGAGGGCATAGGTTGATTTTGTTGGGAAGGGAGAGTACTCAAGGGATGAAATTATGAGGTGAGAGAGGGGAGTGGCAAGAGGAGATGGGGAGAGACATGGTAGGGTAAACTATCTCATGTAAGGGAAGTGGGTGCAAAGGAGGGGGAGAATAAGGAAGGCTAAAAAGGCAAAACCACATTCACATTGAATTTGGTTCAGGGAGAAAATGACATACATACTAAATGGGATATCTCAACCTGCAGCAGGATAGGGGGAAGGGGGATGAGAGGAGAGATGATGGATGGGAGGGCATCCTTGGGGTGAGGGGAGGTTGGAAGTACCCACTATAGAAGAGGGACAGGATCATGTGGGGAATGGACCAGGTGGGAGGTGGGATGAGTGGGAGGGAATTATAAGCAGCCTTGTACAATATATCTACTATGATAATGTTTTGCATAGCTAGACATGTACAACATATACTGAATTACTTATATCCCAAGAAGGAATGGGTGACAAGGGAGGAAGGAAATGGATCTGAAATTCAAGGTCATAACATTAAATGTTTCAAATATATATATAAATACTATTATTAATAAATTATTTTGCATAGCATCATGCACAAATGGGTTCTTCACTAAGAAATGTCTAATTAATTGATCTGTAATTTAGGACAATTAAAGTATCTTTTTTTTAAAAGAGGAACAACTTAGTACATGTTCTGAAAGACGAGTGTGTATCTATAGAATCATTTTTAATACTTTAGAGAGCTATTATTTCATTAGTGTGAGGACTAATTTTTTTTTTTACTAGCTATTATTCTGCCCTACTATCATTCAAACAAAACTGATTGCAGCTCCCCTACATCTTTGTAGAGGATCTTCATGACTTCTTGTGGTCTTAGAATTACTCACCTGCAAACAACCTGGGAGTCTCTCCATTTTTACAAAAAATGTAAAAATTTTTTACATTTAGTAAAAGTATTTTGATTCATAGAATCATAGAAGCTCAGATTTAGAAGGAACCTCAGAAGTCATCTATCCAGCTGGTATGTAAAGAGAAATCCCCTCTGGAACATCTTCAACAAGTTATCATTTAGTCTCTACTTATGGAACTATAGTAAGAAGAGCTTATCACCTGTGGAGGCAATCCATTTCATTTTCTGGCAAAGCTGTCAGGTAGCTTTTTTATTATCCTGAGCCCAATTTTCTTACTAATTGAAGCTGATTCTTTTGGAGCCAAGCAAAACAAAATCTAATCTATCTTCCTTAGGACAGCCCTTCAAATTCTTAGTCTTGCCCTCAAATTACAAACACAGAATGACTCAAATTTAGTGCAGTTTTTAGCTTTAATAACTCCAGAAGTATAAATGTTACAAAATTGGAAATAGTATTATTTGACATGTTCATCATTTAAATGTATTGTACACTTATTCAGTCTTGTGAAATTTGCGTGGCAAAATTTGAATTTTAAACAAGATAGGGTACCCTCTCATCATGCAATGCATGTATAATAGATTCTCCTTCTTATAGACCAGTGGATTGGTAGAGGATGTTCTCTTGCTTGGCCACCTTATTCACATGGCCTATATCCATTAGACTTTTGGAGGATCACATCAAAACTGTATACATCAAAACCTTGTTTGGATGATCTTAAGGCCAGGATTATAAATGTAATTTGTTCAGTCATTAAGCAAGAGCTGAGAAAAGTTTTTGCAAAATTTGAAAATTATCTAGGGTGATTTATTACATAAGAGAGATGTTATTTTTAAAATTTTAATAAAAAACATGTCAATATTTAAATTTTTTTTTGGAGGGCAATTGGGGTTAAGTAACTTGCCCAAGGTCACACGGCTAGGTTTTTGTTTATGTGTGTTGTGTCTGAGGCCACATCCGAACTCAGGTCCTTCTGACTCCAGGGCCGGTGCTCTACTCACTGCTTTACCTAGCCGCCCCCAATATTTAAAATTTTTGAATTAACTTTTCATTTGTTTTTGTAACTCTGTAGTATTTAGACTTTTGAAGCCATGAAAGTTTTCAACTACACTAAAACTTTTGGGACACGTTGTATTACTATTTTGTCTTCATATCCTTTACCTTAGGGACTTGCACATATTAACCTCTTAATGATTCCTTGTCACTTTTACCTCTCTGTAAGATCTCTCATGTCTATTACCTCTCCACTCACCCAGGCCTTACCCTGATCAACTCCTCATGTACTGTTACCGAAACTATTGTAATTTCCTCCTATCTGGTCTCCCTGCTTTCCATCTTTCCCTCTCCAATCCATTCTTTACACCACTGCCAAATTAATATTTTTGAGATATAAGATGATGATGACACTCTCCTGCTTAAGAATTTTCAGTAGCTTCTTTCTGACATACCTAGAACCCTGCTGGTGAATTGCAGTGTTGATGAAAGCAGCAACAAGTAGTTTGTTTAAGGCCATTCCTTAAACAAATTCCTTATGTAATACTGTCGAATTGACTGCAGGGGAGGTTGTCATATATTGGTCATTAGTTCATTTGGTGGAAATGGAGGTGGCACTCTTCTTAAAAAAGAGAGATACTGTCCAAATCAAGATCCGAGTGAGCAAAAACCAGAAGTTTTATAGGTCAGAATAAGGGTTTCTTCAGAAAATGAAAAAAAAATAAGGGTGTAAGAAAAACAGGAAGCTGGATGCAACAGTGAACATTCAAGCCAGGGAGTTCAGCATTGAATCAGAGAGCAACCTACAGGTAATATCTTCTAATTGACTCTTTGTAGGACTCAAACTGATTCTCCTGAAACCCTTTATGAAGGTGCTTGCTCAGATATGTCGCACTCTGCTGCTTATTGTTCCTATGCATTGGGAGAGGTTTGTATGGACCAGCCTGAAGATAACTTGAGTGGCTGATTTGATAGTTGACTCCAAGAATTTGAAGGGCTGTCCTAAGGAAGATAGATTAGATTTTGTTTTGCTTGGCTCCAAAAGAATCAGCTTCAATTAGTAAGAAAATTGGGCTCAGGATAATAAAAAAGCTACCTGACAGCTTTGCCAGAAAATGAAATGGATTGCCTCCACAGGTGATAAGCTCTTCTTACTATAGTTCCATAAGTAGAGACTAAATGATAACTTGTTGAAGATGTTCCAGAGGGGATTTCTCTTTACATACCAGCTGGATAGATGACTTCTGAGGTTCCTTCTAAATCTGAGCTTCTATGATTCTATGAATCAAAATACTTTTATGAAGACAGGATTACTGATTCATAATTGAGACCTACAACATATGGAGAGAACATTCTGAAGAGTCTAATAAAATGGTTTATCTACTCATCTAAGGAGATTTATGCTTTAATAAACCCTTCCATAAGCCATAGCATAGGCAGCAGTATCTCAAAAACTATAGGATTATAGATTTAGAACTAGGAGAAGCCTCAGAGATCATATAGTCCAACCCACTAATTGGAGGCAGATCTAACACTTAACTAACTGAACTAACTCTTAGTTCAGGCTCTATGTTGGGATAAAATATGGCATTTGAAAGTCATTGAACAGTTAACAAAGAGAGGGGAAAGGTTGCTCTTGTTGTTTAGTTGTGTTGATGGGGTGATTGGGATATATATTTGCAACATCAATCTGTGTTTGTAGTAACATCAGTCTATGTTCATAATATCAGTTTGTAACATCAGTTTTCAAATGGGGTGCTTTGGGATCTATGTCTGTAAAATCAATTTGTAAAACCAGTCTGTAAAATCACCCCCCCCCCAGTCTCAAAGCATTAACTCTGCTCCTTCCCCCCTGCCAATACTCTGCCCAGCAACAATTCATGAACAGTTTATCTCTGCTTGAAACAATAACAAGCTACCTATGAATCTTTCACTAAACTATCTATAAACATTTTAGCTTAGACAAATGTTATCTCCCCTAGTAGAGTGGCCAGCTGCACCATGAATCCTTCAATACTCTATCTATAGGTTAACTCCTTAGCCAACCCATACTGTGTCTCTGTTAGCCTTGGTTCCCATCATCCATCTTGTCAAACATGACACTGATGGGTGGCAGACTGGGCACTCCTCAGTGGGCCCTGAACTCTGGCTGATTTAGTGACATGTCAGGCCTAAAACCACACCTCCAGGTAGGCCCCTTATCCATCCCCCCCTACTCCCCCCTCGCCGTGGGCTATTTCCAAGTGAATTATGGGCAATACTCCTGCACAGTTGATATTAAAAATGCATGTTCCTTTAAGCACTGACCACTCCTTAACTCCTCCCTGATCCCACCCTTACTCACCTAGTTAGCATAATTGACATCTGATTTACTGTCTTGACTCCTTAAAACTATACCTGTGATTTCTGTAAGTTTGTGGGTTCCATAAGAACTCTTGCCTGCTGTGCTGTGCAGCGTAACAATAAACTTTACAATCTCAGCTTCCAAGTTTGCTTGAGCCTGGTGAATTCTTTCCAGACTGAATTTCAGGGTTTCTGGTCACTGATAGTGATCAGGGTCCCTGTAGAACCTTTTACCTTTCCCTCATCAGTGTCTGACTCTTTATGACCTGTGGACCTTACATAGGCATGCCAATGTTGTCCATGAGGTTTTCCTGGCAAAGATAGTGGAGTGGTTTGCCATTTCCTTCTTTAGTGGATTAAGGCAAACAGAGGTTAAGTGACTTGTCCTGGGTCACACAGCTGGTTAGTATCTGAGGCTCCCAATCTAGCACTCTATTATCTGAGCCACCTAGCTGTGATCAACAAAAAAGGGTTTGCTTTGCCCTAACAGGGCAAGGATATGCAAAAAAGATACAATGGCTCTTAGCTTTTCTGGATACAGTCTCATTTCCATATAGAAACTCATCTGGTCATCAGGACAAGATATGGAGTTTTCTGTGGTCTTCAGAAGTCCATCAAGTCTATGAGGCTTTAATTGGCTGGTGATTGGAAGATTTTATGCATTTCACAAAGACCTGTACCAGAAAAGTCAGGGCCAGTCAGGCTCCAGACAGCTTTGTCTCCTTTTAGGGAAAGCTAATTCCTGAAGAGCAGAGGAACAGAAGAAGCCTAGGTAAATGAGAGAAAGAAGTTGAGTCAGGGAAATACAGCTAAATATTAATCCTATCATACCTCTCATTTTATAGAAAATAAACTGAGGTCCAAAAAAATTAGGTGACTTGCTCAAAGTCACACAGGTGGTAAAATAGCAAAAGCAGGATTTAAACCCATTTCCTTTGATTTCAGATCCAGCATTCCTTCCTACAATAATAGGTAGCTTTCTCTATTTGGGGGAAAGGCCCGGGCTGGAAGGTGATGCCAAGATGGCAGAGAAAAGGTAGGAAATTGCCTGAGTTTTTCCCAATTTCCCTTGAAATCACTTTAAATCATTCCTCAAATCAAATTTTGGAGCCACAAACCCCACAAAAGGACAGGGTGAAACAATTTTTCAGCCCAAGATAACTTAAAAGGACTACAAGAAAGATACATCTCACTTGGGTAAAAGGGGAACATAGCCCAGCATAGTCAGTATCTGGGCAAGCCAGCAAGAGGTCCCTAACCTTGGCACAGATCAGCAATCAAGGTTCTGGGACCCTGGCTCAAAATACCAGAAGCACAGCCGGTCAGCTGTGAGGCTTCTAGTGAAGCAGGCTAGTGGTCAGACCTGGCAGGCACAGAGGACCCAGCACATAGAAACAGAGAGAACAAGCCCCTGGACCCCAGTATAAGAAGATTGGGATAGTTCCCCCTACACCCCAGGAGTAGAGTTCAATTTTAAAAATCATAAAATAGGCTGGAAAATGAGCAAAAATAACAAGAAAAAAGCCCTGGCCACAGAAAGCTATTATAGTGACAGGGAAGATCAAAACACAAACTTAGAAGAGAACAATATCAAAACATGTATATTGAAAGCCTCAAAGAGAAATATGAATTTGTTTCAGCCAAAAAAATCCTCCTGGAAGAGCTCAAGAAGGATTTTTAAAAATCAAACAAGAGAGGGAAAGAAAAATTGGAGAGTCAACATCTTGGTAAAGAAAGCACAAAAAATTGAGAAAGAAAACAATTCCTTAAAATGTAGAATTGGCCAAATGGAAAGGGAGGTGAAGAAAATAATTTCTTAAAAATTGGGCAAGTGGAAGCTAATGACTCCATGAGACAACAAGAAATGATAAAACAAAATCAAAAGAATGAAAAAATAGAAAATGTAAAATTCCTTATTGGAAAAACAAGTCACTTAGAAAATAGATGGGGTGGGGGGAGAGGGGGGTGGCTAGGTAGCGTAGTGAGTAGAGCACCAGCCCTGGAGTCAGAAGGACCTGAGTTCAGATCCGGCCTCAGACACTTAACACACACAAACAGAAAAAACCTAGCCATGTGACCTTGGGCAAGTTACTTAATCCCAATTGCCCTCCAAAAAAAAAAGAAAGAAAAAGAAAAAAAAAATCATTTCATTTTCGGGCAGCTAGGTGGCGCAGTGAGTAAGAGCGACAGCCTCGGAGATGGGATGACCCAGGATCGAATCCAGCCTCAGAAAATGAGCACCCACACATAAATAATGACTAGCGCTGTAACCCTGAGCAAGTTACTTAATCCCAATTGCTTTAAAAAAAAATAGATCCAGGAGAGAAAATTTGAGAATTATTGTACTACTTGAAAGCTGAGAGAGAGGAATGCCTGGGTTCGAATTTTGGCACATGTCTTTCCTAATTTTGCATCACTAGACAAATCACAATCTCTCTAAGCCTCAATTTTCTCATCTGCAAAATGAGGATAATAATGCCACCTACCTCCCAGGGTTGTGAAGATCAAAGATATTCATAAAATAGATTGCTAATCTTAAAGTGCTATATAAATGCCATTATTATTTTTATTACCCTAGGGGAAGAGAAATAAATTGAAGGACCTACTTTACAATTTTGCCTAGGACTGGCCCTATACTCACACAGTTGATAAATAGTCTTGACCAGAAGATGCCAAAGAGGAAGAACCACCTCAGGCCTTATTTATCTATAGCTGAACCCAAGATTTACTGTCTTTTCTGGTATTCTACATTGTTCTGGGCAGCTATTAGTTTCACTATGGATAGAATTCTGAACTTGGAGTCTGGAAGAACCAGAGTTCAATTTATGCCTCAGATATTCAGATACTATGTGGGCCTGGGCAAGTCACTTAACCTCTGCCTCAGTTTCTTCATCTATAAAATAGAGATAATAATAGCACCTATCACTGAGATTTGTTGTCAGGATCAAATGAGATAACCTTTTTAAAGGGCTTTGCAAATCTTAAATTACTATATAAATGCTGTCTCATTGCTGTTATTGTTCTCTGACATTTAATAGATGTGGATTGTAATCGTAGGTGGGTTGGAGGTGTCAAGATTCAGATTTCAGATATAGTTCAGTTTATGGGGGCTCATACTTTGGGTTGTTATGTAATTCCTTAGGACTGGTGTGACAAATGTCTGGAATGGACATGGGCCAGGGAAAAGGTGCTTCAGACATTGTCTTCTACACGAAGGGGACTACTTCAAGGTCATCTACATAGTTTAGATCTCAGTGATTGGCCCTAGGATAGCAATCCCAGGAACCAGAGTTCCTGATTCCACCATCCTTTGGCTATTTAATATTCTTGATATCATTTTTCTTTTTTTTTTGCCTTTTGGAGGGCAATTGGGGTTAAGTAACTTGCCCAAGATCACACAGCTAGGTTTTTGTTTGTGTTTGCATTAAGTGTCTGAGGCCGGATGCAAACTCAGGTCCTTCTGACTCCAGGGCCGATGCTCTACTCACTGCGCCATGTAGCCGCCCCTGATACCATTTTTCTATCTTCTCCCAGAACTCCTGATGCATTTACTTAGGCTCAGCTTCACTACTAAGTCATGTTTCCTTCCAGGAGAAGGAAAATATTCAAGAGCTGAAGTTCCACCCTCACTGTGTAGTAGCAGTAAAAGCCTCTTGTTCTGCAAGGGGATATTACCTTATAAGGGGCATAGAGACCCTGTTCTGTGGCAGTTACTGTATCTATCTTGCCTGCTCCAACCTTGCCATTGGTAGCAAGTTATGTCTTTCTAGTTTTGTTAAGTCAAGTGTGTGCATGCCTGGGATGTGCTCCCTGTTCTTCTCTGCCCCCTTGAAATCACTAGTTTCCTTCAAAATTCAACTCAAGTGACATCTTCTATATGAGGTCTTTCCTAATACCCTCAAGTTCTTAGTACCTCACTAAATTACCTTGTAGTTATGGTATTATTTATCAATCTATCTCTATCTATACATTTATATGTATATGTGTGTGTGTGTGTGTGTGTGTGTGTGTGTGTGTGTGTGTGTATATATATATATATATATATATACTTATTTATGCACATGTTGTCTCCCCCATAGAATATAAGTTCTTTGAGAGTAGAGACTGTTTGTTTCACTTTTGCTTTTTTTATTCCTGGTACCTACGACAGTGCTTGGCACATTCTTGAATATTCAAATGGATTTATGTGCTAATCTCATGAAAAATAGAAATCGTATGTTTAACTTCCCAAAATGTTATTCATCAGTCTGGAAGTTCCTTCCAAATCTGCAGATGCAAACCAGCCCATTCTTGCCCACACTGACTCTTCTCAATGTCTTTTCCTGAGCTCACCACAGACATCTGCCCAGTTTGCTAGTCCTTCCTTCCTTTCTCAGAACATTATGAGAGTGCCAGTTGAACACTGTTGTCTGTCCACCTATTATCCCTCACTATCACTACATAGCCAGACTATTTTCTCTTCCTATTGTATATTTCCTTGATGATATCTTTTGTTGGTTTTCTTAAAAGTTCCTCTTTGATTTTATGTTGTAGCCTGTTTCCACACATTATGTACCTCCCCATATCCTCTATTTTAGATCAAGCCTGTTTCAAGCCAATATGGTGGTTTCATCTCAGTATTAAAATTAAATTGGTTGAGGGGTATGCAGCCTTCTTAATCTCCATAAAGAGAAAATCTCAGCAGGAGGGTCTGTTAACTCAGGGTTTCAGGACTCAGGTCCTGGCTCCTAGTTGCCTGTTTTGTGGTTGTTGTTTGGTTTGAGTTTTATTTATTTATTTATTTATTTGCCTTAAGTGTCTATGAAGTTGATTAATGGTTCAAACCTTAGTCTGAAGTACCAATTAATTCTTAAAGATGGTTTCACTATCTTGTTAGGGAGAATTAGCCTAGCCTAAGGGGAAAATATATTGCTTCTATTAGATAGGTTAGATTAGTTTTTGTGCAAAGGATATTGAAACTGTTTTCAAATTTTAATTCATTTAGAGGATCATGACTTAGGATAACAAGTATCTTCCTGGTCACTTGAGTCAAAACCAGCCACAGGATAAGGAATATTTCCTCAGCTACCTGACCATAGACCCATATCATGATCAATAGTGGCATAGGAAAGATATAATCAACTGAATCAACTATATCCTTAATAAATATACTGTTCCTGCTTTTGATGTCCTTCCCTTGCTATGGCTAAGTAAACTCCTTTTTTTACCTATTAGATGGACTACAAGTGCCTCATTTCTTTCAATTTTCAGACCTGAGCCACTGGACTAGTTGATCATCTCTGGTCTGTTATAGATAGCTTTTGTCTGATCTGTCATTTTTCAGTCATGTCTGACTCTTCATGAGCCCATTTAGAATTTTCTTGTCTGAGATACTAGAGTGGTTTCCCATTTCCTTCTTTGGCTCATCTTGAAGTTGAGGAAACTGAGGCAAACAGGGTTAAGTGACTTGCTCAGGGAACTCAGGAAGATGAGACCTCCTGACTCCAGGCCCAGAACTTTATTCATCATGCCACCTTTGCGGCCCCTACCCTTTGTATAATATTCATTTTTAATACATCATAAGCTACTGTGCTGTATGTCTCATGGTTATCCAACATCAGTACACATTACTATGATTTCAAAGAATCCTAATTGATTGGTTGGTTAATTGATTGAAGTACAGGAGATAGATGACATGGAAGCTTACTTAATAATTTCAATTAAGTTTTCATCCAAGTGGAAATTCGGAAGAGCATTTATTTGTCAGGATTGACAAACCTATTAATGTCACCTTCTTTGTCTTCTTCAAAGACAAGACAGTTGCTAAAGGATATGAATTATCTTTTGGCTTAAACTTCACAAATGGACAGTCCCTCCCCCTCTCCTAAGTATAATTTTCCATTGTTGAAGTCAACAAAATCCACATATTGCTGTGCAGTGGAACTAAACCCAAGCATTCAATTAAATTAAACACCTACTGCGCACTGTGCTAGACACTGGGAACACAAAAACAAAAAACTAGACAGACCCTGCCCTCAGGGAACTTACATTATATTCCACTGAAACATGATCTCTAGTCTGTTGGCCATTTTAACCAAACATTTTACTGGCCAGTATGATGCCCTATGGCCTTCAATGAAACAGATCTGTTGGCCTTTCCCAATCTGTCAGCTACTAATGTATGAAGATGGAATTGGCAAGTGTGTGGTCACGGATTTCTAATATGATAGATCTGAAATCAGATCTTGACAACTGATGACAGATTTTAATATGTATGAAAATAAACAGGAATGGAAAAACTCGTTCCTGAGTTTGAGTTAAGGTTAAAGAAATAATTCTGACACTGGCAATCTTAAATTAAGATGCTAATCCCAAATAAAATTTGATTTTGGCCCACTAGAATCCTCTGCTAATAGTTTCCAAGAGACTTTTTGCTTGACTTCTATGGGCATATATGTATTTTCATATTTATAAGGTAGGCCTATGAACAAAATATATCAACATAAGTAAAAACCAGATTTATAGAAAAGATAAACTAGTGAATGGTTTTCCTTTTTTAAGAAAAGAACCCTTTTATACTACCGTCCACCTGGGCGCTCATACTTAAAACATTATTGTCACATTCCTTCTTCTTCAAGTGTCATATACATAAGGTTGTCAAGTCTGATTTACTTCAATCCAAACAATCATTTTTTATGTTTTATTTTTAGTTTTCAGCATTCATTTCCACAAGATTTTGAGTTAAAATTTTTCTCTCCCCATCTTTCCCTTACCCCCACCCCAAAATAGCAAGCCTACTGAATACCCCTCCCCCAATCTGTTCTCTCTTATGTCCTCCCCCTTCACCTCCCTAACTTTCTAGCAGGGCAAGATGGGTTTCTATACCCCAGTACCTGTATATCTTATTTCCCAGTTTCATGTAAAACAACAACAACAACAACAACAACAACAATTTTTAAACATTTGTTTTTAAAATTTGAGTTCCAGATATTTTTCCCTTCTTCCCTCCTCACCCACCCCCACTGGGAAGATAATTCAATATAGATTGTACATGTGTAGTTACCCAAATCATTTCCATAGTAGTTATATTGTGAAAGACTAACTATATTTCCTTCCATCCTATCCCACTCCCCACTTATTTTATTTTCCCCTTTGACCCTATCCCATTTAAAAAATCAAAAAATCATTTATTAAACCCCTAGAATGCTAGGTAGGTGTTGAGGATATATAAACAAAATGAAAGCAGTTTCTACCCTCAAGAAGTTTATAATCTAATAGGAAATTATATAATTGTAACAATATTTATTTTATCTCACTCTATTTTTTTTCTGCTGCTATCATTGGCCTTATCACCTTCAGTCTTATTCTCCTGCAATCCATCCTTCGCACCCCTGTCAAATCAATCTTCTTTATGTGGAATTTGATTGTGCCATTCCTCTGCTCAAAATCCTTCACTGACTCCCCATTATCCCCCCAATATTGTTCAAAATCCTTAGTTCAATATTCACTACTCACTCTAGCTTTCCAGTCTCATTTCTACCTTCCACTCCACACAATCCCCTGGCCTCCAAACATACTCCATGCTCCTGTCAAACAATATTAGCTGCCACCTTCTCATACTTTCATTTCTCATACTTTCCACTTCCATTGTAAAGCCTAGAATGTCCTTTGTCCTTCATTCCTACCTATTGAAGTCCTATCCATACTTTAAGAGCCAGGTGAAGGTCTCTAATGTCCTTGAAGTCTTCTCTGATCCCTAGAAATAAATTATCCTTCCTCCTCTGGACCTTGATTAGTGTTTTGTTTGTATTTATTATGATCTATTTTCTAGAAAAGTTATTTTGATAAGTTTTACGACTTCCCTAATAGTTAATGATAGAGAATGATATTTTATATCTTTGTATCTCATCTAGCATAGAAATTTTCACCTAATAGCTTCTTACTTTCATGTTGTTGTCGAGTTGTTTCAGTTGTGTTCAATTCTTCATAACCCTATTCAGGGTTTTCTTGGCAAAGATATTGGAGTAGTTTGCCATTTCCTTCTCTAGCTCATTTAACAGATGAATAAAATGAGGGAAACAGGGTTAGGTGACTTGCCCAGGGCCATACAACTAGTAAGTCTGAGGCTGGATTTGAACTCACAAAGATGAGTCTTCTTGACTTCACGCCCAGTGCTCTATTCATCAAGCCAGCTAGTTGCCCTACTTTCATAGCACATACCTATATTATCTTGTCCTTATAAATGTTATATTATTATTATCCAGACAATATAAGCATCTGTTTACTTTCATAATGGAAAATGTAACTATTAAAGTAGTAAATACTTATATTTCCTGGACTTCACCACCATTCCCTGGCTATCTTTCCTCTCTGGAGCCTCCATTTTGAGAAGAAACCCAGACCAGCCTTCCTACATTCTGTAGACTTAGCCACCATGCCCCTGGAAGGTGCCTCCCATCTCCCTTTTCAGTTCCCTTGTATGTGCTTTCCTCCCCCATTAGAATACAATTCCTTTAGAATAGGGATTGTCTTTCTTCTTTCCCATATTTGTGTCACAGGATTTACCACAGTGCCCAGCAGATAATAAGTGCTTGAAAAATACTAGCTTGACTTATTTACAGAAGCAAAGAATGTCAGAATTGGAAGGGAATGTAGTGGTCATGTAGTCCAACCAGCAAGAATCTCCTCTAGAATGCCTAGAGGATGGAGAATGACTCTCCAAAGAGTTGTTGTCCAATCTCTAGGTTAGAGAGAGAACACGGTACAGTGGGAAGGGATTTATTGTATTTGAAGGCAAAGGCCCTTAGCTCAAATCTCTTTTCTAATACTTGCCATCTGTGTGACTTTAAGTAATGCATTTAACCTCTCTGGGCCTCAGTTTTCTCCTTTGTAAAATGAGAGCATTGGACTAACTAACTAGAGCTGATGCCTTAGAAGTTTCTTCTTTTTTTTTTTTCTTTTTGGAGGGCAATTGGGGTTAAGTAACTTGCCCAAGGTCACACGGAGAAGTTTCTTCTTACATAAACTTTAAATTTGGTTCTCTTCAATTTCCATCCATTACTCTCAGTTACACCCTTTGGGGTTGAACAGAGCAAGTGTAATCCCTGTTCCACACCAATAATCCTTCCAGCACCTAAGGACAGCTATCATGTTTCGCCTAAGTCTTCTCATCTACAGGCCCCCAGCTTTTCAAGTGATCCTCATAGGACATGCCCTCAAGGCTCCTTACCATCCTATTTCCCTTCTTCTAGATACTTTCTGGTTTCTTGTCCTACCTAAAAAGTGGTAACCAGAATTAAGCATCCATGCCTCTCTTAGAGATTGAATTATCTTTTTTTTTTTTTGGCTATCAATCATACTTTTTTGTTGACTCATATTGTGTTTGTAGTCTATTAAAGGCCCTTGGTTCTTCTTAAGATGAACTATTGTCCATCTGCATTTCCCCTATTTTGTACTTGTGAGATCAAATTATTTTAGTCCAAATATGTCATTATGTTTATTTTTATGAAATTTCACCTGAGAAGGAAGCACTTCCTCCTTTAAGTAAAAGAGGACGAGGACTATAGGTTACATACACTACCAGATGTGGTCAGTATGTCAGTTGATTAACTGTTTTTCCTTTAATATTTTCTACATCTTTATCCTCTGCAACAGATGTTGGCATGTAAGCTGTAATAATCTTCACAGTAGGCTTTTTGTAAACGCTTGTCATAAGCAATGTAATATGAGATGACCAACTGTCTAATACAACAATATTTTTTAATATGCTTTCAATACCCAGTAAAGCTAACTCCACCAACTGCTACACAAAAATGTTGAGATTAATATGATTCAGTTCCTCAGTAGTATGTTTGTTTCATCACTAGACAATAATAGGAAACAGAACATGCCAAACAAGCAAGTACTATGTTCCAGACACTGTACTAGGCACTGGGATACAAATTCAAAGAAAAAAAAATTCATAGGAGCAACTAGGTGGCACAATGAATAGAGCACCAGCCCTGGAGTCAGGAGGACCTGAGTTCAAATCCAGTCTCAGAAACTTGATACTTACTAGCTGGGTGACCTTGGGCAAGTCACGTAATCCCAATTTCCCTGCCTTCCCCCCTCCAAAAAAAAAAAAAAAGAAGAAGAAAAAGAAAATCCATACTCTCAAGAAGTTTACATTCAATAGGAGATGATAAGAATATGTGTGTGTAGACACATGCATACATTCACGTAAAACATACATGTATGTGTGTTGTTCAGTTATTCAGTCATTTCTAACTTTTCATGACCGTATATGGGGTTTCCTTGGCAAAGATACTGGAGTACTTTGCCATTTCTATTTCCACTGGATTAAAGCAAATAGAGGTTAAGTGACTTGTCCAGAGTCACACAGCCAAATCAGACTTGAATTCAGGGATTCCTGTCTCTAAGCTTAGCGTTCTATCCACTGAACAACCTAGTTGCTTCATAGATAGATCGACACATGCACATACACACACACATATATACATGTGTATGTTCATATGCTTATATATGTATGTTTGTTTGTGTATAGAGAGAGGATGAATACAAAATAAAGACATAGTAGTTAGGGAAGGAGAGCATTAAGAGTTGAGGGAATCAGGAAAGGCTTCATAGAGAAGCCTAAGAACTATGTCTAAAGGAAGCAAGGACATGTGGATGTAAAGAGGGAGTAATTTAGAGACACAAGGACTGGCAGTGCAAAGTCATGAAGATGAGAGATGAAATGCTGTGTGTGAGAAGTAGCGAAACAAGCTAAGCTAATCTGTGGATTGTGGAAAGGGGAGTAATGTACAATGAGGCTAGAAAGACAGGCTAGCATTAGATTTGTAGAGCTTTAAAAGTTGAACAGATAAGCTAATATCTGACCCTCAAGGCAATAAAGAGCCACTGAAATTTATTGAATAAGTAATTACATGATCACTTTGGACACTGTGTAAGGGGGCTTGGAGTGGGATGAAATTTGAGGCAGGGAAACCAATTAGGAAACCATTGCAATAGTGTTGAT
Source organism: Gymnobelideus leadbeateri (assembly GCA_011680675.1). Lineage (NCBI taxonomy): Eukaryota > Metazoa > Chordata > Mammalia > Diprotodontia > Petauridae > Gymnobelideus > Gymnobelideus leadbeateri. The sequence continues at coordinate 79,455 of WOXC01002786.1, forward strand.
GACAGGTGATGAGGACGTGAGCTAAGGTGGTGAGTATGATATTGTGGAGGTAGAGATTTGGCAACAAAATGGGTATGTGTGAAGAGTGAGGAGCTGATGAAAATGATGGTCATAAACTTGGAGACAGAAAGATGATGGTATCCTCCACAGAAACAGTGAAGTTTAGAAGAGGACTGGGTTTGGGTAAAAAGATAACGAGGTGTGTTTTAGACATTTTGAGCTTGAGATACATCCAAGACATCCAATCTTAAATGTCCAATAAGCAGTCGGGGAATCCAGAATAAAGCTCAGGAGAGTGACCAAGGATAAATGAGTGACCAAGGATCTTATCAACAACTCAGTTAATATTTGTAGTATTTACAGTGTTCATAGATTGTGTAATTCTTAGGATCCTCTGGCCTTCTTTTATTTTTTAAATAAGTTTTTTATTAATGTCTTTTGTTTTTTCATCATGACAGTCTTTCCCAAGTACTCCTCTCCTCCAAGAGAGCTATCCCAGGTAGCAAATAGTATTTTTAGAGGCAAAAAGAAAAGAAAAAAAAGCACAAATCAGCACAAGCCCTCTTTTCTACCCTTCTACTGCCATCACTGCAGAAATAGAAATGCCCTACATGGAACAAAGAACCATTTTGTATTCTCCGTTGTTATATGGGTCTCCATAGGTAAAAAAAAAAAAATCATTGCAATATGGCCCACCTACTGCCGAGGAGCCTTTCCATCTCACGCTGATCTTTAGAAAGCAAGGGTATTCTCGAAGCTTTTCTTACAGCCTTGTAGAACCTGTTTAGAGCATATGTTCTACTGGCATAGTCTTTAAGTACCCACGGTCTCCTTCATTATGTGATGGGGAGTAGGCCTTAATAAATATTCATAAATTAGCCTTGATTTTCCTTAGCTCCTCCCTTCCCCACAGCTAAATTGTTCTCTAGGCTGGCTTCCAATCTCCCACCTGGAGGAAAAAAATATAAGGGATCATAAGAGGGTCTTTCAGGATGCAGAAGCTGAAGAATTCTCTCTGCTTTAGAGGAAAGTATAGATTCAGTGTCTATTTTCCTTCCCTTTTTCCCCAGCTGAAGGCAGTTCCCAGCACTTCATTACAGGAACTGAACTGGTACTCTTTAAGTGAAGAGATGAAATAGAATTGGTGAGCCTTCTACAATGCCATTTTGATAATAAGGGTGGGGTAGGAATGAGGTAAAGAAAAGCTCTAGGAGACTATTGCCCTTCCATCCTACTTCCTCCCTTTTCCTTGCCACCACTTCTGACACCTCAGACTCATCTCTGAATGACTAGCACTGAGGTGAAGTGAAAAGTAGGGACCAAGGTTAAAAAAGTAGAGGGTTGGGTTTACCAAGAATTTATGATAAGATCATAGCTTTATATTTAGAAAGGACTTTAGAGGCCATCTAATCCAACTGCTGAGGCCCAGAGGAGTGAGTAGACTTGTCCAAATTCACACAGATAATAAGTAGTGGAGGCAGAATTTGAACCCAAGTCTTAGGACTCCAGGTCTGATTTTTTTTCCCACCATATAGTCTTGCTTCTCAAAGTATCCATGGTCTGTAACAGCAAGAGGGAAAGAGAGGGAGGAGGGGATGGAAATCTCAATTGACAGCAGGGAAAAGGTAGTTCCTGTGACTACCAAGGTGGAGTGAACACTCTTACATAAATGCAAGTGACTCAAGTATTATCTGTAACAAAACCCATGTACATGAACTCTGAATTAGAACCTTTGTACCTGCCAAGACACTTCCAAAGTCTGATGTGAATGAAACTAAAAGAAGTAGCCAGTAGGAAGGAGGGGAGAAGTGAAGGGAATAATGTCAAGAACCATAGAATTTTAGAGCTGATCCATCTAGTCCAGGAGTACTTAATTTGTGTGTGTGTGTGATGGCTCCTTTTGGTAGTCTAATGAAACCTAAATGCATAAAATAAAATATACAGGATTACAAAGGTAACAAATTATATTGAAAACAATTATCAAAATATATATGCAAAAAAATTAACAGATCTTAGGTTAAGAGCCCATAATTCAAACTCTTAATTTTGTAGATGGAGAAACCAAGGCTCAGAGAATAGAAGTGACTTTCCCAAGGTTACAAATAAATAAAACTAGAAGCCAAATCCCCTGACTCCCAACCCAGTGCTCTTCTCTCAACAAAAGAGGGAAGTTCAACAAAACAAGTCTGCTGGTCTTTTAAAGTCAGTTAGACATGCTTGATATTCTTTAGAACTCAACTTTGAATTCTGATTCCAAGCCATCTTTCAAGTACTTTTCTTTCTTGGCATGGGAATTAAATGCTATGACTCATCACATATCTTTTGAGAAGGGAAAGAACCTTCATATTAATATTCCCCAATAAAGCCCATTCATCTCAGCTTATGTAACACACTGGCGCAATTTAAAGGTAGACAAGCTAGTTATACAGCAAAACATGTCTAGTTTTGTCCTACATATGTTTCTAATTGATCATACATACTTTTAAATTGGTGTTTCCTACTTATGGTTATTTACTTTGTAAAAGACCTGATAACACAGGAGTCCACAGTGAAAACAACTGAGAAAGAGACTCTCTACAATCTAAAGTTCTTCAACTTTTTGTGTGTCCCCTTTGACAGTCTGGTGAAACCTAGAAAGCTCTTCTTAGAATAATGTTTCTAAGTTGTACAAAACAAAGGAAACTAATAATAGTCAAATGAATTTACCCCCCCACCAAAATATTGTTTTAAATTCACAGATCCCAGACTCAGAATCCTTGTGTCTTCACAAACCTACCTATGAGTTCACAGCGGTCAAAAAGAAAAAGTGGGGGAATATATTCTCTAAGAAACTAAGAATTAATATTTTTTTTAATTTTATTATTTTTTTTATTTAACAAATGCTTTATTAACTTCTGGTTTACATCATTCATTTCTGCCAGATTTTTTTTTTCTTTTTTGGAGGGCAATTGGGGTTAAGTAACTTGCCCAAGGTCACACAGCGAGGTTTTTATTTGTGTGTGCATTAAGTGTCAGAGGCCGGATCCGAACTCAGGTCCTTCTGACTCCAGGGCCGACGCACTACTCACTGCACCACCTAGCCGCCACCCATTTCCACCAGATTTTGAGTTACAATTTTTTTCCCATTTTCCCCCTACCCACCACCCTAGAATAGCAGTCCCACAAGATATCCCCTCATCCAATCTGCTCTCTCCCATATCTTCTCCCATACCCCCTTTGACTTTTCCATTAGAGCAAGGTGAATCTCTGTGCCCCAATGCCTGCACATGTTCTCTCCCAATTACATGCAAAATAGTATTAATGATAATATTTATATATATTGAAAACATTTAATTTTAAAACCTCAAATTTCAGATCCATTCCCTTCCTCCCTTGTCACCCATTCCCTCTGGGAAGCTAAGTAATTCAGTATGTGTTGTACATGTATAGCTATGCAAAACATTACCATATTAGATATATTGTAAAAGGCTGCTTATAATTCCCTCCAACTCATCGCATCCCCCACTTGGTCCATTCCCTACTTTGATCCTGTCCCTCTTTGATAGTGGGTACTTCCAACCTCCCCTCCACCCAGAATGCCCTCCCCTCCATCATTCCCCCTCTTATTCCCCTTCCCCCTACTCTCCTGCAGGGTGAGATATCCCATTTAGTATGTATGTCATTCTCTCCCTGAGCCAAATTCAATTAGAATATGGTTTTGCCTTTTTGCCTTCCTGTTCTACCCCTCCCCTGCAGCCACTTCCCCTTGCTTCTTCTACATGAGATAGTTTACCCTACCCTGTCTCTCCCCATCTCCTCTTGACACTTTCCTCTCTCACCTCTTAGCTTCTCCCGTTAAGTATCATCCCTTCCCATCAAATTCAACCTGTGCCCTCTATCCATGTATAACTGTAAACATATATACACACATTCACATATGTATTCATATGCCCATATACCCTTCTTCAATTATTTTCATAATGAGAAAGGTTTCATCAGACACAGTTATTTTTTTTCCATGTAGGAATGTAAATAGGTCAACTTTGATAAGTTCCTTTTGATTTCTTTTCCCTGATTACCTTCTCAGGCATCTCTTGCTTCTTGTGTTTGGATGTCAGATTTTCTATTCAACTCTGGTTTTTTCCTCAAGAATACTTGAAAGTCCTCTCTTCCACTGAATGACCATATTTTCCCCTAAAACAAGATACTCAGTTTTGCTGGGTAGGTGACCCTTGGGTTCATTCCCAGCTCTTTTGCCCTCTGGAATATCATATTCCATGCCCTTCAATCCCTCAGTGTAGAAGCTGCCAAGTCCTGTGCTATTCTGATTGTGTTTCCACAATATTGAAATTGTTTCTTCCTGGCTGCTTGTAGTATTTTCTCCTTGATCTGGGGATTCTGGAACGTGGCTATAATATTCCTGGGAGTTTTCTTTTTGGGATCTTTTTCAGGAGGTGATCTGTGGATTTTTTCAACCTCTATTTTGCCCTCTGGATCTAAAACATCAGGGCAATTTTCCTTGAGAATTTCTTGAAGGGTGATTTCTAGGTTCTTTCTTTGATCATGGTTTTCAGGTAGTCCAATAATTTTTAAAATATCTCTCCTGGATCTATTTTCCAGGTCAGTGGCTTTTCCCATGAGATATTTCACATTGCCTTCTATTCTTTCATTTGTTTGGATCTGTTTAACAGCATCTTGATTTCTCATAAAGTCATTAGCTTCCATTTGCTCCAGTCTAACTCTGAAGGAATGAATCTCCTCAGTGAGCTTTTGAGATTCTTTTTCCATCTGGCAAATTCGGCTTTTTAAGGCATTCTTCTCCTCATTGCCCTTTTGGGCCTCCTTTGCCAGTCTATTTTTTAAGGTGTTATTTTCCTCAGTCAGGCTGTTGACCCTCATTTCATACTTTTCCTGCATCCTTCTCATTTCTCTTCCCAATTTTTCCTCCCCTTCTCTTATTTGATTTTTAAAGTCCTTCTTAAGGTACTCTATGGCCTGTAACCCACTCATATTTTCCTTTAGGGCTTTTGGAGCAGGATTTCTAACCTCACAGTCCTCCTGTTCCATGCTTCCATCCTCTTTGCCCCCCAAATAGGAGTCTAATGTTGCATTTTTCTGTTTATTTTGTTTCCTTTGCCTAGGCATGTTGCCACTTAATTACTTGACTTTGGGGCTTTTTGCCACAGTGGGACTCTGCCACCAGACAGGGGAGCTTCTGTCCTGAATGCTGGGGTCTTCACAACTTCCGGTTCTGGCAAGTTGGATGCCCACCCCAGACCTCCCCACTAGATCACAATCCAGATCCAAGCAGGTTAAAGCAAGAGTGATTAACCCCCAAGACTGATCACTGGATCTCCCTACAGTTCACAGGCCAGGGGCTGGAGTTGCCACTAAAACTGCAAAATGGCGTGTCTCCTCAGCAGCTTCCTGCCCCCAGGCGAGGAAGCTGAAGCTCCCCAAATACTGGTCCCAACGTCCATAGGGCACTAACCTCTCTTTTTCCTAGGCATGTCTGTGTTGATGATTCTGGAATCGCCACAGCTGCTGGTGTTCTGGGGTCCCTCCAGCTGGCTGCTGGCCCAGCCGCCCTGGGGCTAAAACTGCAGCTCATGGGGACCTGAATTTGGCTCCCTGCGCCCTGTGCTGTCAGCTACCAGAGCGCTGTGCTGGCTGCTCCCTGCAGGGCTGCTGGGCTGTCTTCAGCAGGAGGTTAGCTTCTCTGTGTTGTTCTGTGGGTGCTGGGGCTCCAGAAGTTGTTCAGAGTCCCCTTTTACATGGTTTGGAGGTGGTCTGGGGGGAGAGCACCTTGGATGTGCTGTTTCTACTCCTCCATCTTGGCTCCACCCCCACTAAGAATTAATATTAAAAAATATCCAGGATGTACTGGACAGACACTGAAATGAAATTAGTAGCAACAGGTGGTCAGCTCTCCTGCCACTAGGACAATGTTATAATTGATGTTCATCAACTCACTAAATGTCCACCAATAATCAGGAAATTAGCAAACTCTACATATATTGGCAATCTGATTCTTTGCTTAACTAATGACGTCTGTATTGATTATGGAATTATTAGCACTTCAAAATGTTAAGTCTGTTTTACAGTGACTATGTTTACTTTGTAAATCTAAAAGGCTAATTGTGACAGACTGTGTCTGCTTTCCAAGGACCAAATTAGATAAATACTAAGAGGTATTTACTGACTTACTGACTACCAGACTAACAGGTGATGAGTATTTCTACCTTATCACCCATGAAACATAAAAATAAAAAATGACTGGGGGTGTGATTCAAACCAGCTTGGCAGGACCAGTTGTTAAATATTCAGGAGAAGCATTTACACTTCACAAATTGGAAAACACTAAAAAATCAGGACTTCATTTATTGTTTTGTTGATTGTATAAACTTAAGAAAGTGATGGAGAAAATGTTAGTGGTACTGATTATCATGTACATATATTTTGTATCTTTTTTTGGGGGGTAGAGCCAGTTAAACATTTACCAGCACACTCTTAGAAATGTCCCTTAAGGGGCAGCTAGATGGCACAGTGAATAGAGCACTGGCTGTGTAGTCAGGAGGATATGAGTTCAAATCCAGCCTCAGACACAACACTTACTACCTGTGTGACTTTGGGCAAGTCACTTAACCCCAATTGCCCTGCCTTCCCCACCTCCAAAATAAAAGACACAGACAAAAAAGAAATGGCCCTTAGTTCAATGCAGTAAGTATCCTTCCACTTCTTTTTTTAAATTGTATTTTTTCTTTAGTAATGTGCTTTTATTTTCTCTACTTCCCATTTTTCTCTACTACTGGAAAAAGAAAAGAGAAACAAAACCCTCATAACAAATATGCAGTCAAGGAAAATGGTTCTCATTCTGAATCTTGAGTTGATTGCTTCTCTGTCAGGAGGTGGATAGCATGCTTCATCATCTTTTCTTTAGAATCATGATTGGTCATTGTGTTCATCTTAAGTATTTCTAAGTTGTTAGCTTTTTGCAGTGTTGTTGTTATAGTATAAATGTTTCCTGGTTTTTCTTAATTCACTCTGAAGCAATTCAGACAAGTCTTCCCAGGTTTCCCTGAAACCATCCATTGCATCATTTCTTACAGGACAATAGTATTCTATTACATTCATATATCCCAATTTGTTTAGCCATTCCCACTTGATAGGCAATCCCTTAAATTTCCAGTTCTTTTCCACTTCAAAGAGAGAAGCTATAATTATTGTTTGTACATTAGATCTTATTCTTTCTTCATCTGTCTCTTTGGGGTAAAGCCTTAGTAGTGTTATTAAAGGGGTACACATGCCTAGTTTACTAACTTTTTGGAATATCCTTCTACAGTATCAGTGGCAGAGGGGCAGAAAAGAGGGGTAAGATGGGGTTAAGAAACACATCATTTTTAATCTGTCTTACAAACTTTAACATAAGAGTTGGCTTTCTATTTGAAATCCCTGTAGAATGATTGAGTGGTCATGCTCTTGGAGGAAATGAATCATGTCAATATTGGCATTCCTGTTGTAAATGAAGCCAGAAGTCAAAAGGAAGTTATAGCTAAATGGAAGAGTGAGTCACAGGTTCTCCTTGGGTAGGTAAATATAGGAGCTGTTAGAATTGTTTTTAGAGAAGGTTCTTGATCAACAAGATATAGCATTTATAAAATACCCACAATATGCCAGCCCCTATGCTGGATGCTAGGTAGACAAGAGGTAGGGGAGGGAGAGAGGAAAGGAGGGAAGAAGTGAGAGAAAGGAAGGAAGGGAGGGAGGAAAGAAGGAAGGAAGGAAGGAAGGAAGGAAGTCTCTACTCTTGGGGAGCCTATATACTGTGTACAATATCTATACAAATAAGCAAATATAAAATATTCAGCATTTCTTAAAGAGGCAAAGTCCTGAGTCTTTGGGAGCCAGTTACACTAGAGTGTCTGGACCATTGGGAACTCACCTTCCCCAGAGATCCTGAGTGTTTGGGTGCCAAAAGTAGAGAGGGCCTGTGGTTCTGTGGACTCAAAGATGGGAGCTGAGATGCTACACATTCAAACCATCTTCTGGGTGTTCCTCATTCCTCACCATCTGGGGACTGGGACAGACACTAGGGTCCTTGACTTAAAGCAGGCTAGCAACTTCTTTTCTAATGTGAGAGTTTTACTCACTTCATTGGACCAAATATCAGACCAGGACAAGCATCTTGGGATTTCTTCTGGAGGCCATTTAACTCTCAGCTCCAAGCTCTAATTTCTTCTCACCCCAAATACACCTCTTTAATTGCCTTAAAGAGGCAGCATGTTGTGACAGAAAGAGATTATGACCAGTCAGGAGACCTGACTTCTAGGACCTTCTAGGATCAGCTCTGTGACTCTGACAAGTGACTCATGCTTTCAATGTGTCAGGTAGCCCTCTACTAGTATACATAACATTAAGCTGTTGGGCAGTTGGCAATTTGTATTGGTAGATTAAGTTTCTTAAACAGGGGGTAGAAGGAGTTCCCTTCACCAATGAAATCACAGATCTGGTAGACACACATACACATATAACATCTCTTTATGAGGGGCAGGCAGTGTATATTTTACTTCATATTCTCATGGGGACATACTTTATAGTGCACTATAAAGCATTCTATACATGTAAGCTATTATTTAGCCTACCCTCACAAAAGCTAGATGACCATCATAAAGAGGAGCATAAGATTGGGGGCAGAGCCAAGATGGCAGAGTAGAAACAGCACTTCCAAGGTGCTATACCCCACACAACTTCCAAACAATGTAAAAGGGGACTCTGAACAACTTCTGGAGCCCCAGCACCCACAGAACTACACAAAAAAAGCTAACCTCCCTCTGAGGACAGCCCAGCAGCCCTACAGAGAGAGGTGAGTGAAGCGCTCTGAGAGCAGGCAGCACAGTGTGCTGGGAACCAACAATGCAGCGCTCTGGGAGCTGAGCCCAGGCCCAAGTGAGCCAAGGTTTTAGCCCTAGGGTGGCTGGGCCAGGAGCTGACTGGAGGGACCCCAGAACACCACCAGCTGTGGTGATTCCAGAATTATCAGCACAGATATGCCTAGGACAAAGTGAGAGGTTAGTGCCCTATGGACTTTGGGACCAGTATTTGGGGAACGAGTCGGCTTCCTCCCTGGGGGCGAAAAGCTGCTGAAGAAACACGGCACAGAAGCCATTTTGCAGCATCAGTGGCAGCTCTAGCTCCTGGTCTGCGAACTGTAGGGAGATCCATCAACCAGTCTGGGGGTTAATCACTCTTGCTTTAAACTGCCTGGATCTGGATTGTGGTCTGGGGGGGGGAGGTTTGGGGTGGGTATCCAACTTGCCAGAGTGGGTGGAGGCTTTACAGAGGCCACCCAACCTGCAGAAGTTGTGAAGACACCACGTTTGGGACAGAAGCTCTCCTGTCTGGAGGCAGAGTCCTACTGTGGCAACAAGCCCAAAAATCAAGTAACTAAGTGGCAACATGCCTAGGCAAAAGAAACAAAATAAACAGAAAAATTCAACATTTGACTCCTATTTTAGGGGCAAAGAGGATCAAAGCATAGAGGAGGAATGTGAGGTCAGAACTCCTGCACCAAAAGCCCCAAATGAAAATACAAGCTGGCTACAGGCCATAGAGGACCTTAAGAAACAGATAAGAGAAGTGGGGGAAAATTTGGGAAAAGAAATGATAAAGATGCAAGAAAAGTATGAAATGACAGTCAACAGCCTGACTGAGGAAAAGAACATCTTAAAAAATAGACTAACTCAAATGGCAAAACAGGCTCAGAAAGGCAATGAGGAGAAGAATGCCTTAAAAAGCTGAATTTGCCAGATGGAAAAAGAATCTCAAAAGCTCACTGAGGAGATTCATTCCTTTAGAGTTAGACTGGAGCAAATGGAAGCTAATGACTTTATGAGAAATCAAGATGCTGTTAAACAGATCCAAACAAATGAAAGAATAGAAGGCAATGTGAAATATCTCATGGGAAAAACCACTGACCTGGAAAATAGATCCAGGAGAGATCACTTTAAAATTATTGGACTACCTGAAAGCCATAATCAAAGAAAGAACCTAGAAATCACCCTTCAAGAAATTCTCAAGGAAAACTGCCCTGATATTTTAGACCCAGAGGGCAAAATAGAGTTTGAAAAAATCCACAGGTCACCTCCTGAAAAAGATCCCAAAAAGAAATCTCCTAGGAATATTATAGCCAGGTTCCAGAATTCCCAGATCAAGGAGAAAATACTATAAGCATCCAGGAAGAAACAATTTCAATATTGTGGAAACACAATCAGAATAGCACAGGACCTGGCAGCTTCTACACTGAGGGATTGAAGGGCATGGAATATGATATTCCAGAGGGCAAAAGAGCTGGGAATGAACCCAAGGGTCACCTACCCAGCAAAACTGAGTATCTTGTTTTAGGGGAAAATATGGTCATTCAGTGGAAGAGAGGACTTTCAAGCATTCTTGAGGAAAAAACCAGAGTTGAATAGAAAATCTGACATCCAGACACAAGAAGCAAGAGATGCCTGAGAAGGTAATCAGGGAAAAGAAATCAAAAGAAACTTATCAAAGTTGACCTATTTACATTCCTACATGGAAAAAAAATAACTGTGTCTGATGAAACCTTTCTCATTATGAAAATAATTGAAGAAGGGTATATGGGCATATGAATACATATGTGAATGTGTGTATATATGTTTACAGTTATACATGGATAGAGGGCACAGGTTGAATTTGATGGGAAGGGATGATACTTAACGGGAGAAACTAAGAGGTGAGAGAGGAAAGTGTCAAGAGGAGATGGGGAGAGACAGGGTAGGGTAAACTATCTCATGTAGAAGAGGCAAGGGGCAGTACTTGCAGGGGAGGGGAAGAACAGGAAGGCAAAAAGGCAAAACCATATTCTCATTGAAGTTGGCTCAAGGAGAGAACCACATACATACTAAATGGGATATCTCACCCTGCAGTAGAGTAGGGGAAAGGGGGATGAGAGGGGGGATGATGGAGGGGAGGGAGTTCTAGGGGGAGGGGAGGTTGGAAGTACCCACTTTCAAAGAGGGACATGGTCATAGTAGTGAATGGACCAGGTGGGAGGGAAATATAAGCAGTCTTTTACAATATATATACTATGGTAATGTTTTGCATAGCTATACATGTACAACACATACTGAATTGCTTATCTTCTCAGAGGGAGTGGTTGACAAGGGAGGAAGGGAATGGACCTGAAAATAATCGAAGTTTTAAAATTAAATGTTTCATAAGATGTCCAGGCATTGGGGCTCAGAGATTCACCTTGCCCTAATGGCAAAGTCAAAGGGGGTATGGGAGAAGATATGGGAGAGAGCAGATTAGATGAGGAGATATCTAGTGGGACTGTTATTCTGGGGTGGTGGGCAGGGAAAAAATGGGGGGGAAATTGTAACTCAAAATCTGGTGGAAATGAATGATGTAAACCAGAAGTTAATAAAGTATTTGTTTAATGAACAAAAAAAAGAGGGGCATAAGATTGAGACAGCCCCCATGAGTTGGGCCTATGTTGAAATCTGTAAGTGACACATGGCACTAGCCCAGGATCAGCCATGTGTCATAAGCAAAAAGTGTGCAAAGGTATTTTTCAATTGCATAGCTGTTGGCAAGAGCTACATGCCAGATGTGAAGTGATCTTTTTTTAAAATTTCTTTGTGTTGGAATTTTTATTTGCTGCAATACAAATAGTAACTGATAGGGACAAGAAACCAGGATAGGGAAAAGTTTAGAAGGTACTTGAGTAGTATTTATGAGAACTGTAATACTCGCTGGCATTTACATAATGAAGGTTCACAAAGCACTTTAAATATGTTATCTCACCTGAGTCTCAAAACTCTGAGAGGTAGATGCCATTATCATCCCCAATTTACAGATGGGGAAATTGAGGCATATCACACTTAATGACTTGCCCAAGATCACACAGAAAGTATCTGAGACAGAATTTGAACTCATTGCCCTTACTCTTAGTTCAGGGCTCTCCACGTATTGCACCACCTAGAAGCCTCACCAAAGAAAGATTCTGACCATTAACTCCATCTCTGCTTGGTAAAGTATAGTAGCTCCCCACTGAGGCATGGCTTTCTAGCAACACTAACTTCCTAAAGATGAAATGGAAGAGATGCTTTATGTGCTTGTCTTGAGGATAGCATCTTTTGGGAATGTCCTGCCTCTGAAACAAAACATAAAATATATGTCTTTCTATCATGATTTCTGCTTACTGTTTGTGTTTTTTCTATCTAAACTTTTGACTTCTTCAATGTAGGGAATTCTCTTCCCAGAAGCAGACTGGTACTGGAAGGTAAGTTATTTGCTTGTAGTTACACTGCTTATAGTTATCCCAGGCAGAGCAACTTGAATTCTGACATTTCTAGCTGAAAGACCAGTCCATATACTCCACCATATACCAAGATGGAAGATGGAAGAATAAAGGCACTGAGGACCATGAATTCTAATGGTATCACACAGAAATATTCTTTAATATTTCAATGGATAAGGCATCAAGCCTGGAGTCAGGAAGACCAAAGTTTAAATCCAACCTCAGACACTTGCTAGCTGTGTGAGCCTAGGCAAGTTGCTTCACCTTGTCTGCCTCAGTTTCTTCATCTGTAAGATAATCTGGAGCAGGAAATGGCAAACCAGTTTCTTTGCCAAGAAAGCCCCAAATGGGGTCATGAAGAGTCGGACATAACTGAAACAAATGAACAACAACAAAAAAAGAAGTATTTCAGAAGAAAAATCAAATACCAGGTATTTTTACTTTCTATGGAAAAGAGGGTCGGTCAATCCTTCATGAGGCTATAATATATGCACATTATATATTATGCATAATTGGTTGTTGTCCATTCTCAAAGGGGAACAAAATGACATCACTATATTAGAGTCAAGTTACATTGTGCCTGACTGTGGCTAATCAGGCGAACTTGGAATGCCCTACCACAGGTTGAGCACAAAATAGTCCATGTGAACATTTGAGTTGGATTCTTTAAATTTGTGCATCTCACATTTCTTTTGAGCTGTCTCAATTCTGCTTTGCTCACAGAGCACAGCACTTTCCCTGATGTGGGCACACCATGCTTGTGCCAGTGTCTCCTATGTCACACAATCAATTCCAAAGTTCTTGAGAGAGACCCTGAGAGTGTCTTTGCATCGCTTCTTCTAACCACCATGTGGACACTTGCTCTGTGTGAGTTCTCCGTAAAATAATCTTTTTGGCAAGTGTATGATTGGCATTCAAACTATGGGGACACCCCATTGGAGTTACACTCCCTACAATAGAGTTTGAATGCTTAGAAGTTTAGTTCAAGAAAGGACCTCAGTGTCTGGTATATTATCTTCAGAATCTTCCTAAGACATTTCAAATGGAAACGATTCAGTTTCCTGGCATGGCGCTGGTAAACTGTCCAGGTTTCACAGGCAGTGAGATCAACACAACGGCTCTATAGACCTTCAGTTTGGTTGTCAGTCTAATATTTCTTCTCTCCCACTCTTTCCTTTAGAATCTCCCAAACACTGGGCTAGCTCTGGCAAAGCATGTTTTCAGTCATATTGTCAAACACCTTCAATGAGGACATGGCAGCAAGGTTGGCTATCATACTGATGGTAAATTCTTCAATTTGAAAAGGCTACAAGCCAAGACTAAAATGGAGGGAGAGTTGGTGCATAATTTTTAGTCTGTAGATGATTATGCATTTAATGCAACCTCTGAAACAGAGATACAGCAAAGTATGGATCGATTCCCTGCTGCTTGTGCTGATTTTTACCTCACAACACCAAAAAAACACAGGTGCTCCATCAGGCAGCACCATACCATCCATATGTGGAACCATTAGTTATAGCAAATGGAGAAGTTTTGAGTATTGTGGATAAGTTCACTCATGGCAGTATACTTTCCAGGGATGTATACATCGATAATTATGCATAATATTGTGTGTGTCTGTGTGTGTATATGTATCTGTGTGTCTGTGTGTTTGTGTGTGTATCTTTAAGAGACATTGGTGGAAAGAAATCAGAAAGAGGAAAAGGATCTATATGTATAAAAACATTCATAGCAGCTCTTTCTTGGTGACAAAGAATTAGAAACTGAGGGGTTGTTCATCAATCTGGTAATGACTGAACAAGTTATAGTGTATGTATGGAATGGAATGCTATAGCACTGTAATAAATGATAAAGTACATTGTTTTGGAAAAACTTGGCAGGGCTTGTGTGATTTGAATGTGAAATGAACAGAACCGGAGAATGGTTTATATAATAATAACAATATTGTAAAAGCAAATTACTTTGGAAGACTTAAGATTAACCCAGTTGAACCAAAGACAGTTCCAGAAGATGCATGATGAAACATGCTACCCACCTCCAGATAGAGAGACCAGATAGAGGGGAGATACATGTGTGGGGGAGAAAGGGACAGGGAGGGAGGGAGGGAGAGAGAGAGAGAGAGAGAGAGAGAGAGAGAGAGAGAGAGAGAGAGAGAGAAATGGCTCTAATGTGGGAATTTATTTTACTTAACTATACATTTTTGCAAGGGATTTTGTTTTTCCTTCTTTTTCTCAATGGGCAAGGGAGGGTAAGGGAAGAGGAGAGAAAGAGGATTCATAACTGAAAACAAAATTGAATTTTAGAACAAGTTTTTGTTGGATGGGCAGGTCACACACAATGACAACCTTCCTGTGAGTAAGCAGCCACCTCTCAGTACCTATGTCACTCCGCCCAAAGTTGGTTCCCAGGCTTCTCCTTCCTCACTTGGATAGTGACTTGATTTTTTTCTGATTATAGTTTTGTTTCCTCAGATACTTTTTCCTTTTCCCTTCCCACTTTCCAAACTTTGTGGCATTCAGACAGTCATGAATTTACCCCTATCAAAGGTGGATTACTAAACTTATTCTCAAGCCCTAGCATCACTCCAGTTCCTGGGACCTCAAACTCTTCAGCCTCACTGCCTTCCTGAACCTTCCTGGAGCCACTGCAAATGAAGAAATAGAAACAATCTGCGTCTGCCTCTATACTCTGTAGAAAGACATTTTGATTTTAGCATGAGTTAATGCTGTGCCAACTTTGTAAAACTGAGATGATACTTTTTTGCTGGTGTTATAATTTTGTTTCAAGGGAGTGGAAAAAATTCTCCACTGGCACTCACAAGATCTGGATTTAAATCAGGGGCATTTAGGCAGTGTGGTGGATAGAACTCTGGGCCTGGAGTCAAGAAGACCTGAGTTCAAATGTAGCCTCAGATACTTACTAGCCATGTGACCCTGGACAAGTCACTTCCCCCAGTTTACCTCAAACCCCAAATGGAGTCGTGAAGAGTCAAACATGACTCCAATCAGACAAAACCCCAATACTTCCTGACTGGGTGACTTTGGTGAAATTAGTGAACTGTTCAGAGCCTCCATCCAACAGAAGTTTATTAAGCATCCACTACTAACCTGGCACAGATAGGCCCTGGGGAAATCTGGGTCAAAACAAAGCAATACGATTCCTGCCTTCAGGAAGCTTAAAATCTACTGTGGGGGAAGAGTCCATAACTACAAAATGGAATTAAGGGCTTCACAAGGTTACTCTCCTTTCTGCATCTTTGGTCTTGGATGTCTAGAGGCTCAGTCTTAAGGACTTCCTCCTATGAGAGGCCTTTCCTGATCTATGATTGTTAGACCTCCTCTTTAACTCAGAAATTACTTTGTATTCATCTTATACATATTTTATATTTACCTACTTATCTATGTATCTCTATGTATCTATGCACTTTACTTATCTATATTTTCTTATCTATGTATACATTGTTTCCTCCCAGTCCCTTACATATGTTGTTGTTTAGTCATTTCAGTTGTGTCTAACTCTTTGTGGCTCCATTTGGGAAAGACACCATTGCCATTTCCTTCTCCAGCTTGTTTTACATATGAGGAAACTGAGGTGAACAGGGTGAAGTGACTTGCCCAGGGTCACGCAGCTAGTAAGTGTCTGAAGCTGCATCTGAACTCAGGTCTTTCTGACTCCAAGCCCTGCACTCTATCCTCTGCACCACCTGCCAACTAGGTTATAGAAAAGGTTAAAATCAATCAGCAAGAATTTATTAAGCCCTTATTATGTTCCAGGAAGTGTGACCTAGTGAATGGAGAACTATCCTCAAAGCCAAGAAGAAGGAGGTTCAAGCTCAATTTCTGACATGCTGGCTGTGTTACCTGAGGCCAGTATATTACTAGCCTATATACAATATATACAATACAGTATATTACTAGCCTATATACAATAATACCTGTATATCTTGCTAAGATAAAGTTGCTGAGAGTAGTTTGTCATCAAACTTCCTGTTTTTGTGTTCCAAGCACTATGCTAAGTGCTTTAGCACTTAGATACAGAGAATAGTCCCTGCTTCCAAAGAGCTTATATTCTAATGAGGGATATAACATATACATAAATCAGTAAGATAAATGTGGCTACCAGAGAGACTAAGGCTGTTGGATTTTTTTAACTCAGGAGTTCTGATATTTGTCGGGCTAAGCTAATCATTAAATTCTGCATGAGTGTGGTGAGCTCCTTGGATGGGAGGGTGGGCTGGGGGGCACCAGATTACCTAAGGTCAGGTGCCTGAACTTAGATCAGAAACGGAACAAGCCAAAGTTCTGATGTCAATAAGCTGTTACCCCCATTTCCACAATGCACTTTAGGATCTTTGAGTGAAGTAATTGAGGGAGAGAAGAATATTGGACTGGGATGTTCTCTGATTTGCCAGAGATTAACCAACAAGGAGAATAGGATGGTCCTAGATATGGTATCAAATACTATGGAACAATCTGGGACCATATCAAACTTATGTATGAAGTTGTTACTGGGAATAGAGGGAAACCTTTGATGGTTTTAGTGGCAACAGGAGAGAGAAATGTAAGGACAAACAATGCCGAAAGACTTCAGAACTCTGATGTATAAAATGACCAACAACAACTGATACTAAGGGACCAACAATATTGCATGTGACTCAAAACCTGATAGAGAAGTGATTGACTCAAGATACAAAATGAGGCTTACATTTTTGGACATGGTCAATGAAGACATTTGTTTTGCTTGCCTGCATATATCTAGAAAAAAGTACTTCCTTTCTAATGTTATTAATACTTGTTATTTGAATTACTTGTTAATACTTGTTAATTGAAATTTTATATATCTATCTATACCTATACATCTTATAAACAAGTACACTAAAATGAAAAGATGGAACAATGAAAAAAAAGATAGGTAATGGGATAGAGCCCATGTAATAGCCCCTGAACTTCCAGTCTGGAGAAAGAAAGAAAGAAAGAAAGAAAGAAAGAAAGAAAGAAAGAAAGAAAGAAAGAAAGAAAGAAAGAAAGAAAGAAAGAAAGAGAAAGGAAGGAAGGAAAGAAAGAAAGGGAAGAAAGAGAAGGATAAATATGGTGTAGGCAGAAGGCACCCTTATGATTTGAATGATCATTTGGAGGTTTATATAAATTGCAATAGCTATAACAATTCTGTTCTTTGTTACCATGAAGGAATAGGAAATGGTTTGGATTCCTTCTAAAATGTTACAGTAAAACCACACCCTCCAACCCCACCTGCCTTAATGGGCAGAGCAGTACTAAACAGTTGCTTCATCATGGTATGTAGATTATCCTGTACATTTCTCAAGGGCTATGACAACAGAACATAAACTCTGGGAGGATCTACCAAGCTGGAGGAACTTCAAATATGACCTAGCAATCACTGCCTCAGCTTCACTATGTTTAGAGAGGCTCACTGCCTAAAGGTTGGCCATTAGGTGATGATTGTTTTGGTCCACAGTAACTCTTTTAAGTCATAGAGGGGTTGCAATCTGCATTAGCAGAGGGAGTATCCACACCAGTGAAATCCACATTGAGTTGAAGTGTTGAAGTGGAAGTGTGTAGGTAGAACATTAGAAGAAGTAAACTTCTAGATACAGTTGATACTTGTAATCACTCATTCTCTACAGCTTTCCTTTGCATCTTATTTCACCATCATACTGCAGTGAATTTATATTACAAACATTGTAAAACTTTGTAGTAATTTATGACTTCCCATAATTTATGCCCTTCCCATACCACCTTGAATCCTATACTTAGAATCAGTAGACCTGGATTTGAAACCCAAATGAAACCTGTGTGACCTTGTGAAGTGCCTTCATATTTCATAATCTCAGATGAGGGTGGTGGACCCAATCAACATCCCAATACCTTTCCAATTCTAGATCTGGTGATGGTGTTGTCCAAGCCATTTTTTTTCTTTCATGATACCTTTTGGATCTACCCTTATATTTTCCATTTTATAAAGCCACCATTTCACCTCATGTCCTGGTCATCTCTTGGGAACAGTTCTTAACCTTTTTGTGCCATGGGTCCCTTTGGTAGTCTCATGAAGTCTATGGACCCTTTCTCAGAATATTTTTAAATAATTAAAGGAAATGTTAAATTTCAGTTAGAGATTAGTGAAAAGAAAGATGATTTTTTTCCCATCCAGGTTCATAGACTCCCTGAAATCTTTTCATAGACCTCCATGGATTTCATTTAAAAAGCCCCTGCTCAACAGGAATATTACAGACCTCTACTCTTTGGATTCCTTTCATCTATCAATTCTTTATAATATCACTTAAATTGTCTTCTCTACCAATAAATTTGGCCATATCTTCTCTGACTTGCCAAATCTTGCAATTGGTTCTCATGAACCTAGAAATCAAATTATATCAAGTGAAAGACTTCTTTATCCAGATGGCTGAATTTGAAATATTCAATGAGAAAGAAGTCAAAGAACCTAAGTTCAAATTCTAACTCTTCCAGTTGCTACTTTTTTTTTTACCTTAGACAGCTTGTTTCACCTGTGCGCTGCAAAAATCCAATCTGAAAGAAAAGAAAACCGAGGCAGAGCTCTGAGTATGATTAATTTATTAGGGAGACTGTTGGTCCCTAAGCAATTGGATCTAAGACTTTCCTCACAGTTAAGGGTCCCTCTGTCCATCATCTAGCAGCTTTCATGACCTTGGGAGCTTACTAATGAAGTGTTACAATTCGTAACTGGTCATCTTCAGAAACAGGGGAAACTCTTATGATTGGCTAAGGGAGATGTCCATCAACCTCTACTACTTTACCAGCAGTATTCTGGGGCTTTCCACAGGCTAAAACATGTCCAAAGCAAGGGATCAAGGAAGCACAAGAAAGCTGTGTTTTTTCAAGAACAGTTCTTTCATAGGAGTGGGGGGAGGAGTAGTGCTAACACAGGAAATTTTTAACAGAAGTTAATATAAATCCATATGTCAGGCCTAACTAATAAAGTATAAATCTACCCTACTAATAAAATAGAAGTAATATTCATCAACACATGGTAGGTTAATTGTAACCCATACGACTCATTCTTTTTTTTTTTTTTTTGGAGGGCAATTGGGGTTAAGTAACTTGCCCAAGGTCACATGGCTAGGTTTTTGTTTGTGTGTTCCTTAAGTATCTGAGGCTGGATCCGAACTCAGGTCCTTCTGACTCCAGGGCCAATGATCTACTCACTGTGCCACCTAGCCGACCCGTCTCTTATTCTTACAACATTAATTAAATCAAACTTTATTCTACTTAACTCACCAGTACAATCTCTGATACCCATTAAATCACAATGAACTGAGTTAATACTGATTAAATTGAGTAAGGGTATCAAAATTGTTTTCATACACCTCTCTGGACCTCAGTTTCTTTATCTATAAAATGGGTGGACTATATGGCCTATATGGTCTAGATAGACATATGATCCTTTTACAATAACCAACAAGCATTGGTCTAGGGGGCTGTGGCTCCCACTAAAGGGCTCCAGCTCTAGTCATGTGCTCAGATAGGTTTAATCCTGGCAAGTCTGGCCTAGAGTTTGAAGACAGTTGAAGATAATGTGCCTTGTTTCCTCAGCTAGTGCAAGTTTAGTGTTACATTTGGGGACCACATTTGGGATCAGAAAGGCTGATTCCAATGAACACTGAGGCAGCTAGGTTCCAATAGAGTGGCTGGATTTATGGTCAAGAAGAACTTAATTCGGGGCGGAGCCAAGATGGCGGAGTAGAAACAGCTCGTCCAAGCCTCTCTGCCCCCAGATTCTCCACAAACTATGTAAAAAAGGACTGTGAACAACTTCTGAGGCCCCAGCACCCACAGAACGACACAGAGAAGCTAACCTCCCGCTGAGGACAGCCCAGCACCCTGCAGGAAGGACCAGCGCAGTGGTCTGGGAGCCGGCAGCGCGCAGAGCGCAGGAGCCGAGCCGAGCCCAGGTCCACCTGAGCCGAGGTTTTAGCCCCAGGGCGGCAGGGCCAGCAGCCGGCTGGAGGAACCCCAGAACACCAGGAACTGTGGAGACGCCAGAATTATCAACATAGACTTGCCTAGGACAAAGTAAGAGGTTAGTGTCCTATGGACTTTGGGACCTGTATTTGGGGAATGCGTCAGCTCCCTCCCCTGGGGGCTAGAAGCTGCTGAGGAGACACGCCACTGTGTAGTTTTCAGAGGCATTTCCGGCTCCCAGCCTACAAATCGTGGGGAGATCCAGCGATCAGTCTTGGGGGGTAATCGCTCTTGCTTTAACCTCCCTGGATCTGGATTGTGATCTAGGGTGGAAGTTGTGGGTGGGTTTACAGCTTGCCAGAAACGGAAGTTGCCCCCCACACGTTCGGGACGAAAATTCCTCTATCTGGCCTTAAAGCCATAGTGTGGCAACAAGCCCAAAAGTCAAGCAATTAAGTGGCAACATGCCAAGGCAAAGGAAACAGAAAAATGCAACCCTAGACTCCTATTTTGGGGGCATAGAGCGGGAAAAGGACTGTGAGGTCAGAAGTCCTGCTCCAAAAGCCCCAGGGGAAAACATGAGTGGGTTGCAGGCCATAGAGGACCTTAAGAAGGACTTTAAAAATCAAATAAGAGAGGTGGAGGAAAAATTGGAAAGAGAAATGAGAAGGATGCAGGAAAAGTATGAAATGAGGGTCAACAGCCTGACTGAGGAAAACAACACCTTAAAAAATAGACTAACTCAAATGGCAAAGGAGGCCCAAAAGGGCAATGAGGAGAAGAATGCCTTAAAAAGTCGAATTTGCCAGATGGAAAAAGAATCTCAAAAGTTCACTGAGGAGATTCATTCCTTCAGAGTTAGACTGGAGCAAATGGAAGCTAGTGACTTTATGAGAAATCAAGATGCTGTTAAGCAGATCCAAACAAATGAAAGATTAGAAGGCAATGTGAAATATCTCATGGGAAAAACCACTGACCTGGAGAATAGATCCAGGAGAGACAATTTAAAAATTATTGGACTACCTGAAAGCCATGATCAAGGAAAGAACCTAGAAATCACCCTTCAGGAAATTCTCAGGGAAAACTGCCCTGATGTTTTAGATCCAGAGGGCAAAATAGAGGTTGAAAGAATCCACCGATCACCTCCTGAAAAAGATCCCAAAAAGAAAACTCCCAGAAATATTATAGCCAGGTTCCAGAATCCCCAGATCAAGGAGAAAATACTACAAGCGGCCAGGAAGAAACCATTTCAATATTGTGGAAACACAATCAGAATAGCCCAGGACCTGGCAGCTTCTACACTGAGGGATCGAAGGGCATGGAATATGATATTCCAGAGGGCAAAAGAACTGGGAATGAACCCAAGGGTCACCTACCCAGCAAAACTGAGTATTTTGTTTCAGGGGAAAATATGGTCATTCAGTGGAATAGAGGACTTTCAAGCATTCTTGAGGAAAAAACCAGAGTTGAATAGAAAATTTGACATCCAGACGCAAGAAGTAAGAGATGCCTGAGAAGGTAATCAGGGAAAAGAAATCAAAAGGAACTTATCAAAGTTGAACTATTTACATTCCTATATGGAAAAGCAATATCTGTGACTGATGATATCTTTCCCACTATGAAAATAATGGAAGAAGGGGGTGTGGTCATACGAATACATATGTGAATGTGTGTGTATATGGTTACAGTTATATATGGATAGAGGGCATAGGTTGATTTTGTTGGGAAGGGAGAGTACTCAAGGGATGAAATTATGAGGTGAGAGAGGAAAGTGGCAAGAGGAGATGGGGAGAGACATGGTAGGGTAAACTATCTCATGTAGGGGAAGTGGGTGCAAAGGAGGGGGAGAATAAGGAAGGCTAAAAAGGCAAAACCACATTCACATTGAATTTGGTTCAGGGAGAAAATGACATACATACTAAATGGGATATCTCAACCTGCAGCAGGATAGGGGGAAGGGGGATGAGAGGAGGGATGATGGATGGGAGGGCATCCTTGGGGTGAGGGGAGGTTGGAAGTACCCACTATAGAAGAGGGACAGGATCATGTAGGGAATGGACCAGGTGGGGGGTGGGATGAGTGGGAGGGAATTATAAGCAGCCTTGTACAATATATCTACTATGATAATGTTTTGCATAGCTAGACATGTACAACATATACTGAATTACTTATCTCCCCAGAGGGAATGGGTGACAAGGGAGGAAGGAAATGGATCTGAAATTCAAGGTCTTAACATTAAATGTTTCAAATATATATAAATACTATTATTAATACTCTTTTGCCTATAATTGGGAGATAAGATGTGCAGGCATTGGGACACAAAGATTCATCTTCCTCTAATGGAAAAGTCGATGGGGGTATGGGAGAAGGTATGGGAGAGAGCAGATTGGAGGAAGTGATATCTTGTGGGACTGCTATTCTGGGAGGTTGGGTAGGGGAATAATGGGGGGAAAATGATTGTAACTCAAAATCTGGCAGAAATGAATGATGTAAAACAGAAGTTAATAAAGTATTTGTTTAAAAAAAAAAAGAAGAACTTAATTCAAATCTGGAAACACTAGTTGTCTGACCCTTGGCAAGTCACAACCTCTATCTGCTTTAGTTTTCTCAATTGTAGAATGGGAGTCAAAATAGCACATACCTCACAGAGTTCTTGTGAGGATCAAATGAGATAATATCTGTAAAGTATTTAGCAGAGTGTCTGGCACATAGTAGGTCTAATGAATGTCTTCCTTTCCCTTTCCCCTCAATCCTATTTTGGTAGTCCTATGTATGTTTGGGTCTTATTTGGGTTTGTTTCCTTTCTGCTGGAATGAATCCTGCTTGTCCTATCTTCTAGATTTTAAAAAAGTTATGGATAAAATGCTGGTAACAGATAAAATTTTAAAGTGTGTTTGTGCATTCATTTTTGTGGAGAGTCAGTCATTAAGCATTTACTAGCATACCTCTCTTCCTATTGCACCATCCACCTTCTCTGCTCTTCCAGACAAATTAACTTAATTACTCCTTCATTCACTTTTTTAACACTCAGCCTTGAACCTACTTAAAAGCTGTATCTTATGTTTGGCATTCCCTTCAGACCTTAGTTTGGCAAATTGCATCCTGTCATTCAAAATGTTTTTTCTGTAAGCTCCTCCTGGAAATCAGCCCTAAACAAATTGAAGGAATGTTAATGTTTCCCACAGCATTCTACTCTCAGCCTTCTCTAGTCATTCCTCAACTTAATTCCTTTGTGTGCAGTTAAACAAATATTTACATTATATATTATGTTTAATCATATTTAATATTTTGCATATGTTATAAAATACATATAATTATAAGATATTTAATTATATATCTATAAAAGTCATAGCTTGCTCTCTCCAAAGTTACTCAGTTAATTGCCAAATCTAAGAACCTCTTCTCAGTCCTGATCTTTCTTGACCCTCTCTGCTGCCTTTAACACAGTATATCACCCTCTTTTCCTTGCTACTCTCTCCTCTTCCTGACACTGCTCTCTCCTCATTCCCCTTTGACATGTCTGACCATTCTCATTCCTACTTTACTGGATCTTCATCTGGGTCATGCCTGATAACCATGGGTAACCCCCAAGGCTCTGTCCTGGGCCCTCTTCTCCCTCTACATTATTTCATTTGGAGATCTCATCATCTCCCATGGATCTTTACACAGATGATTCTGATCTATTTGTCCAACCCTAACTTCTCTTCCGGCTTCTAGTCTCCTGTTTCTAACTACCTATTAGATATCATAAACTAGATGTCTCTGAAGACATCTTAAACCCAACATGTCCCAAAATTGAACTCATCTTCCCTGCCTCCCACCTCCAAACCCTTTTTTCTTTTTATCTTTCCTGTTACTGTCAAGGATACCACCATCCTCCCATTTATGCAGATTTACTATTTATGTGTCATCCTTGACCACTCAATCCCCCTCATATCAACTTATTTGCCAAGTCCTGTTGATTCTACCTCCATAATATCTCTGTGCCTTTATTCCAAGATGATCTCTGAACTATCATATGTGTATATGTGTGTATGTGGATCCTTTCTGCATATTTGTTGGCACAATGTCTTTCCCATCAAACTGTGAACCCCTTAAGACCAGGCACTCTTTTTGTCTATCTTTGTATTCCCAACACTTAGCACAATGCCTTGCACATAGTAGGCACTGAATAAATGCTTGTTGACTTGCAGGAGAAATGGAAAAAACAAGAAGACAAAACTCTATGCTATTGTAATTATTATGATAATGATTGTCCCAGGGAAAAAAGAGAAAATACACCTTCCTCCATTCTTAGTAAAGGTGAGTGACTATAGGTACTTCCATACATACATACATATTACATATATATATATGTAATATGTATATACGTGTGTGTGTGTGTGTGTGTGTGTGTGTGTATAGACAGTATATTCCATATACTGTCAGACTCAATTGGGTTGTGTTGGTTCAGTTGAACTGCTTCCCCACCCCTTTTTCCTTTGTTGCAAAGAATGGCTTTCTAGATTAAGGAAAGAGAAAGAGATATCCTTGGAAATGAAGATTATGTAAAGATAAAATACATCCATAATATTTAAATCTACTGGCCAAAGAGGGAAAAGAAATCATAAAATGACTTAAGTACTTCCATGTAGATTATATCATCTGGTGGTTTCTTGGCTGGCATCTTTTAGATTATCAGATCCTAGAGAGCAGAAATTGGCTCTGCCTTCTAACATGTGTAATCAGGAGTTTAATAAATGCCCTTGATAATAATGCTGAATGACTTTGTTCCCTATATAATGTCACGATTAAAATTCTTTAGGGCTAAGAGAAGGCTGGAAGGCAAGTTGTTCTGTCCTCTGTTTCCTTGGCTACTCTGCATATCCTAATTACTCTAAACCTCAATTCCCCTATATCCATTTCCATGGTAACATTTGCTAGTGAGAGTCTGAACCAAGAAGACCTTTTTTTTTTTGGCTGAATTCTGCCAGAAATTAGCACTGGAAGCAAATCGTGGTAGATCTAGTTCTATTGTGGTTCCAATGATAAGAAAGTAAAGAAATATAAAATGGGACCTCTGGCTCCTCTTTATATGTTTTTAAATGGAGTCGGGTCTTTTAAAATCAAATGTTTAAAAATATAAATATGTATGTATATATATATGTGTATATATATATATATATATTACATGCATCTGGGAAATAAGGTATACAGGCACTGGGGTATAGAGGTCCATCTTGCCCTACTGGAAAGTCAGAGGGGAGATGGGGGAGGATATAGGAGAGAGAAGACTGGGGGAGGGGGTATTGAGTGGAATTGCTGTTTTGGGGTGGTGGGTAGGGGAAAGATGGGGAGAAAATTTGTAACTCAAAATCTTGTAGAAATGAATTATGTAAACTAAAAATTAATAAATGGAGTCAAGTCAAGAAGCATTTATTAAATTCTTACCATGTTCCAGACACTAAGAGCTGGAGATGGTACTGGTGTTTTCTTTTTGTCAAATCAAACACTTTATTAACTTCTCATTTACATCATTCATTTCTGCCAGATTTTGAGTTACAAATTTTCTCCCTGTTTTCCCCCTACTCACCACCCCCAAAATATCAATCCCACTGGATATCCCCTCCTCCAATCTGCTCTCTCCCATATCTTCTCCCACATCCCATTTGACTATCCAGTAGGGTGTGGTGGATCTCTATGCCCCAGTGCCTGGGTATCTTATTTCCCAGTTACATGTAAAATAATATTAATAATAGTATGTGTGTGTGTGTGTGTGTGTGTGTGTGTGTGTATTTTAAACATTTGATTTTGAAACTTTGAATTCCAGATTCATTCCTTTCCTCCCTTGTCACCTACCCTTATTGGGAAGATAAGCAATTCAGTATAGGTTGTACATGTGTAGCTATGCAAAACATTTCCATAGTGGATGTATTGTAAAAGACTGACTATGTTTCCCTCCCTCCTATCCCACCTCCCACTTGTTCTATTCTCTACTTTGATCCTGTCCCTTTTCAAAAGCCTGCCCTCCCTTCCATCATCCCTCCTCTCATTCCCTTCCCCCTACTCTCCTGTAGGGTGAGATATCCTATTTAGTGTGTATGTCATTCCCTCCCTAAGCCAAATTCAATGAGAATAAGGTTGATCCATTCCCTTTTGCCTTCTTGTTCTTCCCCTTCATTGTAACCATTTTCCCTTGCCTCTTCTATATGAGATAGTTTACCCAATTCTATCTCTTCCCATGTTCTCTCATTATATTCTTCTCTCACCTCTTAATTTCACCTTTTAAATATCATCCCTTCCTATTAAATTGGTCCTGTGCACTCTATGTACACCTGTAAACATATATACACACATTCACATATGTATTCATATGCCAATATATTCTCATATATATATATATTCCCTTCAACTATTTTCATACTGAGAAAAGTTTCACCAGTTTCAATCAATTATAATCATTTTTTCCATGTAGGGATGTAAATAGTTCAACTTTGATAAGTTCCTTATGATTTCTTTTCCCTGTTTACCTTCTCATGCTTCTCTTGCTTCTTGTATCTGAATATCAAATGTTCTATTCAACTCTGTTTTTTTCATCAAGAATGCTTGAAAGTCCTCTATTCCTGAATGACCATATTTTCCCCTGAAACATGATACTCAGTTTTAATTACAGCTCCTTCGACCTTTGGAATATCATATTCCAGGCCCTTCAATGCCTCAGTGTAGAACCTGCCAGATCCTGTGTTATCCACAATATTCAAATTGTTTCTTCCTGGCTGCTTGTAATATTTTCTTCTTGATCTGGGAATTTCAGAACCTGGCTATATTATTCCTAGGAGTTTTCTTTTTCACATCCTTTTCAGGAGGTGATCTCTGGATTTTTTCAAACTCTATTTTGCCCTCTGGTTCTAAAATATTAGGGCAGTTTTCCTTGAGAATTTCTTGGAGGATGATTTCTAGGTTCTTTCTTTGATCGTGGCTTTCAGGTATTCCAAGAAGTTTTAAATGATCTCTCCTGGTTCTATTTTCCAGATGAGTGGTTTTTCCAATGAGATATTTCACATTGCCTTCTATTTTTTCATTTGTTTGGATCTGTTTAATAGTATCTTGATTTGTCATGAAGTCACTAGTTTCTATTTGTTGCAATCTAATTCTGAAGGAATGATTCTCTTCAGTGAGCTTTTGAGATTCTTTTTCCATCTGGCAAATTCAGCCTTCTTCTCCTTATTGCCTTTTTGAGCCTTTTTGCCATTTGAGTTAGTCTATTTTTTAAAGTGTTATTTTCTTCAGTCAGGTTGTTGACTCTCATTTCATAATTTTCTTGCATTGTTCTCATTTATCTTCTCAATTTTTGCTCCGCTTCCCTTATTTGATTTTCAAAATCCCCTTTAAGCTCCTCTATGGCTTGTAACCAGCTCGTATTTTTCTTGGAAGCTTTTGGTGCAGGAGTTCTGACTTCACTGTCTTCCTCCTTGTCCATACTTTGATCCTTTTTGTCCCCAAAATAGTAGTCTAGTGTTGGACTCCTCTGTTTGCCT
Source organism: Gymnobelideus leadbeateri (assembly GCA_011680675.1). NCBI lineage: Eukaryota > Metazoa > Chordata > Mammalia > Diprotodontia > Petauridae > Gymnobelideus > Gymnobelideus leadbeateri. The sequence continues at coordinate 107,234 of WOXC01002786.1, forward strand.
TGCTTCCCTCGTTTACTCATGTTGCCACTCAATTACTTGACTTTTGGGCTTTTTGCCACTGTAGAACTCTGCTACCAGACAAGGGAGCTTCATACCAAACACTGGGGTTTTCTAAGCTGCCAAAGGTGTTAGTTGGGTGCCCTCTCTGGAGCCTCTACATGCTCTGGCAAGCTGGTCATACACACCTGGACCTCCACCCTAGACTACATCCACATCCAAGCAGCTTAAAGCGAGAGTGATTACCCCTCAGAATGGTCACTTGGTTCCCCTACAGTCTGCAGGCCAGGAGCTGAAGTGGCCATGTGAGGGCACTGCACAGCCACCATGCCTCAGCATCTTCTTGCCCAGGGGGCAAACTCTGATGCTCTACCAACTACTGGATCCCAAAGTCCACACTGCACTGACCTCTCTCTTTGTCCTTAGTATCTATGATTTAATAATTCTGGAAACCACCACAGCTGCTGGTGATCTGAAGTCCCTCCAGCTAGTGGCTGGTAAGGCCCCCCTGGGGCTAAAACCTCCGGGCTTGAGCTAGGCTGGGGTCAGCTCCCAGAGCACTGTGCTGGCTGCTCCCTGCCAGCTTGCAGGGCTGTGCTCAGAGAGAGGTTAGCTTCTCTGTGTCATTTTGTGGGTTCTGTAGCTCCAAAGTTTCTTCAGAGTCACCTTTTACATGATTTGGGGGAGGTAGACCCTGGAGCCCCAAAGAAGTCCTGTTTCTACTCCACATCTTGATGGAGATTGTGTTTTTTTTTTTAAAGGTATAGCATTGCCAACAAAATATGCAATTAAAAAAAAGTCAATTTTACTATCCATAGATAGTTCCATATTAGTTTTGAAAATAATTTTTCTGGTTCCTTAAAGCTAAACATTCAGTATTTTGTAGGTTCTGAGTCAATCTTTAATCTTTACTTTATATTCCCAACAGAGTGTAAATGATAAACTATTTTCCTATATGACCATAAGGGACCCTGAAGCTCCGAGAGTTTGGATTAGTGTAGCAACAATGCAATATTTATAGCATCCACAATCATGATAAAAACCATGGCTATAAGTATAGCATGATATTCAATCATAAAATATGCCAAACTCTCCAGATTAAGGATAGTATTGAAGAATTTATTTAGACACCAGAAAACCAAATCCCATAACCAGTAAGCCAATTCCATCATAGTGCCAAAGATATTAAGAAGCCATAATAACATTGAGAGCCACAGTGTCCTTCAGTCTTCCCACAAACCAATACAAGATCAATATTTATTCACAAACTTCTCTATCTCCTTGCCTGAGCTCCTCACTCCCCCACCATCTCACTAGCTCTAACCATCTTCCTGTGGGCTCTGCTTCCCTTCAGCAAAATCCTCCCACCACAGGCTCCATATGACTATATTAAGTCTATTAGGGGGCAAAGTTTACTTTCGAAGCAGGGGTGGTCTTCAAACTCCCCCCTAGGTCTATTAAGGGGCAAGGGAGATCTTCAGATTCCCGTTCTCATTACAACTAGGAGTAGGTAACTACTTAGGATAAACACACAGGGAGTCTTTAAAAAAAAAAAAAAACATTTTAGTGCCAGAGAATTCCTCTTTCCATTGTATTACAGTAGTAGGTGTTTTTTTTTTTTTTAAGTCTAGTCATCTGTGTCAAAGAGAAAACTCAGAATTTCCCCAGTGAAGAGTAGCCTGCAGAGGGGATCAATTCTTAAATCTTGTCTAAGATACACACCCAAAAATTTCATCTTATCTCAGTTCTCTACTTCAATCTGTTTGGATGAGGCCTGTGGACTTTGAGAAGCAGCATGATATAGTGGAAAGAGCACTAGCCTTGGGGGTCAAAAAGCCATGGCTGACATTCCAACTCTATCATTTACTAGCTGTCTGATCCTGTGGCTTTTTGCCACAGTAGGATTCTGCCACCAGACAGGGGAGCTTCATACCAAACACTGGGGTTTTCTCAGCTGCCAAAGGTATTAGTTGGGTGCCCTCTCTGAAGCCTCCATATGCTCTGGCAAGCTGGTCACATACCCCAGGGCTTCTACCCCAGACCACAATCCAGATCCAAGAAGGTTAAAGCAAGAGTGATTGCCCCTCAGAATGGTCGCCTGGTCCCCCCACAGTCTGCAGGCCAGGAGCTGAAGCTGCAATGTGGCAGGGGCTGCACCACAGCTCCTCAGCTGCTTCTCACCCTGGGGGCAAAAGCTGAGCAAAAGCTCCCCACTAGTGGTCCCAAAGTCCATAGTGCACTTACCTTTCACTTTGTCCTTGGCATCTACATGTTCTTTGTGTCATTTTGTGGGTTCTGTAGCTCCAAAGTTTGTTCAGAGTCCTCTTTTACATGGATTGGTGAAGGTTGAAGCTCAAGCCGTGCAGAAGTCCTGTTTCTACTCAGCCATCTTGACTCTGCCCCGCCCCCCCCTTCTTGAACTTTTAAAGGCAGATGTCTGATGATTTTTATTTCAATTGAGTATGATTTAGGTTCCCAACTTAGTTCTTTAGAATCAAAATTTGAAGGGAAGTATTTACAAAACTGTGTCCCTAGGCATTTCAGATGACTAATTATAACTGTTCCAATTAAATCTTTGGGAAGGTTATTTTCAATTATAAAATTATCTGTAGCTATAAACATTTCTCAAGAACCATTTCTACCCTATTCTTCCATATAACTTTTTTAGTAAAACATCCACTTTTATCTTTTAACATAAATATGTTAGAATTTTTTCCTTGAAGTTACATTGAGTTTCTTGAAAATATTTTGCAAATAATTGAGTTTCTTGAAAATATTTTTACAAATAACACAGTTTTGAAAGCCATAAGTTACTATGAAAAAAAATTACCAAGATCAGATTTCTGCTCAGGCAAAAATATAACAGCTTCATATTTCAGTTTCAATTATCTGTTTAAATTTCACCCTTTTGAGAGTCATCTTACCTCTGCACATAGTAATAAACTTTTGTGATCAGAATCCATGTTTTTCCAATGGTTTGAAAACAAACAATTGCTAAGAGAATAGCTTTTAATGAAGTTAATGATTCTGATAGTATAACAAAACATAGCATCTAACTCTGGTGATTTTTTTTTTTTTTGGCTATGAATGCCTCCTAATGGATCATTCAAAGAGTAAAAGTGATATGTTCATTGCCTCTAGCTTTAGCTTTTGCTACAAATCCAACATTTTTGCCCATTGTTGCTCTAGCACCATCTGTACAGACTCCAAAGCAATTTTTCTACTGTAATCCTTCATCTGTAAAAAATGTACTTTAAAATATATATCTTCCCCTCTTCAATGCCCTTCCAAAGGGTGACAAAACAATAATTCCTCATGTGTGCTTCTTTCATAAACATATCTTACATAAAGTAACACCTGGGCTATGTTAGAAATATCAGTTGTTTCATCTAACTGAATTGCAAACTTTGGACTGCCCTTAAGCCTGGTAATAAACTATTGGAATTGGACATGATTAAGTTCAGAAATTTTTTTTTTGCCTTTTGGAGGGCAATTGGGGTTAAGTAACTTGCCCAAGGTTACACAGCTAGGTTTTTGTTTGTGTGTGTTAAGTGTCTGAGGCCGGATCCGAACTCAGGTCCTTCTGACTCCAGGGCTGGCGCTCTACTCACTGCGTCACCTAGCCACCCCAATTTCAGAAATTCTTTTGGAAACTATCATTAGATAAAGGAACTTTACTAATTTCATCCTCATGCTTTTTCCCATAGACTATTTCTGACATTTTAATAGCAGTAGGTAATACAAGATCTTCTCTTATCACATAGGGCTTTTTAGTTTTTGTAATTAAATAAGAAGTTTCATAAAATGCCAAGTAAACACTTCTTGTCGACAGTAACAACTTTCTCATAACATTGTTTCTCTTTATTTGAAGATTTTAAAAGCTGTTCAAAATATTTCTTTGGTTTATTGAAGTATATTGCATGGTTGGTATTAAGATATTTTAGTTTGACTGGTTTCATGCTCTCGGCAGCCAAAATTTCATTACAAATGAAGCAAAGAGGTTTTTCCACACTGACATCATCATTAGAAGCAAATCCATATTGAAAAAATAAATCAATATATTTTCTTTTTCTTGTCAATTTAAGTGTACTACATTGTGGTAGCGAAGACTGCTATCTTGTCATCAGTATTTTTACCTCTTCTGTATAAATTTAGCCATTTATCCATAACCAAAAATATTTTTGTCCTAATATATAAATAAATATTACTAACAATTTCTCAAATAAATGGTTAGTTTTAGTTTATGAAATTACACTTGTTTGTGCTTAATTTAAAAAATTGATGTTCACACTTAAACCACATCCAGTGATGATCATGGAGAAACATATATATATTTAACAAATGCTTTATTAACTTCTGGTTTATATCATTCATTTCCACCAGATTTTCAGTTACAATTTTTTCTCCATTTTTCCCCTACCCACCATCCCAGAATAGCAGTCCCACAAGATATCCCTTCATCCAATCTGCTCTCTCCCATATCTTCTCCCATACCCCCTTCGACTTTACCATTAGGGCAAGGTGAGTCTTTGTGTCCCAATGCCTGAACACCTTATCTCCCAATTACATGTAAAATAGTATTAATAATAGTATTTATATATTTGAAACATTTAATTTTAAGACCTCGAATTTCAGATCCATTCCCTTCCTCCCTTATCACCCATTCCCTCTGGGAAGATAAGCAATTCAGTATGTGTTGTACATGTATAGCTATGCAAACCATTACCATAGTAGATATATTGTAAAAGGCTGCTTATAATTCCCTCCCACCCATCCCACCCCCCACCTGGTCCATTCCCTACTTTGATCCTGTCCCTCTTTGATAGTGGGTACTTCCAACCTCCCCTCCCCCTAGAATGCCCTCCCCTCCATCATCCTCCCTCTCATCCCCCTTCCCCCTACTCTCCTGCAGGGTGAGATATCCCATTTAATATGTATGTGATTCTCTCCCTTAGCCAAATTCAATGAGAATATGGTTTTGCCTTTTAGCCTTCCTGGTCTGCCCCTCCCCTGCAGCCACTTCCCCTTGCTTCTTTTACATGAGATAGTTTACCCTACCCTGTCTCTCTCCATCTCCTTTTGCCACTTTCCTCTCTCACCTCATAACTTCACCCTTTAAGTACCATCCCTTCCCACCAAATTCAACCTATGCCCTCTATCCATGTATAACTGTAAACATATATACACACATTCACATATGTATTCATATGCCCATATACCCTTCTTCCATTATTTTCATACTGAGAAAAGTTTCATCAGTGACAGTTATTGTTTTTCCATGTAGGAATGTAAATAGGTCAACTTTGATAAGTTCCTTTTGATTTCTTTTTCCCTGATTACCTTCTCAGGCATCTCTTGCTTCTTGTGTCTGGATGTCAAATTTTCTATTCAATTCTGGTTTTTTCCTCAAGAATGCTTGAAAGTCCTCTATTCCACTGAATGACCATATTTTCCCCTGAAACAAAATACTCAGTTTTGCTGGGTAGGTGACCCTTGGGTTCATTCCCAGTTCTTTTGCCCTCTGGAATATCATATTCCATGCCCTTCAATCCCTCAGTGTAGAAGCTGCCAGGTCCTGGGCTATTCTGATTGTGTTTCCACAATATTGAAATTGTTTCTTCCTGGCTGCTTGTAGTATTTTCTCCTTGATCTGGGGATTCTGGAACCTGGCTATAATATTCCTGGGAGTTTTCTTTTTGGGATCTTTTTCAGGAGGTGATTTGTGGATTCTTTCAACCACTATTTTGCCCTCTGGGTCTAAAACATCAGGGCAATTTTCCTTGAGAATTTCTTGAAGGATGATTTCTAGGTTCTTTCTTTGATCATGGCTTTCAGGTAGTCCAATAATTTTTAAATTATCTCTCCTGGATCTATTTTCCAGGTCAGTGGTTTTTCCCATGAGATATTTCACATTGCCTTCTATTCTTTCATTTGTTTGGATCTGTTTAACAGCATCTTGATTTCTCATAAAGTCATTAGCTTCCATTTGCTCCAGTCTAACTCTGAAGGAATGAATCTCCTCAGTGAGCTTTTCAGATTCTTTTTCCATCTGGCAAATTCAGCTTTTTAAGGCATTCTTCTCCTCATTGCCCTTTTGGGCCTCCTTTGCCAGTCTATTTTTAAGGTGTTATTTTCCTCAGTCAAGCTGTTGACCCTCATTTCATACTTTTCCTGCATCCTTCTCATTTCTCTTCCCAATTTTTCCTCCACTTCACTTATTTGATTTTTGAAGTCCTTCTTAAGGTCTTCTATGGCCTGTAACCCACTCATATTTTCCTTTCGGGCTTTTGAACCAGGATTTCTGACCTCACAGTCCTCCTCCTATTCTATGCTTCGATCCTCTTTGCCCCCAAAGTAGGAGTCTAATGTTGCATTTTTCTGTTTATTTTGTTTCCTTTTCCTTGGCATGTTGCCACTTAATTACTCGACTTTTGGGCTTGTTGCCACAATAGGACTCTGCCACCAGACAGGGGAGCTTCTGTCCCAAAGCTGGGGTCTTCACAACTTCCAGTTCTGGCAAGCTGGATACCCACCCCACGACCTCCACCCCAGATCACAATCCAGATCCAGGGAGATTAAGCAAGAGCAATTACCCCCCAATACTGATCTCTGGATCTCCCTACAGTTCGCAGGCCAGGAGCTGTAGCTGCCACAGAAACTGCAAAATGGCTTGTCTCCTCAGCGGCTTCCAGCCCCTAGGGGAGGAAGCCGACGCGTTCCCCAAATACTGGTCCCAAAGTCCATAGGGCACTAATCTCTCACTTTGTCCTAGGCATGTCTGTGTTGATAATTCTGGAATCACCACAGCTGCTAGTGTTCTGGGGTCCCTCGGGCCGGCTGCTGGCCCGGCTGCCCTGGGGCTAAAACCGCAGCTCAGGTGGACCTGGGCTTGGCTCTCCATGCGCTGGGCTGTTGGCTCCCAGAGCACTGCACTGGCCCTTCCTGCAGGGTTGCTGGGCTGTCCTCAGCAGGAGGTTAGCTTCTCTGTGTGGTTCTGTGCGTGCTGGGGCTCCAGAAGTTGTTCAGAGTCCCTTTTTACATGGTTTGGACGTGATCTGGGGGAAGAGCACCTGAGAAATATTTTTAAAAGGGCTCTTGTCTTGACTTGCTGCAATTAAACACTTAAGTTTCTATAAAAGGAGAGAACAACAGTTTTTAAAATGAAATATTCTAACACAATACAACCCAAAGACATATTAATTTGATACTTACATGCTGAGGAACGATGGCAGGAAAATAGTAAAAGTCTTTATTTTCCATAATTAAAATATTATGTTTCGGGGCAGCTAGGTGGCGCAGCGAATGGAGAGCCAGCCCTGGAGTCAGAAGGACCTGAGTTCGGAGCCGGCCTCAGACACTTAATCCACACAAACAAAAACCTAGCCGTGAAACCTTGGGCAAGTTACTTAATCCCAATTGCCCTAAAGGGGCGGCTAGGTGGCGCAGTGAGTAAGAGCACCAGCCTCGGAGTTGGGATGACCCGAGATCAAATCCGGCCTCAGAAAATGAGCACCCACACATAAATAATGACTAGCCGTGTAACCTTGAGCAAGTTACTTAACCCGAATTGCTTTAAAAAAAAAAATATTATGTTTCTGTAAGACCAGAAAACTTCGCATGTACAATAAATACACTGCAGTTCATTATATACAATGGTCTGAAATCTGAGCCAAGGTGTTTTTGGCAGCATTTGTTGGTGTTGTGCAGTGTGACAAAATGCACAATGCAAAGTGTGCATGTTGTATATTCAGAACCAAGGTTGCAGTGAAGTCGAGCTCTTCAACAAGGGCCAATGCAGCCAGATACACCTTGGATTTATTATAGGTTTGATTTTGAATTAATTTTTGGTCATTGCAGTTTAGAAACCTTTTACTCTTGCTAAAATTTTCACAACCCCCACATTCAGTTATACAAGTCCATATGGCAGTCACAACCCATAGCGTAAGAAGCATTGATATGTATCCATTTGGAGTTTATTGTGGCATATGTTGTGAGATAATGGTCTAAACCTAATTTTTATCTAACTGCTTTCCAGTCATCACAGCAATTTCTGTTGAACAGGGAATCCTTATCCTACTAGTATCCTTGGGTTTATTGAGCAGTATGCTTCTATATTTAGTTGCTTCTGTTTTTTATTAATACAGTAAGTTCCTCTAGGCAACTTTTCTATTTTTTAAACATTACCAAATAGTTTTAATAATTGCTAGGTCCCTCTCATTCCCAATTTTTTTCATTATTTCCCTTGAGATTCTTGGTCTTTTGTTCTTCCAGATGTATTTTGTTATAGTTATATCTAGATCTGCAAAGTAAACTCTTGGTAGTTTCATTAGTATGGAAATAAATCTAGAAATGAATTTAGGTAGGACCATTTAAATTATATTTACATGATTCAACCATGATAAATTAATGTTTTCCCAATAATTTAATTCCTCTATTATTTATTTAAAGAATATTTTGCAGATACATTCATGAAGTCTTGAATGTGCCTTGGTAGGCTGACTCCCAGATATTCTATGCATTCTGCATGACTTCTATTCAGGTCAGTTGTGGTTGATTCACGATACCTCTCACATTCTTCTAATTTTTCAGTCTTTTGTTCCACTTCCTTATTATATCATAGGACCATTGATTTTGAGCCAGAAGTCATTTAGGCTACCCTCCTACCTTTTGCAGATGGAAAGAGGCTGACTGCCCAAAATTACACAGAATGAAAGCAGCAAGATTTGAACCCAGGTCCTTTGACTCCAGAAACACTTCTCTTTCCACATTGTCCCTCACTGAATTATTGTAGCCCATTTGTTCCCTTCTTTTTCCATGGTATCCATTTCTTGGGTATAGCTTCTCCTTCCAGGTGTTTTAAATTCATTCTTTCCTCTCTTCTTTTTAGCTCTTCCTTCATTTCTTTCATCTACCCCTAAGAATTCTTGTGACCCAGTATTTTTGTAGTGCTCCATTTATAACCATAACTGAGTTATTTTCTTCTTCTTAAGTTTTGTCCTGTGATTGTCTTAATACATAACATTTCTTCTTTGTATTTGGAGTTTTCTTCAGTTTAGTTCTGTCATCATTCTCAGTTACTGGATTGGAACTTTGGGCAGAAGTCAAGCTGTGTTCTCTTTTGGATTCTTGGATGGGGTGACTGGGCCTGGTCCCTTTGTCTTCTGCAACATATATGCTACTACTCTGTTGTAATTCTGGGTGCGATGGTTGGAAACTGTTCCATCTTCCATACTCTCTCTATTCATTGGATCAGGAGCTATCTGGAGTCAGCCCCTGCCAGCTTCCATAGGGACCTGGAGCTAGAGTGAGAGTAGGGTCCAGGCCCCACCTACTGCAGCAATCTTCAGTTTCACCCCCCATGTACCCATTTAGCCTTCAACCCATGTTGAGCTGTCCTAAGCCTTGTCCCCTCTTTTTTTTTTTTTAAATAACCCTTACCCAGAGATTCCTCTGGATTCCGACTTCATTTCCATACCTGGAATGTCTATGGATTTTGGTTGCCTCCTGGCACAGTACTGGGCTTCATGGAAATGCTCTTTGGTGTTCTTCTTTGGGTTTGCTGAATCTTTATGTTATCTGGCACTCTTCATCATTCCTGTGGTGGTTTGGGGGGAGCTGGATATAACTGGAAACTTTCTTTGCCAGAAACCTTAATTGCTTTTGGCCAATTTTCATTAAATACTATTAAATGGGATACCCCCAGTTTACCTGGGAGCTAAGGTGAAAACTAGTCTGCTAGCTAGGACTGGCCCCTATCAAAACAGTGCTCTTTGTATATTCTCTGCTTACTCTCAACCCTCATTTTCCAAATCTATCCTCAAGACAAGATCTGGTGTGCACATTTATTCAAGGTGCAAATGACTGATTAACTTAATGAATTATCCCTCCTAAAGGTAACTATAATTCCCATTCTTTTGAATTTTCCATGTCACCAGGAACTTCATCATTCTGTAAGATCACATTAGTATTGGTGTTCATGCCTCATCTCTGTCGCTGAGATCTCTGTGTCTCAGAGAAGGCAGAGAAAAGAGCTCCTCCTCAAATCTTCCACTTAAGGAAGGCATGCAGGCCAGCCATCTCTTCATTTTCTACCCAGCCATGCTCCTTTGAATTTCTCCATCTTACCCACTCCCCTGACCTAGGTAACTTCACCACCACCATCACCTTTTCAGTTTCTTTTTGTGTATTTTCTTTCCCCATTCGGTTATAAGCTGGTTAAGTCTTTTGATGGGAAATTGGGGGGATGGCCATCGATTGGAGAATCTCTGAACAAGCTGTGGTATATTAATGTAATGGAATACTATTGTGCTATAAGAAATGACAAGCATGGACATTTCAGAAAAAAAACCTGGAAACACTTATATAAACTGATGCTGAGTGAAGTGAGCAGAACCAGGAGAACATTGTACACAATAACATTGTGCAATGATCAGCTATGAATGATCATAAATCTATATGATTTATTAATTTAGATGAAATCCAAATGAAAGGGACTCCAGAGGTCATCTAGTCTAGGCATTTTACTTTATAGATGAGGAAACTGAAGACCAGAGAGGTTAAGTGATTTGCCCATGGTCTGACAGGGAGCAAATGCCTAACCCAGGTCTTCTGATGCCAGAGACATTGCTTCTTCCACTCTGCCATATAAAGATTGGAGTCAAAGAAATAATCTTTCATTGTAAATTTTGAGGCATTAGGGATCTACCTGGGGTACATTTGGAGCACCTGGGGTTTTTCTGACAGCCCTTAAATCCCACCATGTTAGTGCCAGTTACCATATATAGGGTCAGCTCTGCTTCTGGCCTAGAGCAGGGAACAATTCTTCCCAAAGCAAGGCAAGAAATATGCCTTGAGATGAAGTGATAGCTCAGCATTTTCTTTCCTTTGCCACCTGACCTCATGTTAGAAACTTAAAGCAGTCAGGACAGTACTTTTCTCTTTTGCCAGATCACAAATACGTGCTTGAAATGGTTTTGATTTTGCTTTTGCCAGCAACCACAAGGAAAATGTGAATTGTCTAGTCTCAATTGGGAAAGAAAAAGAAAAAAAAACCTTACTTGCTCCAAGGCTATAAACCATCACATGCCTTTTTCACATAACCCCATTTCTCTAAGAAAACAGCATTAAGATAAATTATTTCTTAAGGGGAGAAGTAGAAGTCTTTTATAAACACATGATCCTTTTAACTTTTAACAGAGAACAGAAACAAAGGAAGTTGAGCCAAGGAAGTCTGCTCCACCAAGTCAAAGGGGAAATGAAATGTACATTTTCTAGAAACCTTTTCAATTTCCTTCTTACAGCCAGTTTAATTCAAGACACATTTATTAAACATCTACTATTTGCAAGAGTATGTCCTAATCACTAACCAAAAAAAAAAAACATTTTAGATGGAAATTTCTGTCCTCAAGGGGCATATAATCTTCCAGAGGTCAGATAGGAACTATATACAGATAAATATATAACACAATGTAGCATGTGATAGATGGGGATAAACTGGTCTATATAAGTTGCTTTGGGAAAATTTGAGAAAGGAGAAAATACTCTTATTTAGGAACAAGAAAGGTTTTATAGAGAAGATTAAAGAAGAAGAAGAAAAAATAATTTTAATAGGTAGAGATGAGAATAGAGCATGATATAGGCATAGGGGACAGCCTAGTAATTATATAGAAGTGGGATGGAAGGGCAAGATTAGGGAAGATGTGTTAGTCCAGCTAGAACATAGGAGTGCATGGAGAGGACTACTGTGAAATAATGCTGCAAAGACAGATTGAAGCCAGAAGATGGAGGGTCTAAAAAAAAGATGACACCAAGGAATTTGTATGTCATTCTAGAGACAATAAGAAGTGAGTGAATGCTATTGATGAAGAGAGTAATATGTGTTACTTAGGAAGATAATTTTGGCAGATTCGGGAAGGATGGAAATGCAGAGGCAGAGACCAGTTATCAGATTATCAGATTTGATGAAAAATAATAGAGAACTGAACTAGTGTAGTAAAGGGCATACCATGGACCATGCATAGGGACAGACCTGTGCCTAGTCCTTTGCTAATGGACATTTAAAATCCATTGATGGGGCAGCTACGTGGCACAGTGAATAGAGCACTGGCCCTGGAGTCAGGAGGACCTGAGTTCAAATATGGCCTCAGACACTTAACACAAAAACTAGCTGTGTGACCTTGGGCAAGTCACTTAATCCCAATTGCCCTAACCTCCCCATCCAAAAAGCAAAAAAAAAAAAAAATCCATAGACACATGATTTTTTCCTCTCTGATATGCCCCCTGACATTCAAAGATGACAATTAAGTCAGGAGGAAACAGCCTGAGAGGGTGAGAATGAGGTATGGGAGCTGCAGAATAGTTCCATTGCCCTCATTTAGTGGGCCGGGAATACGTCCAGGACAGGAAGACCTGGCCCTTTCTGTGTTTGTCCTCATATTTAAAAGTCAAGTTTTGCCCTTGAATTCTTTCATGGGCTTTCTAGGCCTCCCATGCCTTTTGTTTTGTGCTCTCTTCCTTTTGATTTAAAGTTAATTATTACCTAAAAGTTGACTTCAGAAGCTTAGTAGTTGAGTGACTCTGGGCAGAGCACTTTATCTCTTTGTGTCTCATGACCTCTAATTCTCTGCCAGTTCCAAATCTATCATGCTATGAAATTACAGGCATGACACACCTGTTATCATTAACTGGCTTTTTGAAAACATAATATCAAGGAAAAGATACCATCTTATCTCCTATAGGGGCTGACATATGTTAGTAACTGGGTAAGTACCATGCCTCTCCTCCCAGGAAAGGCAAAGGGCAAATGGTGACCTCAGCCACTATAAATCAGGGACTGGGGCCTGTCAAGAGACAAAATTCCTTAGAGTGATGAAATCTAAGATAGAAGTATGGAAAATCAGGGAATGAAGCAGAAACATCAAGCCAGGAAGTCCTGTACAGGAACAGAAGAAAATATATCAGAGGAATTGATTGAACTGATTGTTTGTCCAATACAGTTTGTTGTTGTTCAATCATTTTTCAGATGTGTCCAACTCTTCATGACCCCATTTGGGGTTTTGTTTTGTTTTCTGTCTTTTTTGGGGGAGGGAAGAAGGCAGGGCAATTAGGGTTAAGTGACTTGCCCAAGATCATCTAGTAAGTATTAAGTGTCTGAGGCTGGATTTGAACTCAGGTCCTCCTGACTCCAGGGCCAGAGCTCTATTCACTGTGCCACCTAGCTGCCCCATTTGGGGTTTTCTTAGCAAAGATATTGTAGTGGTTTCCATTTCCTTCTCCAGCTCATTTTACAGGTAAGGAAACTGAAGCAAACAGCGTTAAGTGACTTGCCCAGGGTCACACAACTACTAAGAGTATGAGGTGGGATTTAAATTCAGGACTCCCTGGCTCTAGTCTGGCACTTAATTCACTGCACCACATAGATGCCCCTAGAGTCCTTACCCAGCTTAAAATCTAGGAATGAATGAATGAAAAAGCATTTATTATGCATGTACTTAATGTCAACAACTATGCTAACTGCTATGGCTACAAATAGAAAGAGTAAGACAATCCCAACTCTCAAAGAGCTCATACTCTAATTGAGGGAGAAAATACCTTTAAAAAAAGTCATCAGGGAAGATGCAAAGGCCCAGGAGTCCTAAGGTTTCAGCTCTAGGTTACATCAAGAGGTCAGATGTCAGGCAGTGCATGGGGCCTGACTGGAATAGAAAATGGGAGGGTATACATCCTGGAGGACCTTAGTAAGAAGGAGCAAGGCCGAAGGTAAGGCCTAATGGCCCTCGTTCTCCTCAGAAGGAATAAAGTTGTTGACTCAATCTCTTGACTGGATGTTATCACTGGCTCTGCCCCATTCCTGGTGTGCTCTCCCTTCTCATTTTCTGCCTCCTGGCTTCCCTGGACTTCTTCCCAGCTAAAATCTCATCTACAAGAAGCCTTTCTTGATCGTTCTTTATGCTAGTCCATACCTTTTATTGATTATCTCCAATTTATCCAGTCTATATCTTGTTTGAACATAGCTGTTTTCATGTTGTCTCCTTTATTAGACTTTGAGATCCTTAAGAACAGAGACGATCTTTTGCCTGTCTTTTTATCTCCAGCACTTAGCTGATAGCAGGTGCTCAATAAATGTTTATTGACTGATTAACTCGTATCTCATCCATTCAACACATAGCTAAGCAACCCTGGCAAAGTACAATAAGGTAAGTTCACAAGTAACTATAGTACAAGTTGTAACATAAATGCCTAAGAAAGGTACAAAGTACTATGGGAATTGAGAAGAGGGAAAGGGCACATCTGGTTGGGAGAATCAGTTAGGAAGGGAGGAATTTCATGAAGAAAGTGACATTGGAGCATGGCCTTCAAGACAATTTAACAGAATACAGAGGAGGAGACGGGAAGGAAGAAGTGAATTCCAATTGAAAAGAATAATAGCAAGAATATGGAAAATATATTAAATAGTAGAACATGTTCAGAATACAATGAAGTAGACTAGTTTAGCTAAAATGCAGGCTGGTGCTGTGATACTTTGGAGTCAGGACAGGGAAGGCCCTGCCAAGTTTAGGAGTTTAGACTTAATTATCTTTATGAAGGAATGTTGTCTGGTTTTAATCATCTCAACTGAGTAACATTGACAGTAATAGAAGTTGAGCTTGGGACCAGACTAATGTTTCCACAGCTATTAACATTTATAAATATAGTATTCCAATACTCCAGTGGAACTATGGTCTCACTTAATAGCAGCCCATTCATCCCTGCCCATTCCTTACAACTCTCATCTGTGTTACTTCAGACCAGGCCCAATCCAGGCAAGGCCAGTGATTGAAGTTCCAGGTCAAGATGAAGTTTTACTCACGGACCATAAAAAAATGAGATAAAAACATCGCTGGTATTGTATTAAGATTAAAAAACAAAAAGACACAAATACTGGTAAAATTAGAGGCGGCTAGGTGGCTCAGTAAATAAAGCATTGGGCCTGGAGTCTAGAAGACCTGACTTCAAATCTGACCTCAGACACTTACTAGTTATGTGACCCTAGACAAGTCACTTAACCTCTGTTTGCCTTAGTCAACTGGAGAAGGAAATGACAAGCAACCCCAGTACCTTTGCCAAGAAAATTTCATGGACAGTATGGTCCACTGGACAAAACTGAACAACAATAACAACAACCAAATCTCCCCTCCATTTTTTTTTGCTTTTTTTTTTTTTTTTTTTAGGGCAATTGGGGTTAAGTAACTTGTCCAAGGTCACAGGGCTAGGTTTTTGTTTGTGTGTTAAGTGTCTGAGGCCGGATCTGAACTCAGGTCCTTCTGACTCCAGGGCCAGCACTCTACTCACTGCCACCTAGCCACCCTTCCATTTCTTATTTAATGTAACAATTAGTAACAATCAGGAAGATATCCCTGCAAGGCAATGGGAATGCTACAAAATCTTCCAGAATACCAGCTCCCCCTAAATTGGGTCTTTTATGCCTCAGGATCAAGAAAGCTAAACCAATCATTCAAGTTACTATTCTCCTTCCCACCTCTTCAACCAAGTACCCAGGACAACTTCCTGGGTATTTTAAGGGGAAACCATCCCTGGGCATGTAAAATAGATGCCTGTTGTACCACATTCCTTTCACAAAAATTTTCTACGAGACCTTCCATAACTAAAGTAGTATTAAAACAATTCTAACTTAATCAATAGCACCAGAGGAATAACTTAATATAAATAATAAAAATATAAAAAATACAACCTTCTAAAAAGTTTAATTCATGTAGTCAGAATAGTTTCAGAAGCAATTCATTGTAGGTCTTCTGATATTTAAAAAATTACAAAGATGACCAATAGTACACAAGAAACATTATGATGATAGCTCCAACACGTCACCAAATCCTATCACAAGTCAAAGATAGGTGTGGCAAGGTAGTTAAGAGGTCATAAGTCTCTTGCATACAACCTATTCTAGGACCCAAGATGTTACCACAACCCACCCCATACCATCACCTGCTAGTGTTCCTTGCATCACCAGACAACATCTTCCTTCTCTGGGAACTCCACTAGGAATATACTACCAAACTTTGACTGCTTTGGTCATTAGTGAGGGGCTACCCCCTTTTTCTGTGGGAAATAAATGAGGACTCCCCTTCACCTTCTTCCAGGAAGTAAAGATTATTTACCAAGCCAATTAAAGGATCCCTTTTCTTCCATGTGAATTCCCATTCATCAAATATAAAAAGACAACCACACTTCTTCCATATCATTAAAAAGCAAAGTGCCTTCCAATAATTCTCCTCCTTGTTCCCCCAAACCCTTTCTAGGAAGGAGTTGTCCAAACCATCCTACAGAAAACTTGATAATTAAAAAAACTAAATCATTTCCTGAGGTTGTATAGAATCTTCTGAGTGTAGATTAACTCCACAGGAGAATAGAACAAAGAGGGGATGAAGAAAGTTAACTGGGATTATGTCCAAAATTCCTTATTCAGTCAGTCTTCATGAAGGTCAGATCTAAGAAATCACTTGGCCAGTGAGCTCTCCCCATTCCTAGGGAAGCTACAGTCTTGGAAATGGCAGACACCCATCCTGGATAAGTAGGGGTTGATGACAAAGAAGTTATTTTAAAAATCCATGCTGAGAAAATTTGGAACCCAATTTTAAAAAATGAATATTAAACACTTTTGAAAAGGGACAAGGTCAAAGGGGAAAAAAGAATAAATAGGGGACAGGATGGGTTGGAGGAAAATATAGTTAGTCTTTCACAACATGACTATTATGGAAATGTTTTGCATAATTACACATATGTAACCTATATTGAATTGCTTGTCTTCCCAATGGAGGTCGGTGAACAGGGAAGAATTTGAAGTTTTAAAAGCAAATGTTAAAAAATTGCTTTTACAGGGGCGGCTAGGTGGCTCAGTGAGTAAGAGTGCAGAGTCAGGTGAATAAGAGCCCAGAGTCAGGACGACCCGGGATCTGTTCCTGCCTCAGAAAATGAGCACCCACACATAAATAATGACTGGCCATGTAACCCCGAGCAAGTTACTTAACCCCAATTGCTTTAAAAAAAATTGTTTTTACATGCAACCGAGAAATAAGATATACAGACAATAGGGTATAGAAATCCATCTTGTCCTACAAGAAAGTAAGGGGGAAGGGGGAAAAGGGGATGGGAGAACATATGAGAGGGCAAACTAGGGAAAGGGGTATTCGGTATGATTACTATCTTGGGATGGGAGGTAGGAGAGAGATGGGAAGAAAATTTGTAACTCAAAATCTTGTGGAAATGAATGTTGAAGACTAAAAATAAATAAATACATTCTGGGAAAAAATGAATGTTAAAATTGGGGAAAATATTATTTTAGAAAAATAAAAATCCATATCGGTATTCAATAATGCCAGTTACCTGAGGACAGTATAGGAAATGGAAAACTCACTGAGCATGATGGCAAGTGGGCCAACCTTGAACTTCTTCATAGTAAAATGGGTGCCTTGATCAAAAGCAATAGTACTGCGCGACTTTAAGAAACGATATGTGTTCTCTTAGAGCAAGAGTTCTTAATTGGGGGGGCGGAGGTAATAGACCCCTTTGGCAGGCAAATGAAGACTATGGATGACTGAGAACTTTTTTTAATTCACAATTGAAGGAAACGCTAACTATATGAGATGCTTTAGGCAACCCTGATAGATTTTATTTAGCTTTGTCCACAATAATCAGCACAGAAGCTGACTGTACAGATACTGACTTTTCTAAATTCATAATACCCATCCTCACAATATATTTTCCTCCTTGATTAGCCACCACAACTGAGACTCAGAAAGGGGGTCTTCAACTAAACTGCCAAGCATTCAAACTCTACTTCAGAGAGCGCAACTCTGATGGGCTAGCCATCTTGTTCAAATGCCAATCATACACTTGCAAAGACTATTTTATGGAGAACTCACACAGGGCAAGCATTCACATGGTGGCCAGAAGAAATTGATATAAGGACACTCTCAAGGTCTCTCTTAAGAACTTTGGAAGTGATTATGTGACAGGGGTGGCACTGGCACAGGAACACCCAGAATGGAGGGCCCTCATCAGAGAAGGGGCTATGCTCTCTGAAAAAAGCAGAATTGAAGCAGCTCAAAAGAAATGCCAGATGCACAACTTTACCACCCCAAATGTTCACACAGACCATTTGTGCCCACCTGTGGTGAAACATTCTGAGCTTGTATTATTTTGATCAGTCACAGTTGGACACATTGTAACTTGACTCTAGCATAGTGATGTCATTTTGGTCCTCTTCAAGAATGAAGGACAACCAACCAACATGGAGGCCAGTATGCAGCAATCCCTTATATGTTTGATGTTCCCCTACCCCCCACCCCCTTCTAAGCTACAGTGACTTAAGTATATGGCCTCCAATCTTTCTGAGGTCCTACACTTAGAATAGCCAGAGTTTGGGCTGAATCTTGTTCCTTATCCAAGGAAAATTCATAGTAACAGTCCTTCAAGCCTTGATACAAAGACATAAATGACTTTAGTATGACCAGATGGAGTGGAAGAACTATTCAAATGGAATAGTCACTCATTTAACAAGCATTTATTAAGTTCTTACAATGTGCCAGGTACTATGCTAAGTACCAGAGATACTAAGAAAAGTTTTCAAGGATATCTTGAAATTGGGTAGAATAGAAGAATCCTTATTGCTATTTCTATATAATTTTACTAACATCCTCATATACAAACCTAGATGTTCCCATTCACTTTTACTAAAATCCTCATAAGCTTACTAATAATTATTTCTACACATTCCATGTTTCATAAGCCATATTCAGAGTTTCATATGGGAGAGTATCATCACTCTCCACCCATCTAATATAGAAGCAAACAGATGGTGTCTTCCTCTTCCCACAATCTCTGGGACACCTATTTGCATGGATAGCTCCTTTTGCCTCGACAGTTACTAGGGCTTCTCCAATTTCATGCTAAAATATCACCAGTTAATATTCCCAAGCCTCTCTGGTGGTCTGACTGGGAAGGTCCATTGCTAAAATCTGATGCCATGAGACTGTCTAAAAGGCAGTATCTAATTGCAATCAAAGCAATCAAGTCATAAGAAGGGTGAAGGGATGAAGGGAAAGAATGAGGGTAAGGGACAATATAGCCAGCTCCCCAAACCCATCTCTTTCTAAAAATTTTACTCCCTCCTTTTGTGGAGCCATCTCCTTAAATGTAGAACAAGTCATTTTAGTCACCTAAAAGGGACAAAAGTCAATGAATATTTGGGGTTTCTAAATGGCTTAGCTTATTATCCAAGAACAAATCCTTCATAAACTCTGTAAACTTATAGAACTCAGCAACTAACAAAAAATTCTGAGGTACCCTCATTAGACCACACTCTTATTAGCCATTGTTCTAATGATTCATTAGTTTCCTGGTTAAATTTCTTCTGCTACAACCCCAGTTTTTTGGTGGTGAAAGCTTGGTCAGCCTCAAACTCTCCCTTACAAGGAAGTTACTACCAATGAAATAATTCCTAAAGGATAAGAATGGGATAATCCGGAGGCAGCTAGGTGGCAGTGAGTAAGAATGCCAGCCCCGGAGTCGGGAGGACCCAGGATAGATTCCAGCCTCAGAAAATGAGCACCCACACATAAATAATGATTGGCTGTGTAACCTTGAGCAAGTTACTTAACCCCAATTGCTTTAATAAAAAAAAAAAAGAATGGGATAATCCCAAAGTTATCTTTCTACAGATGCCAGTTCCCAATCCTCATGATAACTTCTGCTCCCATTCTCTTCCTATATAGACCTAATATTAGTAGAATATTTAAGATACTCTCTAGTAAAACCTCTGAGTCACACTTTTTACCTGTAACCTCTCAGTCCTAGTCTCCATAGTCAGTCAACAAATACTCATGAAACTCCTATTAAGTATTAGACACTGTATTAAACACTGGGGACACACAAAAAAGTAAAAAAATAGTTCCTATCTCAAGAAGCTCACAGTGGAATGGGGAAACAATAAGAAAACTCTATACAAGTAAGATACAAGGATAAATTGAAGATAACCAAAGAATTGAATTAGCATTAAAGTGGTTTAGGATAGGTTTCTTACAGAAGGTGGGATTTTAGCTAGACTTGAACGAAGCCAGGGAAGTTAGGAGTCAGGGATGAGGAGGGAGAGGATTTCAAGCATGAGGCACAGAAAGAGAAAATGCCCAGAGTCAGGAGATACAGCATGTTGTGCAAGAAGAGCAAGAAAGCCAATGTTAATGGATCTCCGAGTACATGCAGGTGAGGAAGGTAGAAGACCAAATGGACCAACCAAACCACAGAAATGGCTACCCTGTCCCTTTAAGGGGAACTAACCCATTTGCCACACCTACCACATGTCCTCCAGTAGATTTGTAAAAGGGGTACACCCAACATGCTGTGGGCTTTCCTTTTATACTCTTTACATTACATGGATATCTGTGGAGCACACAGAGTGTGACCTGTTTGTTCTTTATTCTTGTTACATCATCAGTCAAACTTTTTTTTTCTGGTCATTCTCTTGCATATTTATATCCTATATACCACTTCTCCCATATAACTTTGAATTTGGAAAATGTTTCAATCTGCTTAAACCCACCACTCACCCCTCAATTTTCCTTTGAGTGATCAACTTCAATTCTTCAGAAATTATAGCACTATGAAGGGTTAGGAACAGACTTGATTGGTAGTTCCACACCTTAGAATAAATAGATAATATTGATTTTATAAAATTAAAAAAAATTTGCATAAATAAAATCTAAGCAACTACAAGTATGCTAATTACTTGGAATAAATTAGAATAATTAAATTCCTTGACATGTTCAACAAATCTTATAACTGTGGTGGTTGTCCATTCTCAAAGAGGACCAAAATGACATCACTATGTCAAAGTCAAGATACAATGCATCTGACTATGACTAATCAGACCTGTATGAGCTCAGAAGGCTCTACCACAGGTCAGGCACAAATAGTTCATATGAACATTTGGAGTGGAGATGTCTCTAAACTTGCATATCTCACATTTCTTACAACTATATTGTTAAAAAAAATCTTTTAATATGCTATAAGTCCTCCTTTTACGACAACTATTGGTTTTTGTAAGATTTGACATTGTGTTCAAAAGATGTTGATACATTCTTTAATTCTTCATTATGAAACCACAAATCACACTGGATATTTGGATATTGGATATTTTGGGCAGGTAAAATGACTATAGTTCAAGAAGATCTGAGTTCAAATCTGGCCTCAGATATTTACTAGTGACTGTTTGCCTCAGTTTCCTCATCTGTAAAATGAGCTGGAGAAGGAAAGGGCAAACCGCTCCAGTTATCTTTGCCGAGAAAAACCCAAATGGGGGTCACGAAAAGTTGGACAGGACTGAAGATGACTGAACAACAAGTATCAGATATTTGATGAATAGTCCATTTTTCAAAGTTAGTTTTGATTATAGACCATGGGTTTTCAACAGAGTTTTAAATTGATCAAGTTCCCAAATCTAATGACATTTTCTTAATCCTCATCCTGTTGGCAGCCTTTGGTACTGTTGATCACTCTCTCCTCTCCAGATTTTTATGACACTGTTCTCTTCTAGTTTTTCTTTTCTGTCTGATCATACTTTCTCAGTCTCCTATGTTGATCTTCCTCCATGCTATGCCCATTTAACAATGGGTGTTCACCAAGAGTCCATTCTTGGCTCTCTTCTTTATTCTTTCTATACTATCTTGCTTTGTGATCTCATCAACTACCATGGGTTCAAGTATCATCTTTTGCAGGACTTAAAGAGTTATATCTATGCAACCCTAGTCCATCTCCCAAGTTCCTGTCCTACATCACCAACTGCTTTTGGAGTATCTCAGACTGGCTGATAGACAGACATCTCAGAGTCAACATTTCCAAAAGAGAATTTTTTGTCTTTCCCACAAAACCCTTCCCTCTTCCCAATTTTCCTATTACTGACAAGAATATTATCATTCTTTTTATCACCCAGGCTCTCAACCTCAGAATTATCTTCAATTCACACATCTAATCTACTCCAAGTCTCATTTTTTTCTACCTTCACAACTTCTTTCCTCTGTGTCCACATCTCTCCTATATGTCCACTTCTCTTTCCCCACATAGCCACCATCGTGGTGCAGGCTTTCATCATCTCGCTACTGCAATAGCCTTCTGCTTTAGTCTCCCTGCCTCAAGTCTCCTCTCACTCCAATCCATCTTCCATTCAGCGTCAAAATTGTTTTCCTAAAGCATTGGTCTGACCATGTCCTAGTCATCCACACATTGGCTTTTTATTACCTCCAAGATCAACTATAAAATACTGTTTGGCATTTAAAGCCCTTTACAACCTGGCCCCCTCTTACCTTTCTAGTCTTCTTATGCTTTATTCCCCTTTAGCTGATGGAGTATGGGCTCTGTACCTTGAACTCTGAATCTTCCCATTTGATGAGGCATTTGCCTGAGGCCAATAAGCCTTTCATTATTTCTAGGCCCAAATCTCTTACTCTTAACCCAGCCTAGCCTTCCATTGTCCAGCTACTTTCCACCCTTGATCCTATCAAAATATCTATACCCAAATCTTTTACCCTTAAACTAGCCTAGACCTCCATGGTCTGCCATCTCCAGGTGGCCTTCAGCTATTTCCCACCCTTAATCCCATTCCTGGAGTCTGATCTCAGTTCCATCTAAGATCCTCCTTATACTCCTCCTCAAGACCCTCCCTAAATTCCTCTTCTAGACCACCCCTACATCCTTCCCATAATCTTTCTGCATATAAGATCCATTTTGCCTCCATGAGGGGGGTAAATTCAGTCTAGTTCAGACTCAGTCTGTGTTAAATTGTTCTGGCCCTGCTTGTCAATACAAGCATCACAAATACTTAGGCTCCTTAAGAGTCTACCCATTAACTGCAAATCTTTAATAAATTTTGCTTTACTTTGGCTGAAAGAAGACTTGAGTCAAATTCATTTTGGCAGGACCTGGCATGTTGATATTTTGGGATCTTGTGCACCCCTAAACCCCAGACCTCAACACAGCGATTCTCTAATCCAAGTACACTGATGTAGTGACTCTCTTTATCTCCTGACTCAGTGCCTTTTCACCAGCTGATCTCCCTTCCTCCCCTTCCTTCCTTACCTCCTTACTTCCATGGACTCCTTCAAGTCTCAGCTCAAATCTTGCCTTCTGTAATAGGCTTTTCCTGGTAATTCTACCACCGCTCACTACTTAGTGCACTCTGTCTAAGATTACTTTGCATTTAAGCTATATAGAGCCAATTCTCATCATTCACAGTATGGGCAGCTATGAAGAACAGTAGAGTGCTGGGCCTGGAGTCAGGAAGACTATTCAAATCTAGCCTCAGACACTTACTAGCTATGTGACCTTAGGCAAGTCACTTCATCCTGTTTGCCTCAGTTTCTTCCTCTGTAAAATGAACTGGAGAAGGAAACATCAAACCACTCCAGGATCTTTGTCAAGAAAACCCTAAATGGGCTCATGAAGAGTCAGACACAATTAAAGACAACTAAACAACAACAACAAAGTTCTGTAAAGCCACCAAAACCACTGAATTAGTAAATATCAAACTATTGCTCATAGTGGAAATACAGGATTAAGTTCCTGTTAGCTTCTGGTATATTTACTTTAGGACTCACATAAACATTGGGAAATGTCCCCCTCCTTTTTCTGGAGGTACTGTATTGTTGATTCATTAACATTAAATTCATAGCCAACAGCATAATAACTCACATCTAAAAAAAGACTACCTTACATATATATATTTCCTGTAAGACACATCATAGCCTTCTTGAACTAGGCCAACACTTTAGCACAGTGCTTGAGGACCATTTAAACAGCAAAATCACCACCCAAAAAGCACAAAAATGAGGAAAATGGGTCGCAAAAGAGACAATGAAAAGGACACTTGTTTACAGTATGAGAACTGAAGGGGGAAAGCAGATCATCAACTTGTTCAGTTTCACCTGCCTTGGTCAACTCAAATTTTTTGTGGCTCTGTACAGTTCCACAAATGATCCTGAAATCACTGTATTGGTTCGGGGGGGGTTAGATATAAATTTTAGTGAGTAGGAGAATTAGCAATTATGGGGTCCTCAAATAAGGAGGGTCAACTGTATGCCTTATACCTACGTAGTTTTTGCTTCTATAATTGCTTCTATAATCAGAATCTGAGCCCTCTGAGGGCAGGCACCATGTTTTTGCTTTGTGATATATCCCAGTGCTTAGCACAGTGTATGGCATATAGTAAGTTTTTTTTTTTCAAAATGCTTTATTAACTTCTAGTTTACATCATTCATTTCCGTCAGATTTTGAGTTACAATTTCCCCCCCATTTTCCCCCTACCCACCACCAAAAAATAACAGTCATACAAGATATCCTCTCATCCAATCTGCTCTCTCCCATCTCTTCTCCCACACCCCCTTTGACTTTTCCAATAGGATGAGGTGAATGCCCACGCCCCATTGCCTGCACATCTTATCTCCCAATTTTATGCAAAATAGTATTAATCACAGTATTTTTTTAAAATTTGATTTTAAAAGGAAGATAAGCAACTCAGTATATGCTATACATGTGTAGCTATGCAAAACATTATCATAGTAGATATATTGTAAAAGACTGACTATATTTCCCTCCCTCCCATCCCACCTTCCACCTGGTCCACTCCCCACCTTGATCCTGTCCCTTTTCAAAAGTGGGTGCTTCCAACTTCCCTCCCCCCCAGCCCAACCTCCCCTTCACCACCTTCCCCCATCCCCCTCCTCCCCATGTTCCTGTAGGGTGGGACACCCTATTTAGTATGCATGTCATTCTCTCCCTGCTCCAAATTCAATGAGAATAAGGTTTTCCCTTTTTGCCTTCCTGTTCCTCCCCTCCCCTGCAACCACCTTCCCCTGCCTCCTTTACACGAGACAGTTCACCCCTTTGTCTCTCCCCATTCCCCCTCACCATGTTACTCTCTCACCTCTTAACCTCACCTTTTAAGTATTATCCCTTCCTATTAAATTTGACCTGTGCCCGCCCTCTATGTATACCTGAAAACATATATACACACATTCACATATGTATTCATATGCCCATATAC
Source organism: Gymnobelideus leadbeateri (assembly GCA_011680675.1). NCBI lineage: Eukaryota > Metazoa > Chordata > Mammalia > Diprotodontia > Petauridae > Gymnobelideus > Gymnobelideus leadbeateri. The sequence goes on from WOXC01002786.1 coordinate 132,318, forward strand.
CCTTCTTCAACTATTTTCATACTGAGAAAAGTTTCATCAGTTATAGTTATTGTTTTTCCCTGTAGGAATGTAAATAGTTCAACTTTGATAAGTTCATGGTGATTTCCTTTCCCTGTTTACCTTCTCAAGCATCTCTTGCTTTTTGTACCTGAATGTCAAATTTTCTATTCAACTCTGGTTTTTTCCTCAAGAGTGCTTGAAAGTCCTCTATTCCACTGAATGACCATATTTTCCCCTGAAACATGATACTCAGTTTTGCTGGGTAGGTGATTGTTGGTTTTAATCCCAGTTCCTTTGCCCTCTGGAATATCATATTCCATGCCCTCCAATCCCTCAGTGTAGAAGCTGCCAGATCCTGTGCTATCCTGACTGTGTTTCCACAATATTGAAATTGTTTCTTCCTGGCTGCTTGTAATATTCTCTCCTTGCTCTGGGAATTCTGGAACCTGGCTACAATATTCTTAGGAGTTTTCTTTTTGGGCTCTTTTTCAGGAGGTGATCTCTGGATTCTTTCAACGTCTATTTTGCCCTCTGCTTCTAAAACATCCGGGTAATTTTCCTTGAGAATTTCTTGAATGATTTCTAGATTCTTTCTTCTCTTATCTGCTTCTTAAAGTCCTCTATGGCCTGTAACCAGCTCGTATTTTCATTTGGGGCTTTTGGTGCAGGATTTCTGACCTCACAGTCCTCCTCCTGTTCTATGCTTTGATCCTCTTTGACCCCAAAATAGGAGTCTAATGTTGAATTTTTCTGTTTGTTTTGTTTCCTTTGCCTAGGCATGTTACCACTCAATTACTTGACTTTGGAGCTTGTTGCCACAGTAGGACTCTGCCACCAGCCAGGGGAACTTCCGTCCCAAACACTGGGGTTTTCTCAACTTCTGTGAAGCCTCCACACACTCTGGCCAGGTGGTCACAAACTTCAAGACCTCCATCCCAGACCACAATCCAGATCCAAGAAGGGTAAAGCAAGAGCAATTACCCCTCAGACTGATCGCCAGATCCCCCTACAGTTTGCAGGCCAAGAGCTGAAGCTGCAATGCGGCAACATGGCACAAGCTGTGCCAGCTGCTCAGTGGCTTCTCACCCCCAGGGGAAGAAGCTGACGTATTCTCCCAACCAGTCCCCAAGTCCATAGGGCACTAACTTCTCACTTTGTCCTAGGCATCTATGTCTTGGCAATTCTGGAAACTCCACAGCTGCTGGTGTTCTGGGATCCCTCCAGCTAGCTGCTGGTCTGGCCGCCCTGAGGCGAAAACCGCAACTCAGTTGGTCCTAGGCCAGCTCCCAGAGTGCTGTGCTAGCCACTCCCTGCTGGGCTGCCAGGCTGTTATCAGTGGGAGGTTAGCTTCTCTGTGTCATTTTGTGGGTTCTGGAGTTCCAGAAGTCATTCAGAGTCTCCTTTTTACATAATTTTGAAGTGGTGTGGGCTGGAGCTCTGAGGAAGTGCTGTTTTTACTCCGCCATCTTGAGTCCGCCACACATAGTAAGTTTTTAAATAAATGTTTGCTAACTCTCATCCCAAGCCACTGAAACCTCTTTAACTCCATCTCTTAGAAAATATTAACATTCTATAATATGAAACATGGTGCAAGGTCATGTTGCAGTATTCCATCTTCATTTGGGAATTTCTGTAATTCCAAAAGAAAAATTTTTTTCTTAATATCTCTATATATTTATCAGAATGCATCATTCTCTCAACAAGAAGACAATTATCAGACCCATTGAGAGGAAAATTCCCCAAAACATTTTTGAGGTTGTACAGTTTGATGAAGATGCCTATATCTTACAGACTTGCCTAGTTTCCTTCCAGCAATGAGATTGCTATGGCCTTGAAAGAAAAAAGTAAACTTTATCAATATTCTCTTTTTACAACATCCAGTTCTCCAGTCTTTTTATTGTCTTGCTTATGGTAAGCATTTGTAACAGGAGTCCAATGAATACCCATTCCTTTTAACCTAGTGATATAATCCCCCATGTGGACTTTGGAGCATAGAAAAGTGTGCTATGACAGTTTTCTGTCTCCCTATTATACAGTAACCAAAGACATCTTGCTGCTGAACTGATATTAAGCTTGCCTATAGAAGACTCCCACTTGGATGCCTCAAATTCTTTCCCTCCCTATCTACGTTTATGTGAGGAGGACTCTCTGTTATGGACTGAGGGTGCAGGAGGAGCCTCAGGTCCTCTCACTGGGCACTACCAGAAGCCCAGTGAATCATAGTCTCCTGGGCAAGCCTATGTCTGGAGTAGAGTCCAGCTTCTGTTTGTGTCTTCTTTTGTTTGGTAAGTGGCCTGATGAGATTTCAAAAGTCCCAAGAAACAAAAAGTGGCAGCTAGCTGGCACAGCAGACAGAGCACTGGGCTTGGAGTCAGGAAGACCTGAGTTCAAATCCAGCCTCAGAAATAAATTAGTTGTCTGACCATGGGCAAGTAATTTAATTTCTGTTTGCCTCAGTTTCCTTTTCTATAAAATGGGGATAATAATAGCATCTACCTTCCAGTGTTGTTGTGAGGATCAAATGAGATAATTGTAAAGTCCTTAGCACAATTCCTGACACTTAGTAAGTGCTACATAAATATTAATTATTAATATAAGGACTGTTATGGGAGTCTAAGCCAGAGTTTTCTGGAAGTTGATCCCTATGAGGAGCAACCTGCTTGACCCAACATAATACTGATTAATAGCCAAGACCCCACCCCCACCCCCATGTCCTGTAGCAAGGATGAAACTCAACCAACAATTATGTCTTACTCAGAAGCACGTTTGACAGAACTGGTGCCCAGAGGAGCTCCTTTTACTTGAGTCATAGCCAGGGAAGGAAAGAGGTCTGTGTGTGAGTCTTGTACTCATGTCCAGTTCCTCTGATCAAAAAGCCTTTCCTCACCACATAGTAAATAGGCAGGAAACCATGATTGCATAAAGAGGCAGGCTTTGAAATTCACATGGGTTTCTTGATGTGGTGACACATACTGCACATGTGCATAAGCCTCTCTTTGGCCAGCCTCCTATAACCCTTTTTCCCCTTGTAGCAATGGTAAGCAGATGCTGGTGTTTGTTGTTTGTTGCTGTAGTTTTTTTGACTAGTCTTTTCTCTATCCACCTTCAAAAACAGTATGACATAGTGGAGAGAAGCCAGTAACAGTCTCTCCAGATCTGAGAACCCCTTGAATGTCATTACTTATTTTCTAAGGGTTAATTATGCTGTTTTTACAGCAATAGTTTAATCAGTTTTTCTTAGAGTTTGCTTTTTTTGTTGTTGTTTTGGATCACAGATTCCTTCATGCCTCAGGGTGACTCATCCCATTTAATTGTGGTCTTAAGTGATCCTTGAAATGTTTGGCTACAGCTTTTGTACATTTCTTTGCAGTAATATCCATTCTTCAAAAAAAAGAGTTAAAAACACAACAAAAGAGATTAAATGCAGAAGCCTTTTATGGTTTCCACAGTTGCTAGTACCTTCCCTTCTCAGTTTGCCTTCCCTGTACTCTATAAATCTTATGCACACCTAGTTATTTACATGTCATCTCCCCCAAACAATTAAGTGGTGCAGTTGATAGACCACTGGACCTGGAGTCGGAAAGACCTGAGTTCAAATCCAGCCTCATACACTTAGTAGTTGTGTGACCCTGGGAAATTCACTGAACTTCTCTTTGCCTCAGTTTCCTCACCTGTAAATTGGTAATAATACTATTCTCTCCCTCTCAGGGTTGTTGTGAGAATCAAATGAGATATTTATAAAATGCCTGGCACATAGTAGGCTCTATATAAGTGCTCATTCCTTTTCCCTCCCTTGCTCATTAGAATGTGAGTTCCTTGAGGACAGGGGATCTTTTTGCCTTTATTTATATGCCCAGCACTTAGCACAGGGCCCAGCAGGTACTAAAAGCTTAATAAATGCTAGTGGACTGACTGACTAACTGTTCTTGACTAACTGTAGGCCACAAATCCAGCATTCAACTGACAGAGAACTAATTAAAGGTGGGGAAACCAGCTCTTTTTGGTTTTACCCTTCCAAAGTCAGGTGTTCTGAGTCAACTCACTGTCAAGAAATATACACAGGAGCATGACCAATGCTGTCATCAAGTGAAACCACATTAAAATGACTGTTTTTCCTGGGTAATTAACACATGGCTATAGAATCCAAGGGGTTGCTAGCTGGCTCAGTGGATAGAGCATGAGGCTTGGAGTCAGGAAAACCTGAGCTCAAATCTGGCCTCAGACACTTACTAACTGTGTGAGCCTGTAAAAGTCACCTTAACCTATTTGCCTCAGTTTCCTCATCTATAAAATGAGCTGGAAAAAGAAATGGCAAATCCCTCCAGCATCCCTGTCAAGAAAATCCTTAATGGTGTCATGAAGAGACAGACACAACTGAAATGACCAGAGCAACAAAAAATGAACAACCACAAGAAAAGTTATATATTGGGAATAGGGGGCAGAACAGAGATATTTGCAGCAAATATCTCTGATAAAAGTCTGATATCAAAAATATGTAGATAGTTAGTACAAATATATATGATCAAGAACCAGGTCCCAATAGACATGTGATCAGTCATAAACAAATTGCTTGTAAATCAGAAGGGCAGGATGTTAGGGCAGGAGTTTGGCCTGCTCAAGTAGGTAGAGCCTGGGGCACAGGAGCATGACCAGAAATACACAAAGATTCTCAATGAACAATGATAATTACAATATCCATGGCCCCTATGGGACATTTCAAGTCCCATGACATTATTTAAACTAAGTCTCCCTATGTGGAGTCAGATAGTAATGCAACTAGAGAAGACTCTAAAGATTTTATTCTATTCCCAATAGAAATCCAGCCTTAGACACTGTGTGACCCTGGGCAAAGTCACTTAATGTCACTCAGCCTCAATTTCCTCATCTATAAAATGGGCACAATAACAGCATCTACCTCACATAGTTATTACAAGGATCAAAGGAAATGATTTAAGTACTTTTCGAACCTTAAAGTTTGTAGAAATATTAGTTATTGTATTATTATGTTAGAAAGGGAGTTCCTTCAGAAGGACAGTTTTTTTTGGTTTGATTTTGTCTTGTCATACCCAGCACCTAGTAAATGCTTTGGACAAAGTAAATATTACACAGATGTTTGTTGAATTGAATTGGACCTATTTCATTCTATAGATGAAGAAACTGAGGCATATATAGGTCAAGAAAGTGGAAGAACTGGAACTAGACTCCAGGTCTCCACTTCCAATCTATTTATTTCCCGTTAGACTGTGTTGCTATGTTTTGAGTGTGAGAGCTCCAGCAGGATCTACTTGTAAAGCGTAAAGTGTAAAATCTTTCAGACTCATGGCTTGTTTGCCTGAAATTAATCTTCTTTTAACTGCAGGTCTTGCTCAAATTTCTTATAGACTCATTTTACTAATATAAGAAGATATCTAAACAACTTAGCCTTTTCTCTACAAGATATAGATTGTGCAACTGTACAAAGTAGCTTTTTTAAATCACTTCTTAATCTTTCATTGTTTTTAAACATCTGAAAGGTTGTTGAGTAAGGAATCCTGACCAGAAAGTGCTCCTTCCATATTTAGAAAAATGATGGTATGTCTGAAGAGAGGATGATTTGGATGGATACACTTCATTGGGAAAATAAAACTTCTATTTTGAAGCCCTTACTCACTAGGAAACCAGTTATTTCAATTGCAACACAAGAAAGTTGAGTTCCCTGTCCAATAACTTGGTGTTATTTTGTTTAAACCAACTATTAGATACAGTTGGATAAACTACTGCCAATGAGACAGCTATAAATGGTTTATCATTATTTTGAGAAAAGACTTTCTGCCTCTGCAATGCTCATTCTGGAATGAAGAGGGCTCAGAAGTTCCTAGGCTTCACCCATCAACCATGATTCCAAGGATCAGTATGGGAGGGCAGCTCCCCCTGTGCCTAAACCTTGGGTACTCTCAAGGTTATTATCTAGCTCACAAATAATAACAAAATTCAACTAGTCTTTATACCTCACCCTCTGCTTTTAGGTTGTTTATAATTTCAGTTTCCAGGATACTAATATTCCTGTGTTTCAGTCAAACAATGTCATTTTAAGAATAATTGCTAAAATTTTAAAAAATTAGCATTTTGAACCACACAATTTTATGCAAATATGAGTCAGTTCTTACTCCACTTCCTTCACCTATTCAATTAATATTCTAATTAATTTTCTGACCAAAATATATGTTATGATGTCTAATTCTATGGGTTACCCATCCAGCTGCATGTATGATAGTCTTGATGATAGGCATTCTTCTTTCTCTTGAATTCTTATTTGGATAGTTAGCAAAACTCTTTTGAGTGATTCTGCATCTCATTTATGGATTTCTGTCCTATACTGGAGTTTTATGCAATCTGCACACCATCACTAATAAAAAAAAGCAAATGGAGAACCTCACCAGCTGTAGGGAATCCTTCTTCCATTTGGATTTTATGTTGATCATCCTCCCTAACAGAAGTAAATAACTCTGGCAAGCACATATGTCCCCATTTTATGCCTTGCTTGATATTAATAATCAGAGATCTGTGGATAAAAGGTATCCTTGTCACCTCTTTCAGACAGGAGTTTCAACTGAGTGATGAGATCAGAAGCCAGATGGTAAGGGACAGAGAAATGAGCTAAGGGAGAGAAAATGGAGGCAATGCACATAGAGAGATGTTTCAGGTTTAGCAATGAAAGGGGGATATATATAGGATAATAACTTGGGAAGATCTTGGGATCAATAGAGTGTTTTATGGAGGGGAAGAACTAGACAAATAGAGAGAGGGAGAGGCAATGGGGAAGGAACCCGTAGATAGGGAGAGACTGAAGATTAGAGAAATGGTTATGAGGTCAATCTCCTGGGGGAGATGAGAGGGGATAGATAAAATCTAGGGTATAAATAGAGCACTCAAAGAAAAAGACCACCCTTTCATCACAGATTGGAGTAAATGAACTATGTCAAAGGTTTTTGAGTTCATTCTATAGGAGGGGAGAAGATGGAATTTAGGGTAAATAGCTTCTTTTATTTTTCAGTAAGTTAATAAGCAAGTCCCTCTGTGAGGAGAGAAGCAGGAAGGTGTGGGTTGGGAAGCTTAAGGGGAGAAGAAAAGGTTTGGAACAGCTACTGTAGGGAACATGAGTCAGTTATGTTCAGTCCTGTCCAACTCTTCATGACCCTTTTTGGGGTTTTCTTGTCAAAGTTACTAGAGAGGTCTGCCATTTCCTTCTCCAGTGAGTCAATTAGAAAGAAATAAAAAGTTCATCCTGCGACAGTGAGAGCCCAGTTTAGATGAGTCAACATATATTTGTAGTGGGCTCAGCACAGTTGTATGAGGTTATGTCACTTCCTCTAACACCATTCAGTCCCATGTGATGTCAATATTCACATGATTCAGTTCCTTCAGGCAAAGGTACATTTAATAGTGACTAGACAAGGACCTCAGAGTCAGAATATCTACTATTAAGTCATTGGTTTTAGGTCTTCTAAACACTGTGCAATTATGAGGAAACAGATTCAGAGGGTTTAAATCACATGGTTAATAAATGTTATGCTGACATCTAAGAAACATCCCTTTATGGTCACCAGTGATTTCTGACTGAATATGTCCAAAACAAAATGTTATCTTCCCTCCCTAAAATTCACTCTTCTTCTTAACTTCCCTACTTCTCTAGATGGTACTACAATCCTTCCAGTGACACAGGTTTACAACTCCAAAATCATCCTTGACCTTTCATTTTCTGTCAACCTATATATCTATAATCAATTGGCAACCCAAGCTCCACAACATCTTTCATATCTATTACCTTCTCTCTACTTATACTGTTGAAGTTTAGGGGTGCTGGGATCCCAAAATAGCAACACACAGGTCCAGCCTGAATGAGTTTGACCCAAGCCTTCTTTCAACCAAATTAAAAACAAAGTTTATTTAAAAATCCGCCATATTGACCAGACTCTTAAGAAATCTCAGCATTGGCTAGACTCTTAAGGAATGTGAGCACTTTCATGGAACAAGATGGATCTTATACAAGGAAAGGCTATGGGAGGGCTCTAAGGTTAGCTAAATAGTCTGGGGTAACTAGAGGTCAATTTCCAGGAACCCAAAGAATGGGATTAAGGGTGGGAAGTAGCAGAAGGCTATTGGAGACAACAAACAATAGAAGCCTAGGCTAGGTTCAGGGTAACAGAGATTTGATCATAGCAATAATGGAAGGCTTATGACCTCAGGTGAAGCCTGGATCAAATGGGAAGATACAAGGAGAGTTCAAGGTGGGGTTTTCCAGGGCCCATAAACAAATAGGGCTAAAATTCTTTTGGGGCAAAGGGCAAAGGTCTTGGCTTTGGCCTCTACCACATCAATATCAGGTACACCAAATTCAGGTTCTCATTCCTCTCTTGTTGGCAATATTACAATAGCCTCCTAGTTAGTCTTTCTGACTCAAGTCTCTCCCTTTTCCACTCCACGTTTCATACATCAGCCAAAGGCCATATTACTCACTTGCCCTAAAAGGTTGAATGGTTTTCTATTGCTTTCAGGATGAAATATAACTCAGCATTTAAAGCCTTTCACAGCCTGTCTCTAGCCCTCTTTCCAAGATGATTCTGTGTTGGTCCCCGTCATGCACTACATGACCCTGTCAAATAGGCCTCTTTGCCATGCATGAAGTCATGATACTTATTTCCCTCTTCTCTGCCTTTGCATAGGTTGTCTTCTGTTCCTGGAATGTTCTCCCTTCCCAACTCTACTTCATGGAATCCTTAATTCTTTTTAAAGCTTGGCAGAAGTCCCATCTCCTTCAAGGGTCCTTTCTGTGTGGCCTCAGCTCTTACTGCTCCATGTTCCCAGTCCTGTGTATTTATTTTATATATTTCCAGTATTTAATTATGTCTTCACGAGTTGAATTTCCCAGTAGAATTTGAGTGACCAGCTCACTTTAGTCATTGTATTCCCAGCAGGTAACAAGAGTGCTTAGTATTCAGTTGGTTGATAGTTAGAACTGAAATTTACTTTAGAGCTCTTTCATCCACTTTCCTTGATTTAACAATGAAAAAATTAAGGATCAGAGAGATTTACTTTCCCAAGGTCACACTCTAAAAGATAGGACCTAGATTAGAAGCCAGATTGTTTGATTTTCTCTCTAGTATATTTTCCAAAGAAACTACAATATATCAGATTTCTGTTCTTTGAGGAAAAACCTTGTGTTTTCAAGTATAGATCCAATACAGAAGTCCAACTCATTTGCCCAAGGAATTGACTTCTGTCAACCTGAAAGTTTGCTTAAAGGAGGCTCTCTCCCCTATCCTCTCCCACACCCCTTTCGACCTCTCCATTAGAGGAAAGTGAATCTTTGTGTCCCAATGCCTGCACATCTTATCTCCCAATTACAAGCAAAAGAGTATTAATAATAGTATATATATATATATATATATATATATATATATATATATATATATATATATATATATATATATATATATATATATATATATATATGAAACATTTAATCTTAAGACCTTGAATTTCCGATGCATTTCATTCCTCCCTTGTCACCCATTCCCTCTGGGGAGATAAGTAATTCAGTATATGTTGTACATGTCTAGCTATGCAAAACATTATCATAGTAGATACATTGTACAAGGCTGCTTATAATTCCCTCCCCCTCATCCCACTCCCCACCTGGTCCATTCCCCACTTGATCCTGTCCCTCTTCCATAGTGGGTACCTCCAACCTCCCCCCACCCCAAGGATGCCCTCCCATACATCATCCCTCCTCTCATCCCCCTTCCTGCCATTCTGCTGTAGGTTGAGATGTCCCACCTAGTATGTATGTCATTCTCTCCCTGAACCAAATTCAATGAGAATGTGGTTTCACCTTTTTGCCTTCCTATTTTTCCCCTCCCCTGCAACCACTTCCCCCTGCTAACTCTACATGAGATAGTTTACCCCACCCTGTCTCTCCCCATCTCCTCTTGCCACTTTCCTCTCTCACCTCGCAACTTCACCCCTTGAGTATCCTCCCTTCCCAACAAATTCAACCTATGCCCTCTATCCATATATAACTGTAACCATATACACACACATTCACATATGTATTCACATGACCATACACCCTTCTTCCATTATTTTCATAGTGAGAAAGATTTCCTCAGTCACGGTTATTGTTTTTCCACATAGGAATGTAAATAGTTCAACTTTGATAAGTTCCTTTTGATTTCTTTTCCCTGATTACCTTCTCAGGCATCTCTTGCTTCTTGTGTCTGGATGTCAAATTTTCTATTCAATTCTGGTTTTTTCCTCAAGAATGCTTGAAAGTCCTCTATTCCACTGAATGACCATATTTTCCCCTGAAACAAAATACTCAGTGTTTCTGGCTAGGTGACCCTTGGCTTCAATCCCAGCTCTTTTGCCCTTTGGAATATCATATTCCATGCCCTTCAATCCCTCAGTGTAGAAGCTGCCAGGTCCTGTGCTATTCTGATTGTGTTTCCACAATATTGAAATTGTTTCTTCCTGGCTGCTTGTAGTATTTTCTCCCTGATCTGGGGATTCTGGCACCTGGCTATAATATTCCTGGGAGTTTTCTTTTGGGGATCTTTTTCAGGAGGTGATCTGTGGATTCTTTCAACCTCTATTTTGCCCTCTGGATCTAAAACATCAGGGCAATTTTCTTTGAGAATTTCTCGAAGGGTGATTTCTAGGTTCTTTCTTTGATCATGGCATTCAGGTAGTCCAATAATTTTTAAATTGTCTCTCCTGGATCTATTTTCCAGGTCAGTGGTTTTTCCCATGAGATATTTCACATTGCCTTCTAATCTTTCAATTGTTTGGATCTGCTTAACAGCATCTTGATTTCTCATAAAGTCACTAGCTTCCATTTGCTCCAGTCTAACTCTGAAGGAATGAATCTCCTCAGTGAACTTTTGAGATTCTTTTTCCATCTGGCAAATTCGACTTTTTAAGGCATTCTTCTCCTCATTGCCCTTTTGGGCCTCCTTTGCCATTTGAGTTAGTCTACTTTGTAAGGTGTAGTTTTCCTCAGTCAGGCTGTTGACCCTCATTTCATACTTTTCCTGCATCCTTCTCATTTCTCTTCCCAATTTTTCTTCCACTTCTCTTATTTGGTTTTTAAAATCCTTCTTAAGGTCCTCTATGGCCTGTAACCTGCTCATATTTTCATTTGGGGCTTTTGTTGCAGGAGTTCTGGCCTCACAAACTTCCTCCTGTTCCATGCTTCAATCCTCTTTGCCCCCAAAATAGGAGTCTAATGTTTCATTTTTCTGTTTATTTTGTTTCCTTTGCCTAGGCATGTTCCCACTTAATTACTTGACTTTAGGGCTTGTTGCCACAGTGGGACTCTGCCACCAGACAGGGGAGCTTCTGTCCCAAATGTTGGGGTCTTCACAACTTCTGGAGGTATTAGTTGGGTGACCTCTGTAAAGCCTGTATACGATCTGGCAAGCTGGATACCCACCCCCAGAGCTCCCCCCAGACCACAATCCAGATCCAAGCAGGTTAAAGCAAGAGTGATTATCCCCCCACCCCAGACTGATTGCTGGATCTCCCTATGGTTCACAGACCAGGAGCTGAAGCTGCCACTGAAGCTGCAAAATGGCTTCTATTCCACAAGTCCTCAGCCACTTCTTGTCCCCAGGGGAGGAAGTAGACGTGTTCCCCAAATACTGGTCCCAAAGTCCATAGGGCACTAACCTCTTACTTTGTCCTAGGCATGTCTGTGTTGATAATTCTGGAATCGCCACAGCTGCTGGTGTTCTGGGGTCCCTTGAGCCAGCTGCTGGCCTGGGCCACCCTGGGACAAAACTGCGGCTCAGCTCCCAGAGCATTGCGCTGTGCTGCACTGGCCGTTCCCTGCAGGGCTGCTGGGCTGTCCTCAGCAGGAGGTTAGCTTCTCTGTGTCATTCTGTGGGTGCTGGAGCTCCAGAAGTTGTTCAGAGTCCACCTTTTACATTGTTTGGAAGTGATGTTGGGGGGAGCACCTTGGAAGTGCTGTTTCTACTCTGCCATCTTGGCTCCGCCTCCGGTTCCAAGATATCTTGAGGAAGGCCATTACGTAGGAAACTTCCATCCATTTTCCTTCTTGGTGACAGTATAATTCTAACTGCAAGCGAGTACTATGTTTTAAAGTCCCCAAAACGGGCCACATTTAGTGGCCCTCTAGGTCTGAGGCCAAACAGTGTTGCAAAAGAACACCAGTCTTTTCTTTTTAAGTTCTTTTAGAGAAACAAAATTTTTCCCAGTGTTGCAAAAGACAACCTAAAAGCAGACTTTTGGGAATTGGAAAGGATTGACCCATTATAGGTGTGGGGGCTGGAAGTCCCTTCCTTCACAAAGGAAGATCTGGGAGTAAACCTCGAAAAACAAACAAAACAAAACAAGACCAAAAATAGCACAAAAAGGTCCCTGAAGTTTTCCCAATTCCCTAGTTTCAAGAGAATTGAAAGCATCATGGATACACTTCTGAATAGGGCATCTGTCCTTGTCCTCTATGCTTTGGAAGCTGTGCCCAGGTCATGGCCTCCAATATAACCACTGGACTAAGAACCTGAGAGAGTCAGGCTAAGTACGAGACAGCCTCCTAGCCGTCTGACCTGAGAAGTCAGGCCACCTCCAAGATACTTGGAGAGCAAGAAGGGGACAGGTAGAGGGGAAGAGGCTTATATACCTTCCAGTCTTGGCTGAAGAATAACTTGAGATTAGCAGTGTTTCCTGATTGGGGAACCATAAATGTTGAAGTTTGAGATTTAGGGGCACTTGAGACCCCAAAATACTGACATGCCAGGTCCTGTCAAATGAACTCCATTCAAGTCTTCTCTCAGCCAATGTAAAACAAAGTTTATTAAAGATTCACCATAATGAGTAGACTCCTAAGGAGCTTAAATATTTGTGAGGCTTGTGTTGACAAGTGGGCTGAACAATCTGACAGACTGAGTCTGCTTTAGATTGAATCTGAACACCTTCATGGAGGCAAGATGGATCTTATATACAGGAATATTGTGGGAGGGATCTAGGGGTGGTGAAGAGGAGGGATTTGGGGAGGGTCTTGAGGAGGAGTCTAAGGAGGATCTTGCTGGGACTGAGGCCAAACTCCAGGAATGGGATTAAAGGTGGGAAATAGCTGAAGGCTTCCTGGGAATGACTGACAATGGAGGGCTAGGCTAGTTTAAGGCTAACAGGTTTGGGTATAGAAAGTTTGATAGGATCAAGGGTGGGAAGTAGCTGTACAATGGAGGGCTAGGCTAGGTTAAGAGTAACAGATTTGGGCCTAGCTATAATGAAAGACTATGGCCTCAGGCAAATGCCTCATCAAGTGGGAAGATTCAAGGAGAGTTCAAGGGGCTTCCCAGAGCCTGTACCCCATCATAATCAAACCTGACATTAAAATTTATTAGCAAATTTTCAATGAAGTAAATTAATAATACATAGCATTTACATAGTACTTTAAGGTTTACTAAGTATTTTATAAATATTAACTCATTTTATCCTTACAACAACCATGGAGTCAGGAGGTATTTTTTAATCCCTATTTTATAAATGAGGCAGAGTTTATCAAGTGACTATCCCAGGGTCATATAGCTAGTAAGTATCCAACACAGGATTTGAACTCAGATCTTCCTGACTCCAAGTCCAACAATCCACTGAGCCATGTACTTGCCTCTAAAAAAGATTACTTAGAATCAGCACTAATGGATATTTATTAGGCTAAAGCTGAGAATAGGTTACCTCTTTAGTTACACATGATTTAGTGTGGTGAGCCAAGCTCAGGGGACCCCTGCCCAGTGGAAGAGAGAAGCCCTGCCAGCCAGCAGCAGCTCTGAGAAAGAAAAGTTAGGTGGAAAAGAGATACTTGGAAAGAATTACTTACCCAAAGGTTAACAATTATAAACAAGATGGGACTTCAGAATGGTGGATAACAGAGTCAACTTTATTCAGCTAAGAGTCCGGTATACATACCATAAAACTGCATAGTCACCATCATAAGCCACTATCTTTGGGATTACACTATTGCTCTAGTTCCCATTCACCTCATCCGTGACAGGTACTCTATCCTTGTTATCAGGGTGTGAGTACTGGGCAGAATGTTCCAAAACCTCCCTAAAGCTCCCTAGAACAGGATGGAGTTATGTCAAGGTTTCTAGTTAGTATTACGTTGCAACATTATGATAGTTCCTCCTGAAAACACTGCAAGCATACTTGTTCCTAAGTCGAGAGCACATACCACACTTCTCACAAGGACATAATGCTCATGCCTGTGAGGCTTCCTAGGGGATGGGGAACTGAACAGGGCCTGGTAGCAGGGTCCTCAGCTGAGAGGGCTTATTCAGCCATCAGGGTCAGAGCCCCACTGGCCTGTGGTCCTCTACAATTTAGTGTATAAAATTCTAAAAATTTTAGAGAGGGTAGGTAAGACAGATCTCTGGAGAAAACTGAATGAGGATAAAAAGGAATATACCTTCTTCTCAGTAGTACATGGCACATGCACAAAAACCAACCATGTACATAAAAACCTCACAATTCAGCACAGAAAGGCAGAAATACTAAATGCATAATTCTCAGATCATGGTGCAATAAAAATCACATGCAATAAAGGGCCATGGAAAGATAGACTAAAAGCTATGGAAACTAAACAATTTAATCCTAAAGAATGAGTGGGTCAAACAAGAAATTATAGAAACAATCAGTAACTTCATTCGAGAGAATGACAATAATGAGACAACATAACAAAATTTGTGGGATGCAGCAAAGGCATTTCTAAGGGGAAGCTTTATATCCCTGAGTGCATACATGAATAAATTAGAGAAAAGGGAGACCAATGAATTGGGCATGCATTTGAAAAGGCTAGAAAAAGAATAAATTGAAAATCTGTAATTAAACACTAAATTAGAAATAATGAAAACCAAAGGAGAGATTAATAAAATTGACATTAAGAAGCTATTGAATTAATAAATAAAACTAAGAGCTGGTTTTATGAAAAAAAACACAATAAAATTGATAGATCTTTAGTCGATATGATTTTAAAAAAAAAGAAAGAAGAAAACTAAATTATGAGTACCAAAAATGAATAGGGTGAATCTACCTCCAATGAAGAGGAAATTAAAACAAATTAGGAATTATTTTGTAAAATTATATGCACATAAATTTGACAGTCTTAATGAAATGGATGAATATTTACAAAAATATAAGTTGCCCAGATTAACTGAAGAGAAAGTAAATTATGCCATCTCAGAAAAAGTTAAACAAGCCATCAGTGAACTCCCTAGGAAAAAATCTCCAGGGCCAGACAGATTTACCAGCAAATTCTATCATACCTTTAAAGAACAATTGATTCCAATACTCTACAAACTATTTGGGAAAATTAGTGAAGAAGGAGTCCTACCAATTTCTTTTTATTTATTTATTTATTTTAAGCAATTGGACTTAAGCAACTTGCTTGAGGTCACACGGCTAGTCATTATTTATGTGTGGGTGCTCATTTTCTGAGGCCGGTTTCAATCTCGGGTCATCCCAACTCCGAGGCCAGCACTCTTACTCACTGCGCCACCTAGCCACCCCTTTTTATGACACAAACATGGTACTGATACCTAAATCAGGAAGAGATAAAACAGAAAAAGGAAATTATGGACCAATTTCCCTCATGAATATAAATGCAAAAATTTTAAATAAAATATTAGCAATATTAGAATAGAACAAGTAGGGGTGGGATACGATAGAGGGAAATATAGTCAGTCTTCCACCATATATCCACTATGGAAATGTTTTGCCGTTAGCTACTCATATACAACCTATACTGAATTGCTTATATTCCCAGTGAAGGTGGGTGACAAGGGAGGAAGGGAAAGAATCTGGAATCCAAACTATTAAAATCAAATATTCAAAAATATATATCCATGTTATTATTAATATTTTCCATGTAACTGGGAAATTAGATAAATAGGCACGGGGCATAGAGATCCACCATGCCCTACTGGAAAGTCAAAGAGGGAATGGGGGAAGATAAGGGAGAGAGCAGATTGGGGGATATGATATTCAGTGGGAATGTTGTTTTGGGTGGTGGGTAGGGAAAATTGGGGAGAAAACTTGTAACTCAAAATCTTGTGGAAATGAATGATGTAAACTAAAAAATGAAAAAGACAGAAAAAATAAAGCAGCAGTCCTCAAAACTACTTGGTACTGGCTGAGGAATAGAATAGTCGATCAATGGAATAGATTGGGTACACAAGACTCAGCAGTCAATGAGTATAATAATCTACTCTTTGATAAACCCAAAGACCCCAGTTTTTTGGATAAGAACTCACTATTTGACAAAAACTGCTGGGAAAACTGGAATATAGTATGGCAGAAACTGGGCATAGACTATTATGTAACACTGTATACCAAACTTAAGTCTAAATGGGTGCATGATCTAGGTATAAAGGATGATACTGTAAGCAATCTGGGAAAGCAAGAATAGTTTACCTGCTAGATTTATGGAGAAAGGAAGACTTCATGACCAAACAAGAATTAGAGAGCATTACAAAATGCAAAATGGATAACTTTGATTACATGAAATTGAAAAGCTTCTGTACAAACAAAGCCAATGTAACCAAGATTAAGAGGGAAGTGGAAAATTGGGAAAGAATTTTTACAACTAATATCTCTGTTAATAGTCTCATTTCTTTTTTTTTTAACAAATGCTTTATTAACTTCTGCTTTACATCATTCATTTCCGCCAGATTTTGAGTTATAATTTTTTCCCCATTTTTCCCCTACCCACCATCCCAGAATAGCAGTCCCACAAGATATCCCCTCATCCAATCTGCTCCCTCCCATATATTCTCCCATACCCCCTTTGACTTTTCAATTAGAGCAAGGTGAATCTCTGTGCCCCAATGCCTGCACATCTTATCTCCCAATTACATGCAAAATAGTATTAATAATAGTATTTATATACATTTGAAACATTTAATTTTAAGACCTTGAATTTCAGATCCATTCCCTTCCTCCCTTGTCACCCACTCCCTCTGGGAAGATAAGTAATTCAGTATGTGTTGCACATGTATAGCTATGCAAAACATTACCATAGTAGATATATTTTAAAAGGCTGCTTATAATTCCCTCCCACCCATCCCACCCCCCACCTGGTCCATTCCCTACTTTGATCCTGTCCCTCTTTGACAGTGGATACTTCCAACCTTCCCTCCCCCCAGAGTGCCCTCCCCTCCATCATCCCTCCTCTCACCCCCCTTACCCCTACTCTGCTGCAGGGTGAGATATCCCATTTAGTATGTATGTCATTCTCTCCCTGAGCCAAATTCAATGAGAATATGGTTTTGCCTTTTTGACTTCCTGTTCTTCCCCTCCCTGCAACCACTTCCCCTTGCCTCTTCTGCATGAGATAGTTTACCTGTCTCTCCCCATCTCCTCTTGCCACTTTCCTCTCTCACCTCTTAACTTCACCCCTTAAGTATCATCCCTTCCTACCAAATTCGACCTGTGCCCTCTATCCATGTATACCTGTAAACATATATATACACATTCACATATGTATTCATATGCCCATATACCTTTCTTCCATTATTTTCATACTGAGAAAGGTTTCATCAGTCAAAGTTATTGTTTTTCCATGTAGGAATGTAAATAGGTCAACTGGGATAAGTTCCTTTTGATTTCTTTTCCCTGATTACATTCTCAGGCATCTCTTGCTTCTTCTGTCTAGATGTCAAATTTTCTATTCAACTCTGGTTTTTTCCTCAAGAATGCTTGAAAGTCCTCTATTCCACTGAATGTCCATATTTTCCCCTGAAACAAAATACTCAGTTTTGAATAGCCTCATTTCTAAAATATACAGAGAATTGAGTCAAATCTATAAGAATACAAGTCACTCCCCAATTGATAAATCGTCAAAGGATATGAACAGGCAGTTATCAGAGAAAGAAATTAAAGATATCTATAAGCATATGAAAAAATGCTCTAGGGGAGGCTAGGTGGCATAGCGCATAGAGAACCAGCCCTGGAGTCAGGAGGATCTGCGTTCAAATCTAGCCTCAGACACAACCCAAAAACTAGCCATCCGACCTTGGGCAAGTCACTTAACCCCAATTCCCCTCCAAAAAAAAAAAAATACAAAAAAATGCTCTAAATCACTATTGATTAGAGAAATGCAAATCAAAATACAAAATAGCTCTTAGGTACCATATTTCACCAGTCAGATCAGCTAAGATGACAAAACAGGAAAATGATAAATGCTGGAGAGGATGTGGAAAAAATGGAACACTAATACATTGCTAGTGGAGTTGTGAACTGATTCAACCATTCTGGAGAGCAATCTGAGACTATGTCCAAAGGGCTATAAGTAATTTCATATCCTTTGACCCAGCAATACCACTTTTAGGGTTGTATCCCAAAGAGATCATAGAAGCGGGAGGAAGACCCATATGTACAAAAATATTTATAGCAGTTCTTTTTGTGGTGGCAAAGAATTGGAAATTAAGGGGATGCCCATCAATTGGGGAATGGCTAAACAAGTTATGGTATATGAATGCAATGGAATACTATTGTGGCATAAGAAACAAGGAGCAGATGGACTTCATAT
The DNA here is from genome assembly GCA_011680675.1 of Gymnobelideus leadbeateri. NCBI lineage: Eukaryota > Metazoa > Chordata > Mammalia > Diprotodontia > Petauridae > Gymnobelideus > Gymnobelideus leadbeateri. Next base: position 150,904 of record WOXC01002786.1, read on the forward strand.
TTATCTGGAGAGGCTTATACAAACTGATGCTGAATGAGAAGAGCAGAACCTGGAGAAATTTGTACACAATTACAGACACAACTTATGTGTGACAACCAACTTTGATACACTGGACTTTTCTCAGCAATGCAGGGTTATAAGTCAACTCCAAAAGGCTCATGATGAAGAGAGATGTCTACATTCAGAGAAAGAACTAGAAAGAACAGAGTTTGAATACAGATTGAAGGAAATTACCTGCTCTTTCTTTTTCTTGTTTGGTTTTGTTTCCTCTTTCCCATTTTTCATTGCAACCAATACAATCCTTCTTTATAACCTGACCAATGTCTAAAGTCGAAGTATCTTCAGATCCTATACCTGATTGCATGCTGCCATGAGTTGGGGAGGAGGGGAAGGGAGGGAAGAAAATTTGAAAATCAAAGAACTGGGGAATTGAATCTTGTAAACTCAAAGTAAATGAACAAATTAATAAAGACAAAAAAATTAAAATAAAAAGATCCTCCTTAGACCCCTCCTCCAATCACCCCAGACTACTTGATCAACCCCAGATTTTTCCTACAGTTTTTCTCTATATAAGATCCATCTCAGCCTCCATTAAGGTGCTTGGATTCATTCTGGACTGCTTGTAAATACAAATGTCAGATTCCTTAAGAGTCTAGCTAATGCTGAGATTTCTTAAAAGTCTGGTCAGTATGGCAGATTTTTGATAAACTTTATTTTTCTTTGGCTAAAAGATTTGGGTCAAATTTATTCAGGTTTAGCCTGTTGCTGTTTTGGGCTCCCAACACCCCTAAACCTCAACACTAAGAAAATGTCTACTTTTCTCATACCCTTTGACTCAGAGATCTCACTATGAGGCATGGCAAAGACAGAAAGAAATTTCTCATTTGTAGCAAAGTATCTGCAAAGAGCATTTATTGCAGCAAAGATTTAGAGATAAAGCTGATACCCATTAATTGAGTAATGGCAAAACAAATCATGGTATGTTAATGTGATGGAATAGTGATGTGGTATAGGCTCTGGAAACCCCTTGAATCTTCCCTCTTGATCCCCCAGAGGCCAAAAGTCTTCCATTATTAATATGACTGAATCTCTGTTACCTTTAAACTAGCCTAGCCCTCTATTGTCTGTTATTTCCAGATTGCCTCCAGCTGTTTTCCACCCTCAATCCCATCAAAATTCCATTCCTGGAGTTTGGTTCCCGGAGTTCTTGGTTCCTGGGGCCTGACCTCAATCCCATCAACATCTTCCTTAGACTCCTCCTCAAGATCCTCCCCAAACCCCTCCTCTAGACCACCCCTAGATCCTTCCCATAGTCTTTTTGTATATAAGATCCATCTTTCCTTCATGAAGATGCTCATATTCAATTTAACTCAGATTCAGTCTGTCAGATTGTTATGACCCACTTGTCAATACAAGTGTCACAAATGCTTAGGTTTCTTAAGAGTCAACCTAATATGGCAAATCTTTAATACACTGTTTTATTTTGGCTGAGGGAAGGCTTGAGTGGAATTCATTCTTCAGGGTGTTTTGGTATTTTGGGGTCTCAAGCACCCCTAAACCCCAAACCTCAATAATGATTGTGGTCATTGTGGTCATGTGGAAATATATATATATAATATGGAAATGTATTAAATATCTCCATGTTAATTCCACTGCAAACACTAAGAAATAACATTTCACTGGTTTAAAAACATTTTCCAGGCTCCTCCTGCTTTCCATTAGAAAAGTAGGTAAGTTGTAAACTGATCCAATCATTCTAGAGAGCAATTTTAGAATTATGTCCAAAGGGCAATCAAACTGTACATACATACTGTTCCATCCAGCAATACCACTCCTATGTCTGTATCCCAAAGAGATTTTTAAAAAGGGATGGTAGGATGGATGAAGAACCTATATAGACAAAAATACTTACAGCAACTCTTTGTATGGTGACAAAAAATTGGAAACTAAGGGGATGCCCATCAACTGGTGAATGGCTGAATAAATTGTGGCATATTATTGTAATACTATACTATTGTACTATAAGAAATGATGAGCAAAATTATTTCAGAAAAACCAGAAAACACTTATGTGAACTGATGCAAAGTGAAGTGAGAACACTGTACACAGTAATAGCAATACTATACATGATCAGCTGTGAAGGACATAGCTCTTCTTAGCAATACAATGATCCAAGACAATTCCTAAGGACTCATGATGAAAAATACCACCAACATCCAGAAAACAAACTGAGTCTGAATGCAGATCAAAACATACTATTTTCACTTGATTTTTTTTTTAAAGCAATTGGGGTTAAGTAACTTGCTCAAGGTTACACGGCTAGTCATTATTTATGCGTGGGTGCTCATTTTCTGAGGCCGGATCTGATCTCGGGTCATCCAAACTCCAAGGCCAGCGCTCTTACTCACTGCGCCACCTAGCTGCCCCTTTAGGGCAATTGGGGTTAAGTAACTTGCCCAAGGTTACCCGGCTAGGTTTTTGTTTGTATGGATTAAGTGTCAGAGGAGGCCGGCTCCGAACTCAGGTCCTTCTGATTCCAGGGCCAGCGCTCTATTCACTGCGCCACCTAGCCGCCCCCTTTCACTTGATTTTTAATGTGTCTTTTTTTCCTTTTGGGTCTTCTTTCACAACATGAGTAAGATGGAAATATCTTTTGCATGATCGAACATGTATATGAAGAGCATAATTGAGCAAGACAGAAGATCCCCGAGATTAAAATTTGGAAGTGGATTTTATTACCATGGGACTGCTGGGGTTACATGGTTACATACCCAAATCAGACAGTGCTGGCATGGACAGTGTGCCAGTTTTTAAAGAGATTCAATATTCAGGTTATATAAGCCAAAATGACAATCAGTGATTGGTCAGTGTACATTTGAATTTCCCAAGCCCCAGAAGTTTACCCTAGGCTGAGGAATAGGGAACCCAGAATGGGTGGAGATGGGAACACCTGGTAGGGGGGGTGGGGGAGGCAAGGCAAAGAATGGACCAGGGATTAGGGTTAGGCTGAAACTCCCACCCACTAATCAATTAGGAGAGGGAAAGAGTGGAGTTGCCTGCTTACAGATCAATTAGGGAAAGGGGAGGGTGGAATTGTTCTCAACATATAAACTATATAAAATAGCTTGCCAACTCCTGAAGGGGGAAGGTGAGAGAGGGAGAAAATTTGGAACTCGAAAATATTTTTTAAATGAATGCTAAAAAAAATGTCTTTACATGTAACTGGGCAGGGGGGGAGTATAATTTTTTTTAAAAAGGAAGAAAAATGGGTAAGAATTCAAGGATAAAAGAATAAAAGACCTTTCTTGGGAATATGAATAAAGGGTGGTACCCAAATTTAGAACAAAGGGTACCTTTTATCTGGTTAAGAATATTGCCTATTCCACTTCCTAAAGGGATTGGGCATAGATTAACATAGATATTGATATCAATTGCAAGAAGGGGAATCTTTTTGATTCTTTTTTTTTTTTTTTACAAAGACTGGGAATCTTTATTCAGATCAGCAATTCACATTCCTCAAGTCTCAGACTTTGGGTGGGTCTTTTGTGGAAGAGGGGAAGGACAGAGGAGAGAAGACCAGGCAAGGCCAACCCACCTCCCTGGACTTCCCCTCCACCCCCTAATCCTGTCTCAGGCCCCTGGATAAAGAAGGGAATAGGTGAAAGGGAATGCCAAGAAGGGAGGGACAGAGGGAAAAAGAGGCCCCTGCCAGGAGAGGCCTATTGAGATTTGTGGCTTTCAAAGTCTAGCTGTAGCCAGGACAGCAGCCACCATAGGCCCCTCCCTATAAATTAAGTCCCCACAGTAGCAAGGCTGGGGGTGGAGGGAACAGGAAGAACAATCTTGTAGAAGAGAAATTGGTCTTATATCAGCTTCTTTCAAGGAAGCACCCTGAACCCTGGCCTAAAGAATGGCTATATGGGTGCAAAATTCCCAAATGAGAGGACAAACCAAGGTGGGAGAATGAAAAGGAAAGTTGAAGGGGTCAGTACCCCCCAGTTTTGGTCCAGGAGAAGGGAGGATGGGGGGGGTTTGGTCCAGTTTTGCTGATTTGGGGGACAGGGAGTGTATTACAGCAAATTTAAGGTGAGAAGGCATTGCTCAGCACCTGTAGCAACAACAGGAGAAGCAGTGCCACCAATGGATAGGAGTAGGCAGGGAAGAGGAAGAGCTGGAAGAGAAGGGGCTTGAGAGTTCCATGGGCTTCCTAGGAATGTCATTGCTAGAAATATATTAACCATTCAAGGGAGGGTGAGGAAGGGCAGTGATCAGAGGATCTGGTGTGGCATCCCATATTCAGTCATGCCTGCCTGAGAGGCAGTTGGTGCCCATCTGCAGCCTAATGACATTCTTGCCCTCCTGCAGTTGGTTATCTGTGAAATTTCAGGGATTCTCCTTGGACTTCTTAGGGAACCAGTTCGAATCTCCAGAGAAGAACCCATCACCCCCAAGCCACCACCAGCCTACCCAGGTTCATCAGTGTCTACTGTACACATGCCATATTCTTTCCTTCCCAGAGGTCCACAGTTTGGAAGATATCGGTGGCATTGATGCCGTAGCGCTCTGCTGTCTGTAGGAACTGAGAAATCTGTTCCATCTGTTTGAAAGCCATGCTTGAAGCCTGGATCTTCTTTACCAAGCCCTGGCCTTCAGGGTATAGCCCACTGATGAGCTCACATAACACCATGCCATCTTTGAGCCAGTTTTGGAAATTCTCTCGCCCAGGCTGGGGCCACCCAACATCTATGCGGCACTGTGTAGTAATCCACTAAATGAGAATCTGCTCCAGATCAGCATAATACTCCTTCTCAATTTTCTGCTGTACCTCCCAGCTCAGTCCATAAGCAGGTCCCCTGTTGGCCATTCCGAGATGGTGATGCAGGTATCTTTACCTCGAGGGGGTAGATGGAGAGCATAAGGGGCTGGGGCAAGCAGTGAGTGGCCATCTTTTTGATTCTTGAGGGGAGTGAAGAAAAGGATTGAGAAGTAACTGTTCAGGAATATTAACCCCAAAACATTTTAACACATTATGATCATTTCCTTATTCAAAATTACTATCCATGTTGTCTCAGATCCTCTTGGGAGAATTAGCAAATCTCCTGACTCCAAATCCAGCTATTCTCTTGCTGCCTTTTCATGGCTGAAAAAGGCATAGTCCTCTGACTTCAGGAAGCATACTTGTTTCTTCATCTGAGGGCAAGGAATGGGGTGGAGGGAGAAGGTGTTGCATTGTATCTCTGTAGAAGAAAGAGTGTGTCAGAAATACTGACCTCTTCCACCAAAACCAAAGGGTAAAGATGTAAGTGGAGAGGAGGGAAAAATCAGCCTTACCTGTTCTACTGTGATAATCAGAACTTGTAATTACAGGATCAGATGGTTGTTGGTTAAAACACAAAAACAAAAACAAAACCTAGATTTTAAAAATATAGTGAAAAGGGACAGCAAACTGAGGTTAAGTGAATTATATTTAATAATCTACAATAATAACTGATATTTATGAAATTACTTCAAATGTTATGAATGCAATTGTTTTTGTCCATATGATAGCCTTGAGCTAGGGATTGGCAGAGCTGAGGCTAAGAGACTTGCCTATTGTCAATAAGTTTTAAAATGACATAGCTGCTATTCCACCATAGCCCACCTGCCTATTTTAGAAAACTCACTTGCTTGAATTTCTTAGATGACAACACTGTTGTTTGTGTTCCAAACATTCAATCATATGTACATTGGTCAGACCAAAAGACTGCAGTCTTGTAAGAATTTCTGAAAAAAAAGTTACAGATATTTGTCATAAAGGTTTTATTTTTCTTTCCTTTTTTTTCCCAGTTGGGGCAGTGAGAAGTTGGGAAGGAGATGGGAGGTAAAGGATAGTGTTGCTGAGGTAGAAAAACAGAGAGAGAGAGAGAGAGAGAGAGAGAGAGAGAGAGAGAGAGAGAGAGAGAGAGAGAGAAAGAGAGAGAGAAAAGAAGAAGGAGGAGGAGGAGGAGGAGGAGACAGTTATTGTAGTTTTTTTTTTTTTTAATGCACAGTAGACAACAGAAAGTCGAAAGGGATCATAGACAAGCAAGACAGTTTTGAAAGTTACCAGCTGAGTTTATTATACTTATAAAGAAAAGCAAGTCATACATGATAGAGATCAGTTTCATGTAAATTCTTTTCTCTGTTCTACAGTGTATATACAAGTGCTCATTTTAGTTGATATATAAATTAACTCATACAAATAGCTTTTATTTAGTTCTTTAAGGTTTGCATAGTGATTTGCATCTCATTTGATCCTCAGAACAACCCTAAGAGATAATTTCTATTATCCTCATTTAATAGATATGGGACTATAGAAAATAGAGGTTAAGTGACTTGTCCAGGGTCAAACAGTAACTATCTGAAACAGAATTTGAACAGGTCGTTCTGACTCCATGACCAGTTCTCTATCCACTAAAACAGCTACCTGCCTTCTCTACTCCTTCACCTTGCCAGCTGGAGCAAGAGTAACACGTAATTATTTGGTTCTGCAGTAAAAATAAAAACATGTATGATATCACTATCTAGTACTTAATCACTTGCCCTTAATACCCAATCTCCCTGAGCCAGCTGGCAAGGACAATGTTAATTACGAGATTGCACCTCTATAGGTCATATGATTTTATACTGATTTCGAAAATCCGCAAAGGAAAGACAGTTTTCCAGACTGGAAATGTCTTATAGGAATAGCAATTTGTATGCTTTGATTTATGAAATATCTCTACAAGCCTTCAGAGGTTCTTAAACTCATTATTTGAACCAGTGGGTAATCTTCATGCACGTCTGTAAAACAGATTGGTCTGGGTGATTCTTCAGTACCTACATCAACACTTTCTAATTGTTTTTTCTAAGTTGGAAAAGTATCAAGTTAAGAAAGAAAAGATGAAATTTCAAGGTGGTGCAATAGATAGAACTCCGGGCTTGGAGTCAGAAAGACTTAAGTTGAAATCTAAGCTCAGCAGGGTGGTTAGGTGGCACAGTGAATAGGGCACTGGCCCTGAAGTCAGGAGGACCTGAGTTCAAATCCGATCTCAGACACTTAACACACTTACTAGCTGTGTGACTTTGGGCAAGTCACTTAACTCCAATTGCCCTTCCCCCCCACCAAAAAGAGAAAAATCTAAGCTCAGACATTTATTAACCGTGTGATCCTGGGCAAGTCACTTTACCCAATTTGTTTCCATCTGAAAAATGAGCTGGAGAAGATAATGGTAAACTACTCCAGGATATCTGCCAAGAAAACCCCAATGGAGTCAGAGATGACTGAAGCAACTCAACAACAAAAACAGGCCAACAAAAAGTATTATGGATCCATATAAGGTTCAGCCCATACTACAATTGAGGACTCCAGAAACTAGCAGAAGGTCTAACTTTGAAGGATATTGAAACTATTCAATTCATTTAGATAAAATGTACACCTTGAGTACATGAATAGGTTTTGCCTTTCTTTTTTTCCCCAGTACTTAGCACAATGCTAGGCACATAGAAGTTCAGTTCAGCTGTTTTTCAGTCATGTCCAATTTTTTGTGATTCCAGAAATTCAGGTTTTCTTGGCAAGAATATTAGAGTGGTTTGGCATTTCTCCAGCTCATTTTACAGATTAGAAACTGAGGCAAATAGGGTTAAGTGATTTGCCCAGGGTCATAGAACTAGCAAGTGTTTAAGGTCAGATTTGAATTCAGGGAGTTGAGTTTTCCTGTCTCCAGGCCGCTAGTCTATCCACTGAGCTACCTAGCTGCCCAAGCACATAAAAATTGCTTAATAAATACTTGTTGATTGATGGATTAGTAGTTTGTTTTTCCCCTGTGACAGTGCTCAGCTAAAATACCCCAAGATATTCCATTCAGGAAAAGTACATTTAATGAACTCAAGTTTTGCTTATAAAGACCAAGCTTTACCTTCACCTTTCTTTATAAATTTTAATCTCTGATTTTTTTTTTTGTTTTGTATTTTCCTCTTAAAGACCAACTTTAACCCCTGTCAACCTGAAAGCTTGGTTAAAAGAGGCAAACGGGCTCAGTGGCATATAAATTCATATTGTTTATTCCCTTAAAGCTAGCTGAAGCTAGCTAAACTATACATACAAGGAACTAGAATGAATTCTGTCTGATAAAACAATGAAAATCCTTTTTATGTGGTAGAACAATCCCAACTCATGGTCTCTAGTCACTCAAATTTATGATTTCCATATATGTTTAACCATATTATGAAAAAGGAATTTTCTTAATTGAATAGATGGTAAATTCAATAAGATAAGAGAGTTGACAAAGTGTCGATTAAAACTATGACCCAGGATATCTGTTTTTTCTTTACTATTAGCATGCCATAACATAGTATATATCAATAAGAAAAAGTCCCATTATTCAAGATAGTGTCTCCAATTAAGGGTCTCATCCTTAATGGTTATAGAGGAAAAAAGGCTCTTAAGTCAGTCCCATCTGTTCTTGTTGACATAGGAAGAGGTATTCTCTGAGTTTACTCAGAGAACAAAGGGATGACTGTTAGTTCGAGGGGCTTCTTCTGATTGATTAGTTCAGGCTCTGGCCCTTATTGAGGTTCAAATGATCTGAAATGATTATCACCCCAAATAACTCTGGTCCCAGATCAAGCCCTACCTGTTCACTGTTTGGACCCTGATTGACTCAGAATGAATGTAAATAAAAATTGTTTCAGTTTTGGTCAGAAATCCTGAGGGTCTTTTCTTCCCAGATCTATTTTTTTTAAAAAAGAGACCATTCTTTGCCTCATCTTATTAAACTTTAATCACTGAATGGGGTCGCCTGAGTCAAACTAAGACCTGTTAAGGACCTTAGCTTGAAAGGGCCAAGGTACCCCACTGCATCCTGTGCCATCTTCAGTTGTCCTGATCCATATGTGGCCACTGGACCCAGATGGCTCCAGAGGAGAAAGTGAGGCTGATGGTACAGCCCTCCTTCACCTAAATACAATTCACTTGCATGTCATGGCATCACCACCTCCTTAATGTCATGGTCCTCTTGAGAACAAAGGACAAACAGGACTCGGACCACAACTCTTAGTTCAGGCCCTGATCCTTTTTCACCTGGTCTATTTCAATAGCCTACTGTAATGGTAATGAAAATTTGAAGATCTTCCCTGCCCTTTAATAGGTCGAATGTAATCACATGGAGCCTGTTGTGGGAGGAGTTTGCTCAACTGGTGGAGCAGAGCCTAGAGGAAACTGGGAGTCAGAGCAATTAGAAAGGAAGGAGGAGAGAGGACACAGGCAAGGAGACAGCTAGACTTGTGAGTGTCTGTTTGTGGGATGGTACTGCTCTTTGCATTATTATTGTCTATAGATTTCTTTGTTGCTATGATAAATTTGGTTATCTGGTGTTGGGATTTGGCTTTCTGGTGTCTGAATAAATGTTTTTCTTCTGTATTCTATATGGAGAGTCTGTTATATTGTGCAATTCGGCACTATGCCGGCATATTCATAGTTGCTGTTGGTGCTGTGAATATTGCTTTGGTGATACACCTACTAACTGGTCTCTTTGCCTCAAATCTCTCACTGCTCCAATCCATTTTTCACCCACCAAAATGATTTTGTTAAAGCATGTGACTGATCATAATCTGTTCAGCATATTTCAGTGGCTCTCTATTGCTTTTAGGATCCAATGCAAACTCAGGAACTGTTTGTCATTACCTTTTTAGTGCCCAAAGAGTTATTAAACTGCCTATACCTTTTGACTGAGCAATACCAAGACTAGGTCTATTTCCAAAGATGATTGGGGAAAAAGGAAAAGAACCTATATGTTCTAAAATGTTTATAGTAACTTTCTTTGTGGTGGTAAAGAACTGGGATGCCCATCAGCTGGGGAATGGCTGAACAAGTTGTGATATATGCATGTAACAGAATATTATTGTGCTATAAGAAATGAGGAGCAGATGGACTTCATATTTACCTGGAGAGGCTTATACAAACTGATGCTAAGTGAGAAGAGTAGAACCAGGAGAAATTTGTATACAATCACAGACACATCATATGTGTGATGACCAACTATGATAGACCGGATTCTTCTCAGCAATGCAGTGATATAAGTCAATCCCAAAAGACTCATGATGGAGAGAGATGTCTACATCCAGAGAAAGAACTAGAAAGAACTGAGTTTGAATCCTGATGGAAGCAAACTACTTGATCTTTTTATTTTTACTGTTTGGTTTTATTTCCTCTTTACCATTTTTCATTCCATCTAGTACAATCTGCCTTTGTAACCTGATTAATGTCTAATGTGAAAGTATTTGCAGATCCTATACTGGATTGTATGCTGTTATGGGGGGGAGAGGGGAAGGAGGGAAAGAAAATGTGAAACTCAAGGAATTGTGGAATTGAATCTTGTAAACTAAAAGTAAACAAACAAATTAATAAAGACAAAAAATAATAATAAAAAAGAATAACCAAGCAAATAAGTTATTTAGACTATTATGAATACCCAAATTAACTATAAGGGACCTGTGAAGAAAGACACTATCTGCATCCAGAGAAAGAACTGATAAATAGAAGTATGTATAGGATAATTTTACATGTATATAACTATTTGTGTCTAATGGTAGCCATCTCTGTGGGTAGGGAAGTGGGGAAGAAAAAAATAATTTTGCATGGTAACTTTATTGCATATTTAAAAGGAATAGCAAGTTGTACATAGTAGATTTACAGTTTCATGTGCAACCATCTTTTTATTATGCCATGTTATAGAAATGCTTGTTTTATTTCATAATTAAAAATAAATTTTAAAAAACTATAGACCAAGGCTTCTAACAAGTATCAGAGGAATCAAGGAAAACAACAGAGAGGGAGTCACTAAATATTTTTGAATACTAAAGTAACATGATCCAATATATTCCGTAAGAAAATTACATTGAGGGAACAGCTAGGTGGTGCAGTGAATAGAGCACTGGCTCTGGAGTCAGGAGGACCTGAGTTTAAATATGACCTCAGACACTTGACACACTTACTTGCTGTGTGACCTTGGGCAAGTCACATAACCCCAATTACCTTGCTTTCCCCCTCCAAAAAAAAGAAAGAAAATAACATTTAGAACTATGTAGAATATGAATTCTTTTCATCATTTATCATAATAAAATTATACCCAGTTGGAAGAGATTATATGTAAGAAGAGGGAGGGAACAAGCATTTATCAAGTACCTATGTGCCAGACTCCATGCTAAGTGCTTTAATAGTTATAATAATAATAGCTAACATTTACATAGCATAGCTATGTGCTAGACACTGTGCTTGGCACTTTACAATTATTAAGCCATTTGATCCTCACAACAACCCTAGGAGATAGGTACTCTTATTATCCTCATTTTAACAAGATGAGGAAACTGAGGCAGAGGTTTGGGGTTGTTTTTTACTTGTCCAGGATCACACAGCTAGTGTGACAGATCTGAAATAGATTTTAATTCAGGTTTTTCTGACTCCATACCCAGTACTCTGCCTACGACACCAGCAAGCTGTGGAAGACCATCTATGAGGCTATGAGAAGTGATGAGTATTTGAACTGGGATAGAAGACATGTGAATGAAAAGGAGATGAAATCTGTGAGTACAAATCTGTAACATATGACAAGTGGTTAGACAAGGGCCCTAAAGGAGAAGAACCAATGGTGTTTGAAGTAACAAAGCTGGTTGACTAGGAATATGGTGAAACTGTCAACAAAAATAGAGAAGTTCGGAAGAAAGGCAGGTTGAGAGTAGAAGGGAAGAGAATAAATGAGTTCCATTTTGTAAATGTTGAATTTTAACTGTCCAGAGAACATCCAAGTGAAGATAGCTAGTGGGCAATGGGTGATGTAAGACTGAAGTTCAGAATATGAACATTTATTCAAATGAATGGGGAAAAGGTGTCAAAACCACTCATTGACAGTCAAGTCTACCTCTGCGGTCTAGGTTTCCCCTTTCATATACATTCTCACCACTTCAAACTATACCATTACCAAAACAGAACAAGAAATTCAGAAAATGCTAAATTAACAGAAATGGTATAAGGCCAGATCTCACCAACAGCCTCTAATCCACTGCTCTTGATGTTGGCATTTAGGATGATGACTCACCATTTCAACTCTCTCCTCCCTCCGTCCCTATCCCTAAGAAGTATGATTCAATGAAAAGAATTTTGGATTTGTAGTCAAATCTTAGCTTTTCCATTTTCTACCTGCATGACACTAGGCAAGTAACTTGACTTCTCTGGCCTTCAGTTTCCTTATCTATAAAATCAAGGGATTGAACAGGAACTCTTTGGTCCTTTCCAACATCATCATCTATGACATGTAATAACTCTTTCCAATTTCCAGATTGATTCTCTGATCCTATTCTGCACTGACTCTTGAACTACCCTATCACAATACAAAGTTCCTCTCATACCAGAACAATTCACACTCATATGATCACCTAACAGACTGAGACCACAAGACCATGTGAGTAACATAGCAATTGACAACTGTAGCTGGAACCATTGCCACAACTTTACAATTCTTGTATATACTTCCAGGAGAAAATAATGGCATACTTCAGTTTTCTTCCTCCTTGGCTTCCTAAACATCAAGGAAGATATTTTTTCATTCCAGGCTCCTGATTCACCCAGGTATGTACAAATAAAAATACATACATATAATTATGAAAATAAAAATAAAAATAAAGCCCAGCAGACATGATGACCTGATAAGATCCCAAACCTGCTTAAAGTAAACTAAATTGTTACTGCCTATTAAATCTATGACTGGTACCTTAACTCCTTCCAAATGGTGCTTTCAAGTCTCTGGGGCAGCCTTGAGAGCAAAAAACTCCTGATTCATTATAATATAATTCTTTTGCACTGTAGTCAACTGCCTAGAAGTTCAAAAGGACTGGGTTGCCTACATACTTGGGCTCTGTCCTAGCCTCCCTTCTTTGATAAGTTATGATAGCAACCCCAAATAAAGGGGCAACACAAGTTTAGATGTCATAGCAAGGCTGGCACCTTGATGGTTCCCTTCAACCCTAAGAAGGCTTCTTACTACTCTGCTCTGGTGGGGTGATGGGACCTGGAAAGCAGCCAAGTCCCTGAATTTTCCCAGACATTTCACAGCCCAGACCACTGGTACCCCTCCCAAGGCATTGGCCCATACCAGCCCACCTAGATCACCTAATTGGCTTACTTGACATTTCTCTCACTGTCATTCTTATCCAACCCCAGACTACTTGCATGTACTGACCGATCCTTAATCCCATCTAGATCGCCTAATTAGGGTGACCCTTACCCTAAATATGAGCTACTGACAGTCCTTTCACTATTGTACCTGGTCCACCCCAGACTACTTACCATTCCTTAATCCCAGTCTCACCCCCATTAAATTGTTGGTTCACTAGGAACCCTGCAAGCTTCTATTGCTGTTATAATAGACATTGTCATTTGTCTGGAAGATGGTTTGTGAACACCACTCTGTACCCTGACATTCTGGGGTTCCCAGCAATCCCAAACCACATCACCACCACCCAATATGCCACTTGTATATTACCTCCTTTCTTAATAGTGACATGAGCAGTTCTATCAGCCTTGGGTAAATTGGGATGAAAAATGTCTTGTTCCTAATAAACATAATTGGAATTTAACACCTTGAAGAAGCTAGTGCTGTATGACATAGATAAATTAGATCCATTCACAACTTTTATGGACCAACCATGAATTGTCCCATATTTTTATGGAGATTTGCAGTCCCATTTTTGCAGGTAAATTTTTAATTGATTTAATGGTTAGCCATAAAGATTAGTCATTAATGGTTTAACATCAGTTTGGAAGGATTCAAGAGGTCACCTAGGGATGTGCCTTTGGTCATGTGCTCCTTAACATTTCTTTTTTTTTTTTTTGCTTTTTGGAGGGCAATTGGGGTTAAGTAACTTGCCCAAGATTACACGGCTAGGTTTTTGTTTGTGTGTGTTAAGTGTCCGAGGCCGGATCCGAACTCAGGTCCTTCTGATTCCAGGGCCGGTGCTCTACTCACTGCACCACCTAGCTGCCCCACTCCTTAACATTTCTATAAGTAACTTTGATAAAGGTAAATTTGGAGTCCTTAACTAATTGTAAATGACCCAAAGGTGGGGGTGGGGGTGGGGATAGTGGAGCCAGGGAAGAGCTAAAACATTGAAGTGAAAAAATCAAATGAAGATCCAAAATAATTATAACAGGCTACAAGGTTAAGCCAAATCTAAGATACAATTTAATAAGGATATATATAAAGTCTCCCAATTAGGTCCAAAATGTCAGCTTCACAAAACTAGGTGGTACAGAGGATAGAATACTGGACTGGGAGTCAGAAAGACCCAAGTTCAAGTCCTGTTTCAGATATTTACTAGTTGTGTGACTCTGGGCAAGCCACGTGACTCTGCCTGCTTCAGTTTCCTCTACTGTAAAGTGGGGATCATAATAGCATCTACCTCACAGAGTTGTTGTGAAGAACAAATGAAATAATATTTGTAGAGCACTTAGTACAATGCCTGGTGTGCAATAGGCTCTTAATAAATGTTTGTTCCTTTCCCTATATTGATATAATGACTTTGCCAAAGTTGCAACCTCTCTATTAGATAGATGAGTCCATTGGAATTTGCATTTTGAAGCAGATTGCAATTAAAACTGTAATCAGAATGTATAATCATTCACTGGTTTCATCACTCCAAATTCTCAAAAGTCCTGCAGAGACTTAATTGTCTCTCGCAATACGAGGGAGTTGCTGGAGGCATATAGAAGTTAAGGGTCTGGGCGGCTAGGTGGCGCAGTGAGTAGAGCGCCGGCCCTGGAGTCAGAAGGACCTGAGTTCGGATCCGGCCTCAGACACTTAACCCACACAAACAAAAAACCTAGCCATGTGACCTTGGGCAAGTTACTTAACCCCAATTGCCCTAAAAGGGCGGCTAGGTGGCGCAGTGAGTAAGAGTGCCGGCCTCGGAGTTGGGATGACCCGAGATCAAATCCAGCCTCAGAAAATGAGCACCCACGCATAAATAATGACTAGCCGTGTAACCTTGAGCAAGTTACTTAACCCCAATTGCTTAAAAAAAAAAAAAGAAGTTAAGGGTCATGCGACTTGTGTCAGAGGGGTATTTGAACCCAAGTGTTCCTGACTCCAAGTCTAGTGCTCTATCCACCATGAAACTGCCACTCTACGTACAAGATGTGAAGGATTTCATAGTCAACTAAAGATCAACACTCTTCTGATGAAATGGACTGAAGGCATAATATAGAAAGAACCCTGTCGGGGGGTGGAGCCAAGGTGGCGGAGTAGAAACAGCTCATCCAAGCCACTCTGCCCCCAGATTCCCCCCAAACTATGTAAAAGGGGACTCTGAACAACTTCTGGAGCCCCAGCACCCACAGAACGACACAGAGAAGCTAACCTTCCGCTGAGGACAGCCCAGCAGCCCTGCAGGAAGGACCAGCGCAGCGGTCTGGGACCTGGCAGCGCACAACGCGCAGAGCGCAGGAGCCGAGCAGCGCAGGAGCCGAGCAGAGCCCAGGTCCGCGTGAGCCGAGGTTTTAGCCCCAGGGCGGCAGGACCAGCAGCCGGCTAGAGAGACCCCAGAACATCAGGAGCTATGGCGACTCCAGAATTATCAACATAGACTTGCCTAGGACAAAGTAAGAGGTTAGTGTCCTATGGACTTTGGGACCGATTTAGGGAATGCGTCGGCTCCCTCCCCTGGGGGCTAGAAGCTGCTGAGGACAAACGCCATTTTGTAGTTTTCAGAGGCAGCTCCTGCTCCCAGCTTGCAAATTTGTAGGGAGATCCAACGATCAGTCTTGGGGGGTAATCGCTCTTGCTTTAACCTCCCTGGATCTGGATTGTGATCTAGGGTGGAAGTTGTGGGTGGGTTTACAGCTTGCCAGAAACGGAAGTTGCCCCCCACACGTTCGGGACGAAAATTCCTCTATCTGGCCTTAAAGCCATAGTGTGGCAACAAGCCCAAAAGTCAAGCAATTAAGTGGCAACATGCCAAGGCAAAGGAAACAGAAAAATGCAACCCTAGACTCCTATTTTGGGGGCATAGAGCGGGAAAAGGACTGTGAGGTCAGAAGTCCTGCTCCAAAAGCCCCAGGGAAAACATGAGTGGGTTGCAGGCCATAGAGGACCTTAAGAAGGACTTTAAAAATCAAATAAGAGAAGTGGAGGAAAAATTGGAAAGAGAAATGAGAAGGATGCAGGAAAAGTATGAAATGAGGGTCAACAGCCTGACTGAGGAAAACAACCCCTTAAAAAATAGACTTACTCAAATGGCAAAGGAGGCCCAAAAGGGCAATGAGGAGAAGAATGCCTTAAAAAGTCGAATTTGCCAGATGGAAAAAGAATCTCAAAAGTTCACTGAGGAGATTCATTCCTTCAGAGTTAGACTGGAGCAAATGGAAGCTAGTGACTTTATGAGAAATCAAGATGCTGTTAAGCAGACCCAAACAAACGAAAGATTAGAAGGCAATGTGAAATATCTCATGGGAAAAACCACTGACCTGGAAAATAGATCCAGGAGAGAAAATTTAAAAATTATTGGACTACCTGAAAGCCATGATCAAGGAAAGAACCTAGAAATCACCCTTCAAGAAATTCACAAGGAAAACTGCCCTGATGTTTTAGATCCAGAGGGCAAAATAGAGGTTGAAAGAATCCACTGATCACCTCCTGAAAAAGGTCCCCAAAAGAAAACTCCCAGGAATATTATAGCCAGGTTCCAGAATCCCCAGATCAAGGAGAAAATACTCCAAGCAGACAGGAAGAAACAATTTCAATATTGTGGAAACACAATCAGAATAGCCCAGGACCTGGCAGCTTCTACACTGAGGGATCGAAGGGCATGGAATATGATATTCCAGAGGGCAAAAGAACTGGGAATGAACCCAAGGGTCACCTACCCAGCAAAACTGAGTATTTTGTTTCAGGGGAAAATATGGTCATTCAGTGGAATAGAGGACTTTCAAGCATTCTTGAGGAAAAACCAGAATTGAATAGAAAATTTGACATCCAGACACAAGAAGGAAGAGATGCCTGAGAAGGTAATCAGGGAAAAGAAATCAAAAGGAACTTATCAAAGTTGAACTATTTACATTCCTATATGGAAAAGCAATAACTGTGACTGATGATATCTTTCTCACTATGAAAATAATGGAAGAAGGGTGTGTGGTCATATGAATACATATGTGAATGTGTGTGTATATGGTTACAGTTATATATGGATAGAGGACATAGGTTGAATTTGTTGGGAAGGGAGAATACTCAAGGGATGAAATTATGAGGTGAGAGAGGAAAGTGGCAAGAGGAGATGGGGAGAGACATGGTAGGGTAAACTATCTCATGTAGGGGAAGTGGTTGCAAAGGAGGGGGAGAATAAGGAAGGCTAAAAAGGCAAAACCACATTCACATTGAATTTGGTTCAGGGAGAAAATGACATACATACTAAATGGGATATCTCAACCTGCAGCAGGATAGGGGGAAGGGGATGAGAGGAGGGATGATGGATGGGAGGGCATCCTTGGGGTGAGGGGAGGTTGGAAGTACCCACTATAGAAGAGGGACAGGATCATGTAGGGAATGGACCAGGTGGGGGATGGGATGAGTGGGAGGGAATTATAAGCAGCCTCGTACAATATATCTACTATGATAATGTTTTGCATAGCTAGACATGTACAACATATACTGAATTACTTATCTCCCCAGAGGGAATGGGTGACAAGGGAGGAAGGAAATGGATCTGAAATTCGAGGTCTTAACATTAAATGTTTCAAATATATATAAATACTATTATTAATACTCTTTTGCTTGTAATAGGGAGATAAGATGTGCAGGCATTGGGACACAAAGATTCACCTTTCTCTAATGGAAAAGTCGAAGGGGGTATGGGAGAAGGTATGGGAGAGGGCAGATTGGAGGGAGCGATATCTTGTGGGACTACTATTCTGGGAGGTTGGGTAGGGGAATAATGGGGGGGAAATGATTGTAACTCAAAATCTGGTGGAAATGAATGATGTAAAACAGAAGTTAATAAAGCATTTGTTTAAATAAAAATAAAAATAAAAATAGAAAGAACCCTGTCTTGGAAGTCAGGAGTTCTGGGTTATTGTCCTGACTTTGCCACCTTCTAGCTTTGTGACTTTGAGTAAATCATTTAACATCTCTAGGACTTAGTTCCCTCAACCATAAAAGAATTCTGACTAGACCATTTCTAAGGTTCCTTTTAGTTCTAACATTCTATTTTTCAATTAATTGTTCATCTGTCACTTGAATTATTTCTCAGACAGTAATATAACAACAAGGCTGATTTCTTTCTCCCGATATCTTTCCTCTTAGTTTTGCAAAATATATACTCTGAAATAGTTTTGTTGCTGTTCAGCCATTTTTCAAGTGATGTCCAACTCCTCATGACCCCATTTGGGGTTTTCTTGGCAAGATCCTGAAGTGGTTTGTCATTTCCTTCTCCTGCTCATTTTTACAGATGAGGAAACTGAGGCAAATTGCATTAAATGACTTGTCCAGGGTCACATAGCTAGTGAGTGTCTGAGGCTGGATTTGAACTCAGAAAGATGAGTCATCCAATTCTAAACCCAGTGGTCTGTTATCCATTGTACCACCTAACTGCCTATTGTTCAGTCATGTCCAATTCTTTGTGATGCCATTTGGATTTTTCTTGGCAAAGATCCTGGAAAGGTTTGCCATTTCCTTCTACAATTCATTTTACAAATGAGGAAACTGAGGCAAACAAGATTATATGACTTGCTCAGGATCATATAAGTAGTAAGTGACTGAAACCAAAGTTGAACAGTTAAGATATTTAGAGATACCCTATTTGCCAGAGCTAAGGCCCAGCAAGTAGGTGGTGCCCTGAGCTTAGCATAACAATCTTTTGTGTTCTGGATGATCTTACCCTCTAGCAAAGTATAATGCTTTGACCAGCACCATGTGTTCACTGCCCCCTATTTCCCAGGGACCTGAGAGCCATCCATCTCACCTCTTGACATGCTCACAATCCTAGTTTCTTGTAATAGCTAAGTGAACTGAACCAGGTACTACACTCTTGTTCCTGCCACACTAACTCTGGGTCTGTACCCACTGTGGGACAATCAACTTGGAGACTTCTCCCATAGGCCCTAGGAATGCCTGCATTGTCCATGCGTGAGCTTACTGTGGGGAACAGCTACTCAAGACTTAAGAATAATTATGTCATGATCCAGGCCACTTGTGTTTTTTGTTTTTTTTTTTTATGTGTATAAACCCCTCCTTCTGGAAGGAGGCCTCCTTTGAAGCATTTCCTCACTTTGAAATTAAAATTCTGTTTAATTTCTCTATCTCTAGTCTGCTCTTTGCGACTTCTGCCACCCACAGGTTAGAAGCAGGTTCTGGTTCAGTTGACAGAAAGATATTGTTCCTGACTCCAGGTCAGGCACTCTATCTACTGCACTACCTTCAATCCAGCCTCTGACACTTACTATCTATGTGACCCTGGGCAAGTCACTTAACTCCCACTTGTCTCAGTTTCCTCCAGTATAAAATAGGGATAATAATTGCCCCTACTTTCCAGGGTTGTTGTGAGAATCAAATGACATAATATTTGTAAAACTACTTAGTACAGTGCCTGATGTAAGGGCTGAATATATAGAAGCGTCTCTCAGCTAATACAGTAGCATCCTACAAGCAGAGTACATTTCCACAGAATGGAAGTGTAAGTCTTCCTTTTCCAAGAAAACCCTAGTGAAAACCCCGCCTTCTCACATTTTTCTTATGTCATGAGTGGCTGACAGATAGACTCAAGGAATTTGTCTCTGTTAATCACCATCTCTGTATTCAATCCAAAGGCCCTTACAGAATTTCAATAACCTAAACTTTGTTTTGTATTTTGTATTTTTCTTTTTTTAAAATGAAAATTAGCCTTAGGACTCTTACCCTTCCTAGTTGCACCTAATAAACCTAATAAAGCCACATTCTGAAATGTACTTCCTAACCAGAATTTGTGTCCTTTGTCTATCTTAATGGTGAAAAGCGTCCCTCCTTTGATTTATGGTCCTTTGTTATTTGGTGGGAGTTTATCTGTATGTTTCTGAAATGAGGTGTTATGTAAATAAAACCTTAATCCAATGGTTAGCTAATTTTGTTGACTCAGAGGGCCATAGAAGTCACAGAAATCATATAGTTCAACTGCTGTTGTTGACAGGAAACTAAGACCCAGAAAGGGGAAGTGATTTTTCCATGATCCCATTATTATTAAATGACTGAGCCATGAGAAGGAGAAGAGAGAAATCTTCTTCCCCTACACCCTACACACATATTCTTTCAGGGATTCAGCTCCTCCTCCACTTCAGGCTTCCTTTCTGGACTCATCAGAACTGCTGAATTCATCCAGGGTGGAGCTATATAAAACTTTACAAAGTCCTGTCCAATTTAGGTGATTATATTTTGCAAAGGGATCATGGAATATTATATTTTGTTAGAGATATGATTGAGTGTTTAAAGAAATAAAATTATAAACCTCAAGGAAAGACCCCCAAAGTTTTGGTACCTAGGAGTCTTAGAAGACCTTCATTTCCTCTGTATAAGGAGTTTGTTCTTTTCCTAGTTGCTGAATAAGAACTTCCTTCTTGCCTTAGTAAGGTGTTCTTTTTTGAACTGTACCTAACCCTTAAGTTTCTTCTTAAAAAAAAAAAAAAAGGAAATTATTTTTTCTGTTCTGATTTAGCAATGGAATATTATAATTCCTGATAAGACACAAAGCAAGTTAAAAACATGTACACATACATTTATAAATTCTTTTCCCTTGAGAAATATCTAATTTCATATTCAGATCTGTCATCACTCATTACGAGGAGGATGTAGAACCACCAGACATTAGAAGTGACAATTACTAGTTCCTAGTTCCAGGATTAGTTCTCTATCTACTACACCACACTGTCCACGCTAATCTCAAACTGACTAATAGAGAGATTATTAACATGAACTTAGATATATTCATCCATCAACAAGCCTTTATTAAGTATCATCTTTGCACCAAGTAGTGTACACTATACTAGGCCTTAGGAGTACAAAGACAAAAGCAAAACAAATATTACCTTTAGGTAACTTACATTCTAATGGAGGAGACAACAAATACATACATACACACACATAAATACATATGTATACATATATACACACATATGCATATATATGTACACAAACATATATAATGTTATTGTTTTTCAGTCATTTCCAACTCTTTGTGATCCCATTTGAAGTTTTCTTGGCAAAGATCCTGGAGGAATTTGCCATTTTCTTCTCCAATTCATTTTACAGATGAGGAAACTAAGGGAAACAGGTTTAAGTGACTTGCCCAGGGTCACATTGCTAGTAAGTGTCAGAGGCTGGATTGAAGATAGTGCCATAGATAGAGTGCCTGACCTGGAGTCAGGAAGAATATCTTCCTGAGTTCTGTCAACTGAACAGCTAAGTGTCTGAGACCAGATTTGAAGTCAGGTCCTCCTGACTCCAGGGCCAGCACTCTATCTGCTGTGCCATATAGCTGTACATAAAATGTACATAAAAATCTACAAAATGCATACAAACATCAAGATAATCTGGTTGGGGTGGGGAGGGAAAGGAGAGTCTCAAATAGGGGGGCCAGGAAAAGTCTTATGAAGAAGGTGATACTTGATCTGATTCTTAGTGGACACCAAGGATTCCAAGAGATGCTGGTGAGGAGAGAGTGCATTCCAGGCATGAGAAACAGGTGGGGGAAAATCATGGAGATGGGAGATGGATGTTGTTTGTGAGCAATAGCTAGTAGGCCAGTAAGGCTAAACAGTAGAATATGTGGAGGGGAGTAATGAGTCAGAAGAACAGAAAGCTAAGAAGGGTATGAAAAACATTTAATGCCAAACGGAACCTTTCACACTTTATCCTAGAAGCACTAGGGAGCCATTGGAGTTTTTGAGTAGGGTGTTGGCATGGTCACAATAGTACTTTAAGAAAATCATATTGGTGGATATTTAAATATGGACAGAAGTGGACAGCTAGGCAGTACAATGGAGACAGCACCCGTCTTGGAGGTAGGAGGACCTGAGTTCAAATCTAGTCTCAGACATTTACTAGCACTGTGACCCTGGGCGAGTCACTTAATCTCAATTGCCTCAAAAAAAAAAAAAAACCCTCAATGGGGTCATGAAGTATTGGGAATGATTGAACATTATACATCTATATCTATATATATCTATATATCTATCCACACATATGTGTGGATAGATATCTAGATAAATAGAAGACACTTAAGTCAGGGAGACCAAATAGGAGACAACTGATGATAAGGTAAGAGAAGATAAAAGCCCGAACTAAGGTAGAGCAGTGGCTGTGTGAATGGAAAGAAGGAAATGCATATATCAGAGATGTAGAGATAGAAACAATAAGATCTGGCACCTGATATTAATGTATGGGGTTAGTGAGTATGAGGATTTGGGAATAATACTGATGTTCCAGACTTGAGTACTTATAAGGATAGTGATACTCTCAAGAAAAATACACAAGAGGGGTGATTTGAAGGAGGGAGAAGATAATGAGTTCTGTTTGGAATATGTTGATATATGTGTGTGTGTGCATATCTCACATTTAAATCAAAATGAACATAGACATATATAGAAATTTATTCATTGTACAATTAGTAAAAATAATGTCGTGATAAGAAGACAAGAGGTAAAATAAAATAAAAGAACAGAAAGATATTTTAATATGAAATATAGACCTCATGAATGTTATACTAAAGAGAAGAGGGGCAATAGTCCTCTGAGATAAAAATTATCACCTTAACACCCATTCAGTTGGGAAAGAATTTCTGGAATGACATTATAAGAGGCATTTAACTGAAAGGGTAAGAAGGTACTTGGTGAGACTTTGTAGTCAGGGCATTCCCATGTTAACAAATATACATAAAATAGAATGTGTGTTTTATCTACAATAAACATATTTCCACAACTTAAAGACACACTGAGAATGCTTCAGATGTTAGTGGATTGTTGTAGTTGTACCAAAAGATTTTATCTCAAGCATTTATTGGCAAATACTCTACCCTGGACTTGGCATTGTCTCATATGTTGAATACTTAAGGTCCATTGCTACACATTTGACTAAAAAAAAATGCAGAGTTCTTCTTACCTTTATGCTGCATATAACTCCCCAATATCTCACTTAACCCCAATCGACTTGCCTTATTATTCTCTCACGGCCACCAAAATACAGATTTTTCAGACTGGGCATCCACCAGGTTAGTTAGAGCTATCTGGTGGGTGGATTCTTATTGTTCTCCTTTCAAGAAGTGTTCTTATATACTAAACAATGCCCACCACCACCACCACCCCACTTTTTTTTAACTGTTCTATACCAAACTATTGGAAATTGGCCCTTCAGGATAAAGGCATTCATTTTCAAATGCTGACATGAACACAACCTTTATGAACACAACCATTTTTAGACGAGCTGGTCATTAAGTCAAGTTTTGCACATAGTAAATTATCCCAGTGCAAAACAGAAACAGTGAGTAAAAAGAATGAGACCCAGGCTCAAGGAGATGGCAAATAAGCTCTGTGAGAGTCAGTTACTTGATTAACAATAATGCCTGCACCTAACAAGCCAGAGGCATTCAGTAAGCAGAAGATAAACTCCCTCTGTGAAGCATTTAGAGTGCTTTGGAATGAAGTTCTTCTAGTTTTCCTCTTTATTTGACTATAATTGTTTGCATCATTATTATTATAATATCAAATACCATGGAATTCTTTGGGTGTACATCCCTGTATCCACCTACTGTGTGTTGAAATCTGTGAGTACTTGGTGGCTGTAAACTGAACTGAGTACTGTCAACCTGTATAGAAAAAAGAAATCGACCAGGATTAGGTAGATGGGGAAAAGGTTGCCTTGATCAATATTGGTGAGCAATTTAAAAGAATAGGTAGAGAGAGTCATAGAGAGGCTAATAATTTCATTGACAAAAATGGGGGAAGTAGAATCTGCTAAGTTAGATTAACAGAGTTACTCTTGGGTTTCCCAGTCTAGTATGTGATAAGGATTGTTCAGTCATTTTTAGTCATGTCTGACTCCTCATGACCCAATTTGGGTTGGTTTAGGGCTTTTTGGCAAAGATGCTGGAATTGTTTGCCATTTTCTTCTACAGCTCAATTGACAAGATTGAGGAACTGAGGCAAGCAGGGTTAAGTGACTTGCCCAGGTACACACAGCTAGGGTCTTAGGCCAGATTTAAACTCAGGGAGAGTGTTCTTGACTCCAGATCTGGCACTCTATCCACTGCATCACCTGACTGCCCCCAGATAAAGAAGTAGTTAAACCAGGGTGACCTTCCCATGTGAAAATACAGGAATTCAGAAGCAGTTAGAAATAAAAAGGTAGGTCATATACTAAGCACTGATTTTTTTTTCAAATTATTTATCTTTGAAATACATCAGGTGATCCAATAGGGCATTTATCAGCAAAACCAGTAACCAATATACCCAAAATGTCATCCAATTGAATTCTTGAATATGATCCAGTAATGCAATTCTTCAACCCTTCAGGTTTCACTTAACTTTCACAAGAATATAGTCTAGAAGAGGATCTAAGTGAGAGAATCCACAAAAGATAGAGATGAAGCCAGTGGGAACATTAGTCCTTCTTTTGTGGGCCAGGACTTTACAAATCCTTCCAGATATTTTGAGACAACCATAAAGTTTCTCCTTAGTCATGTCTTCTTTGAGTCAGAAAAGCCCATTTACTTCAGCTGATATGAGGAGATATGGTGTTCAGATACCACACCACTTCAATTGATCTCCCTGGATTTGTTACAACTTGTCACTTTCTTAGGGAACTTAGAATTTAGTACAATATTCCAGAGGTGTCCTGGCCAGTTTGTAGCACAGTGTTTCCCTGAACATATAATCTGGACACTTCTATTAATGAACTCTTCTTTTAATTAGCCATGCTTCTTTGGATGTACTCTGAAATTGTGTTAACTTGTAACAACTGTATCACAATATTGATTCATATTAACATAGTATGGTTGCTAAAAATCCATAGTTCTTTTTTCACACTGAAAATCTACTAGATTGTAAATTCCTTGATGCCAGGAGCTACAATTTTATATACCTACCCCCTAGAAAAATGACCTACATATAATAGAAGTTTAATGGATATGCATCAAATTAAATTAAATTAACTACTGCCAAGAAAGGGTTCTCTATATCTGTATAATATTTTTTAAACTGAAATCTAGGACTTCATGTTTCTCTCTTTTATGTCTCATTTTGTTATTTTAGCCTAGAATTCCAATCTGTTGAGGTTACTTTAAATCGTGAGTTTACCATCAATCTCAATACCTAACCGTTCTCATTTTTTATCCTTTGCAAATTTTAGAAACATTTCTTCTATAAGTCCATTTAAGTCATTGATAAAATGATGAACATGATAGGACCATGGATAGAGCCCTGTGATATTCCAGTAAAAACCTCCATCCCGGTCAACAAAAGAATCAGCATGCTTTGACTCTAATTGTAACAGAAGTGACTATGTGACAACTGGAAATGGTAGAATCATAAGATTTTGAGTCAAAACAGACCTTAGAGAGCACTGAGTTAAACTTCCTCATTTTACAAATGAAAAAAAATTAAGATCTTAGAAATGTTAAGTGACTTGTTCAATGTCATCTAGATGGTAAATAGCAATGAAATGATTCAGTTCTTCTGGAACTCTTCCCTGAATTTCTTCCCTGAGTCCAGGTCCAGTGCTCTCTCCACACAAGAAAAGCTGGCTTCATTCATTACATAAAGAGAGAAAACTGAGAAGGTATTGGGTTTTATTCTCTTTTTCAACCAATACACAAAGGTCAGCAGTGCTTTTAAACCTCTAATATCACCAATACAACTAAGTCATCTCCAGAGGATGACACCCCAGGGCTCCACCTGATAGCTTCCCATTTTAGCTATATAATCTTGCTAGTTAAGTCCTAAATCCCTGTTGTTTCTAGATTGCCAAAGCACCAAGATATTGTCCATACATTAGATTAGGTATCCTGTAAATTTGGCAGTTTGAGACAAAACTCAAGTTGTCCTATTATATTTATTTTTTTCCATCTCTATTGTAAGTTTATCTCTTGAATTCCTTAATATTACAAAAAGCAGCAAAGCCCAGTCAGTTCTATGGCAAGAAAAAAATGCTCCAAAGAAAACTTGCTCTTGTGAGATTAAAATTTTTCTCCTAGGCAACATGAGAATAAGAGCCAAGTCTTTCAAAGTCTTCTCCAAACCCAACATATAAGCTCTTTGTAGTGTGATTTCTGTTTGAAACAACTTGTTATACCTCTCTGTCTTTGAAGAATGAAATCAAGGTCCTTTTAATCTCCATTTGAAGTTGTGCCCACTAAGTTGATTGAATGAATTTATATAAGGAAGTCATTCTCTTGACTATCCCTAGGCCAACCTTTGTACTAAATAAATATTAAGAATAACTCCAAAAACAACATCACATATCAAGAAAGCCTGCTAAGGTTTGTACCTCCCAATTTGATACTCAAGTTAATGGCTAGTTAATAGAAGAAACAGATTTACTAAATTCTGAGTAAGATTTCACCTTAGTTGGTGCTTCAGAAATTCTAAAAAACAATTGGTTAGGAATGAGGACTAAGTTGGTCTTATTGGGAATTCTTTCATCCAAGTGGGATTAATCAATGTATTTCTCAGGAGAACTTTAAAAATAAAGTGCTAAAGATGCTTTTTCATCTGGGATCATCTCTGTGTAATGATGCCTAAAAGAGTGACATTCATAGTTTCTTCTATAGGTTAAATGGTCTTTTTACCCCTGAGAATAAGCTCCTCCATTGATTGACTCTGCATTGTTAGCCAAGCTCCTGAGAGAAGAAACGTGCTGTTCAGATGCTGGCATCTGGAAGTCCTGCCTCTTTAAGGGGACATAGCCAGCATGCACACAATCCCACAAATCTCACCCAGAGGGATGGATGCCCCATTAGAGAAAGGGGACTGAGCAGAGTAAACTGCCCATCAGTAATCTGTTCCAGCTATGTTTTGATTTGATTTTCTTCAGCTTCCTTGACATGTTTAGTAAATTCTTTTTTTTTTTTTTTTGCTTTTTTGGAGTGGGGGAAGGGAGGGCAATTGGGGTTAAGTGACTTGCCCAAGGTCACATGGGCAGTGTTAAGTGTTTGAGACCAAATTTGAACTCAAGTCCTCCT
This sequence comes from Gymnobelideus leadbeateri, assembly GCA_011680675.1. Taxonomy (NCBI): domain Eukaryota; kingdom Metazoa; phylum Chordata; class Mammalia; order Diprotodontia; family Petauridae; genus Gymnobelideus; species Gymnobelideus leadbeateri. The sequence goes on from WOXC01002786.1 coordinate 178,144, forward strand.
GACTCCAGTGCTGATGCTCTATTCACTGTGCCACCTAGCCACCCCTCATTTAGTAAATTCTGATGCTTCACTTCTGCCCTGGTTTGGGCCCCTGTTTACTGAATCTAATGTAATCGACCCATTTGCCAAACCTCATCTCTCATTTCTGCTATAGACATTGACATGATGTCTCTTCTCTCTGACCTACAGGTTTTTGACCCTAGTCTTCCCACCATACCAGCACTTGCTTTTCTCTGCCCAAGGTTCAAGGTACACAACTTCCTTCTATCTCTACCAGTTTGGAAAAGAATCTTTGGACTGACTGAAAAATAGAGATTGTTCAGTGGTAACCTAGCAGAGAAAGCAGTAAAAGGGACCTATACAGGTAGCAACAGAGAAGGTATGGCTCTTTGTGACAGGAAATATACCAATATCCCCATCTAAAGTGTAGCAGCACGGATACTACTTAGGCAGGCATAAGAAATTTAACCACTGCTGGTATATTAGAGATTAGGATTCCCAAGACTACAGATATAAAGATGGAGAGAATCATTTAGGATTCTCATTGAGCAAGCTAGTATGGAAGCTGTTAAAGATCTCAGATGGTTTTCCCTCCTGTGTGTGTCCTACTATTGCTCACTATCCATTTCCAGAAAACATTCAGATAAGCAGGTTTTATGAATGTTTCCCTAAGCATGCATTGATGACTGTGTAATTAAATTGTCCTGAGATGAGAACACTGGCCTGTAGGGAGTGGCTTGTGATGAGTTGGTGTTCATAGTTTCATCCAAAGCTGCCTACCCAATAAGTGTCTTCTGAGGCACTCCCATCTTTTGAAGTGTGCTAGTAGGAAAATTAAATCCACATAGTGTAGCAATAAGCACTCTAGCATACCTAGAATGACTGCGAGCACAGTTTCTTTGATTTAATTTTCTAAAGGAAAGCAACTCAAAAGGGGTTAACAATCTTACTTTAATCAAACATGTATCATTTTCCTAGTTCAGAGAGAAAAGTCATCTCCCTGAACTTCAGAGAATGAAAGCAGGAGTTACAAGCAGATAAAAATACAGACAGAGAAAATAACACAATTCAACAGAATAACAGACAGGGCTTCTAGCTGTCTGACCTCTACAGAGAGAGAAGCACAAACATCTGGGTTTTCAAAGCCAGAGGCTCAACAGCTACCCAGAGTCTCATCTGGCCAAATCACACAACTCTTCCCAAAGTGAGCCCTAAAGCAAAACTTCACCTCAGAATTTATATAACCTTCTCCAGGGTCAGAGAACATCACAACCCTTGTGACCTACTGCTTAATTACAAAGTAACAAGGTGTGAGCTTTCCTCAAAAACAAGTTTCCCCAAAGGAAGCTTCTCTGGTGGGCTCTGTTCCACCCTTCAACAAACTCCTCCAACCACAAGCTCCATATGACCACATTCATCCTATTAGGGGGCAGAATATATTTTCAAATCAAGGATGATCCTCAAATTCTCTTAGGGTTATTAAGGGGGAGGGAAGATCTTCAAATTCTCTTACCATTACAAGCAGTCAGATAACCAGCCTGCTGAGCAACATGGAGCAAACCAAGTACACCAATGAGAATCATTATAGTATGACAAGCTAATGAATATTTTAAATAACCAGTAGCCATTCAAGTACCTGTTGCTGGATGGATTTAAACAAAAGTGTGCTAATATGCAAATGACTATTAATCATCATAGTTTGAGAATCAATATGGGAAAGTGAGGTTCTGTAGAGAGAGAGTGTAAAATAATATTGCATTTATGTACTAGGACTAAGTTGGAAGCACCTTCTCAGTAAAAGTGGAATAGCAGGGGTAATTTTCCTCAGGAAGGTTGTAGCTAAAAGCAGGCTTCCCAATGAGCCATTCCTACTCTAATGACAAGTGTTAAATTTTGAAATGTTGAAGCCTATAGCAGCACAGATTGTAAAACAAAAGTATTCTAAATGTAGAGTATGAAGGACAGTCAATCAAGTTACTGTAATGAGAGTGGGAATTTGAAGATCTTCCCTGTCCCTTAATAGACCTAGGGGAGTTTGAAGACCTCCCCTTCTTTGAAAGTAAACTCTGCCCCCCTAATAGGCTGAATGTAGTCACATGGAGCCTGTGATGGAGGTAATTTGCTAAAGGGTAGAGCAGAGCCCACAGGAAGCTTCCCTGCTGTGAAGATAAACTTTGCCCCCTAATAGACTGAATGTAGTCACATGGAGCCTGTGATGGGATGAGTTTGCTGAAGGGAAGTAGAGCCCATAGGAAGCTGGTAGTCAGAGCCAGAGAGACAGTGGAAGAGTGAGGAAGTCAGGCAAGGAGTCAGATAGGCTCATGAGTAAATATTGATCTAATATTAGTTTGTAGGAAGGCTAAAGGATGCTGTGGCTCTCAGTGTTATTATGGCTTCTTAATATCTTTGGTACTATGATGGAATCAGCTTACTGGTTTTGGGATTCAGTTTTCTGGTGTCTAAATAAATGCTTCAGTTCTGTCCTTTATATAGTTCGGTATATTTTGTGATTGAACATCATGTGATATTTATAGTCACAGTCTTGATCTTGATTGTGGGTGCTGTAAATATTGCATTGGCCCTACAGTCACTGATGAGGGAAAGGGGGAGGTTCCTGCTGCAGCAGACAGGGAATGGTCAAAGAGCCACTCAGAACTATTACTCCTCAATTATCCATCCAATTTATTTTGACCCCTGCCTCTATCAGTGAACTAAATAACAAGGACTCCCTCCTGACTTAACTCCCAGTTTCCCCTTATTACCATAGGTAACTTGAACCAACCATTGTTTGGAATATACTCTGATATTTTAGACCCTCCATCACATATTGGTTAAAAACAAAAAGACCTATGCAAATCTTAGCATTCAATGAATTCAGTTCTGAATGTGTATGCATATTAAAATCTCTTGCTCCTCAGAATGAGAGACATCCAGAGGACAATGGCTAAAGTTATCTTTTTTCTTTGCAAATATTAACAATATTTATTCAATGGATCAATGATTTCACCACCATAAGTACTCTTTAAGGTCTAGATAGGTAAAGAAATTTGCCAAAATCTATACAGGCAGGAAATGACAAGGCTAGGATTTGAATTCAGTTATTTTTCCATGATTTTAGGTAAGGTAACTGGAACTCAGAAAGGTTAAGTTATATGACAAAGGTTGCACAGTTGCTAAAGGAATAATGGTATCAGAGATAGACATGACCTTGGAATCATGAAGACCTGGTCTGAAGTCCCAATTCTGACACCAACTGGCTACATCACACTAGGCAAGTTTTCAGGGCAACTCCCTAAAACTACAAATTGCTGAAAGGGTACAAATCTGCATTAGTAGAAGGAATTTCCTCATCTGGGAGTTCTCTAAACCAATGAAATTACTGCTCCTTTCTCCTTTATCTACAAAACTCATAAGTAGCAAATACAGTAGGTATTTCCCCAGAGTATTAAGAGTTTTAGAGTTAGAAGGGTATTTAAAGATTATATAATCCAATATAATTTGATAGATTAGGAAACTGAGGCCCTGGAAGACAAAACAAATTTTCTTTGGTCAAGTAACTAGGAACAGTATTCCAGTTAGGTGGCACAATGGATAGAGTGCTAAGTCTGGAGTCAGGAAGACCTGAATTTAAATCTAGTCTCAGACCTGTACTAGTTGTATGAGCCTTGGCAAGTCACTTAACATTATTTGCTTCAGTTCCTCATCTGTAAAATGAGCTGGAGATAGAAATGGCAAACTGCTCTAGTATCTTTGCCAAGAAAACTCCAAATGGGGTCATGAAGAGTTGGACATGACTGAAAAAAATGACTGAGCAGCAACAGAACTCCAGACTAAAATGCAGATGTTCACATCTTCCACTTAAATTAATGTAGTGAGCTGTTATTTCAATACTGGTCAAAGAGGAAGCTTTGGAAATTAAGGTATTGATTACAGAAAAAAAATTAAAAATACAACCTGCTTTTTTTATTAAACATGAATATATGTATTAAACACTTTCATGGAATTCTCTAGGCTTTATATTTCCCTCTGCTAAAGTATCTTTTCCAAAGCATTGAAAAATCTAATGGAAAAGTGTTCAATGAACACTTTAAAATCTTATAAATCCAAATCCAGTAGTACCAGCATTTGTATCAGCAGTCAATTAATTAGTTCCCCTCTTCCTCCCCTTCAATCAAATATAGGAAGCCAGAGCTCTCTGGACCTCAATTTCCTCCTCTGTAGAACAAAGAAACTGGACAGAATTTTGTTTAGGATTCCATCAAGGGGCACTTTGGAATTTTTGTGGATTTTTGATACATCTGACCACATCTGATGAGTGGTCTGAGTAATACCATACAATTGGAAGAAAATGTCAAAGCTAAAACTAGTTCGAAAGGCCATCTGCTGACAATAAATGCAAATCAATTCTACTAAAAACCCCATGCACATTTTTTATAACTCTTCACACACACACGCACACAACTTTCTCTTCCATGTTTTCATATTTTTTTCCTCTTCAAAAGTATTGTACACACTTCTGATTGTTTTTGAGTCTGGAATATGCAGATTTTAAGCCAGCTATTCTTTCATTCAATCTCACAAAAAAGGCAGTGTGCAACTTTTATACAACTTTTACTGAGGCAAGGGAAATAGGAAAACATGATATGAGGAGCAAAATTGACATGGAATTCTTTCTATGAGCATTCCAAACCCAGAGTGAACTATGCTTGAACTCAATCTTTTTCCAGTCAAAGGATAGTCTCTCCTTTCTTCCATGCACACTTCTGCTGCTACAGGGGCAGGCCATTTAAAATCTGCTCATTTAAAGCTACTCAGAAATTTAATATGTTCAGTTTTTAAAAGGCTTGCCATCTTTATTTCTAAAATGCTGTCAGGACTCTATTGTTAATACAATTCTCTTGATACATCGTGTTTGTCCTTCATCTCTTGAAGAGAAATCAGGAAAATGATGATGTGACTTGTAGTTGACTTGGATTTGAGGGAGGGAGAGCTGTGCAAGGTCACCAGCCTCACTTTCTCCTCCAGAACCATCTGGGTCCAGTGACCCGATACTGGAGATGGCCCAGGATGCAATGGGAGACCCTGGCCCTTTTAGACTAATGCCTTTTCAAGTACTCACTTAGAGTGAGTTAACTCCCATTCAGCGAATAGGCTTCTTTAAGAAGTGAGTCAAATTTAATTAAGAAAAAAAGGAAGAAAAAAAGAAAAAATCAAACTGGGAGGGGAAGACCTTCAGGGTTGCTCTTCCAAAGAGAAAGTTGCCATTGATATTCACTTTAAACCAGGAGGGTCCAAAATACAGCCATTAAGTGGAGCTGAGGCAGGGACCTATTGTGGTCCAATATATGAGCTTAAGAATGAGAGGGTTGGAAGGAAGGAAGGAAGGAAGGAAGGAAGAAAGAAAGAAAGAAAGAAAGAAAGAAAGAAAGAAAGAAAGAAAGAGAGAGAGAGAGAAAAAAAGAGAGAGAAAGGAAGGAAGGAAGAAAGAAAAAGAAAGAGAAAGGAAGGGGAAGACCTTCAGGGTTGCTTTTCCAAAGAGAAAGTTGCCATTGATAATTCTCTCTAAACCAGGAGGGTCCATTATACAGCCATTAAGTGGAGCTTGGGCAGGGACCTATTGTGGTCCAATATATGAGCTTAAGAGTGAGAGGGTTGGAGGGAGGGAAGGAAGGAAGGAAGAGAGAGAGAGAGAGAGAGAGAGAGAGAGAGAGAGAGAGAGAGAGAGAGAGAGAGAGAGAAGGAAAGGAAGGAAGGAAGGAAGGAAGGAAGGAAGGAAGGAAGGAAGGAAGGAAGGAAGAAAGAAAAAGAAAGAGAAAGGAAGGAGAAGACCTTCAGGGTTGCTGTTCCAAAGAGAAACAGTTGCCATTGACATTCACTCTAAGCCAGGAGGACCCAAAATATAGCCATTAAGTGGAGCTTGGGCAGGGACCTATTGTGGTCCAATCTATGAGCTTTAGAGTGAACCAGGGTAGGAGAGAGAGAGAGAAAGAGAGAGAGAGAGAGAGAGAGAGAGAGAGAGAGAGAGAGAGAGAGAGAGAGAGAGAGAGGAAGAAAGAAAGACAGACAGAAAAAAAGAAAGAGAAAGGAAGGAAGAAAGAAAGAAAAAGAAAGGAAGGAAGAAAGGAAGGAAGGAAAGAAGGAAGGAAGAAAGAAAGGAAGGAAGGAAGGAAGAAAGGCAGGCAGGAAGGAAGGAAGGAAAGAAGGAAGGAAGGAAGGAAGGAAGGAAGGAAGGAAGGAAGGAAGGAAGGAAGGAAGGAAGGAAGAAAAAGAAAGAAAGGAAGGAAGGAAAGAAGGAAGGAAGGAAAGAGAAAGAAAAGAAAATAAGTAAGGAAGAAAGAAGTCTAGGCAGTAAATCCCAAGTTAAGTGGGTAGCTTCTGGCCATAAACATTTTCTTACTTTGGAGAGGAGAAGGAGAAGGAGAGGGAGAGGGAGAGAGAGAGGGAAAGGAAGAGCCGAACTACCCAACTAGCTGGGTCATCTTCAGGCAGCTCTATCTACTCACAGGTTGTGTTTGTCCTTGACAGAGCACTGGATTTGGCATCAGAAGATCCAGGTTCAAATCCTAGCTCAAATATGCTCTAGCTGCATGAACTTGGGCACGTCACTTACTTTCTCTGAACCTCAGTTTCCCCAACTATAAAATGAGGCTTAGTTGCACAGCAGCTAAGTGGTACAGTGGGTAGAACACTAGACTTGAAATGAGGAGGAGCTGAGTTTAAATCCAACCTCAGACACTTACTACCTGTGTGACCCTGGCTAAGTCACTTAGCCCCTGTTTGCCTCAGTTTCCTCATCTGTAAAATAAACTGGAGAAATGGCAAACCTTTCCAGTATCTTTGCCAAGAAAACCCCAAATGGAGACACAAAGAATTGGACAGGACCGAAAAGACTGAACAGTAGTTGCATAGCTCTGTTTATTGTGAACTAAGTGTTTATACAATAGTCTAGCTTTACTTGCCATCTTACTTACTTCCTCTTTCTGAATTTTTTCTGCCTGAAATTTTCCACCTAGAAGTTTTTGAGCTTTGTGCTGTACTTCCACCTCACCCTCACCCCCCCAGCCCCTCTTCCTGGAACTTGAGGTAAAAAAATAAGTCAGTTGGAGGGTTCTGCCAGATACCCCACCTCTCCCTATGAAATCCTGTGACTTTTGATCTTCCATGTCTAGGGGGTGGAGTAAGGGAGTTAAGTGACTCATTGGATAATGTTGGACTTGGAGTGGGTTAGCAATTTGACCCTGGACAAGTCATTGAATCTCTTTCCACCTCAGCTTCCTTTTATATAAAATGGGGATAATAATAGAACTTATTCTACAATGTTGGCGAAGTCAAATGAGATTACACACGTATGTAGAGTACTTTGCAAACCTCATTATGCTATATAAACATTAGTCATTATCATCTTCAATATAATTGTTGTTTTTATTGTTTTTGTTATGACTGAGCTATCCTGTAGTATAAATGAGACCTTGCTCTTCCCATACTGAATTAAAAGGAGTAACAAGAGCTATAATAATCTGGGTACTAGGTCAGAAGGGCACCTCTCAAAGGACCATCCCTTCTCTCTGACTCTCTGTCATAACCTAAATATTCCCTCACCTAAAGAGCAGCTTCTCTTAGCTGAGTCATGGATGTCTCCTGTCCCCTCTGGGGGCTGTGATGTAGTTGTACCCTTGTCTCTTCAGTGACTACTTACTATCCAAATGTATCCTCCATGAATTCCCCTTCCCCTGTCTCCCCACCCTGTCCCCCAGTGTTTCTAGGAGTTTCAAGTTAGGCCTTTTTTTGTATTATTAGGCCTTCATTTTAGAAGAGGATCAGTTCTATCACTGGGTGATACCTTGACCCCTGGGTGAATTGGATTTGAGTGAGGCAGAACCATGAAAAGTTGTCAGCCTTACTCTCTCTTCCAGAGTCACTGAAGTCCAGTGGCAGGACAAAAGTCAAGAAGACTAGGTACTGGCTGGTCTATATCTTCTATGAAAATATATTGTTGTTGAGTCATTTTTCAGTTGAGTCTGACTCTCCATGAGCCCATTTGGGGTGTTCTTGGTAGAAATATTGGAGTGGTTTGCTATTTCATTCTCTAGCTCATTTTACAGATTAAGAAAACTGAGACAAACAGGGTTAAGTGACTTGCCCAGGGTCACCCAGCTCAGTAGCCATACCTGACGCTGGATTTGAACTGACAAAAAGAGTCTCTCTGACTCCAGACCCAGAACTCTATCCACCATGTCACTTGGCTTCTCCAACATGACAGTGAAAAACAAATGAGACTTTTAGGATACACTATACCTTGCAGAGGCAGGTCACATAGAGAACTGTTCTATGTGATTATACAGCATTCTCTATACAGTATACTGTATTAATATTCTAATATTTTGAATATCCATGATTTTATCATTGTGGAGCTTCTCTCCAGGCCACAGTCCTTCTTTACCATAGTGTATGATCTTCCTGAGTTATTTTGTCTGAAAATCATCAGATGATGAGACTCTCCAAATTTGCTAAGCTAGTTCTTAAATGAAAGACACACACTGATGGTGGGCCCATTTTCAAAGCATTTCTATTCTGTCTGACAGAATTTAGCATGGTGTGTGCCTACTAACAGACTTAAAAATAATAACAATGATGCTAATGACTTATGTTTTCATAATACTTTATCATTTAAAAAAGTAATTTTTTCATATCTATTATCTCATTTGTGTCTCAGAATAGCCCTAGGAGGCAGATAAGGCAAGGTATAATCATCTCCTTTTTACACAGAAGGAAACTGAGGCTTAGAGCTATTGAGTGACTTGCCCAAGGTCACACAGCTCACAAGTAATAGAGCTAAAATTTTAACCCAGATATTCTGACTCAAAGTTCAATGAAATTTCTAACACCCTCTATTCCACACTCCTCCTCTATATACATTTGGTTTGTTAAGGCTTTTTATTTTGTTCCCCAACATTTTTATTAACAGAAATTTGCCATCACTTGCCACTTCCTAATTGGCACAAACCCCTTGTGCCAAGTCTCTCCCAACTCTAATCTATACTCTGTATGTGTACCAGAGTAGCTTTCCTAAAGTCTAAGTCTAAGTCAGGAAATTCAATCCCCCTCATTTTAGAGAGGAGGAAACTGAGATCCAGATGCAGCTAGATGGCATGTGGAATAGAGAGCTGGACTTAGAGTCAGGAAAATCTGTTTTCAAATCCAACCTCAGACATAGCTGTGTGACCTTGGGCACTTAACCTCTCTGTGCCTTCCTTTCCTCATCTGTTAAATTGGGATAATTATAGAACTTACTTCCCTAGGCTGTTGTGAAATGAGATAATCTTTGTAAAGCACTTTGCAAACCTTAAAGTACTATATAAATGATTGTTATTACTGTTCAAGTTCATTGTAAATGGTCATGCTAGGATTCAATACAGTATTCCAATCAACAAACAGAAGCTGCAATTGTCTCCTATTCTCAATCATTTGTGTGATGGTGAGGATATGATCTGCTTCAGAACATTTTCTGCAAAGTTCAGCCTATTCTAGGGATGGGGAACCTGTGGCCTCCAGGCCACATGTGGCCCTCTAGGTCCTCCAGTGTGGCTCTTTGACAGAACAGAACAAATAAAAGGATAGACCCTATTGCCTTCTTAGTATTTCATCAAGAAAACTCTAGGGAAACAAATTGACAGTTTTTAAAAAAATAAATAAAGATTTTATCAAATATTTTTAACAAATTATGTATTAAGTCATTCCCCAATTAATAAATGGTCAGAGGATATGAACAGGCAGTTTTCAGATGAAGAAATCAAAGCTGTCTATAGTCATATGAAAAATGCTCTAAATTGCTATTGACTAGAGAAATGCAAATTAAAACAACTCTGAGGTCCCACCTCATGCCTATCAGATTGGCTAATATGACAGAAAGGGAAAATGATAAATGTTGGAGGGATGTGGGAATATTGGGACACTAAGGCACTGTGCATGGAGTTGTGAACTGATCCAGCTATTCTGTAGAACAATTTGGAACTATGCCCAAAGGGCATCAGATTGTACATACCCTTTCATCCAACGATATTACTACTAGGTCTCTATCCCAAAGAGATTTTTTAAAAAGAAAAAAGGACCTATTTGTACAAAAATATTTAAAGAAGCTTGTTTGTGATCCTTAAGAATTAGAAGTCAAAGGGATGCCCATCAAGTGGGGGATAGCTAAATGAGTGGCAGTATGTATATTCTACTATCGTAATACTATTGTGCTATAAGAAATCACAAGTGATTCAATCTAGCACAGATTCACTCTGTGTCACATTGTTCTGACCTGCTTGTCCAATACAAGTGTCACAAATACTTGGGCTCCTTAAGAGCCTAGCCATAATTGTAAATCTTTAATAAACTTTGTTTTGCTTTGACTGAGAGAAGGCTTGAGTCGAATTCATTTGGCAAAACCGGTGTGTCAGTATTTTGGGGTCTTGAGCACCTGTAAATTGCCCCAACAGAGGTAGCTAGGTAGCATGTGGTGGATAGAGTGCTGGGGCCTGGAATCAAGAAGACCTGAATTCAAATTAGGTCTCAGAAAAATTAATAGTTGTGTGACTTTGGGCAAGTCATTTAACTCTGCTTCAGTTTCCTCATTTGTAAAATGGGGATTAATATCAGTACCTACATTTCAAGGTTGTCATGAGAATCAAATGAGATAATATTTGTAAAGTAGTTAGTATGGTGCCTGTGTGTGCACCCCAAAACTGTGCAATAGAGGTCCTTATCTAAATAATATGTGGAGGCTTCTCAAGGTAGGAAGCAGGAAAGAATGGTTTATTATGATCTTGAGAAAGGGTAACCCCCTGACAAATACTCAGGGAGGAAAAGCAATTTACAAAAGGAAATGGCGAAGTTATAAAGCCCTAATGTGGAATTCTCCCCCACCCCGCTCCTGACAGTTTTCTTCCATTGTCTGGAAGTCAGGTGCACAATCTAAGCCTGGCAATCTACCTTGAGTACCGGAACAAGGAAACAGTAGACCACCCAATGTCCATTTGAGAAAAACACTTCTGTCCTTATTTGGCATATCTTATGATGAGGTGTCACTGAGGAGAGGGGTGACTCCCTACTGTACTGAGTTTTGAGTCCTTGTAAATCATGTGATTTCTGGTGAAGGGGAGCTAGGCCCTGTTTCCCATGAAAAGTCTTACTAGATTTTAGAGTGTAGTCTGAGAAGTTTCCACCTCTCTCACTCACCTGGGACAAAATAGGCACTCTATATTATTATCCAGGGGTGTGCTGGTAAATATCTAACAATTCTAATATCTCCCAAAAAAGCATGTTTGACACTTTAATCTGCATTGTTAACATTTTCTCCCTCACTTTCTTCAGTCTAGACAGGCAACAAAACAACAAATCAAGCCTTCCTTTCTTGAGTTTGCTAATTTTAGCTGCTGCACTGGGGACCTAACTGGACAGTTCCAGTTGGGCAACACAGCTCAGTCCTTCCTTCCTTCCTTCTTTCCTTCCTTCCTTCCTTCCTTCCTTCCTTCCTTCCTTCCTTCCTTCCTTCCTTCCTTCCTTCCTTCCTTCCTCCCCTCCTTCCTCTCCCTCTGTCAACATAGGGAATCAGCCTTACCTACAGATGCTCTGCTCAAAGGAATATAAATTTTGATTGCTGGATCCTAGCAAGATATCTTGGGATTTATGGGCTAGGTTTCTTTTTTATGGGCAATGCCTTAATCCCAAATCACCATGGCTCTCATTGATTGGCTTCACATTGATTGGTCCCAGCCCAAGCCTCAAGTGGTCATTGTTTGGATTCTGATGGCTCAGAGTGAGTATAAATAGTAATTGTTTCTGTTTTGACCAGAAATCCTGGGGGATCCCAGACTGATTTTATTTTTTTGTCTAGGCAAAAGAAGACATTCTTTGCCTCATTTTTACCTATCCTTAAATCACTGAATGGGCATTGCCTCAGACAAACTAAGACCTGGGAGAGATCTAGCTTAAAAAACCAAGGCCTTCCACTGTATCCAGGACATCTCCAGTTATCCTGATCTATATCTTGCCATTGTAGTCATATGACTCCAGAGGAGAGAGTGAAGCTGGTGACTTTGTACAGCCCTACCTCACTTAAATCCAATTCACTTGCAAGTCATGACATCCTTTTCTTGATGTCATGGTCTTCTTTGAGAACAAAGGACAAACAACAACAATAACAATTTACAACATGTTAAAGCTCATATTGAAAATTTAACAATCAGGTCTAAATTGGTACAAGCTATCTCTAGCATTCCTATGGGTATAGGTCACTCAGCTCCCCATGGCAAATTATAACTTTAGCCATAGCTTTCTATCTGTGAACATTCAACACACATTTCTTTAGATGAAACTCTTAATAGGAAAATTATAGGCATAAGCTTTCTGTCATTAACAAATAAGCACATTCCTACCATATTACTAAAGTATTTACTCATTAACCAGTCAACTCACACACCCGGGTTTTAAATGGTTATATATCTTCACTAATGAATATGTGTTAAAGGGAGGAGATGAACTTCTGAAGAGGATTAAGTAAATGAAGTGAGCTTTGGCTATCTATCTACCACTGTTTGATAGACGCCAGGACAAAAAGTAAAAATCTTTGACCTCAAGGAACTCATATTCAACCATAATCTAGTATTTAAATTGGTACATTCAAGGAAATTTGTCAGGGAGATGGAGAGAGCAGCCAAGAGGATAAGGCTGTGGAAAGTGGGACTGGAGGGAAGTTAGGTTTGCTAAGAGGCAGAGATTAAGAAAGAAGATAATAGGTGTTAGAAATAATTGCATTGGGGCAGCTAGGTGACTAAGTGAATAGAGCACTGGCCCTGGAGTCAGGAGGACCTGAGTTCAAATCTGACCTCAAACACTTGATAATAGCTGTGTGACCTCTGGCAAGTCACTTATATATCTTCACTAATGAATATTCGTTAAAGGGAGGAGATGGGGCGGCTAGGTGGCGCAGTGAATAGAGCGCCGGCCCTGGAATCAGAAGGACCTGAGTTCGGAGCCGGCTTCCAACACTTAATCCATACAAACAAAAACCTAGCCGTGTAACCTTGAGCAAGTTACTTAACCCCAATTGCCCTAAAGGGGCGGCTAGGTGGCGCAGTGAGTAAGAGCGCCGGCCTCGGAGTTTCGATGACCCGAGATCAGATCCGGCCTCAGAAAATGAGCACCCACGCACAAATAATGACTAGCCGTGTAACCTTGAGCAAGTTACTTAACCCCAATTGCTTTAAAAAAAAAAAAAAGGGAGGAGATGAACTGACCTTCTGAGGAGGATTAAGTAAATGAAGCCAGCATTAGAAAAAGAAATAACCATTTTACCAAAAATTCTGCCTGGCCATGAGTGAATTTAGGGGAAAAAAAGATTTTTATTTCATATTTATTTTCATTTCAGATGGGTGACTGGGCCTCTAACCTAAAAAGGACCAGGCACAAGCACACATTAAGGTAGTTTAAAAAGCCCTTTTATAATTCATCCAGATTCAAATTTCTCACCTTGAATCCCATTGGTCAGCATTCCAAGGTTCACTAAACCCCACCCCTTGATTACATCTTTTCATTTCCACATTTCAATCCCCTCCTCTCTCATCTTCATTTTTCTTCATACTTAAAAAGGTCAAAAATGCTTCTAGTTTTCTCCCCTTTTGTCTGCATCTGATAAGAGTGAGCATGAATTTTCCTCAATTGCTAAAAGAATTGACAAAAGCCTGAATTTGAAGATTCGAGCCCAGGATATTAATGATAAAAGTCCCATTATCTAAGACCAGGTCTGGGTTCAATGCTTCATTCTTTGTGAACCACACCTGGTCTAGCAGTTCTTTTGATATATAGGGAAAGGCCTTCTCAGAACAAAGAGAGGTAGTAGATATGCTGATTTTCAGGTTACCAACATCCCCAACAAGCAGTTTTGTTACTGACATTAGCCATCAGTATGTATTATAATTTCTTTGGAAACAAAATTCAATCATACCTTACAATAGGGGAAAACTAAGAGTGGCTTGCTTGAGTTCAGCAGTAGGGCTAAAATCAATCAAGTGCAGCACCATTATGGGGGGGGGGGGGCAAAAGGGGTGGGTATGAGAGTGAAATGGACACTCTGACAGAATCAACAGGCCAAGACCATCAGTAATCGAATTCAGGAAGCCTTTATTAGCTGGCCGGTGGCAGTCCTAGGGATAGAATCCCAGGAGCTGCCCGAACCCCAGTAGACACACAGTTTAAATAGTCAAAGACCACCATCGTATCAGGAGTAACAGTAATGGGGCAGCCTGGTCAGGCAGATATCATGCAGGTGCAGGATGTGGGCTGGGGCAGGCTGTTCACTGATCAAGCCAAGGGGAGGATTCTTGAGTTCCAGGAATTCAGGATACAAAGATGGGGCCCTCATAAGGGGTGAAATGTCAAGGCTTACTACTTCAGTCAGGCAAGATAGCATGCAGGTGCTGGGGGCACACTGGGTTCCAGGAATTCAGGATACAAAGATGGGCCCCTCATAAGCCCGTGAAATGTCAAGGCTTACTATTTCACGAGGGAGAGGTGGAAAGACTGCCTCAGAGTTGAATGGGGTACACTCTCTCTCTGCCCCTTCTGTGAAGACTCCTCAGAATGGGGAGAAGGGAGAGAAACTATCTCAAAACCAGAGACAAACTTTTGTAATACTGGACAGAGCTGAGTCTTGGGTTTCCTAAGAAATTCCACAACCTAGAACCCTTCACCCATTCCCTTGTGGTCAATCAGCCCTAAGCCCTTCAGGAATTTTAGCCTTTTCCCCTCCTTTACTTTGGTGTTTGCCAAATAAGGACAGGTACATTTGGATTGGTTATCCCCTATTTCCTTGTTCTTTGTAAGCCTGCCTCCCAGCCAATGGGAGAAGGGACAGCTGAGGGAGGGGGCTTGACTGCATTAGGGTATAAATTATTGTTGGTCTTCTATAACATACCTCATTCTGTTGGTTCATACTGGTGGGAGGGATGCATGCCCTCTTCTTCAGAGAATTGAATAAAACTTCCTGTTCTTTCCTCAAGATACCTCTGACTTTTAATTTTTGGGGGTAGGGGATTTTGGGGGTACCCATACCCCACACAGGGTAAAGTGAATAAACTGAGGTCAGAAAGCTAGCAAGAGAAAGCTTGATGGCAAGCAGTAATGGATTTGGCCCATGAATGGCCACTGATAAATCAGAGAGAAAGGAAAGAGACTGAAAGGAGAGAGAGAGAGGAGGGAGGGGAGAAGTAAAGATGGTCACCATAAAATGTAGAGGTTATGGGTTTAGGGGTGTGTGAGACCCCAAAATACCATCACGCCGGGACCTTCCAAATGAATTCAACTCAAGCCTTCTCTCAGCCAAAGTAAAGCAAAGTGTATTAGAGATTCACCATATTAGGTAGAGTCTTAAGGAGCCTCAGTTTCTATGACACTATTGGACAAGAGGTCCAGAATAATCTGACACAGAGTGAGTTTGCTCTAGGTCATTCTCCAGACTCATCATGGAGGCAAGATAGATCTTATATACAGAAAGGTTGTGGGAGAAATCTAGGGTGGTCTAGAGGAGGAGTTTGGGGCAGTGGAGTCCTCAGGAGGACTTAAATGAGGTCAGACTCCAGTAATGAGAGATTAAGGGTGGGAAATAGCTGGAGGCTACCTGGAGATGAGACAATGGAAGGTTTGGCTAGTTTAAGGGTGTATAGATATTTTGGGAGGATCAAGGGTAGGGACTAGCTAAACAATGTAGGGCTAGCTAGTAAGAGTAAGAGATTTGGGCCTAGTCATAATGAAAAGCTTATGGTCTCAGGCAAATGCTTTACATGGGAAGATTCAAGGGAAGCTCAAGGGGGTTTCCAGAGCCTGTACCTCATCAGAAGGAAGAGAGAAAGGGAGAGAAATAGAGAGAAAGAGAGGAGAAAGGAAAAAAGAAGGGAGAGAAGGAGAAAATAGAGAGAAAAGAAGGAAGGGAAGGAGGTAGGGAGGAAAGGAGAAAGGGAGGGAAAAAGAGAGAAAGAAAGAAGGAAGAGAAGAAAGGATAACAGGAGGAATAAAGGGAGAAAGAGAGGAAGAAGGAAGGAAAGAAAGGAAGGAGAAGGAAAAAGGGAGAAAGAGGAAGGAAGAAAAAAGATAGAGAAAAGGAGGAAAAGAGTAAAGAAGGAAGGGAGGGAGAGAGGGAGGGAGGGAGGGAAGAGAGAAGGAGAGAAAAAAGGATAAATAAAAAAATTACTTTGATAGTTACATAAAGGAAGGGTTGGGGTGGAAAAGATCTTGGGGCAAGGAAACCAATTAGAAAAAAAGTTAATAACTATGCTAAATCACTAGAGTAGCCAGGTATAAACAGAGCAGAGCAGGAATCAGTTAACACAGGAGGGAGACCTAGATTTTCTTTTCTTTCACGGGGGAGTTCTCAACTTGGGGTCACAGTTATTTTTTTTTAATTTAGATAACTATTTCAATATAACTGGTTTCCATGCCATAATAATCAAACCACCAAAAAATTATTTTATAGAGTTAGAAAAAATAATAAAATTAATCTGGAAGAATAAAAGGTCCAGAATATCAAGGGAATTAATGAAAAGAAATGCTAGGGAAGGTGGCCTAGCTATACCAGATCTTAAATTGTCTTATAAAGCAGCAATCATCAAAACTACCTGGTACTGGCTAAGAAATAGAGTGGTGGGTCAGTGGAATGGGTTAGGTCCACAAGACACAGTAGAAAAAATTAATGTCTAGTAATTGAAAATGATTAAATAAAAGTGATAAAATTGAAGGGACAAGTGGAAAATCTATATTTGTGTTAAAAATTAATTTTGTAAGTAAACAGAACCAGGAAAATCAAGTACACAAAAACTATAATAATATAAAAGTAAAGAATAGCAATAGTAAAATAATTACAACTAAATGCTATAAAATGACAATGACTAAGCTTTGCCCCAAAGAGGAGTAAGGAGAAGATGATACTACTGCTTCTTTGCAAAGGTAGGGCATACTGGGGTCATGAAATACTGCATATCATGTCAGACTTTTAAAATATGCTAATTAGTTTTGCTAAGCCTGGTTTTTCCTTTAAAAAATTATTTATGATAAGGAATGGTGCTCTGGAAAGAAGTTGGGGAAGGGATACCAAGAGAATTGTAAGTGATGTCAAAGCTATTAATTAATTAATTCAAATTAAAGATATTATAATAATTTATTATAAAAATAGAACAAAATAAGAGCACCAGACTGAGAATCAGGAATCTTGAGTCCCATTCTCATTACCTGTATAAGCTTAGTCTGCATTCAGTCGGTCCACAAGCATTTATTAAGTACCTCCTTACACAAAGTTAATAATCGATGGGAATCAGTCAACAAGCATTTGTTAAGCATCTGCTATGGGCCAGGAACTGTGCCGAGGGCTGGGAGTACAAAGAAAGGCAAAAAACCAAACAAATAACAACAAAGAAAAAAAACATAAGTCTCTCATTTCAAGGTGTTCATAGTCTAATGGGGGAGCATGCAAACAAATATGTAAAATCAAGATATAGACAAGATAAATAGGAAATAATCAAGAGAAGGAAGACACTAGTCTTCAGGGGGATTGGAAAAGGTTTCTTGTAGAAGATGGGATTTTAGCTGGGCCTTAAAGGAAGCCAGGGAAACCAGGTAGAGAAGAAGGGGCAGGACAGCCAGAGAAAATGCCCTGACTTAGGAGATGGAGTATCTTGTTCCAGGAACATCAAGGAGGCCACTGTCACTAGGTCATAAAGTACCCAGAGGAGCAAGGTGTTGGTTTTCTTCCTTTGTTTTTAAAGAGGACCAATGACAGGACGTGACCATGGTCATGTCTTGACTTGCCTGTAAATTGGATTTAAGTGAGGCAGAGTTGCACAAAGTCATAAGCCTCAATCTCTCTTCCAGAGTCATTGAAGTCCAATAGCAAGACAAAAGTCAGGATGATTGACAATGGCCAGGGATACAGTGGACAACCTTGTCATCTCTAAGCTCTGCACAATGCCTACTTGAGCTGTCTTCATGGTCATTGGAACAAATTGTCCTCATCTGCCTATTCTACCAGAGAAAATAGTCACTGATGGGTTTCAGCCCTGTTGCTTATCCTCAGCTCATCTGTCAAGAGGATTTTTCCAGGGTGTGGCTGTTGTGCATGCTCCTTGGAGCTATAGCTGAGGTTGAGGGAAAGGTGGATACCAAAGGTGAGTGAGCAACCCTGCAAAGGGTTCACCAACCCTTCACACCAGAGGTGCTGGTCCTCTTGAACACCCCAGAAACCCCAGAGTGAGGCCTAGACTGGAAAGGTATGACAGGGCCAGACTATTAAGGGCTTTAAAAGCCAAACAGAGGATTTTCTATTTAATCCCGGAGATGACAGAGAACTACAGACATTTGCTGAATAAGATGTGATATTGGTAAGAGCTGAACTTTAGAAAGATCATTTTTGACAACATTTTGAGTGGAGAGTGATCTAGAATGGGGAGAGACCAAACAGGTTATTGCAGCAGCCCACGTGTGAGTGAGGTGGTGAGAGCTGTACCACAGTGGGGCAGTGTCAGAGGAGAGAAGAGGGCTTGGATGAGAAGTTACAGAAATGGAATTGGCAGGACTCAGCAACACTCTACCACACTGTACCTCTGTTTTCTCTTCTATAAGACAAGAAAGTTGGCAGAGAAGGTCTCAAAGGTCCTTTTCCCCTGTACCATTTAAGCCCCTAGAATATGACCTCCCTCAGAATAAAACAAAAACACAAAGAACTTTATGATGAAAGACTATGTTGAACCAGATGCTTGTATTGCTGGTCTGTTTCTCCTGTTTGGGTTTTTCTTTACTGTTACCACTGTTATCATATAGGTGACAACTTTCCCTGGAAATTAAGGGCTAACAGACTAACTTTTGAGAAGATCTCATATCCCCAGTGAAAAGCAACAGCTCAGAGGAACCAGAACTTATATCTGTACAAGCCAAAAACTATTCACTGAAGACATTAAACACAGAAACAGATTTAGAGCCAGAAGGAATCTTATAGAATGTGACTGCAACACTCAGTGACTTTCTTTGTGTAACATACAACTAGTGTCTGAGAGAGGGTTACTGAATTTAGGTTTTCCTCTCTCCAAGCCAAGCATTCTATTCACTACATTACCTCTCACTTAAGCTCAAAACCTTTTTCAGATGCTCAGTAGTTGCATGTGACCTTGGACAAGTCACTTATCCTAATTATGCCTCGGTTTGTAAGAGGAGGTTGGGTTCAACAGCCTCCAGGGTCCCTTTCACATGAAATTCATGGTTCTACAATCCTATGACTTACCCTGCAGGGTCATGAAAATTTTGGAAATATTGCCTAAGGAAACCAGTGCACATGATGTCTCTTTAAAATATGCCTACATGTGTTTTGTATGATTGCACATGTATAGCCTATGTAAAAGTACTTACCATATGGGAGAGAGGGCAAGGGAGAGAATTTGGAACTCAAATTTTTTTTCAGTCATCACTTTCTGGTTTTTAAAAATATATATTTTATTTTTTCCCTTGTTACATATGAAGACAATTTTTAATATTCATTTTTTAAAATTTTGAGTTCCAAATTTTCTCTCTTCCTACCTCACTTCCCCTCCCCATCTAGACAATAAATAATTCAATATAGGTTACACATGTTCAATTATGCAAAACTTATTACCATATTAGTCTTTTTGTGAAAGAAGACACAGACCCAAAGGGGAGAAAAATAAAAAAAAAATATAGAAAGTGAAAAATAGTATACTTCAATTAGACTCCATCAGTTCATTCTCTGGAGGTGTATAGCATTTTCATCATGAGTCCTTTGGAATTGTCTTGGATCATTGTATTGCTAAGAACAGCTAAGCCATTCACCCTTGATCATCATGCAGTATTGCTGGTATTTTCTCCTGGTTCTGCTCACTTTTTTTTGCATCGGTTCACATAAATCTTTCTAGGATTTTCTGAAATTGGCCTGCTCATCATTTCTTACAGCACAGTAATATGGAACTCAAATTTTAAAAACCAAATATTTAAAATGGTTTTTACATGTAATTAGGAAAAATATTATTCAAAAATATGCCTACTATTTAAATGCACATGTTGTAAGCTGCCCCACCTTTCCTGAGTACTATCCTGAACTTGCTGACTCCTCCTTCAGTAATAAATTCCAACCAAAGAAAACAAAAAATTCCAATTTTTGGAAATGGTTGGCCTACCCATATACCCCAAATAGGGAAGGAGGCAGGAGATGAAGGTGTGGCTTTGGTACCTCCAGCATCCTATTCTTTTTCCCCATTTAAGAAGTTTCCTCCCTTCCTTCTTCATGTACCCAGCCACTCCTGTTCTTCTTCTCTGATTACCTTTACTCCCTATTCCCCAGAAACACCCTCAACTTTCTTCCCCCAACAAAAAACAAACAAACAAACAAAGAGCTCTTAAGAAATACTCTGTGCTAGGTGTCGAAATGAATAGAGCACCGGCCCTGGGGTCAGGAGGACCTGAGATCAAATCCAGCCTCAGACACTTAACACAAAAACTAGCCATGTGACCTTGGGCAAGTCACTTAACCCCAATTGCCCTCCAAAAAAACAAAAAGAAAAAAAGAAATACTCTGTGGAAGGGAATCCTACTGAGCTATAAGAAATAATGAACTCAATGATCTTAGAAAAACATGGATAGATTTGCATGAAATAATGAAGAGCAAAATGAACAGAACCAAGAAAACTTTGTATATAGTAACAGCAATATTGTTTTAAGAATAACTTTGGGTAAATAAATCATTTTGACTATTGTAAATACCCACATTAACTACAAAGGACATATGAAGGAAGATGCTATCTGTATCCAGGGAAAGAACTGATAAATAGAAATACATAGAGAATAGTTTTACATATATACATACATATTCATATCTTATGGTAGCTATCTCTAGGGTGTGGGAGAGGGAAGGAAGAAAAAGAAATTTACATTATAACTTTATAATACATTTAAAAGGAATAGCAAGCTGTACATAATAGATTTTCAGTTTCATGTGCAATCATCTTTTTAAAAATTATACAGTTATGGAAATGTTTGTTTTATTCCATAAATAAAAAAAAGAAATACTCTAGTATTGGTCATTTGCCCCCTGGTGTGGATTGCTCTTTCAGAGGAGGTGGGTTACATATTTTGTGGGATAAGGGGATGCCTGCCCTCCTGAAATCACACCATCTGCCTATTCCATTAGTTCTAGCCCTGCCCTAGGGCAAATTGGGCCTCACAGAAGAGAAAATGCTTGAGAAAATATGAGCCTCCCTAGAATTTTTTACAGTTTAACTAGAACCCTCTTTTCCTAAAGGTAACAGCTGGCAAAAAGTTTTCAACTATAATACCTTTATCAGGTGCAATGGAAAGCATACTGGTTTTGGAGTCAGAAGGACATTGGTTTAAACCCTAGCTCTGCTACCTAGCACATTCATGACCTTGAAAAGTCATTTAAACTCTTTTGGTCTCAGTTTACTTATTTGTCAAATAGGAGGTTAGAGCATTTGGAATTTAAGGTCCCTTCCATCTTTAAATATGATTTTTTTTGTCTATTATAGTTGGTCCTCATACAAAGACCTTTATTTTTCACATAAATATTCTCCCAAAGATTTTTGGTTTTAATACTTGGAACATCACAATCTCCAGTGTTCTCTCAGCCCAGCCCAGGGCTCAGTACCTTACTATGGCAGAGGGCCTGAGACATGCTCAGAGAAACATCCACACCTCTGAATTGCATCAAGGTCTGGGAAGTAAACAATTAGATGATGCTTCTTTACCTTTCTGGTGCCAGCACATCCCCCACAGAGGTAAGCTGGTGATAGCAGGTCCAGACTCTCCTGAAGCTCACCAATAAATCACCTCTCATGTCCTAGAGATATCACATCACTTGGCATAAGGAAAACATTCTTCACATGACTTCATGGAGCCTGGTAGGAGAGAATTTCTCAGGTGAGTTCAACATTCCCACAATTCCTATGCTTTCATCACATTGCTATGACCCATGTCAAAGAGAATTCTTTCCCATTCTCTCTGCTCCCATCCCCCCCCCCCAAAAAAAAGTACCTTGGTGATTATGCACCAAGTTAGGATTCTAATAAACCTGACCAAGGACAAACTTCACCAGAGTCAAAGAATAATAGCACTGGAGAAGACCATCTTACTTGAAAGGTCAGGTGAAAAGCTAACCAAACACCAAATAAAAACTTGAAAATTTTCAGCAGTAGAGAGTGAAATACCCAGCTAGTGCTTGAGCAACACCCATTCACAGGCTTTCTCCCCCTACTCCAACAACACATACCTCCCTCCCCTTCAATTTTGTGGCTAGGTTGTCCCTGGGTGTAACTGATTATGCTCATTACCAAATGTGAAACCAAACAACATTCAACTCTTTTCTAAAAATGTACTGATGGGGTGGCTAGGTGGAGCAGTGAATAGAGCACCGGCCATGGAGTCAGGAGAACCTGAGTTCAAATCCAGCCTCAGACATTTAACATTTACTAGCCATGTGACCTTGGGCAAGTCACTTAACCCCAATTACCCTGCCTTCCCCCCTCCAAAAATTAAAAAAAAAACGTACTGAGTATCTACTATGTATAAAGCACTGTAAAGCCCCATGTGGGTACAAAGACATATAAAAAATGATTGCTGTCAGAGGTATGCTTGAACATCTTTGATAGTTGATTGTTAAATTTTAAGTGTGAGCAGTCACAGCTCAGAACCTACCAATCTTTAAAAATCTAGCCTTGATTTGTTGTCTTGCTAATTGTTCATACTTAAGAAGGTTGTGGAGAAAATATTAATACTGTAGATTAAACTTAAAAATGTACCATAGTTTCCTCATTTTTTTTTTTTTGGCAAGCCACCTGTTAAACATTTACAAGCACTTGGTTTCTCAAAGAGCAGCCAGTCTAGTAGAAGAGATAGTACATATACAAACAACAAAATATGATAGATTCATAAGAGAGAACAAAGTGCAATAAGCACCAAAGGAAGGCATGGTAACCTCAGGTGGGAAGATCAGAGAAAGTATCACATAAGTGGAATTTGTGCTAATCTGTGAAAGATAAATAGTATTTTGACAGGAAAAGATGGAGATAAGAAAATTTCAAGCTGAGGGAAGAGTGTAAAAGAAGTTGGAAAATCAAGACAAGACAAGCATTTATTAAGTGCCTACTCTGTGCTAAGCACTGTCCTACCTGTTGGAAATGCAAAGAAGGTACCTCTCCCCCAAAAAACAGTCTCTGCTCTCAAATCACTTAATCTCACAATCTAGTGAGAGAGACAACATCTCCCTCCTTGTAACTATGTACAAACAAGCTATATATGGGATCAGTTGAAGTTAATCAACAGAGGGAAGTCACTAGTATTAGCAGTCACTAGAGGGCATGTTTGGGGATTTGGGGATTGTCTTTGCCCATTTTGCCATTTTCTTAGCAAAAATACTGGAATGATTTACCATTTCCTTTGCCAACCCATTTTACATATGAGGAGACTGAGGCAAACAGGGTTAAATTACTTACCCAAGGTCACATAGCTGGTGTCTGAGGAAGATAAGTCTTCCTAATTTGAAGTCCAGTGCTCTATCCACTTTGCCACCCAGATTCGCAATAGGTGTTGGGGACCAATTAATGGGGACCATTAAAATTTTTTCAAAGAATCCTAAGAATTGAGAGAGACCTCAAAACTCCCAGAGCTCAATAGGAATCTTTTCAACATCGCCAGCAAGTAGTTATTTAGCTTTTTCTATAAGATCTCTACTGAAGAGGAGCCCATTACTTTCTAAGATAGCCCTTTCCACTTAAATGAAACACAATGGTTAGGAAGTTTTCCCTTATTACGAAGCCTAAATCTGCCTCCCTACAACTTCTGTTCATGGAACTGTTCTGCTCTTGGGAGCCAGAACAAAATATATCAAGTTCCTCTTCCATATGGCACCTCTTCAAGTATTTCAAAACCATTATAATTTCTCTCCTTCATATCAGGTCTTTCCAAGGCTAAACAATTCCAAGTTCTTTCAACAGATTCTCATATTGTATGGTTGGTCAATGGTTAAATATTTAACAGTAGGTTCTCTTAAAAATGCATGCACAATATGCTTTTAAGTTTTATTTGAATTATGAACAGTTTCTCCATCACTTTCTTAAGTCTAGACAAATGACAAAACAACAAATCAAGCCTTGATTTGCAGTGGTTGCTGATTTCTGAGGTGCAGTTCTCACTAAAAAATTAAAAATTGGCTTAGAGCTGGTTCCCACATACCCTTCTCCAGTCCCCCTACCATCTTGGTTGTGCCCCAGTTTGTCAATATTCTTCTGAATTTCTTCCAAAAATGTAACACCTAGAAATGAATATAATACTCCAAATATTATTTAATCAGAAAGGAGTATAGAGGGAATATCACCTTCTTCATTTTGGACACTATGCCTCTCTTAATTCACATTGCCCTTTTTGGCTGCTTAGCACTATCAACTGAGACTTTATTACAGGAACTGTCTTTAATCACACCTTAACCATTTTTGTTAAATTTTTTGAACCCTGTAAGGCAACACACATCCTTGTTGCATTTCATCTTCCATGAAAATCCTCATTTAAGATTGTTGGGATCTTTTTGGATTCTGATTCTATCATTCAATCACATCTCCCAGTTTTTTATCATCTGCAAATTTGGTATGCATACCATGTAAGCCTTAACCCAAGCCATTGCTAAAAACATCGAACAGCATAAGACCAAGGACAAATCTCTGGGACACTCTGCTGTCCTCCAAGTTGACCCTGATCCATCAACATCAACATCTTTGGATGTGGTCATTCAACCAATTCTACAACCACCTAATTACATTCATTCAAAGGCCTCTGAAGCCATGGGTTTAATCCCTCCCTCATCTCTGGTTCATCTGGCTTCTTTTCCATACAATTTGTATCTCTGCTAAGTTCATACTTCTTCCTTATAGTCTACCTAAATTCTTCTATATTCCTGTTCTGTCTATTCCTATATCATCTCATCAACATCTCTCCATCTTGTCTTCATGTATAACATGATATAGCTACACATCTACAAATATGTGTGTGTGCATGTGTATATATGTATATATGTTTGGACACACACACATATACCATATGAAATGGATCATGTATATATTTAGGCACCATTATTATCCTCATGTTAAAGATGAGAAAACTGACATTAAGTGACTTGCCCAGGGTCACATAGCTAGTAATTGTCTGAGACCAAATTTGAACTCAGGTCTCTCTTGGCTGCAGGTTCAACATTTTATCCAATGTTTATCCACGTAACTTTCTAAGACACTTTTCCAAATTCTTCATTGAAATTCAAACATACTGCATCTGTTGCCTTCTCGTGATTTTTGTTGTTATCAGTGATCCCACTTGGTATTTTATCAGCAAAGACACTTTCCTTCTCCAGTTCATTTTACTGATGAAGAACTGAGGAAAACAGGGTTAAGTGATTTGCCCAAGGTCACACATATAGGAAGCATCTGAGGCCAAATTTGAACTCAGGTCTTCCTGACTTTAGCCTCAGTATTCTATCCACTATGCTACCTAGCTGGCCAAGTCTAGCAATGCTGTCAAAAAAGCAAATGAGTTTAGCCTGGTCTTGCCTGTTATTGATGAAATCATAATGGCTCATAGTGATCACTATTTCCATTTTAAAATGCTCACAAACCATAATAATACAAGACAGAATTTTTCTCAGAATTGAAGTCAAGCCCATTGGTCTAATGTTTGAAGACTTTGTTAGCAGCCTCAGCTCAACTTCCCAAACTCCTAGTTACTGTTCTCATCAGAGAGGATTAAGAACATAGCACACTTTCATAGTCACTTCCTGCTACCTGCCATCTTCTAATTTTTTTAAAACCTTATATTTATGGAGAGCTTTAGAATGTACCTTCCCCCAGGCAACTTTGTGAGGTAGATAGTACAAGTACTATTACTTCTGTTTTAGAAACAAGAAAGCTGAGGCTCTGAAACACTAAATAACTTCCTTACAACACCAGAGGTAGGCTGATGAGTTTCCTGAAGAACAAGATAGCTCTTCTTTTTCTTCCTCATCAGAACTATCTGTGCTTATGAAATTAAAATTCCCTTCTTGAGACCTTCCCATCCAGCTTGGGCTGACTGCCCTCATAATTTTAGGCCATGGGATCCAACTTCTATTTTGCTTTGTAGCTAGCTCATCTGGTGGATGGAGCACTGGATTTAGAGTCAGAAAGACTCCAAGTCATTGCTGACCTGGGGGGTGTGTAAACCAACAGAAGTCATTTAACGTTTTGCAGCCCAGTTTCTTCATCTATAATATTAGCACCTCCCTCCCAGGGCTGTTGTTAGGATCAAATGAAATTATATTAGTAAAGTGCCTGACACATAGTAGGTGCTTACAAAATACTTGTTTCCTTCCTTTTTTGATCTAATTCCCGTCCACATTAAGACTGTTGGGACACCCTGTGTATGTAAAACAGTTTGCAAATCTTAAAGTACCATAAAAATATTAGCTATTATTATTCAGACTCTTTGAAATCAGCATTCCCCAAATCTATTCCTATGCCCATCTTTCCTTTTTTTTAAAATCACAAATTCTGAAATTGAATAATCATTTCTGTCAAAGTTCCCCATCATTTCTACTTAAGCCACCAGTTCCTTCCTATTGATTCCTCTTTGGGCCTATTCCAAAGTGGCAGCTTTCCCATGGATTCTTCCACCTTGCAAACAATATGAAATTATTATCAAGTCAGGTCAGGAAAGTATCCGCTGAAGAGGGAGAATTTTGGCAGATGTTCAACTAATTAAAGTCCTTTCTTACTATTGCCAAGTCAGTGGAACTTCCCAAACTCCTAGTCTATTTCCTACTTCAGTTCAGGGTGTCTTTAGTCTACTACCACAATATTGCTTTTGTTGGTGTCTCTATTCATCTTCACCTAGGGGTGTGCTTGAACTAGTTCAGATGGGCTTATGAGAGTAGATTGGTAACTTTTCAGTATTTGCAACTCAGAAATTGGCAAAGGCTACAAGGAAGGGCTTAACGTTTTGTTGATTGTCTAGACTTTAGAAACTGATGGGAAAAAATGTTAATATCATGTGTTAAACTTAAAAGTGTGTCTTACATACTTTTTGTGGGGAGAGCCCGTTGTTAAATGTTCACCAGA
The DNA here is from genome assembly GCA_011680675.1 of Gymnobelideus leadbeateri. Classification (NCBI taxonomy): domain Eukaryota; kingdom Metazoa; phylum Chordata; class Mammalia; order Diprotodontia; family Petauridae; genus Gymnobelideus; species Gymnobelideus leadbeateri. The sequence goes on from WOXC01002786.1 coordinate 205,323, forward strand.
AAACCAGATGTCTCCTATATGTTCTTTACAATGTCTGACTCACCACCACCTTCAGTTCTTGAATTTCCTCATGTGAGGAATATCTTCTCAAAATATAGTACTAAGGTACAATACCCTCTCTTAGCTGTAGTTCTTGCCAAGTGTCAATGTTACCTGTGAGATCTAATTTGCCTCCCTTCATTAGGATCTCTAGTGCATCTTCCTTATTACCCATACTTTCAGCCTTCATGAAAAGCTCTTGGGGGGTGGCTAGGTGGTGCAGTGAGTAGAGCGTTGGCGCTGGAGTCAGAAGGACCTGAGTTCAGATCCGACCTCAGACACAACTCACACACAAACAAAAACCTAGCCATGTGACCTTGGGCAAGTTACTTAACCTTAATTGCCCTCCAAAAAAAGGAAAAAAAAAGCTCTTGGAAGGCATCAGTGTAATTCCTACCTGATATCTAGTTCACCTGGTTTGTTACATTTTTTTTTTATCTGTACAAAGACTTATGAAGTCATATAGTTAGATTTTTTTTTAGTCTTGTGAATTACTGGCTGTCTCTCTTGATATACTTCTTATAATATACATTCTTCTACAGTCTTACAATTTATTCCTATATTCTCTGTGACACTTAGCAGTGTGTGGGCAATTTTCTCTCTCATCTTCATTTTCATATGAAAGCCCCATTGGTAAATATTCTCAAGACCCTAGGAAAATATTGATTGAGTAGCAGGATGATAGTATCATTAGGAATATTAATATTTTACTGGCATGTAGGATGAATTGAAAAGAGGATAGACTGACTAGAAATAGGGAGACTGTTTAGCAGATATAAAATAACACAGAGTTCTAAGTAGGGTATAATAAACAGAGCTGTGTTCCATGACATAAACAATACAATTTAGAGATGGGCTTCCTCCCCAACTCTGAGCAGCCACATCCCAGGTGAGCTTCCTCTTAGTCACCTTTGGATTTGAGATTTTGAGTGGCCTTATATTAGAGGACACTTTCTTCTCACAGTGGCTATACCTATCCCTCCCATTCCCCTTCCCCCATGATTTTCCAATAGCCAGTCCTTTTAGCAGCTACAAGACAGATAAATACAGCACCCAGAAAGGCTGCTAGCATAGGTTCCCTCTTGATCTGGTCAGACAGGAAACACACTAAGACAGCTTCAAAGGGGTTAATAATATTACTTTATTCTAGTCTGGTCTTCTCACAAGGGTTGCTGATAATGGGAGTACCAACTCCTACAGCATTCCTTAATCACCCTTCTTGCAGGGGCCAGCAAGAAGGGAGAGCAACTACCCCTATGTCTCAATGAGGTCAGTTAAGACAGGCACAGCTTGTGCACTTCCCTAAATCCCCTCAAATCTCAATGGGGGCCAGTTGAGGCAAACATAGATACCCCCAAGCCTTGATGGGGGCCAATGAAGGCACACACAGCATTCTAACTTGTGCATTCAACCCTAAGGGTTCCCCATGCTTTCCCCAAGGGTTAGCCAGTGCCCACTTGCTTTATAGGGCAACAGATAAAAAAGGCATATTGCCAGCAATAGCCTCACAAGTTTACATCACCTCATCCCTATATTTCATTATGCAGTCGCAGTGAATGTTTATAATCTAAACACAAATGTTTATATTATTTATCATCGTATAATGCTACACAAGCATGGTGGAGGTGTTCTAAACCATGATTGTGAGAACTCATATCTAATACCTGGGAACAAGAGATTGCTATAGCTATGGATCCTGGGAAACTGAATTCTAAGAATTAATAACAAAAATTCACTTTACACACATTTACACCTTAGTTACAGCAACAAAGAAACTTCATGATATCCCAGTGTACACTTATTCCATCTCACCACCTGAGGTAATATTCCTAGTGAACTCCCCTCCCTTATCACTTTAATATGAGTTGATGATCTGTGATGCAACAATAGTTGAGCTCTGATAAGATTCAACCCCTAATTTCCTTAAATAAGTTACATCATTTCTCTTTGCCTTGATTTTCTCATGGGCAGAATGAGTAGTTACTTAGACCTATGTTACTCCCAGAGGTATTCTATAGTTATATGATTTAATTAACAAATTCCTTTGAGTATTGAGCAGTATTGGCAATAAGCATTTCTTGTGCTATCCCTCATCTCTGCCTAGTGCTTTCCCTGACTTCTTTTAAATCCCAATTAAAACCTTAGCTTTTAGACTGTTTCTTTCCAGGTCAAAAGGAAAAGGTCTAGATATGGACATATATACATTTTGGGAAATTATAATTAATAACAAGTGTTTCATCTCATTTGAAAATCTTTCTCAATCCCTCTTGAGAGCCTTCCCTTTCTTAAATATTTCCTTTTTATCCAGTATATGACTTGTTTGTATATATTTGTTTCCTTCCTTGTTGTCTCCTTCATTAGATTGTAAGCTCCTTGAGGGAGCTTGACTGTCTTTTGCTTAGCACAACACTGGCACATAGTAGGTGATTAATAAATGTCTACTGACTGACCGAATGGTTCAGTAGAAAGATGGATGGATTCAGAATAAGAGTCACTAAGTTCAGATCCTGGCCTCTGCCAGTCACTATTTATGTGCCCTTGAGGAAGTTAGTTCCCTTCTCTGGACCTCTGACTCCTTGTGTATTAAATGAGGGGGTGGAAATAAAGGAACCATAAGGTTCTTCTCAGCTCTAAATCTAGGATCCTATGATATGAACCATTCCTCACTGATGCACTCATATGAATGGATGGTGCTCCTTGTCAGAAATTTTCAGAAAAGGAAAAAAATGCAAATGACTCCTTTTTTATTTATCTTTTCTTATTTTTTTTTACCTGTCCACCACTCCCCATTTCCTCTGACCCATCGGGAAGGGGAGAAGAGAGGCTATTTGTCTTTTATTAATGAAAACATCACAGCCAAAATTTGGAAACTTTATTCCTTTAATTTCTTTCCCTTGCTTCTATACAATTTGAAATTGTTATTAAAAACTTTGATGGCCGTTTAATTCATTTTTCTGACTGAATGTGTGGTGCATGATTGAGAGATGGGAAGCCAAAACCAACAGCAATAGATTTTTTCCCAAGTAAAATCAGGATGGGGGTAAAGCCAATGAGATAGAGAACATTTGCTATTAATAATAATTTTCCAAAGTGCATATGTGTTCACATCGTACCTTAGACCCTTTCCTTTTAACCTGGGAGGGATAGATAAACTTATGATGAAACAGATCTTAAAGCTGAGCAATATAAAGGGTTGGCGCAGCTTTTCCTGAGGTTAACTTGGCACCAAGCAGTTGAGGCTGTGTTGGCTCCTAATGGTCCTGCTTAGAACTAAGGATCCCTGGCACACACATACACATACAGATACCACACACACACACACACACACACACACACACACACACCATAGAGCTACTACTTTTCCTGGACCCTACCCTACTTAAGAAATGTCCTATTCCCAAATGGGGGGTTTAGACCTAAATGTTTTTGTTACAAGGGGAGGCTGGGTAAAGGAGTATATCTCCCAAAGGACTACAATGTACAAAAAGCATCAATAACACTTCCTTATCTAAAGATAAGTCTTTAGATAAATAAGTTCTTATTAGATTGGATCAGATCTCTTTATAGAAAGCAGCTTTCTTACTGCTAATGAACATTGCAGCATATCTGACTTTTAAAAGACTCTGGGAAAGATGGCTGTTTATGGTCTTTTCCTGAAAGAAAATGGAAAATATTATCCCCTCACAAAAAGTTTTGTGCCTAACAGAATCCCTTTTACCAACCAATTTAAAGCCACATGCAAGTTTTATCTTCTCCATTCTCAAGTTCAAAATGTTGAAAGTCATGGGTGAGACATACTTGAGCATTTTATTTTCTAATTAAACAAACTCCAAACTCAAGGGAGGGACAATAAGAGAAAGGGACAGGTGACAATGGAAGATTATCAGGGGAACTTCAAGGAAAGGTAGATAGAGAAAAGTAGAAGAAAGATGATGATTCTCTGGGACTCCTCTCTTCCAGTCTCTCTCCCACCTACCTTGCCCAACTTTGGGGCCCTTGAGTATTTTCAGCATGAAGTCTCTCCAAAACCATCACTCTATAGCAAAACATGATGCTAGAGATGTGGTTTATAATTTAAACTCATAAATGATCATTTCACATTACACAGACATTTCCTTGCCAACTAGAAACTGAAATCACATCATAAATGCTATCTGGATTTGATCATAGCTAACCCCTTCCTCACAGACAAGGGAAGAAAGGAAAATGGGTCTGGCACTGAGGAAGGTTCTGGCATAAACATTCCACAGACATAGCTGAATCAACACAAATTGAATGGCTTACCAGGACCTTGGCTTTCAGGAGCTGTTCTATTGCCATCAGAGGGGCTCTATTTATTTAGCTTGTCCTCTGGAAACTGAAATTGAATCTCCCTGAGTTCCCCTTGGATCGTTTTTCACTTCTTTTGCCACATTGCTTCCTTCTTCCTATGTGCTTTTACAGTTAGATCACTGGAGTAGAATTCAATGCAAAATGACTACAATTCGATTGACAAAATTGTCCCCATATTTGATATCTATTAGTGATAAAAAGACAAAAAAATGAAAACCCCTATCCTCAAAGAGCATTATTTTATGGACAGACAACTTATATGTGTGTGTATGTATATATGTATGTATGTACATATATATATATATGTATTTACAAAATAAATACAAAGTACCTGGGTATGGGGAAAGGGAGATGAGTCATTTAGCCATTAGGATGACTAAGAAAGGCCTGTCATGTCATAGGTTGTGTTTAAGTTGAGTTATGAACAAACCTGGAGATCCTAAGAGGTAGAGTTGAGGAAGGTGTGCATTCTATAGCCTGGGCAGAAAGAGAGAGACAGAAGGTGAGATACTGTGTGTGAGAAACAGCAAGAAAGCCAGTTTCTTGTGGAATTGAATGCTGTCAACTGTAAGTTTATATATATATATATATATATATATATATATATATATATATATATATATATATATACATATATATACATATATATATGTATATATATATATATATATATATATATTTTTTTTAAGCAATTGGGGTTAAGTAACTTGCTCAAGGTTACACGGCTAGTCATTATTTATGCATGGGTGCTCATTTTCTGAGGCCGGATTTGATCTCGGGTCATCCCAACTCCGAGGCTGGCACTCTTACTCACTGCGCCACCTAGCCACCCCTTTTAGGGCAATTGGGGTTAAGTAACTTGCCCAAGGTCACAGGGCTAGGTTTTTGTTTGTGTGGGTTAAGTGTCTGAGGTCGGATCCGAACTCAGGTCCTTCTGACCCCAGGGCCGGCGCTCTACTCACTGCGCCTCCTAGCCGTGGTCTTTTCCTGAAAGAAAATAGAAAATATTATCCCCTCACAAAAAGTTTATTTATAAATTTATAAATAAATAAATAAATGGGAGAAAAAAGAAAAAAGAAAACATTTTCAAATTAAGGCCAATTTCATTGCACTGAAATGTTAAGGATATCAATCCCAGGTGTGCTATAGGGTGTGCTCAATGTGCCGAGGCACAGACTGATGACTTCCCAAAAGGGTATTTTGTGTCTCATTTTAAAATTTCATATATTTTTAGCAAAATTTAGTCACTAATTTTGTAAATTAAATTTAGTTATGTTTTGCTTTTTTTTAGTCTGATTGATGAATAAAAATAATTCCTTTTATGATTCTTCTGATTGTAATTATTCGATAAGTTAAGACATTTGCTCAAGGGGCAGAGTCAAGAAGGCGGAGTAGAAACAGCTCTTCTGCACAGCTCTTGCTCCTACCACCTCCAAATTCATATAAAAGGGCACTCTAAACAACCTCTGGAGCTCCAGAACCCACAAAATGACACAGAGAAGCTAACCTCCTGCTGAGGACAACCCAGCATCCCAGCAGCCCAGCCGGGAATGGCCAGCACATTGCTCTGGGAGCTGAGTCCAGGACCAAGTGAGTCATAAGTCAGAGGTTTTAGCCCCAGGGCAGCAGACTAGCAGCCAGCTGGAGAGACTCTAGAACACCAGCAGCTGTGGTGTTTGCAGAATTACCAATACATAGATGTCATGGACAAAGTAAGAGGTCAGTCTGATATGGACTTTGGGACTGGTTGGGAGAGTGTGTCAGCTTTTTTCCCTGGGGGTGAGAAGCCACTGAGTAGCCAGCGCAGCTTGCACCATGTTGCCACTTTGCAGCTTCAGTTCCTGCCCTGCAGTGATCAGTATGGGGGAGGGGGAGCGGTGATTGCTCTTGCTTTAACCTCCCTGGACATGGATTGCATTCTGGGGTGGAGGTCTTGGAGTGTGTGACCAGCTTGCCAGAGTATGGTGAAGCTTCAGAGAGGGCACCCAACTAATACCTCCAGCTGCTGAGAAAACCCCAGCGTTTTGGACAGAAGCTCCCCTGGCTGGTGGCAGAGTCCTACTGTGGCAACAAGCCCAAAAGTCAGGTAATTGAGTGGCAACATGGCTAGGCAAAGGAAACAAAATAAACAGAAAAATTCAACATTAGACTCCTATTTGGGGGGCAAAGAGGATCAAAGCATAGAACAGGAGGTCGACTGGGAGGTCAGAACTACTGCACCAAAAGCCCCAAATGAAAACACAAGCTGTTTACAAGTCATAGAGGACCTTAAGAAGCAGACAAGAGAAGTGGGGTGAAAATTGGGAAAAGAAATGAGAAAGATGCAAGAAAAGTATGAAATGAGAGTCAATAGCCTGACTGAGGAAAATAACACCTTAAAAAATAGACTAATTCAAGTGGAAAAAGAGGCTCAAAAAGGCAATGAGGAGAAGAATGCCTTAAAAAGCTGAATTTGCCAGATGGAAAAAGAATCTCAAAAGCTCATTGAGGAGAATCACTCCTTCAGAATTGGACTGGAGCAAATGGAAGCTAGTGACTTTATGAGAAATCAAGATGCAATCAAACAAATGAAAGAATAGAAGGCAATGTGAAATATCTCATGGGAAAAACAACTGACTTCGAAAATAGATCCAGGAGAGATAATCTAAAAATTATTGGATGACTATGAAAGTCAAAGAAAGAATCTAGAAATCATCCTTCAAGAAATTCTCAAGGAAATTTGCCCTGATGTTTTAGAAGCAGAGGGCAAAATAGAGATTGAAAGAATCCACATATCACCTCCTGAAAAAGATACCCAAAAGAAAACTCCTAGGAATATTGTAGCCAGGTTCCAGAATTCCCAGATCAAGGAGAAAATATTACAAGCAGCCAGGAAGAAACAATTTGAATACTGTGGAAATGCAATCAGGATGGTGCAAGATCTGGCAGCTTCTACACTGAGGGACTGAAGGGCATGGAATATAATATTCTGGAGGGCAAAGGAGCTGAGATTAAAACCAAGAATCACTTACCCAGAAAAACTGAGTATCATGTTTCAGGGGAGAATATGGTCATTCAGTGGAATAGAGGACTTTCAAGCATTCTTGAGGAAAAAACCAGAGTTGAATAGAAAATTTGACATTCAGACACAAGAAGCAAGAGATGCTTGAGAAAGTAAATAGGGAAAAGAAATCAAAAGGAACTTGTCAAAGTTGAACTATTTACAGTCCTACAGTCCCAGTAACCTGAATTAATTTCTTTAAGTATTGGCTGATTTGATCTCCTTACTGTCCACGGGACTCTCAAAAGTCTATTCTAATACCAAAATCAGAAAGCATCCATGCTGCAGCACCCAGCTTTCCTTAGAGTCCCACTCTCATAGCTATATATCACTACTGGAAAAACCATAGGTTTGATTAAGTATAGGCTTTTGTTTGCAAGGTGATGTCTGCTTTTAAGAATGCTGTCCAGATTTGACATAGCTTTCCTTCCAAGGAGCAATCTCTTTTTAATTTCAAGACTGCAATCACTGTCTGCAGTTTTCCTTGAGCCCAAAAATATGATATCTTATACTGCTTCCATTTCTTCTCCCTCCATTTGTCAGAAAGTAATGGGACCAGTTACCATGATCTTTTTTTAATATTAATCTTCAAACCAGCTTTTACAACTTTCCTCTCTCTCCTCATCAAGAGATTTCTTAATTCTTCACTTTCTGTGATCTGAGTGGTATCATCTGCGTATCTGAGATTATTTATATTCCTCCCTGCAACCTTTACTCCAGTTTTTCATTTCATCCAGCTCGGCATTTCACTTAATATATTCTGCATATAAGTTAAACAAATAAGGTGGCAATATGCACCCCTATTATACTCCTTTCCCAATCTTAAACAAATCAGTTGTTCCACATTCACTCTTAACTGTTTTTTCTTAACCAGCATACAGGCTCCTTAAGAGACAAGTAAAATAATCTGGTACTCCCATCTCTTTGAGGACTTGCCACATTTTGTTGTCTTGTTTTAACTGATTGTATAGAGCTTCTCCAAAACCTTTGGCTTCACTATATATAATCAATCTGATTTCTATATTGACCATCTGATGATGTCAGTCTGTAGAGTTGCCTTTGGGTTGTTGATAAAAAGTGTTTGCTGTGACCTATGAGGGCTACTTCATTTCTTCTGAAGGATTCTTGCCCACACTATTATATAATGATCACCTGAATTAAATTCACTCATTCCCATTCATTTAAGTTCACTGACACTCAAGAAGTTGATGTTTAATTTTTCCATCTCCTATTTGACTACATCCAGCTTACCTTGGTTCATATATCTTACATTACAGGTGTCTTATGTAATATGGGTCTTTACAGCACTGGATTTTCTTTTCACCACCAGACACATCAACAATTGAGCTTCCTTTCAGCTTTGACCCAGCCACTTCATCAGTACTGGAGCTACTTGTAGTTGTCCTCCACTCTTCCCAAGTGTTGTATTGGACACCTTCTGACCAGAGGGGCTCATATTCCTATATCATATCATTTATTATTTTAATACTATTCATGGGGTTTTCTTGGTAAAGATACTGGAGTGGTTTGCCAGTATGTGACCTGTCCATCTTGGGTAACCCTGCACAGCATTGTTCATAGTTTAATTGAGTTACACAAGCCTCCTCTGCCACAACAAGGCATTCATTGATCCAGGAGATTATCAGACCTGCACCTTAGAAAATCACTTTAGTGATTGGAAGGAGAATGGATTAGAATGGGTAGAGACTTAAGGAAGTCAGTCTCACCAGCTAACTATTACAATTATCCAGGTATGAGATGATAAGGACCTTCACTTGAGTAGTAGCAGTGTCACAGGAGAGAAGAGGGTGTATTCAAGAGAGATGTTGCAAAGATAAAATTGAAAGTGCTTGGCAACAAATTGGATATGGGGGGGGGGGGAGCATGAAAGAAAGTGAGGAGCCCAGGAAGACTCCTAGGCATGAAGTTGAGGGTTTTGGAGGAAAGCATTGTCCCTTGAAGTAATAGGGAAGGTAGGAGGTGGGAAGTATTTAGGGGAAAAGATACATTTTGGACATATTAAGTTTAAGATGTCCAGTTCAAGAAATCTGAAAGGCAGTTAGAGATGCAAGATTGGAGTCAGTAGAGAAATTAGGGCAGGACAGGTAGATATGAAAATCATCATCATAGAGGTGATAATTAAATTCATGGGAGTTGGTGAGATCATCAAGTATAGTGTAGAGTGAAAAGAGAAGAGGATGCTGGACAGAACCCTGAGGGTCACCTGTGATTAGAGGGCATGGTCTAGAGGAAGATCTGGCAAAGGAGACAAAGAGGGACACCTCGGATAGGTAGAAGAAAAACGAGTCTTCCCAGTTTCTTCTGAAACTGTCCATTTCATCATTTCTTATGTCACAACAATATTCCATTATATTCATATGCTATAATTTGTTTAGTCATTCCCCAACAGGGAGGCACTCCCTTGGTTTCTAGTTCTTTGCCATATGGAAAGAGCTGCTATAAATATTTTTGTACATATAGGTCTTTTTCCTCTTTTTGTTTGCTCGCTTTAAGGGATAGGCCTAATAGTGGTATTGTTCCATCAAAGAAGATGCACATAAACTGGTTTCTTTTCACTGGTACATGGCTAGCCTTGACCAGTTCTTTTAACAATTTAAATAACTTTAAAAAATTATTCATTTTGAACTTAAATACAAAAAGACAAAAAAAAAGAGAGAAAATTTTCATGTCCACGGCACAACATAGAAGATTTAATATAAAACCATGACTTTCCATTTCAGACTGTTTACTTTTTTCTGAAAAACTATGTAATAAATGCTACATATTGTTTTCAAAACCATCCTGCTTTTTTGTTCTTCCTTCTATGTTTTCTTTTGTTCTCTGCTGTGTACTTTTTATTTTTTAAAATTCAAATAGCTTTTTAACACAGTGTCCAGCACATAGTAGGCCTCAATAAACGTTTGTTAACTAACAATTCCTAAAGGTATATCTAGACTTAGCATCCTTGCATTTTGCATTCTATTGATTCTGTTATCCTTCCCATTTAGAATGTAAACTCTTTTACTTTACAGAGATTGTTTCATTTATATCTTTGTATTTCTAGGCCTCATCACAGTAAGCCCTTAATAAATGCTTATTGACTGATTAATTGACCAGTCTCTCTAGGCTTCAATTTTTTTATCTATGAAATAAGGGAGTTGCACTAGATGGCCTCTAAGGTACAATCATGTCTGTTAAGGCTTGTTTTGAAAACCTGAATTTGTCTCAACATATTAGGAAACAATGAATTTTGTGTTTGTTTATATGTAAGTTCATCTGCAAGAAGCAGTAATAATGAAGAAATCATGACTCACAAACTACAATCCTTCCAGTTCCCACTTCCACAAGCAAATTAAATATTTTTTCAAGATGAAGTGCCATATTTATTGTATAATCTGCTTCAGTAGGAGCAGTGAGCAGAGGAGGGCTAGTCTGTATTCCTGCTCACCACCACCATCTTCTGCCATGGCCTCTGGCCCCAAAGGACCAAAGTTTGGGCCTGTCCAGCCTAGATTTCCCCAGCCTAGGCCCATTGGAACCAAGATCCAGGCCAAGAAGCAGCCCAAGGCCCACACATTGCAGACGCCATCACTACTTATTGTAGTATTTATGTATTCCTTAACCATTTAACATGCATAAACTGTGCTATCATTTGGGTTAGTTTCCTATTCTTTTTTTTATATGACTGACAAAGTTTTTGAATATTGTACCCCAACTCCATTTTCTCCATAAGCCCTATGGTTTTTAATTGGACAATTTTGCATAGTACAATGATGCTTAGGAACACATATTTCATGTTATAGCAAAACACCACCTTTCAGCTCTAAATCTGTGCTACTAGATATGATCTGTAATGCAAGTGAGGTATTGCCCTGCTTTAGGAGGCATAGTGATCCTAAAAAACATAGAACCAGATGTTTTAGGGGAAAACTCAGTTTGGGAGACTGTGTATAGGCAACTAAGATAGGCTTGCAGAGAGTTCTGTGAAAAGGAATGGAAAAAGTGAGACAGAGAGAGAATGAGTTGTGGAGTTTTAGAGAAGGGATTCATTCTTCATCTTGATAGAAAGACATATTGGATGGTGTCAGTATCCCTAACTTGTTTCCTCCCCAACATCCATTAAGACTGTAAGAACCACTGATTACAATGGTACAATTATGTGAAATGTGGCCACTGTGCTATAGACTGAATCAGTTTTGGATGAGAGTGTCCTCAGAGACATGGTTCTTTCCCTGTAACTCAAAGCCATTGGGGAAGGTACTGGTTGACATCACCTTCTCTTTGAAATCCAAACAGAAAGCCTCTTCCTGCTGTCTATAGTAAGATAATTCACTGGCTGCTGTACTTTTCCTGTCTCTGATGATCAGTTCCTAACCTTATTGAGTTAATTTTCTTTTTTCTGTTTTGATTCATTCTCCCTGATACATAGGGCAGCTAAGTAGCACAGTGGATAGACTTCCAGCCCTGGAGTCAGGAAGACTTTCTCCTGAGTTCAAATCCTGCCTCAGACACTTAATAGCTGTGTGGCCCTGGGCAAGTCATTTAACCCTATTTGCCTTAGTTTCCTTATCTGTAAAAAAAATGAGCCAGAGAAGGAAATGGCAAACCACTCCCAAATCTTTGCCAAGGAAAAAACAAACAGGGTCATAAGAGTCAGGACTGAAAATGACTGAATAACAACAATCCTGATACATAAAAAGACTTTAGCATGATAGCTTTGGTTACCATGTAGAGTAGAGGGGAAGTTCAGTGGGTCTGGAATAAAAGAAATAGAATACCCAAACACTCTGCTCAGGGCATTAGAAGCTGGCCTTGAAAGAGCCTGATTGCTGGCATGTGCATTGAAGGGGCCGTTTCCCAAATTCAGAACATGCACAGCTATTCTGTGACTATTTTCTGTTGGTTTACTGAGGGGTGATAAGCCTTTTAGTTGACTGATGAATCAAAATTGAGCATGCATACAAAAGTCTTGACCAGAAAAAAGTTCTCTCTCTCCCTTTCCTTCTCTCTTTTTCCTTTTTTCTTTCTGTTTCATCTAGATACGTTTTATCTATTGATATTTACAGTATTAATATTGATGAGGTTTAAGTTCTGGGAATCTTCCCACTTAATGAGGAATTTTCCTGGCCATAAGTCTTTCATTATTGTTAGGCCCAAATCTCTGTTACTCTTAACCTAACCTACTCCTCCATTTCCAGCTACTTCCCACCCTTGATCCTATCAAACTATCTATACCCAAATCTGCTATCCTTAAACGACTCTGGCCTTCCATTGTCTGTCATCCAGAGGTAGTCTTCAACTATTTCCCACCCTTAATCCCATTCCTGTAGTCTGACCTCAGTTCCTCAAGATCATTCTTAGACTCCTCCTTAAGACCTTTCCTAAACCCCTCCTCTATACCACCCCTATATCCCTCCCACAGTATTTCTGTATATGAGATCCATCTTGTCTCCATGAAGGTGCTGAGATTAGATCTAGCACAGATTCACTCTGTGTCAGATTGTTCTGGTCTGCTTGTCAATACAAGTTCATAAATACTTAGGCTTCTTAAGAGTCTGCCCATTATGGTGAATCTTTAATAAACTTTGTTTTACTTTGGCTGAGAGAAGGCTTGAGTCAAATTCATTCAGCAGGACTCAGAGTGTTGGTATTTTGGGGTCTTGAGCACCCCTAAGCCCCTAACCTCAACAATATTGCAGTACTAAAAATAAAAACTAATTAAAAAAATAAGTTTATTAATTTAAAAATAATAATAATAAACCCATTACATGTTAAATATTTTTCAGAAAAAAATTATATTTTCAAAAACAATAAAAATTAGTGAGAAGAGTGGCATGGTTTTACATACTTTTGCACATTTCTTTAATATCTGGTTTATTAGACAAATGGATTATCCTATTTGCTTCTACTTTTAATTTGTTGTGAAGCTGTTTTAGTTGAAGTATATGGAGAAAATTTGGCCTCATGTGGATAGGTTGTTAGAAATGGGAGAAATATTTTAATAGGAAATAATATCTTAATATCATTATGAACATAGTTTTGACCTCAAGGACCCTCTGAAGGGGTCTCTGGGACCCACATGGTTCCTCACATGACACTTTGAGAACCACTCTGTTAGGGATAAGGGGATAAGGACTTGACCTGTACATTCCTTGCTATATAGTGAGTTCCCAGTAAGGAACTTCCTCTACCAATACAGGTTGGTACCTTCTCTACTTAATAGGCTGAGAGTGTTTCCCAGAGGAATGAAAAGTTAAGTGATGGAAAAGTTAAATGATCAGGCTCATATAGCCAGTATGAGTTGAAGAGCATAATTGAGAGAGACAGAAGATCCCCGAAATTAAAACTTGGAAGTGGATTTTATTACCTTGGGACTGCCGGGGTTACATGGCTACCCAAATCAGACAGTGCTAGCACAGACCATGTGCCAGTTTTTAAAGAGATTCAATAACCAGGTTATGTAACCAAAAACTACAATCAGTGATTGGTCAGCGTACATTTGAATTTCCTGTGCCCTCGAAGTTTACCCTAGGCTGAGGGACAGGAACCCAGAATGGGTGGAGATGGGCTAACACCTGGTAGGGTTGTGGGGTGGAGGCAAGGAAAAGAATAGAGCAGGGATTTTACCCTAGACTGAAACTCTTGACACAGATCAATTAGAGGAGGGGAAGGGTGGAGTCTCCTGCTTACAGATCAATTAAGGGAAGGGGAGGGTGGAGTTGTGCTCAACAGAGTTAGAGGCAAGAAGCCAGGTCTTCCAGACTATAAGGACAGCTTTTGGTCCATTACACTACATTGCCTCTCTTATCTGAGCTAAATCCCATAGTTCCCTGCATCTTGCCCAGCTAATCTTAAGATAATCCCTTTAAAAACTTCTCCAAAATTTTTGATCAGCTTGAAGTTGCCAAAATTTATTAATATATTCAATTAATGGTTTATTACTTTTCCTTAGTCCCAATGTCAATGTGGTAGCAATCTTCTACATATGTCCAAAGATTAAAAGGGATTCAGCCTTGAAGCTTCAATATTTACCTAAAAGGGATTTCCTTCATACATTAGCATCTTCATCCAATCAAATCCTCACTCTTACCCCACCCACTATGTTCCCATTATCAATTTCTATTTGCTCCTAATCAATAGAAAGGTTTGGAATTGGATCTTAAACTCTCACTGGCCAAGAAAAGTTAATGTTTCCTTCCATCATACCTAAGAAATGAGAGGTAAAATAATCACAGGCTCCATTATACAGGAAATTAGTTCTACAATTAATCATTCCTGCAAAGACTATTCCTTCTGGGTTGCCATACATATGGCAGCTAGATGACTCAGTGGATAGAGTGCTGGGCCTAGGGTCATGAAGATCCTTCTTCCTGAATTGAATTCTGGCTGGAGATGCTTACTAACTATAATGACCATGGGCAAGTCACTTAACCATGTTTGCCTCAATTTCCTCATCTGTAAAATGAGGGAAGGAAATAGCAAACCATTCCAGTATCTTTGCCCAAAAAACACCCAAATGGGGTCATGAAGTGTTGGACAGGACTGAAAACACTCAACAACAAAAACCCTCAAGGAGGTTCCAACTAGTGAGGGAAGACAATATACAAATGGAAAATGTACCCGTTCCTGTACCTAATGGAGAAAATAGACATCTAAAAAGAACGGCAGCTCAGTAAGAATGAAGAAATGATTATCATGGACCCCCTCCTTAAATAGAGGTTTTGAAGCTCAGGGCTACTCCCTCCAGAGGCACAAAGGGTCCTAATGAGGGAAAACATGAACAGTTTTTTTTGCTTTGCTTTGCTTTGAGTTTTTGAAAGTTACATACTAAATTGACCATAGAGATTCACAGACTCAACTACAGTCCTCTTCTTCTGCTATACAATGTATATGGAAATGTTTGTCCAGTAAGTTCAGAATGAAAAAAAAATTAAATAAAAAAAATGAATGTAAGCTCTTTGAGGGAAGGAACTGTTTCACTTCTGTAATTTTTTTTTTTTTAGGTTTTCCTATTCTGACCTTAACAAAAATGATCCAAACATTAATAGGAGTCCTTAGTTCTACCGTAATGAATTTCTCCAACTACATGGATTCCACATTAAACTGTGAATCTCTCCAGGTACAGCTTGTTGTTCCTTTCATGTATATAACAAATTCTACACATACACAGCTCTTAGGCTGAATGCAGAGGACACACTATTACCCTCAGATTCCCCCTTTGTATCCAGTTCCAAAGCAGTACATGGTCTAAATGTGAACCAGAAACTTAGGTGAACTTAGATAAACTCTGTGCTTAAGTTACCAACTGCCTTCCCCCAGAGGTTTAGCAGCCAGAAACAAATAAAACAAAGGGAAACCTCAGACCACTGCAGCCTCATAGCCTCATCTGACTGTTCATTTCCATTCTGGACCATGAACT
The DNA here is from genome assembly GCA_011680675.1 of Gymnobelideus leadbeateri. Taxonomy (NCBI): domain Eukaryota; kingdom Metazoa; phylum Chordata; class Mammalia; order Diprotodontia; family Petauridae; genus Gymnobelideus; species Gymnobelideus leadbeateri. Next base: position 221,153 of record WOXC01002786.1, read on the forward strand.
TCCTAAACAAGATAATATTTTTAAAGCACTTAGCACAGTGCTTAGCTCATGATAGATGTTTTGGTGTTGTTTTTCAGTCATGTCCAAAATCCCATTTGGGATTTTCTTGGCAAAGATTCTGGAGTGGTTTATCATTTCCTTCTCTAGCTCATTTTATAGATGAGGGACTAAGGCAAACAGGGTTAAGTGACTTGCCCAGGGTCACATAGTAAAAATATGAGGCCAGATTTTAACTCAGGAAAAGGAATCTCCCTGACTTCAGGGAGATTCTTTGGCACTCTATCCACTGAGACACCTAGCTGACAATTATATACTAGCAACAGATGCACTGCAAACCTACCTAAAATACCTCCTCTTACCTGAAATAGGTGCAATTAGAGTAAGTATGTGGCTCTATTTGTTCCTTTGACTGAAACACATTGCTAACAAGAAAGGGATGGGTAGATAAGTAATACAAAAATGCTCCTGAATAAGAAAAGTTCTAGGTGGAACGAGTCTTCAATAGTATTACATGTGGCTGCTGAGGACAATGAAAATGAAGGTCATTGGATTTAGTTTAGTTTTTTGGGTTTTTTGGGGTTTTTTTGCTTTTTGGAAGGCATTTGGGGTTAAGCAACTTGCCCAAGGTCACACAGCTAGGTTTTTGTTTGTGTGTGCGTTAAGTGTCTGAGGCCGGATCCAAGCTCAGGATCTTCTGACTCCAGGGCCAACACTCTATTCACTGAGCCACCTAGCCGCCCCGGATTTAGTTTAGTTTTACAAGGAGAAATTCCTTGAGAATAGCTTTTCTATAAAATGGAAGAAGTCCTGTACAAATGACATTCTCTTTCAAGAAAATTTGAGAGCAAAAGAAAGGGAAAAAATATGACAGTTGTGAGAAGGGACAACCAATTCCTACAAAAGCCTATTTTTCAAAATATTGAAACCCTTAGGCATATTTGAAGGTAGAGAGGAGACCGTAGAGTGAGAAAGATAGATATAAAAGCACTGACTTTTCATTCATTGCAGTACACAGAATAGTATAATTGGCAATGTTTTCAACTCTTAGCACTAGTTTTTTTTTCTATCACCCTCTTATGCCTTCAGGATTTTCTAATATGTCCCCTCTTTTTTGAAATCCTCCTCCATTAGCCTTTATTGCTCAATAAGATTTTCCCATGGGCCAAAATGTTCAAACCAAAAAATCAATAATAACTCTAGATTTACTTAGAAAAATGGTATGAGTGCTAGGGGACATTTCAGGGTGCTCTCTGGAGAGCCTTGCTGTATTGACTGACTTGTTTTATAAGTAATAAAGTATTCATTTTAATTACAAGATTCTTATAGAAGGGACATTAATAAACTGAGGGTAGTGTAGACTGTAGAAGATGGCCAGAGGAGTAAAACATCTCAAGATCATGCCATATGAGCTTCAGCTGAAGTAACTGGGAATGTAGACCATAGTACCTGGAACATAGTAGGTTGCTTAATAAATGCTGGCTGAATTGGTGAGAGATGCAGCTGCAAAGTGAGATGCCTTGGTCCTCCTCTCTGAGGCTGACATATAATCCCATAAAATGGGATTCCATCCTTTGTCTCTGCATTTCTTCTTTTCTATTTGTGGTAGAGGAATTAGAACTCCAAACAAGTTCTGAAAGGTCAGAAGAATCATAAAAGAGTTAGAAAGGTCACCCTGGCATCCTAGCATCCACATTTTGTAGCCAGTTCAACATCAATGCTCCAAATAACAAGGAATGACTTTCAGGACTGACCATTTCTACCTGTGGTAGCTGGAAGGAGAACATAATTAGAAAGCTGTATGACCAGGAGAGGTAATGGGATTTTTAGTGAGAATGAGGGATAAATGGTGAAGGGCAAGCAAGCTTCATTGGTATCGATACAATGTCAAGAGACCTAAAAGTCTCCTATCATATCAGATGAGCTTTTTTTTGAGAAATTACCAGAAGGCAGGGAGAAGTGTTACCCAGAATAATGACATGGATAAGTGTACTTAAAAGTTTACAATGTGCATTCCTCAGGAAATCATTGAAAGAGTCACTGGGTGTTCTGTACCAATGCTTTTATATGTGCATCGTGTATCATCCAGACTTTTGTATAGTTTACTTTGAAATAACTGGAATGATAAGTAAGCCCATCATAATTCCCTTTAGGATGTTAACCCTCAGAATGAAATACCTAACTGTAAACAAAGAGTCCTTTATTTTAACCAAATTTTATTTTTATCTCAATCACTACATGACAGACTGCTGAAAGAACTAACACTTTCTTGGTATCTTCATTACTTTCCCAGCCCCAAAGATAGTTAATGCTAGACCAGGTAGTCGCTGATTTAGGGGACATTATGCCACAGATTATTCTCCTGCAATTATCTACCTTATGTCGATTACCCTTTGTCTTATCACCATGATTTGGATGACCTTAATAAGAGCTCTGACCTCCCAGGGCTGTTGTGAGGATCAAATGAGACTATATGTAAAGCATTTTATAAAACTTAAATTCTACTTAAATAAATGTTAGCTATTATTATTATTTTAGGAGACAATTTCATACATTTTGACAAACCAACAAGTTGTACATTGCAAGTCTTCTTGTTGAGCATTTTTAATGGAATGGAATAAAAAAAAATGTAAAATAAATAACAAGCCAAATAGAAATACAAGGTTGTCAGATTCAGATGAAACTTAAAACTTGAAGCAATGCACGATTTGAAATTAGATGGTTGAGAACTATATTAACTGAGCCAAGAGATTTGGTCCAATAGGATTTAATGATCTCTAATTTCCTTAGCTCTGTAATTATAATCCCTTAGTGAGCCAAGCCATATAGAATGTATTCACAAACTCTTTTTTTTTTTTCAGATCCACTTCTGTTTGTGAATTTAGAGCTGGATGATCATGGCTTAAATTTAAAAAAGCTTAGTCCACGATGTTTGCAATGACTCCATAAGTCAGGTGAATTTCTGCATTGTAAATGTCATTGACCAAGCCCTAGACCAACCCAGGCCTAGATTAACATATGGTTTTAACTCTTTTTCTAGTGTAAGTATGCTTGTTACTCTTCATTTAATCTTTCCTAAAACAAGCTCCAAAACTGGACATAAACAACTCCAACTTGAATCAGGAAATTGGTTCAGAATCTTTAACTTTAATCTTTGTGTCCCAGCTTCTCTTCCCATAAAATTGGGAACACTGAGATCATGTGATCATGGATTTGGAGCTAGAAGGAACTTTAGAAATATCTACGTTAACCCCCTCATTTTACAGATTAGGGAACTGAGATCCAGAGAGCTTAAGTGATTTTCCCAAAGTTCTAATAAATGGCAGAGGTGGTACTCTATATTGAGTGCTTGATATAGAGTCTGGAAGGCCTAAGTTCAAATCCTGCCTCAGACAATTACTGTGTGAACCTAGGTAAGTTGCTTAACCTCTGTCTGCCATAGTTTCCTTATCTGTAAAATAAGATAATAATAGTACCTGCCTCCCAGAGTTGTCATGATGATCAATTGAGATATTTGTAAAGCTCTTTGCAAACTTATAAATGCAAGTGCAATATAAATGTTATCTATTATTATACAGGATTTGAACCCAAGTCCTCTGACTTCAAACCCAGGGCTCTTTCCATAGTAGCAAACTTCCTCACTAGAAAGGACTCTCAGTAAAAAGGTCTTGAAAAAGGGAAAAAAATCCAATTTTATTCCACCAAGAAGTTGTAGTTTCCTGGCCAGAGTCCTGAACCATGACTTCTATTTTCCTTGTCCAACTGACTTTCAAGTCAATGACTTGACCACTAACTCCTTCTCTCTTTTCCTTTTCACTCCTTATGTACTATGTGGTTGATGGGCTCAGTATCAATGATATGTATTGGCCTGTGAATATGAGTCCTTCTTTCCTAGTTCTGCAGATCTTGATGATATCATGCAAATGTTACAGCAACAGTCCCAGTAATGATGCAAGACTGATTACTCCATGAGGAAGGTAGAAATCATTGGAAATACAGGTAGAGTCTTAGGACACACGAGACTCCTGCATTCCTGTTTAACCATCTGTCTGTTATTGTGTCAGATCACTGAGATGACCATGGCCACCCCTTCAGTCTCAAAGCCCTAAGCAAGAAAAGCAAGTTTGACAAGCTTGGAAGGAAGTGAAATGAGGCATTAGCTGATGAAATGGGGACTCTGCTTTCAAGTACTTGTTGGCAAACCATAAAGCTGATGACTTTATGACTGACAAAACAAAATATGTCATATTACCTGTTACATGTAATTATATGATGAATGGCTAGATGGTATAATAGATAGAGTAGAGGGCCTGGAATCAGGACAAGTCGCCTTCTTAAGATCAAAGCTTACCTCAGACACTTACCAGGTGTGTAACCCTGGACAAGTCACTTAACCCTGTATGCCTCAGTTTCCTCATCTTAAAATGAACTGGAGAAGGAAATGGAAAACCACTCCAGTGTTTTTGCCAAGAAAATTCCTGATGGGGTCACAAAGAGTTGGACATGACCAAAACAATTGAATAATAACAACATGATAAATAGATATATACACACATGTGCATTTAAAATATATACACATGTTTCTTTTGACAAAAGAAACATTTATTTTGTCACACGTGTCATCAGCTTTGTGGTGTGTTGTTTGTATACATGCGTAATGTGTATATGTATGTATGTGTATATCTCCATGTTTTCTAATTGGGATATGGAAAAGCTTAGATGTCATATAAGGGTAAGGATAGGGAATGGACTTGTGATTTCACTAGTATGAAGAGTTCCCTGGTAAGGAAATCCCCTCTACTAATACAGTTCAACATCTCTGCAATTTATAATCAGAGAGTTGCTTCTAGAGCACAGAGTTTCAAGTAACTTGCTCAGTCTGTCACGGTAATAGGAATTTGAAGATCTTCACTGCTTTGAAGATATACTCTGCCTAATAGACTAAATGTAATCACATGGAGCCGGTGGTGGAAGAAGTTTGCTAAAGGGTGGAGCAGAGCCCACAGGAAGCTAGGAGTCAGAGCAGCTAGCAACAGTTAGGAGGAGAGGATGCATCCAAGAGAGACAGTTAGGCTTGTGAGTAAAAGTTGGTGTTTGTCACCTGCTGTGACAGCTAGGCTTGTGGTTGGTTTGTGGGAAAGCTAAAGGACACTGTGCCTCTCTGTGCTGTTGTGGCTTATTAACTTATTTGCTACTATGTTGGAATTGGCTTAGTGATTTTGAGATTCAGTTTTCTGGTGTCTAAATAAACATTTTGTTTCTATATCCTATATGGAGAGTCTGTTATATTTTGTGATCAAGCACCATGGATGTATATTTATAGTGACCATTGGCACTGTGAATATTGAATTGGTACTACAGAGTCATAAAGCCAGTCTATATCAGAGCTAGGACTTGAACCAGGCCTTCCTGCCTCCAAACTCTGCTATTTAGCTAATATACAGCAATGCCTCTCCACAGAGGGGTATTCATGATCAAACACTGCTAATGGACAAGGAGCAAGAAAAAAAGGAAGTGGAACAGGAGATATAGTGATAGGATCAGAAACTATAAGACCTGCATTCGAATTTGTGGGCAAATCACAACTTCTCTCAGCCTCAGTTTCTTCACCTGTAATGTGGGGTTGCACTTGATGCCCTTTAATACCCCTTCCAACTTTGATCTTTGAGAATACAATTGGTTTTTGGAGAGGAGAGTATTCACACTGGGAAAAAAAAGTTAGGGAGTCTGGACAGACTCTCCCTAAGCCCTAAAAGTATTAATCATACCTTTGTATGGACCTTTGGTCCTCCCTGACTTAAATGATCTAAAAGCCAACATTTGCCTAGAGATTAAAGTTTTACAAAGAGTTCTACCTAGATAATTGGAGACCAGTCATGGTGTAACATTGAAAAAAACCATCACCAACTACTCCAGTATTTTTGCCAAGAAAACCCCAATTCGGTCTCACAAAGACTTGGACACAACTGAAATGACTAAACAACATCAACAAAGAGTTACTTTATTGGTTATTCCCCAAAGTCCAAGACTCTGGGGAGTCCAAGTTCTCCTTGCCTCAAAGTCTTCCCAGTCTACTGTAGGTCCTAGCTCTAGTGCCCTTGACTTGCACCCATGGCAAGATTTTAACCCTGCCTCTACCACTTAATAGATAAGCAACTTTGAGTAAGTCATTTAATCTCTCTGAACTATAAAATGCTAAGATCCAACTAGATCATCTCTAAGAACCCTTCTAGCACTGAGGTCCTATGAATTTCTATAACTTATTATATCAACCTTCTAGGGTTATTTGCCTTTTAAAAAATGGATTCCAAAGAGAAGGGCAATGCTTAACACCAAGTAATATTTGCCTAATGGAGTCATTTCAGGTGTAAATTGGAGAGATATTTTTGTATAAGAGACATCATAGTTCTTCTGATCATATACTTGACTGACTGTTATAGATCATATATCTCTACTTTTTGATGGAACTAAGAAACTGTTGGCTAAAACAGTTCTTTTAATGTGTTCTTTTAATCTCTTTAATGTGGTCACTGATTTATAAGATAGATATAGATATCCCTATCGATAAGGGAGATATTCCTCTTTCTAAGAAGCAGATCTGACCATGTCATTTGCCTGCTCTAAAAACATCAGTAGCAGGGTGGCTAGGTGGCACAGTGAGGAGAGTACTGGTTCTGGGGTCAGGAGGACCTGAATTCAAATCCGATGTCAGACACTTAACACTTAGTAACTATGTGACCTTGGGCTTGTCATTTAACACCAACTGCCCTGCTTTCCCCCCTCCAAAAAGCAAAAACAAAAACAAAACAAAACAAAACATCAGTGGCTACCTATTGCCTCCAGATTAAATGCAATATCCTTAGCCTGGTGTTTAAGACCCTCTACAATCTAGCTCCAGCTTACTTTTCAACCTTATTTCCCATTACTCTCTTTAGACACTCCATATTCTGGATCACTAGTTGTTGCCTAGATGCACCATACTTTCTTCCAGTTCCATTCTCCCATATCTGAAATATACTCTATCCTCATTTCTACCTTTCAGAATATTTATCTTCCTTCAAGAACCAGCTCAGATGCTGCCCCATAAGAAGACTGCTTCATCCTTCCCTGGAAGAATAGTCTCTTCCTCTTCAATTTTTTTAGCACTTTCCCCCCCTACTTTTCTGGGTATCTCCTTTGTCCCATCCCTCCCTACCTCGTGTTATCCTTATCACTTATGTACCCTGGTCCCTCACTTAGATGTTGTTGTGAGGGAAACCTGAAACCAAACGCTGTATAATTATGATCAGGTTTCATTCCCACTGGGGCAACATACCTCCCTTCTTCCTCTACAGAGGTAGAGAACTATGGATGCTTAATGCTGAATATATAATCAGATTTGATTCATGTGTTGGTTAGTTTCATTGAAATTTCATTAAAATTTTTTCTTTATATTTTCTATCTTTTTATTTTTTGTTACAGGTTCACTGGGTAGTAAAAGAGAGAGTGATATATTCAGAATGTTGTTGTTCAGTCATTCAGTCAGTCATGTCTGACTCTGTGACACCATGACTGTAGGATACCAGGCCCTTCTATCCTCCATTGCCTTCCAAGGTCTGTACAAACTCATGCTTGCTGCTTCCTTGATACTATCTATTCATCTCATCCTCTGCCATCTCCTCCTTTTGCCTTTAATCTTTCTCATCCTTAGGGTCTTTTCCAGTAAGTCCTGTCTTCTTTTTATGTGGCCAAAGTATTTAAACTTAAGTTTTAGTATATGGACTTCCAGTGAATATCTGAGTTAATTTCAAGTATTGACTGACTTGATCATTCAGAAATCATTAAGGTGTTGCAAAAAGCAAAAGCTATCAGCAAAAATTTTTAATGAATAAATATTTATTGAATAGTTATGTAGATTTTAATCTGAAAATTGAGTTTAATCAGAGTTCTAATAACCTCTTGCTTTGGAAACAGTAATTGATCAATTGCTATCAATTATTATCATTACTACTGGAAAGGAACTGATAATTTAATGCCTTTTATTTCCACTCAGAATTCCTGTGATGCCCAAGAACAAAAATCCTTTCCCTGGTCACCACTTCTCTACATGTCTCATCTTCCCCTATTACAATGTAAGTTCCTTGAGGGCAGGATCTGTCTCACTTTTGGATTTGTATCCCCAGGGCCTGGCATATAGTACCTGACATGCAGAAGGTACTTAATAAATGCTTTTCATTCATGGAGATGCCAACCACATAAGCCAGAGCCGGTCCTAACTGAAGTCATCATTGCAAGAATCATTTAATAGCAAGTTATGGTCAATCAAACCTAACAGGCTTCTAACCTGTGGATAGCCAGAAGCGAAAAAGTGGTCTAGAGATAGGAGAGTCCAGAATCAAGCAGAAATTTAATTTCAAAGTGAGGGAAGCAGCTTGAAAGCAAGGAGGAGGGGTCTAGATTCTAGACACATGTGCCAGGGCCCCATCTCCAGTGAAGGGAACCATTTTATTTTTCAAATCTATTTATTTATTTATTCTTAGTTTTCAACATTCATTTCCACAAGATTTTGAGTTACAAATTTTTCTCCCCGTCTCTCCTACCCCCACCCCAAAATAGCAAGCCTACTGAATGTCCCATCCCCCAATATGTTCTCTCTTTTATCTTTCCCCATCCCACCCCCTAACTTTCTAGTAGAGCAAGATGGATTTCATTATTCTTTTTCCAAACGCTTTATTAACTTCTGGTTTACATCATTCATTTCCATCAGATTTTGAGTTACAAATTTTTCCCCATTTTTCCCTTACCCACCACCCCAGAATAGCAGTCCCACAGGATATCCCCTCATATAATCTGTTCTCTCCCATCTCTTCTCCCATACCCCCTTTGACTTTTCCAGTAGGGCAAGGTGAATCCCTGTGCCCCAATGCCTGCACATTTTATCTCCCAATTGTATGCAAAATAGTATTAATTATAGTATTTATATATTTTTAAAGCATTTGATTTTAAAACTGCGAATTCCAGACCCATTCCCCTCCTCCCCTGACGCCTACTCCCCCTGGGAAGATACACAACTCAGTATATGCTGTACATGTATAGTTATGCAAAACATTACCATAGTAGATATACTGTAAAAGACTGACATTTCCCTCCCTGCTATCCCACCTCCCACCTTGTCCATGCCCCACTTTGATTCTATCCCCTTTCAAAAGTGGATGCTTCCAAATTCCCTCCCCCCAAGCCTGACCTCCCTTCCTTCATCCCCCCCATGCCACGCCTACCCACTCTCTTGTAGGGTAAGATATCCCATTTAGTATGTATGTCATTCTCTCCCTGAGCCAAATTCAATGAGAATAAGGTTTTGCCTTTTTGCCTTCCTGTTCTTCTCCTCCCCTGCAGCCACTTTCCCTTGCCTGTTCTATGTGAGATAGTTTACCCCACTATGTTTCTCCCCATTTCCTCTCATTATATTCCTCTCTCACCTCTCAATTTCACCCTTTAAGTATCATCCCTTCCCACCAAATTCAATCTGTGCCTTCTATGTATACCTGTAAACATATATACACACATTCACAAATGTATTCATATGCCCATATACCCTTCTTCAACTATTTTTATACTGAGAAAGGTTTCATCAGTTACAGTTATTGTTTTTCCATGTAGGAATGTAAATAGTTCAACTTTGATAAGTTCCTTATGATTTATTTTCTCTGTTTACTTTCTCAAGTTTACTACTCTCTTGCTTCTTGTGTCTGAATGTCAAATTTTCTATTCAGCTCTGGTTTTTTCATAAAGAATGCTTGAAAGTCCTCTATTCCACTGAATGACCATATTTTCCCTGAAACATGATACTCAGTTTTGCAGGTGATTCTTGGTTTTAATCCCAGCTCCTTTGCCCTCCAGAATGTCATATTCCACGCCCTTCAATCCCTCAGTGTAGAAGCTGCCAGATCCTGTGTTTTCCTGATTGTGTTTCCACAATATCGAAATTGTTTCTTCCTGGCTGCTTATAATATTCTCTCCTTGATCTGGGAAGTCTGGAACCTGGCTACAATATTCCTAGGGGTTTTCTTTTTGGGATCTTTTTCAGGAGGTGATCTCTGGATTCTTTCAACCTCTATTTTGCCCCCTGGTTCTAAAACATCAGGGCAATTTTCCTTGAGAATATCTTAAAGGATGATTTCTCAAGTCTTTCTTTGATCGTAGTTTTAAAATAGTCCAATAATTTTCAGATTATCTCTCCTGGATCTATTTTCCAGGTCAGTGGTTTTCCCCATGAGATATTTCACATTGCCTTCTATTCTTTCATTTGTTTGGATCTGTTTAACAGCATCTTGATTTCTCATAAAATCACTAGCTTCCATTTGCTCCAGTCTAATTCTGAAGGAATGATTCTCCTCAGTGAGCTTTCGAGATTTTTTTTCCATATGGAAAATTCAGCTTTTTAAGGCATTCTTCTCCTCATTGCTTTTTTGAGCCTCTTTTTCCATTCGAGTTAGTGTATTTTTTAAGGTGTTATTTTCCTCAGTCAGGCTGTTGACTGTCATTTCATACTTTTCTTGCATCTTTCTCATTTCTCTTCCCAATTTCCCCCCCCACTTCTCTTATCTGCTTCTTAAGGTCCTCTGTGGACTGTAACCAGCTTGTATTTTCATTTGGGGCTTTTGGTGCAGGAGTTCTGACCTCCTCCTGTTCCATGCTTTGATCCTCTTTGCCCCCAAAGTAGGAGTCTAATGTTGAACTGTTCTGTTTATTTTGTTTCCTTTGCCTAGGCATGCTGCCACTCAATTATTTGACTTTTGGGCTTGTTGCCACAGTAGGACTCTGCCACCAGCCAGGGGAGCTTCTGTCCCAAACGCTGGGGTTTTCTCAGCAGCTTGAGGTATTAGTTGGGTGCCCTCTCTGAAGCCTCCCCATGCTCTGTCAAGCTGGTCACATACCCCAAGACCTCCACCCCAGAACATAATCCATGTCCAGGGAGGTAAAAGCAAGAGCAATCACCTCCCCCCAGACTGATCACTGGATCCCCCTACAATCTGCAGGGCAGGAACTGAAGCTGAAGCTGCAATGTGGCAATATGGCGCAAGCTGTACTGGCTACTCAGTGGCTTCTCACCCCCAGGAAAAGAGGCAAACACTCTCCCAACCAATTCCAAAGTCCACACCACACTGACCTTTCACTTTGTTTGTGGCATCTATGTGTTGATAATTCTGGAAACGCCATAGCTGTTGGTGTTCTGGGGTCCTTCCAGCTGGCTGCTGGTCCAGCTGCCCTGGGGCTACTCACTTGATCCTGGGCTTGGCTCCCAGAGTGCTGTGCTGGCCACTCCCTGCTGGGCTGCTGTGCTATCCTCAGCAGGAGGTTAGCTTCTCTGTGTCATTTTGTGGATTCTGGAGCTCCAGAGGTTGTTCAGAGTCCCCATTTCACATATATTTGAAATGGTATGGAGGGGAGGCCCGCGGAAGTGCTGTTTCTACTCCGCCATCTTGACTCCGCCCACAAAATCGATTTCTATGTACCAGTGCCGGTATAGTTTATTTCCCAGTTGCATGTGACATGCATTAACATGTGTTTTTTAAAACTGAGTTCCAGAGTTTCTCCCTTCTTCCCTCCTCACCCATCCCCACTGGGAAGACAAGCAATTCAACATAAGTTGTACATGTGTAATTACGCAAAACATTTCCATAGTGGATAAGTTGTGAAAGTGACTATATTCTCCTCCATTCTATCCTGTCCTCCACTTATTCTATTTTCTACTTTGACCCTGACCCTTTTCAAAAGCTTTTGCTTCTAACTACCATCTCTCCCAATCTGCCCTCCCTTCTGTCACACCCCCACCCCTTTATCCCCTTCCCCACTGCTTTCCTGTAGGGTAAGATACCCAATTGAGTGTGTATGTTACTCCCTCCTTAAGCTAAATCCAATGAGAGTAAGGTTGACCTATTCCCTTTCACTTTTCTACTCTTCCTCTCCATTGTAACAGTGTTCTCTTGCCTCTTTTATATGAGATAACTTACCCTAATCTATCTCTCCCTTTCTCCTTCTCCCAATATATTCCTCTCTCACTTCTTAATTTTAATTTTAAGATATCATCCCTTCATATTCAACCCATCCTGTGCCCTTTGTCTATGTATACATGTACTCACGTATGCACACACTCACATATATATATACACACATATACCCTCCTATACATACATATATATGTATGTATACATATATACATATATATTCCCTTCAACTATCCTCATATTGAAAAAAGTCTCATGAGTTACAATTATCGTTTTTCCATGTAGGAATGTAAATAGTTCAACTTTAATAAATCCTTTATGATTTCTTTTTCCTGTTTACTTTCTCATGCTTCTCTTGCTTCTTGTAATTGAAAGTCAAATTTCCTGTTCAGCTCTTGTTTTTTCATTAAGAATGCCTGAAAGTCTCTATTTCATTGAATGACTAGATTTTTCCCTGAAGCTTTATACTCAGTTTTGCTGGAAGGAACACACTTTAGCATGGCTAAACTGTAATACATAAGTATTATGTATTATAATGGCATACATCCCCAGTGGCAATGCACTGAATGTCAGGACACATTGCCCTGACAGTGAAGAGTAACATCTCAATGAGACAAGTTTGATTCATAGGAGGGCTTCATGATCAGAACGTGTCCAAGCTTTTCTGGTGCTGGTCCATTCTCAGAGAACATCATTGTGTTGCTGGTCAAAGCAACACAATACTTATATGATTTTACCAGAGGGCAAGTACAAAGGATTGCTGTTATGTCAAACTCAGGGCATAGCTAGCTTGCTGGGTCTTAGCTCTGGAAAACAGGATGTCTCCTAATATCTTTACATTATGAAGGGAGAACTGAGATTCTTGATCTACAAACAAAACCAGAAGTCAATAAGACAGTTCTTGCTTTACATAAATTTGCATTATGTACATTTGACTGACCACCCTACATCCCTCCCCTTTCCCCATCCCATGGAGTAGAAGGGCTGCAGAAAGGTCCATTTACATTAAACCAAAACTGGTTTACTCTAAGGTTTGTCATCTAGGTTACAGTCAGAGCTTGAGGAAGTAGGAACTTGGAAATGTTCTCTACTCCTAATTTAAGATAAATTTTCTTATCAAGTTGAAATGCAAGTGAAACATGTAGAATAAAATAGGGTCAGTGGAGAAAACAATTTTGAATTGAGATTATACTTTTTCTTCCCTATCCGGTGGTTTCAAAACATCCAAAAACATGACCTGCAAGATCACCTAACTTTCTTGAAAACATCCAGTAAGATAAAATAAAATGATGAAGACACCCCACTGTCCCAGACTCTACCCATAAGACTCCCTGAAAGCAGTATAATTCTCTGTGGAGGAAAAAACAATAGTGGCTTCTAGTTACCACAGACCCTGGCAAGAAAGTCATCTGAGAAAGGCAGCTTTAAACAAATAATAAACGTAGCATAAAAGGCATGATCCTACTTGATAACCTCCAGAACTGAAACACCACAGTTAAAGTATTACATCAATAGACTCCTGACATTTGACTACATTTGGTTCCTATTGTTCAGGAGCTACAATGTAACACTGCACCCTACCAAACAGCTGTTGCCACATCCCAGCAGGCAGTTACACTTCAGTGCTCAGCAAAATGATTCCTAAATACCACCAAGTTCACCAGCCTCTCTATGGTATAAAGAGAAACATTATAACTGCAAAATAGGAAACCTTAAAATAACATTTGTTTAATAAAACGTACAATAACAAAAGTGCCCCAGTGAGAATCTTTTGCCAAAATGAATTCAAAAAACCCATTTTTTAATATTAAAAAAAAACATGGAGGTGATTTTCCATGACCAGAAATACCAAAGTATTCAATTGATTACTTTAGAAATGCTTTTACCAAAAATAATCTCCACATTGTATTACAAAAGAGAGTAAATGTACCAGGAGTTTAATAATGCCTGACATTAATATGGCATTTTTCATATATTATCTTATTTGATCCTCATAGAAACTCTGTGAGGGATAACACACAGAACACAGGCACCAACTAGTTTAGTGGTTACCACTTAATGGTTTGTATGATGCTGGACAAGGAGGTTTGTGCTAAAAACTCTTAATGGCACCTTAAACAGTATATAATTACCAAATTTTATCTCAAATATATTTTTCTTCTGTGACAAAAAGCATGAGCATTTTTATTAAAAATATTTTTATCCAATTACATGCAAAAACAATTTTTTAACAATTAGGTCTTTTTTTCTTCTTCAAGTTTTGAGTTCCAAATTGAATCCCTCCCTCCTTCCCCTCCACTCTCCCTGAGAGAGTAAGCAATGTGATTTAGGTTATTCATGTGTAATCATGTAAAACATTGCCATATTAGTCATTTTGTGCAAGAAAACTCAAACAGGAAGGAAGGAAGGAAGGAAGAGAGGGAGGAAGAGAGAGAGGGAGGAGAAAGAAAGAAAGAAAGAAAGAAAGAAAGAAAGAAAGAAAGAAAGAAAAGAAGGAAGGAAGGAAGGAGGGAGGGAGGAAGGAAGGAAAGGAGGAAGGAAGGAAAGGAGGAAGGAGGAAGGAAGGAAAGAAGGAAGGAAGGGAGGGAGTGAGGAAGGGAGGGAAGAAGGAAGGAAGGAAGGAAAGAAGGAAGGAGAGAGGGAGGAAGGGAGGAAGAAAGAAAAGAAGGAAGAAAGAAAAGAAGGAAGGAAGGAAGGAAGGAAGGAAGGAAGGAAGGAAGGAAGGAAGGAAGGAAGGAAGGAAGGAAAATAGTATACTTCAGATAACATCATTTTTTTTCCCTCTGGAGGCAGATAGCATTTTTCATCATGAGTCCTTTGGGATTGTCTTGAATCTTTATATTGCTGAGAATAGTTAAGTCATTCACAGTTGCTCATCATACAGTACTGGCATTACTGTGCACAATGTTCTCCTGGTTCTGCTCACTTCACTCAGTATCAGTTCATGGAAGTCTTTTCAGGTATTTCTGAAATCATCCCCCCTCATCATTTCTTATAACAAAATAGTATTCCATCACAACCATAAACCACAATGTAATGGTAATTTAATTTGAATTTGAAGACCCCTTTTTGTATTGGCAAGTGAGCAGGTACTTAGCACTTAGTAACTGATCAAGCCTCTGTTGGGGAAACAGAAGGTATGAACTCCTATCTCCTGTTACTGACTTATCAGGAAGCTAATACTATGTGTATATAAGGAAAA
Organism: Gymnobelideus leadbeateri; assembly: GCA_011680675.1. Taxonomy (NCBI): domain Eukaryota; kingdom Metazoa; phylum Chordata; class Mammalia; order Diprotodontia; family Petauridae; genus Gymnobelideus; species Gymnobelideus leadbeateri. Next base: position 236,339 of record WOXC01002786.1, read on the forward strand.
GCCCCAGGAAGGGACAGTCAGAATTTCTTGGGACCAACTTCTGGAGGCAGAGCAGCTACAGAAGAGAAATGAGAATCAAGAACTGAGTCAGAATTTCCTGAGAACTTGTGGTGGTGGAGCTTCTTCTGAAAAGGAGCCCAGAAGGCTGAAGAGGAGCCCAGGAGCCCACCCCCCAGGCTGTTTAAGGTGATTCCAATTTTTTTTTTAAAGTAATTGGGGTTAAGTAACTTGCTCAAGGTTACACAGCTAGTCATTATTTATGTGTGAGTGCTCATTTTCTGAGGCTGGATTCGATCTCGGGTCATCCCAACTCCGAGGCCAGCGCTCTTACTCACTGTGCCACCTAGCCGCCCCGATTCCGATTTTTTTTAACAAGCTACAGAAGACTGAGGAAGCATGACTGGGATGCTAAGACTTTGCCTGTTTGTGGCTTGGATGAGCCTTGATTTCCCGGGAACAGAAATTGTGAAGGATTTGAGATGGACTGGACCCTGTGGAGCAGGATTTACAAGGAAAGCTGGACAAGGATCTGGGAGCCATCTGCCTTTGAATCCATGTGACTATTTGGTGGATTCAGGTAGGAGTTGCCTGCCTTGAGTCAAGATGAAAAGACCTCTCCATGGGTATTGAGTAGAGATGAAATTGCAGTTTACTAGTGACCTAGGGGTGGAGGGTCTGTGTATTTTCTAATGATTGTACTTAGTGATTAATGATACTTAGTAATTGATTGCTGAATAAGTGACTGATTGAGTTAACTTAGTGTGCCCCATGAGTGGAAGACTTTTGTCTTTGAGATGATTGTTCTTTGTTCAAAACTTTGTGGTCACTATGGTGGAAACCATGTAGCCATTTTAATGATAAGCTGTTGTGAATACTATATTGTGATTTTCTGTGATAAGTTGTAATATTGTGAATTCTGTACCTTGATTTTCTGTGAATGTTTTGCTTTGATTTATTACTAAATAAATCGAGTGTTCACTATACTGTGTAATCAGAACTTTAAAATCTGTTCACGGTAGCATTCTTTTGGAAAGCTCCTTGTGCGTGGTGTTACGCACAACTTGTTCAGCCATTCTCCAATTAATGGGAATCCCCTCAATTTTCAATCCTTTGCCACCCAAAAATAGTGGCTATAAATATTTTTGTAAAAATCATTCTTTTCCCCTTTAAAAAAATTTCTTTGGGATATAGACATAGTAGTGCTATTGCTAGATCAAAAGCTATGTACAGCTTGGTAGCCCTTTGGGCATAGTTCCAAATTGCTTTCCAGAATAATTAGATTAGTTCACAGCTTCACCAATAATGTATTAGTGTCCCAGTTTCCCACATCCCCTCCAACATTTAACATTTTTCTTCTCTGTCATAGTAGCCTATCTGATGGGTGTGATGAGATAACTCAGAGTTGTTTAAATTTGCATATCTCTAATCAATGGTGATTTAGAGCATTTTTTTCACATGGTACATGTGCATTTTTTGAAGCATAAAGGTTTCTTTCTGCAATGATTTGAAAATATGACAATGGACACAATGATTTTGGCATTTGTGTGGCAATTACATCAAATTCTAACCTCTAAGTGCAGCATGTTCTTATAGTTTCTCAACCTATCATCAATTTTTTTTTCCAAGCTGCTGCACAGGTTTGACATTTGAGGGCAAACCAATTCCCAGTGGATGGTCAGGCAAGAAGCACATATCCTCAATTGAGTTCTGTTACAACAGTAGTTTCCTTGTTACTATGTTAACCTATAATTGTACCTTATCAGATATGTAGTTGTGTGATAAAGATGTTGTGAGCATTTGTGTTCTTGTAGTACCAATGTAAGGTTGTTTGAAAATCACAATAGCTAATATAAACATTACAAGTTATCACTACCTATCACAGATATCTATAGCAATAAACTTTATATCGTCTCTCATTGCACTATTAAGGCTATTGTCCAGTGTCAACTTATCTTCAGTTTGTATCACCATTTCTCTATTCTACGAATTTTCAAATGAACTTACTGGTAACATGGATCAGTCATATGGTAGACATTCTCTACTTGCCTCAGTTTCTTTATCTGTAAAATGAGGATGATAATGGCAACTATGTTACAGGCTTATTGTGAGGATCAAATGAAATAGCATTTATAAAGGACTCAGTACAGAGTCTGACAGTAAGTACTAGATAAATGTTAATTATTAGTATTTTATTATTCTGTGAGAACACAATGGGCCAGTGTTTGAAGAGAAGAAAGTCACATCTAAAGAGAATCTTTCCCTATAAAGATTAATTTATAAGTAAATATTGTTTTAAAAAACCCAAAGGAATATAATAAGTACACTTAACACTGAATACAGTGATTATCATAAGCTAGCAGAAAAATTGATATTCTATATCATAAGTAGCAATTCATTTTCATTAATTAACTGATTAAATTTTTTTTTTTTTTTTTGCTTTTTGGAGGGCAATTGGGGTTAAGTAACTTGCCCAAGGTCACACGGCTAGGTTTTTGTTTGTGTGTGCATTAAGTGTCTGAGACCGGATCTGAACTCAGGTCCTTCTGACTCCAGGGCCGGCGCTCTACTCACTGCGCCACCTAGCTACCCCTGGCTAAAATATTTTTAAATGAAGTTTCCATCTCTCAATAAGAGAGCTTGTAAAATTACCTCAACATTTTCTACCACTTGAGTAAGCATTTTCAATTTATTCTTTTTTAAAATCAAAACCAAAAATAAACTTAACATAGAATCAGATTTCAGATCCTTTTAGTCTAGTGTTAAGTCAAATACTGCAAACTTTTGCTCAAATATAAAGTCTAATGCTGAAATTAATTTATATGTGATTATTATATTATATTAAACATCTTCAAGTTGCAACTTATTTTGTTAAAAATGATAATAATATTCTATAAGATTTTTTAAAATAAAGGAATTTTATATGTAGTCTTACAGATAATATACTAAGCATATGAGAACTACTTGAACATATTTGTTCAGACAGCTGGAGCCCTATCTGTTGTTCTTGCAAAATATCCCACATAAAATATTAATAATTATTTTGTGATGATTTTTATAATTTTATATTTTCATTTTATAATTATGAGAAAACAAAAAATCATGTTTTATAATTATAACTTTCATAATTATACATTTTAATGTAAAGCTTTTGGGGGACAAAGGTTATTAGTGTAGTTATTATTAGTACTTAGTGAATAAATATTAAAAATACTGTGGGTAGCATATTGGGAAAATAGGTGACATAATGGATAAAATTATGGATGTAGGGGAGGCTAGGTGGCACAGTGAGTAGAGCGCTGGCCCTGGAGTCAGAAGGACCTGAGTTCGGATCCGGCCTCAGACACTTAACACACACAAACCAAAAAACCTAGCTGTGTGACCTTGGACAAGTTACTTAACCCCAATTGCCCTCCAAAAAGCAAAAAAAAAAAAATTCTCAGAAAGAACTGAGTTTGAATCCAACTGGAGATACTACTGTGTGACCCTGGGCCTCTAAATCTCTGCTTAAGTTTCCTCATCTATAAAATGAAGATTAAAAGAGCACCTGTCTCATAGATAATATTTGTAAAGAACTTTACAAATATAAAAGCACTATGTAAATGCTAGTTGTCATCATCATCATCATCATCATTAAACTGCTATGAGGGTTCAGAACACATTTTTACTGTTTCTGAAAGGAAATCACAGAACAAAAAAATGTTGACAAGCACTTATCTAGGCCAGTCTGTATCCAGAAGGAATTTAAGAAAAACACTTAAGAGAAAATGAGGAGAAAAGAGATGAGGAGAATTGAGGACCATCCTCAGGATGAAAGAGTACAAACTGAATTCCTCTTTCAAATGTCAATCCTTTAGGCACTTGAAAATAATTATCATATCCGGCTCTCCACACATACATGCACACACATGTGCATACACACACACACACACACACACACACACACACACACAGCCCCCACCCTCCCCAGGCTTCTCTTCTCCAGTCTAAATGTACCCAGTTTCTTCAAGTGATGGTCATCAGAAATGAACTCAAGGCATTTCATCACTCTGGTTATCTTATTCTGATAGATCTCCAGCTAATCAATGCCCTTAGATGTGGTGCTTAGACCCAAATGTAACTCTCTAGATGTGGTCTGACTATGGTAGATAATAGTAGACTATCATTCTCTTATTCCTGTAAGTTATGTCCCTTTTAATTCTGAAGTGGAATTAGTTTTGTGAGCTAACACATCACCTTGCTAACTCATATTGGATTTTCAGTCCATCAAAATCCTAGAGCTTTTCCCCAAACAGTCATTTTACTATGTACCCATTCCTTATCCCATATTTGTGAAATTTATTTTTTTGGACCCAAGTGTAAGATTTTACACTTATCTGGTTAATTGGCATAGTAAATAGAGCTCCAGGTCTGGAATCAGGTAGTTGTTCAATTGTTTTTCAGTCCTGACTCATTGTGACTCCATTTGGGGTTTTCTTGACAAAGATACTGGAGTGGTTTACCATTTACTTCTCTAGCTCGTTTTACAGATGAGGAAACTGAGGCAAACAGGGTTTAGTGACTTGCCCAGGATCACACAGCTAATAATTGTCAGAGGTCTGACTTGAACTCAGAAAGATAAGTCTTCCTGATTCTAGGACCAGATACTCTACTGGCTTGACCACCTCCAAATCCAGCCTCTGATACTTACTAGCTGTGTGACCCTGGGCAAGTCACTTAATCTCTGTTTTTCTCAGTTTCCTTAGCTATAAAATAGGGATAATAATAACTCCTACTTTCCAGGGTTGTTGTGAGGATCAAATGAAATAATATTTATAAAGTATTTCATATAGTGCCTGCCATATAATAAGGGTGATATAAATGTTAGCTAATATTATTATTGCTATCCTTATTGAAATTCATCTTCTTAGATTAGGTCCCTAGTTCTCCTTCCTCCCTCCAGAACTCTGGGCTTGGCATTCTGACCTACTGTTCCACCCTAAGGAGCACTGCCTTTCCAATGCAGTACCATTTCCTCTCTGTTTTAGAGAATCCAATCTGAAACAGAATTTCCTTTTTGGTTTTTCCTCCATTTGAAAGATAAAATTATATACCGATACATATTTAAATTATATTTACATACATTTGAATTTTATGAAAATAGATATTTATATTTAAAATATATACACATATATATCTATGTTAATTTCACATATACCTATACATATACACATGTACATTGTATACATATGTATATATACATATACATAAAGCTTAGGAATCCTATAAGGACTATGAGACAAATGTGAGACTGATTAAGGTTGTGTTGATGTTATATAACATATAGCTAACATTTATATATGTCTACTATATTCTAGACACTGTGCTAGGTGTTTTACTTGCTTTATTATCTCATTTGATCATTAAATTGTAAGTTCCTAAAGAGCAGGGACTGTCTTTTATCTACTTTTTTATCCCCAGGGCTTAGCACAGTAATTGTGCTTAATAAATGTTTAGTGAATTGAATTAATCCTCACAATAAACAGGGGGGTAAGGGTGGGGAGAGGGGATAATTACCCTCATTTTACAGAAGAGGAAACTGGGGCAGATAGAGTTTATGTGTCTTGCACAGGATAACACAACTAGTAAATGTCTGAGGTCACATTTGAACTCAGGTCTTTTTTGACCCAGCATTTTATCTACTATGACACCTAGCTGCCCCATACTATATAATAGGTGCTTCTAATGAAAATAAAGTAGGGCTTCCAACTTTACATTTAGTCATCACAATTTCAATAATATCTTAAAACTAGTCACATTTAGAATCCTATATATAGTGTCCTTCCTTTGACTCTGCATTGAGAAGAGGGGAGGTGAAGGGTCATATCACAATCAGAATGGAGCAAAGAACCTAAAGGAATCATTTTCCCCCTAGCCCTATTACGTTCTTTCACCAACATTTATATATATATGTATTCACTTATTCTTCTTCCTTTTCCAATTATTAATTCTCTCCCTCCCAGATTCCCAGTGTTAAATATCTTGTTATACAACTTTGTTTAAAGTAACCTGGTTATGCAAACCCTAATATTATACTAATGGGAAAGAGTGTTCATTCTCACTGTTGCAGTCTTCCCCTGTGGCTTAAATGCTGTAAGAATCAACACATTGGAGTCTATTCCAGTAGTACATTATTTTGAAAACCACCTTTATTTCTTCCTTCTAATCTTTATCACTGTCAAGAAGAGAGGGACAGATCCAGAAGTTCAAGTCTCTGAATTATCAACTAGGAGAGAAAGCTGTGTCATACATCTAAAATATGTCACATACAGGAACAATATTTAGCTGTAGTTGAAAATTTAAGGATCTGTTGTAATCTCCAAGAGATTACTAGGGAAAACTAGAGGTCTAATACCTTCCACTCCTTCCTTCCCCAAACATTTATTTAGCATCTTTTATGTTCAGGGCCCTCTGATTAGGGGCATACAAATTTGACTAAGAAAAAGCATTTGACCTCAAGTAATTTATAATCTAATAGCAAAGATTAGACATAGGCAAATAACTATTATTGTATTTTACTGCATAATCTATATACCACATTTTTGGTATATAGATTTTATGCCAAATGTTTTGCAAAAAAGTGGGGTGGGACTATTATGTGAAGCTTTTTTTCAAAAAATTGCACTGGTATTACTTAAAAATCATTTATTAGACTGCCTTTTGTGCAAGATTAAGATGCACATAATACTCGTTAATATACATTAAAATCGAATGCTGACAATGCATGTATGCTGAGAATTCTAGGCTCACAGCTCTTGCATATCCATATGCCACTGGTGAATGCATTGCTGCTCTGTTTACCTTTTAAGCAGAGTGACAAATATAATTATACCATGCAATGAAAGATTATAAACCAATTTTTGGATTGAAAAAGTAGGGTGCAATGATAATGTAGTGGTAACAATTATGCAGTGATATGCATTATATAGAAAAGTATACAGTAAGAACACAAGAAAGGTACAAAGAGCCATGAAAAATTTGAGGAGTAGTTATTCTTTTTTTTTCTTTTTGGAGGGCAATTGGGGTTAAGTAACTTGCCCAAGGTCACATGGTTAGGTTTTTGTTTGTGTGTGCATTAAGGCCGGATCCAAACTCAGGTCCTTCTGACTCCAGGGCCAACGCTCTACTCACTGCACCACCTAGCTGCCCCTTGGAAGTAGTTATTCTTAAATTGTGGGGATAGGAAAGGCTTCATAGAAGTAAATAAAAAGTGGAGTAGGATCATAACAGGCAACGATGGAGAGAAAGGCACCCTGTCCATAATGTGACAAAAGCAGGAGAGTGTAGGACAGGTTTAGGTAAAAGTATACAGTCTGGAACTGAAATATGGAGCATATGGAGAGGAATGATGTGAGTCATGGTTGCATAAGTAGATTGTAACCAGATTGGGCAGAGCTTTGAAAGTCTGGGCTTTACCTGGTAAGCAATGGGGAGCCATGGAGAGTTTTTTGGTTTTGCAATCATCTGGTTTGTGCATTTGAAAGTCACAGTTTAGTTCACTGGGGGACAGATTTTACTGGAGGTAGAAAGACTGTTTAGGATATTATTACAATATTCAAGTTAAAAAGTAATGAGGCAGGGGGAGTAATTGCTCTTGCTTTAACCTCCCTGGATATGGATTGCAGTCTGGGGTGGAGGTCTTGCGGTGTGTATTCAGCTTTCCAGAGTGTGTGGGGGCTTCAGGGAGGGCACCCAACTAATACCTCTGGCAGTTGAGAAGACCCCAGTGTTTGGGATGGAAGCTCCCCTGGCTGGTGGCAGAGTCCTACTGTGGCAACAAGCCCAAAAGTCAAGTAATTAAGTGGCAACATGCCTAGGCAAAGGAAACAAAATAAACAGAAAAATGCAACATTAGACTCCTATTTTGGGGGCAAAGAGGATCAAAGCATGGAACAGGAGGAGGACTGTGAGGTTAGAACTGCTGCACCAAAAGCCCCAAATGAAAAATACGAGTGGGTTACAGGTCATAGAGGACCTTAAGAAGGATTTTAAAAACCAAATAAGAGAAGTGGAGGAAAAAGTGGGAAGAGAAATGAGAAGGATGCAGGAAAAGTATGAAATGAAAGTCAACAGCCTGACTGAGGAAAATAACAGCTTAAAAAATAGACTAACTCAAGTGGAAAAGAGGCTCAGAAAGGCAATGAGGAGAAGAATGCCTTAAAAAGCTGAATTTGCCAGATGGAAAAAGAATCTCAGAAGCTCACTGAGTAGATTTATTCCTTCAGAATTAGACTGGAGCAAATGGAAGCTAGTGACTTTATGAGAAATCAAGATGCTGTTAAACAGATCCAAACAAATGAAAGAATAGAAGGCAATGTGAAATATCTCATGGGAAAAACCACTGGCCTGGAAAATAGATCCAGGAGAGATAATCTAAAAATTTTTGGACTGCCTGAAAGCCATGATCAAAGAAGGAACCTAGAAATCATCCTTCAAGAAATTCTCAATGAAAATTGCCCTGATGTTTTAGACCCAGAGGGCAAAATAGAGGTTGAAAGAATCTACCAATCACCTCCTGAAAAAGATCCCAAAAAGAAAACTCCTAGGAATATTATAGCCAGGTTCCAGAATTCCCAGATCAAGGAGAAAATATTACAAGCAGCCAGGAAGAAACAATTTGAACATTGTGGAAACACAATCAGGATAGCACAGGATCTGCCAGCTTCTACATTGAGGGATCAAAGGGCATGGAATATGATATTCTGGAGGGCAAAGGACCTGGGATTAAAACCAAGAATTACCTACCCAGCAAAACTGAGTATTTTGTTTCAGGGGAAAATTTGGTCATTCAGTGGAATAGAGGACTTTCAAGCATTCTTGAGGAAAAAACCAGAGTTGATAGAAAATTTGACATTCAGACACAAGAAGCAAGCAATGCTTGAGAAGGTAGTCAGTGAAAAGAAATCAAAGTTGAACTATTTACATTCCTACATGGAAAAACAATAACTGTGACTGATGAAACCTTTCTCAGTATGAAAATAATTGAAGAAGGGTATATGGGCATATGAATACTTATGTGAATGTGTGTATATATGTTTACAGGTATTCATAGAGGGCACAGATTGAATTTGGTGGGAAGGGATGATACTCAAGGGGTGAAGTTAAGAGGTGAGAGAAGAATGTGGCAAGAGGAGATGGGGAGAGATGGGGGTGGGGGTAAACTATCTCATGTAGAAGAGGCAAGGGGAAGTAGTCGCAGGGGAGGGGAAGAACAGGAAGGCAAAAAGGCAAAACCATATGCTCATTGAATTTGGCTCAGGGAGAGAATGACATGCATACTAAATGGGATATCTCACCCTGCAGAAAAGTAGGGGGAGGGGACTGAGAGGGGGGAGGATGGAGGGGAGGGTATATTGAGGGGAGGGGAGGTTGGAGGCACCCACTTTTGAAGAGGGACAAAGTAGGGAATGGACCAGGTAGGGGGTGGGATGGGTGGGAGGGAAATATAATCAGTCTTTTACAATATATGTACTATGGTAATGTTTTGCATAGGTATACATGTAAAACATATACTGAATTACTTATCTTCCCAGAGGGAGTGGGTGACAAGGGAGGAAGGGAATGGATCTGAAATTCAAAGTTTTAAAATTAAATGTTTCAAATATATATAAATACTATTATTAATACTATTTTGCATGTAACTGGGAGATAAGATGTGCAGGCATTGGAGCACAGAGATTCACCTTGCCCTAATGGAAAAGTCAAAGGAGGTATGGGAGAAGATATGGGAGAGAGCAGATTGGATGAGGGGATATTCTGTGGGACTGCTATTCTGGGGTGGTGGGTAGGGAAAAAAGCAGGGAAAATATTATAACTCAAAATCTGGTGGAAATGAATGATGTAAACCAGAAGTTAATAAAGCATTTGGAAAAAAATAAAAAGAAGTAATGAGGCCATGAATTAGGGTGATGGGGGTAGGAGTAGAAAGAAAAATAGATCAGCAGGTTGGCTTTGATGATCTCTAAGTTCCCTTCTGAAAAATCTAAGATTCTTGACAACTCTGGAATTTTTATGGATAAGTAAATTTGGGAATGTCTGATTACAAGAAGATTTGTTCGGTATGGGGGGGGAAACAAGTGTAGGAGAATTGATCTTTCTTCAAGTTCCAATCTAGAAGGCCTAGAATGCCCAGTCATTTGAGTCATGTTCAACTCTTCATAACCCCATTTGGGGTTTTCTTGGTAAAGATGCTAGAGTGGTCTAGTATTTCTTTCTCTAACTCACTTTACAGATGAGGAAACTGAGGCAGGGTTAAGTGAGTTGGCCAGGGTCACACAGCTAACAAGTGTCTAAAGTCATATTTGAACTCAAGAAGATGAGTCTTTCTGACTCCAGGCCTGGCACTTTATCCACTGTGCCACCTACTTGCCCCTAGAATGCAATTTATACGGTGTTAAGTATTAATTAAGTGTAAGTTAAACATAAAGAAGTCTCTCAGACTTCTCTCTCTCTGTTGAATGTCTATTCTTGGTTGGACTCCAAGGGCAGCATCTAGTCATGCTTTATAAAGGTTCAGGCCTTGGGCTCTCTACCTCTGAAGTCAAATGAGGCCCAGTAAATATAATCGTATTCTCTGTCTGTCTTGGAGTTTGTTCTTTTAGTTCGCATGAAAGGATTAGAGACTATGAGCTTGGGAGTTTTGAAAGGTAAAATAAATGAATCTTCTTGTCAACCAAATAGATATCTGAGGAGTTTGGGAGTTGAGTCCATGCTGAATTTTGCAGCCAGATCAGGGGCAATGCTTCAAGGAGTAAGGAGCAATCTTCAGGATCCAGCCTAGCAGCAGATGAGATAAGAATTCATCAGGCATCAATCCTGCATTTGACTGTGAACTTGGTGTAATGAGTACTAAGTAGAAACTTCATTTAAATCTGAAACTACTCTCCCCAAAGACCCAGAGATTGGTATAGGGGAACAGTATGCCCCCAAGGTATTGATGGAACATTTTTGTATGTTTGTTCTTTCTATGTCTTTGAAGTAAATATCTCTTTGTAAAAAAATAATCAGGGTTAACTAAACTAATTAAATTATTTTAATTTAGTATAATTAAATCAAATTAAAATAGATTAAAATGAGCACTCCTCATTGGAAGTTAATGGTGGGATGAGCACACACGGATTAGATCTAAAACAAATGGAATTAGTGAATAGATATCCCAAACCCTTAGAGGAACCACTAGAACCCTCAAAGGGAGATGTGGACAGTCTAACTCTAGGGGAGTGAACTCAGACATACTTGATACATATATCTTTATTTGAACCTCATAAGATCCCTGTGATGTAAGGGCTATAGTTATCCCCATTTTACAGATAAGGAGATGGAGGTTTAAAGCATTTAAGGAACTCACCCAAGATCACACATCTGGCATGTTTGAGTCCTTTCTAACTCCACCTACTTACATGCCACATAGCTGTCACACCTGCCACCTCTTGTCAGAGCCTGTTTTGTAGCATAAGAAAGTAGCTTCCAGGATGGCTTTAGCTGCTTTGAAGGTTGGCAACTGGCCTTGGCGTGAGGGAAGAAGGATTTTGGACAGAGGATGGAGTGTTTGGACTGAGAACATTTTGTTTGGGGGAGCTCAAAAAAAAAAAGATGAGATACTAGGTCCTTAGAGTGTACACACATAAGTACACACACATTACACCATGTGAGGACATGGTGATTGAGGAAATGTGAAGAGTGAGAAAGCACTTGATTCACAGAGCATATAAATGGGAGGAATGACTAAGTATATCATGAGAGCCAGGAAAAGTGCAGAGCTGGTACACTCCAATTCTATATTGAGCCCTAATGATTCAAGAGACATTCATGAGGTCCTGGGTCCTAGACCTTTATCAAGAGTTTATACCAGCATAGAAGATCAGTAATTAGAATTCATTACTCTTATACCACATATATAAATTGGACATTTTCTGAAGTCATAAGGTTGTTTATTAAAGAAAATAGGGGTGGTGGTGGCTAGGGAAGGACAATAGAGCATAACCGACTGTCAAGGATTGCTTATAGCTCCTATGCTTTAGGGTTCCCATGGGTACAGTGGTCATTGACCTCTTATTTATATATTGTTTGACTCCCCATGGTATCTGTTCCAAGTCAGCCTGGGTAGATTCTAATTTGCTCTGGTAGTTATCTACTACAGGGTGAGTACAAAGAAAAATCTGGAATGGAAACCATATTTCATGGGGAAACATGCTCTATACTGCAAAAAAAAAAAAGTCTGTGGTAAACTCTAGGACAAAGTTGCAGTCTTGATGGTAGAGGTTGTAGCACCTAAGATTCTACTGTACAAGATCTGGTTTATGGCCTTTCTTTGACAATTGGTCTGCAATGTCATATCATGGAAGCAGAGATCTTTAGCTCTTTCCCTGAAGGGCTGTAAGTAATGCAGTCCTAGAGCAAGAGAGAAACTTTAGGTGACAATAAGGTTCCAAGGTTACACTACTGTTTTTTGGACAGCACCCATGATTTTATTAGTAGTAGGAACTCCCAAGTGAGGAAATTTATTCTATCAATGCATATTAGCACCTGATCTGCAATTTATGGTTTTAGAGAGCTGCCAATGGGACTGAGATTAATTGTCTAAGGTCATAAAGTCAGTATGTCAGACATAAAGTCAGACACAGAGCTTGAACCTAGGTGTCTACCAAACACAAATTAGTGTTCTCTAGCCACTACATGTTGTCTCTCACACCTTTATTAGCTAAAATATAATGTATCTTATTATCAATGTGATATTATAAGTACTTAGTGCTATCTCTAGTCAACCTCTAGCTCCATTTATATATATTGTAATTATATATTGCTTATATGTATTGAACACATATACATATATGTGTATTTGTGTGTGTATATGTATGCGTGCATATCAAAGAGTATCTTGAACCTGTTTATACGCATACATGTATACCTATATAAACACACCTATGCATATATGTGCATATACCTGTGCATGTATGTATGTAAAGTATTTGCAGAGTATCTTGAACCTAAGAGTTTTTCTATTTATATGTGTGTGGACGTGTGTGTGTACACACTATATGTGTGTATGAGTATGTGTATACACACATACATATATACACACATACATACATACATACATGCATGTATGTGTACTTGCAGAGTACCTTGAACCTGGGAGATTTTTTATATGTCTATACACATACCTATATATTACACACACACACACACACACACCTTGGACATGTGTAGATAGATACAGGTGTGAATGTGGTACTCTCAGAGTATCTTGAACATGGTAGATAGATACAGACACACACATATATGTGTATGTATGTATGTGTATATACACATACACACACAAATATAAATATGTTTTACATGTAGTATGTGTGCATTGTACTCTCAGAGTACCTTGATCCTATGAGATTTTATGTACGCATGTATGTATGTATATATACATACACAGGCTCAAGTTTTATGTGTGCGTGTATATTGCTCACAGAGAACCTTGAACCTGGTAGATAGAAATAGATATGCACATGGATACACACATACACATACATGTACATGTATGTGTATAGTACCTTCAGAGTACCTTGAACCTGGGAGATTTTATATGTGTGTATGTGTGTATACTTAAACACATACACACACATACATACATACATCTCTTGAACCTGTGTGCATAGTACTTACAGAATACTTTGAACCTGGTAGATAGATACAGATATAGATAAAAATGTAGATACCAATACACATATATATTATATATTTTATATATATATAGTGTGTGTATAGTTCTCTCAGAGTACCTTGAACCTGGGACATTTTTATATGTGTATGTATGTATGATGTGTATATGTGTTTATGCATGTGTGTATATGTATATTTGTGTGTATATATACATACAGTACTCAAAGAGTGCCTTGTACCTGGTAGATAGATACAGATACACATATATATGTTATTTATAGATAGTGTATATGTGTATGTACAGTTCCCTGCCAGCCTGTTGCGCTATCCTCAGCAGGAGGTTAGATTCTTTGTGTCATTTTGTGGGTTCTGTAGCTCCAAAGTTTGTTCAGAGTCAGCTTTTACATGAATTGGAGGTGATGGGAGCTGGAGCCCAGCAGAGGTCCTGTTTCTACTCTGCCATCTTGACTCTGCCTCTAGTTGTTAAGTTTCTGAGGCCAGATTTAAATTCACAGAAATGAGTCTTCCTGACTCCAGGCTCAGTGCTCTGTCCACTGTACCACCTAACTGCCTTGGAAATGGAGTAGGCCAAAGCTTAATTGTTGGTCAGCATTGGGATCAGGCCCATCAGGGCTGCTGCCCCTCCAGCCAAGGTTTCCCACTGAATCCAGGGCAATCTCCAGTCATCCTGATCTGTATCTCACCACTGGACGCAGATGGCTCTGGAGGAGAAAGTGAGACTGGTGACTTTGCACAGCCCTCCCTCATTTAAATCCAATTCACTTGTGTATCATGACATCCATCACCTTCCTGATATCCTGGTCCTCCTTGATAATGAAGGACAAATAACAACCCTCCAAACAACAACTCTCTAACCTAGGTGAGATAAAGAAACTGTCTCAAAAACAAGCAAACCAACCCACCAGATGCTGATTCACTTAATTGGTAGGATAGGAAAGGGGGGTGGGGGGAGGATAGGAAAGAATCCATTATAATGCTAGAACTTCTAGGGTCCAAAAAATAGGACTTGAACCTGAGACCTTAACTCCAACTCTGATACATTTTCCATTGTGCCTTTTTGCCCTGCTCTGTAAAATGAGTGGTTGAATTATACAATCTCTAAGGTCTCTTTAAATTCCAACATTCTGATTCGTTTAATAATTAAGTAATCATGTTCCCCTTTGACAAAAATCTAACCATTCTTCAAAGTGATTTCTTTAGGGAGATAAGAGTATGGGGAGGCAAGTATACATTCTAATATGACCTTAAGCACCTAACTTTGCTGCTTTCTCATCTGTCAAATGAGGAGCAGGAACTGGTTATCTCTAACATCCTTTCCATCTCCAAAATTCATTTATTTATTTTTGTCTTTCTATATTTAAATGGAAATATTATTATCAGCAAGGTTTACTATTTCTATATATTTTGAGAATGTGTTTACATGTTTCCCCAAGTACTTCTTGCCCAATTAGTTGGATTCAGATGGATTTGTTATGGATAATCTCTCTGTAAGATTGTATGTTATAGTGGGAAAAACTGCTAGTTTTGGAGTTGAAACTCGAAGGTCTTGAGTTTCAGCTAAGAATCTACTATGTTCAAAGAACTATGGTAAGCTTGGAGATACAAAAACAAAAAAATACAGTCTTTTTTTGTCTCTAGGAGCTATCTTCTATTTGGGACAAGTCACTGTGATGAGGAAAATTCAAAAATTGGATTTCCATCTAAAAGACTCCTCCTGTTTCTACAGCTCCAATAAGGAATCTTCTCCCTTCCTTTTAGATCCTGGGGATTAAGTAGGGGAGTATCAGAGAAAAGGGTATCTGCATGCCTAATGGAACATTATTAATGAGATGGCTTTTAAAAGTGGCAAATTGAGGGAGGTGTGTGTTTCTTCCGCTTAGTCTTCTCAGGACATGTGTATTTTGGAGAAATCTAAATATCCATATGTATCCAGAAATATGAGTGTGTATGTGTATAAATACATATATGATATAGGAAAAAAACAAAAGGACAAAAAACAAAAAAATCTGCTATTTATTACCTATGTGACCAGGTATATAGCTAGTGCAATACCCATAGCAGCTGCTATGAATATGCAGATGTATTCAGGGTTGAATTGCAAAATATAACAAACTCTCTTCCTCAAAGATGAAACCAAGATATTTATTCAGATACCAGAAAACCAATTCCACCATGGTAACAAAGAAGTTTATACACATCATCAATCCAGGGAATGCTTACATCCCCAAGCCTTCCCTCCATTAGGAATCCCCACAAACAAGCTTCCCTAGGCAAAAATTTCTCCTTCTCTCACACTAACTGCTCTGACTCTCTCAGCTCTGCCTCTCTCTTTTTTCCTGTTCCATCCTTCCTGCTCCACCCATTGAGCAAGTTCCTCCCACCATGAATTCCATATGACTTAAGCTGTGAACTGGTCCAGAGCTCAAAGCAGGTCCAGAACTCAAAGCAGCTCAAAGCATGGGCCTATTAAGGGGCAAGGAAGATTGTCAAATTCCCTTAATATTGTACCAGGCAAGTCTCTTAACTTCTGGGGGCCTCAGTTTCTCATCTGTAAAACAGACATTAGACTTGATAAGTAAGGGCTGTGCTGAGGAGAACATAGATAAACTACAGAGAAATTATTGCTGTGCTTTAGGAAAATTGTAGAAAAATGAAGCTTCCTAGGGAGGGAGATATTTCAGAAACCTCCAGGTGCCAGAATCCATGTTATCCAGTGGTTACAATACTGAAATATAGACAATAAGGAGGTTGAAAGATTGACCAAAGAGCTTTGGTCTGAGGACCTGAGTCCAAATCCTGCTTCTGTCAACTACTGCCTACATGATTATGAGTAAGTTGTTTACCTTCTGTGGAACTCTAAAATGAGGGAGTTTAAATGACTCAGCTGAAGCCACATAGTATACTAGATTGCTTGGTATAACTTAGGCCAAATGGCCTCTGTGCTACCTTTTAACTTTAAATCTGTGATCCCATGATCCTCTCCACCTTTGCCTATAATCCCATGACATAAGAAGGCAATTTATTTTATTATTTCTCAACTTAATATTTTCTCTTTTTTTGTTGCTTTTTGGAGGGCAATTGGGGTTAAGTTACTTGCCCAAGGTCCCATGGCTAGTTTTTTGTGTGTGTGTGTTAAGTCTCTGAGGCCAGATTTGAACTCGGGTACTCCTGACTCCAAGGCCAGTGCACTAATCACTGTGCCACCTAGCCACCCCTCAATTTAATATTTTCAAGCTTCTACAGCAAAACTAGGTAGACCTCACTACAGGTCACAAAGCAGAATTAATGCATTTATAAAACCCCCTAGATTGTAAATACTTTCCCAGAAAAACAAATTGTCAGTATAAAATGAGTCCAATTAAATTTAAGACATAGCATCACCAAGGAAGCCAAATGTGTTTTCCTAGGTGATTACACCGAGAGCTGTATGTCTTTTGACCTTACTTATGTAGTTCCAA
The DNA here is from genome assembly GCA_011680675.1 of Gymnobelideus leadbeateri. Lineage (NCBI taxonomy): Eukaryota > Metazoa > Chordata > Mammalia > Diprotodontia > Petauridae > Gymnobelideus > Gymnobelideus leadbeateri. The sequence goes on from WOXC01002786.1 coordinate 253,507, forward strand.
ATTCAGTCCTCCCCACTTTTTGTTTTATCTGTTAAAATAATCTATAAAGGATTGCAATAAAAAGGTTTTACAAAGAAATCTGCAACTATTATATTATGTGGCTACAGGTGAGTCACTTCACCATCTGTATTTATACTAGTATCCATAAAGCAGTAAAGCATTGTGGAAGTAACAGTGAATTAAACATCAGAAGGCCTGGATCCTAGTTCCTGCTTTTCCACTCACAGGCCATTTGACAATAAGCAAATAACATAAGCTCACTGAGCCTTAGTACCTTTGTCTATTTGTTATTCCTTTGCAGGCTGGGCTAGATGGTAGAAATGAGACCCTCCTCAGTGCCTGAGGTCCAAGTCATAACTGCTCTTGCCTTCTGAACTTCCTCCTTTCTTGGTAAATCGCCCAAAGTCTCAGACCCCCTTCTCACTCCACCCTGAATCTACAATGGGGACTTGAGACTGGATAGTTTGACTACAAAGCTACCAGTTCCCATCTGTCCACATTGTAGTGCCCTGGTGTGTGCCTAGGGATGCCCCAGTATTGGTCTCAGACTTCCTCTTGTGCTAGTGTGCAGACTTTCAATGGGCACTGGAGTGTTCCCCCCACACACTGTGCATTCTTTTTTTTTCCCAAATGCTTTATTAACTTCTGGTTTACATCATTCATTTCTGCCAGATTTTGAGTTACAATGTTTTCCCCACTTTTCCCCTACCCAACCACCCCAAAATAGCAGTCCCACAAGATATCCCCTCATCCCATCTGCTTTCTCCTATATATACTCCCATATGCCCTTCAAATTTTTCAGTAGGGCAAGGTGAATCTCTGTACCCCAATGCCTGTTTATCTTATTTCTTTCTTATTTTTTCCAAATGCTTTATTAACTTTTGGTTTACATCATTCATTTCCACCAGATTTTGAGTTACATTTTTTTCCCCGATTTTCCCTAAGGTGAATCTCTGTGCCGCAATGCCTGCACATCTTATCTCCCAGTTATATGCAAAATAGTATTAATCATAGTATTTATATATATTTGAAACATTTAATTTTAAAACTTCAAATCCCAGATCCATTCCCTTCATCCCTTGTCACCCACTCCCACTGGGAAGATAAGCAATTCAGTATATGCTGTACGTGTATAGCTGTGTAAAACATTACCATAGTACATATATTGTAAAAGACTGACTATATTTCCCTCCCACCCATCCCACCCCAACCTGATCCATTCCCTACTTTGATCCTGTCCCTCTTCAAAAGGGGGTGCCTCCAACCTCCCCTCCCCTCAGCATGCCTTCCCCTCCATCATCCCGCCTCTCATCCCCCTCCCCCCTACTCTTCTGCAGGGTGAGATATCCCATTTAGTATGTGTGTCATTCTCTCCCTGAGACAAATTCAATGAGAATAAGGTTTTGCCTTTTTGCCTTCCTGTTCTTCCCCTCCCTTATAACCATTTTCCCTTGCCTCTTCTCTATGAGAGAGTTTACCCCATTCTGTCTGTCCCCATCTCCTCTTGCCACTTTCCTCTCTCACCTCATAACTTCACCCCTTAAGTATCATCCCTTCCCACCAAATTTGACCTGTGCCCTCTATCCATGTATACCTGTAAACATATATACACACTTTCACATATGTATTCATATGCCCATATACCCTTCTTCAATTATTTTCATACTGAGAAAGGTTTCATCAGTCACAGTTATTGTTTTTCCATGTAGGAATGTAAGTAGTTCAACTTTGATAAGTTCCTTATGATTTCTTTTCCCTGTTTACCTTCTCAAGTATCTCTTGCTTCTTGTGTCTGAATGTCAAATTTTCTATTCAACTCTGGTTTTTTCATAAAGAATGCTTGAAAGTCCTCTATTCCACTGAATGACCATATTTTCTCCTGAAACAAGGTACTCAGTTTTGCTGGGTAGGTAATTCTTGGTTTTAATCCCAGGTCCTTTGCCCTCCAGAATATCATATTTCATGCCCTTTGATCCCTCAATGTAGAAGCTGGCAGATCTTGCACCATCCTGATTGCATTTCCACGGTATTCAAATTGTTTCTTCCTGGCTGCTTGTAATATTTTCTCCTTGATCTGGGAATTCTGGAACCTGCTACAATATTCCTAGGAGTTTTCTTTTTGGGATCTTTTGCAGGAGGTGATCTCTGGATTTTTTCAACCTCTATTTTGCCCTCTGGGTCTAAAACATCAGGGCAACTTTCCTTGAGAATTTCTTGAAGGATGATTTCTAGGTTCCTTCTTTGATCATGGCTTTCAGGCAGTCCAATAATTTTTAAATTATCTCTCCTGGATCTATTTTCCAGGTCGGTGATTTTTCCCATGAGATATTTCACATGTCTTCTATTCTTTCAATTGCTTGGATCTGCTTAACAGCATCTTGATTTCTCATAAAGTCACTAGCTTCCATTTGCTCCAGTCTAATTCTGAAGGAACGAATCTTCTCAGTGGGCTTTTGAGATTCTTTTTCCATCTGGCAAAGTCAGCTTTTTAAGGCATTCTTCTCATTGCCTTTTTGAGCCTCTTTTCCACTTGAGTTAGTCTATTTTTAAGATGTTATTTTCCTCAGTCAGGCTATTGACTCTCATTTCATACTTTTCCTGCATCCTTCTCATTTCTCTTCCCAATTTTTCCTCCACTTCTCTTATTTGGTTTTTAAAATCCTTCTTAAGGTCCTCTATGGCCTGTAACCCACTCATATTTTCATTTGGGGCTTTTGGTGCAGGAGTTCTGACCTCACAGTCCTCCTCCTGTTCCATGCTTTGATCCTCTTTGCCCCCCAAATAGGAGTCTAATGTTGCATTTTTCTGTTTATTTTCTTTCCTTTGCCTAGGCATGTTGCCACTCAATTACTTGACTTTTGGGCTTGTTGCCACAGTAGGACTCTGCCACCAGCCAGAGGAGCTTCTGTCCCAAATGCTGCGGTTTTCTCAACTGCTGGAGGTATTAGTTGGGCGCCCTCTCTGAGGCCTTCACATGCTCTGGCAAGCTGGTCACACACCCCAAGACCTCCACCCCAGACCACAATCCAGATCCAAGAAGGTTAAAGCAAGAGTGATTACCCCCCAGACTGATCACTGGATCCCCCTACTAGTCCACAGGCCAGGAGCTGAAGCTGCAAGGTGGCAGGCTGAGCCCCTGCACCCACTCAGTGGCTTCTCACCCCCAGGGAAAGAGGCTGATGTGCTTCCAAATACTGGTCCCAAAGTCTACAGGACACTGACCTCTCACTTTATCCTTGGCTTTGTAATTCTGGAAATGCCACAGCTGCTGGTGTTCTGGAGTCCCTCCAGATGGTTGCTGGTCTGGCCACCCTGGGGCTAAAACCTCTGACTCACTTGTTCCTGGGTTCAGCTCCCAGAGCTCTGTGCTAGCCAGTGCCTACTGGGCTGCCAGGCTGTCCTCTGGGGGAGGTTAGCTTCTCTGTGTCATTTTATGGGTTCTGTAGCTCCAGAGTTTGTTCAGACTCCTCTTTTATATGGATTGGAAGTGGTGTGGGCCAGAACTCTGAAGAAGTGCTGTTTCTACTCTGCCATCTTGACTCCACCCCACACACTGTGTGTTCTTACTCCAGTCCTGACCCTGTCCCCAGAATTTGCAGATCTCTCTCTCTCTGTCTCTCTCTGTCTCTCTGTCTCTCTGTCTCTCTGTCTCTGTCTCTCTCTCTCACTCTGTGTGTGTGTGTGTGTGTGTGTGTGTCTCCCTATGATGACATGGGTGGGACAAAGGATTTATTGTGACTTTTTTTGGACTTCTCCAGCATAATTCAGTCTGGTGCATTTTATAGATCTGTTTGGAGGAGTTGTGAACAGGTGCACAAATGCATTATTTCCTTCTATTCCACCAGCTTAGCTCCCATTCTTGTTTATTAAATGACAAACCTATATTAACTACCTCACAGAGTTATAGTGAGGATCAAATGAAACAATGTAAAAAAGATTTTCTTTCTCTGCTTCCCCTTTCCTACCATCCCACAATCTCATTTCTTATATTGATTTTTGCCAAGCTGAACAAACATTCCATATTCATAGTGCATGTCATTCCCTCCAGAACAAAAAGCACCCCCTTTTTTGGTCTCTGCCAATCTATGTCCATCACCCAGCTATGACATGATGAGAAAAGCATTGAGCTTTAAACTTAGAGACAAAGGTTCTCCTCCCAACTTTGTTACTCAAGTCACTATATGACCTCAGTTAATTCAAGGTAAAATGAAGAGGTTGGAGAAAATGATATCTTCCAAAAAGTCTTTCCATGACCTTCAAATCCTCAGCTCAAAAACCTCCACTTCTTTTCTGTCTTTTTTTTTCTTTTTGGAGGGGGGAAAGGAGGGCAATTGGGGTTAAGAGACTTGCCCAAGGTCACATGACTAGTAAGTGTTAAGTGTCTGAGGTCAATTTTCACTCAGATCCTCCTGACTCCAAGGCCAGTGCTCTATTCACTGTGCCACATAGCCGCCCCCAAAAACCTCCTCTTCTAAGATTAATCTTTCAGTCAATCAACAATCAATGAATTTTTTGTTAGAAACTTACTATATACCAGGTACTGTGTTAAGCAATGAGGATATAATGAATTGAAAAAAAAAGGTTCCCTGCCCTCAAGGAGCTCTCATTCTAATGAAGGAGACAACATATAAATAACTCTGAACATGCAGTATATATACATTATATATACACATATATATACATGCATATATGTATATATAGATGTATGTCTCTGTGCTTATGTGTACATATGTGTATGTGTATATGTGTGTGTATAGGAATATATATATATATATGGGGAGAGAGGGAGGGAGGGAGAGAGAGAGAGAGAGAGAGAGAGAGAGAGAGAGAGAGAGAGAGAGCGCTTAATCATACATTCTGATTACCTCTTTATTCTCGTCTGGATCCCTTCACTACAAATGAGTATTGGTTACCCAATGATAAGTTATTTTGTTTGAGTTGTGTATTATTTCAAGTATGTATGTTCTCCCTAATTATTAGACTATAAACCTTTCATGTGCAGGAACATTTCCATCCTGTTCATGTCACCTATCTTTGTTGTCTAATATTGTACTCTATAAAATATAACTTCCAAAAAATCTGATGACTGACTGAGGTATAATTAAAGTTTAGCAGCTTGAACAGAACTTACAAAGGAAATGATTCAGTGCCAAGATGTCCCCTTTAAACAAACAAAGGATGAGGACTGGTCCTGTAATTTCACTGAATAAGGTGAGGAAACGGTCTCTACCAATGGAGGTCAATGCCTTCTTTGTAACTTACAGTCTTAGAAGTATTGAAAGATTAAGCAACTTGACCAAAGTTATGCAAACCATTATGTATCAAAGATGGGACTTAAAATCAGTTCTTTCTAGTTTCAAGACTGGTTCTCTATATAATACTCCTTGTTGCCTTAAATAAACTTTGTTTAAATGTAGTAGGTTGGTCTTGGGTGCCTTTAGAACATTTGCAAAAAAAAAAAAAAATCCTGCTTATACTGACTAAAAATTGAACTAAAACAGTTTTCTAAAACTATCTTCTAAAACCCTCAACTGTTTCACTAGGTCATGAATCAGATACCCATCAAATTGGCGAGGTTCTTAAAAGATGGAAGCAGTATTAGAGGGGCTATGGGAATATAGGAACACTAATATACTATGAGATCTGTGAATTGATTCAATCATTTGGGTAAATATTTAGAATTATGAAAGAAAAGGGACTAAAATAGGCATGCCCTTTTATCTAACAATCCCACTACTGAGTCCTAAACCCCAAAGAAGTCAAAGACAAAAAAGAAGAAAAAATACTTCATGTATGCTAAAATATTCACAATGGTAGCAAAAACTGGGGGAAAGGGGAGGAATGGTTGCCTCTCACCTGGGGAATTCTGAACAAATTGTGAATGAAATTGAATATTATTGCACTGTCAAATGTGAATAATTCAGAGAAGCATGGAAAGAGCTTCATGAATTGATTCAGTGAAGTAATCAGAACTTGGGAGGTAGGTAGATAGAAAGATAAAGAGAGACAGACAGACTGATATAAGATAGACATAAAGTATTTATTAAACACTTACTATGTGCCAGACACTGTGACAGGGTCAGGATGGGCAGACAGAGTACAGAGCTATCCCATAGTTTGGAAATGTCTAGTATGGTGCAGTCAATTACTCATCTGTAAAAATGAGCTGGAAAAGGAAATGGCAAACCACTCTAGTATCTTTGCCAAGAAAACTTCAAAATGGAGTTACAAAGAGTCAGACACAATTGAAACAACTCAATAAGAACAACAAAGGCAGTGAGGTGCAGATGTGGTTCTGGACAAGGGGAAAACTCACCTATCAGAGCCCAGAGCACAATCCAAGGTTCTCTTCTTTTCTCACTTGACTGCATGCTGGATTTCTCCATAATGCCTCTGAGCCTAGTACTTTCGCTCTTACACACTCCCCCTCCCACATACTTTTTAGCTTCTTTTTATGTGTTATCTTCCCCCATTAGAATGTAAGCTCCTTTATGGCAAGGACTTTGGGGCAGGGAGAGGGAGTAGGTTTTATTTGTATTCTCAGAGCTTAGCACCATGCCTGGCACCTAATAAGCACTTAATAAATATTTGTTGACTGAGTAGTGAACAAACATTCCATATTCATAGTGCATGTCATTCCCTCCAGAACAAAAAGTCCTGGTCTTTGCCTTTTTTGGTCTCTGCCAATCTATGTCCATAGAGTAGTGAAAACAACACTGAAAGACAAATGAAACCTGATTAATTGCAATAACTAATATCAATCCTAGAAAATGGATTCTGAAACATACTTCTTTGTTGATTCACTTTGGGTATTGTCTGGTATATATTCTCACTTGTATGCCTTCTCTGATTTCTATTTGCTATTTGCTTGGATAAATGAGTTTATGTGCTTAAGAAAAAGGAAAGGAAAAAGAAAAAAAATAATAAAATATTTCCTTACTTCCCGACAAATTCAGTAGTATAGATGCAGAAAGTTTCTTTGGCTGTCAAAAGCTACTGGTTGATTTTGTCCAATATCTCTTTTGTGTTATAAGGTAGGGTTTAGTGGGAAGATGATATAATAGAAAAACATTTATGATGGTGAAAAAAAGGGAGGGGGAAGGCATCAATAAAACTTCCATTAAAATGAGCTAGGGCTTATTTAGAAAAGTATATAATTTAATAAAAAATAAATTCCAGAATTTTTCTCCAGTGATAGTTCAAAAAATAAAATGTTCTTTTTTTAAAAAAAAATTAATTTTTAGTTTTCAACACTCATTTTCATAAGATTTGGAGTTGCAAATTTTCTCCCCTTCCCTCCCTCCCCCCACTCCAAGACAGTATGCAATGTGATATAGGCTGGCTCTCTCTCTCTCTCTCTCTCTCTCTCTCTCTCTCTCTCCCTCTCTCTCTCTCTCTCTCTCTCTCTCTCTCTCTCTATATATATATATATATATATATATATATATATATATATATATATATTCATATTAAACATATTTTCACATTAGTCGTGTTGTAAAGAAGACTTAGAAACAATGGGAGGAACCATGGGGAAGAGGAAGCAAAAAAGAGAGAGATCAAATAGTATGCTTAGCTCTGCATTCAAACTCCACAGTTCTTTTTCTGGATGTGGATAGCATTTTCCATCATGAGTCTTTTGGAGTTGTCTTAGATCCTTGCATTGCTGAGAAGAGCTAAGTCTATCCAAGTCAATCATTGCACAGTGTATCCATAATTGTGTACAATGTTCTCCTGCTTCTGATCATTTCAGTCAGCATCAGCTCATATGTCTTTCCAGGTTTTTCTGAATTGCATCTGCTCATCATTTCTTATGGAACAGTAGTATAGCATTATAAGAAATGAGAAGTTCTAATGACTTGTGTAATTTCTAAAGCATTTGACTTCCATCACTTAATACAAATGAAACATTATAACAAATCATGCTCTACAGGCAAAAGATTGTTGCCAATAGGAAATATATTGTGATAGCAACCCACTCATGCTCACATTTAACAATTCTGTTCAAGTCTACCCATATTTTATCACTGTGGTGATTCAATATGCCTATTTTTATATATAGGTCTTTGAAACTAAAATATACACTGATATTCATGAAATTCCCTTCAGATTTACTATATAAAAACAAGCAAGGAGGAGTGTGTACTTTTTCTATTATTTGGGCTATTTTTCAGACCTTTTCCCTACAGTTTAGCAACTTTTTAAAAAAAATTACTGAGCATGTCCTTCATCTTTCATTATCTTCTGAATTAGTAACTATAAGCCAGCAAATGACCCAGGTTTCCATGTTGTTGAGTCAGTAAAAAGGCATCCTCATGAGAATTTCTTTGTTTTAATTGTAATATAGTTTTGGGTTTCCAGAAAAATAACTGTCTTTTTAAAGCATAATTTGATAGTCAAGTTGTAGATTCTTTAGTCAAAAGATTGATGAATACCTAATCTATCATGATGAAAAATGCTATCCATATGCAGAGAAAGAACTATGGCTTCTGAATGCAGATAGAAGCATATTGTTTTCATTATTTGGGGGGGTGTTTTTTCTTTCTTTCTTGTGTTTTTCCCTTTTGTTCTGATTCTTCTTTCACAACATGACTAAGATGAAGATATGTTTTAAGATGATTGTATGTGTATAAACTATATCAGATTTCTTGCCATATTGGGGAGGGGGAATGGGATGGAGAGAAGAAAATTTGAAACTCAAATTCTTACAAAAATGAATGTTGAAAACTATCTTTCCATGTAATTGGAAAAAAATAGTATTAAGTGCAAAAAAAAGACTACCTAGTCTTCTCTCTCTCTCTCTCTCTCTCTCTCTCTCTCTCTCTCTCTCTCTGTCTCTGTCATCTATCTCTCTGCCTCTCTGTCACACACACACACACACACACACACACCTTGCAATCATTCATGCTTCCATCACAGCTTGTTAACCTCATATGTGTGACTGGAATAGAAAGTAATAAGCAAGTCACCTTAGCAAGTACACATATCTCTAGAAATAAACAGAAAAAATAAATGCAAGCATTTTTTTAAAAAAGGGAAAACATGTTAGAATCAATTCAATAAAGTTATGCAAACAACTATGTCCAAAAAAGTTAATATACAATATAAATTGGAAATAATCAACAGAGGGAAGGCATTTTACCTGAGGGTATTGACAACAAATGATACTGTCTCCTTGCATTGGTATGTCAGAAAACCTGACCCACTCTATCACTTGACCCTGAGCCATTATCCCAGAGTTCTATCACTCCAGCACCCCTTGCACAGGCCTGTCATTACACCCTGTCCTCAACCCCCATCTTACTACCTCTCTACTAACAGCCTCCTTCTGGGGTTTGGGGTATTGAGAGCCATCAATCATGGTTTATTATCAAATACTTTTATTAAAATACCAGATCAACTTCTAGCTAAAATATCTACCCTCCAGGAATTAGGCAGATTTGGGGTTTAAAAGAATGAAAAGTGGGAGAGGAAGGGTGATTTTGATATAGACCATTTTTAAAAGGGCAGATCTGGGTTAAGTAGGGACAGGCAACAGGCAGTATGAGGTCACTGGGTACCTGAAGGCCAAGGAAAAGAAGCAGGATGTAAGAAAGGAATTTCAAAAAAAAGATAAGAGAGTATTAATGAAATTTTGAATATCTTAATATTTTACTCGTAGAATTTTAGAACTAGAAGGGACTTTAGATATCACTTAAGCCAATCCCCCTATTTAATAGATGAAGAAGCCAGCCAAGTTAGGTGATTCATCAGAGATAGAGTGAATTCATTACAGAGAACCCAGGTTCCTTTGTTAAGTATTATTTCCATTATAGCATACCAGCTCTCTATAAATGCTTTGTTCAAAGTCGCAGAGAAAGATAGAATTCATGTCTTTCCAGAAAGATCCACAGACAAGCCAGGTGTAACATGTTGAATTTATGACATATCTAAAAAGAATTGTAAATTGTAAATCAATTTACAAATACAAATCAAACTCAAATAGAAATGGAGATCATTAAACTGTACATAAGGATCCATAAAGGTCACATATTGGCTTAGAAAACCAGAGATGTTTATATATATATTTTTTCTTTATTGATACAGTAACACATTAAAATCAGATAGGAGCTACATTTTAATCCAGTTCCAACCATATTTGGGAGGGTGTTTAGTGAGCTTCATATCCGACATCTCTGTTGTGCATAATAGAGATTTCCAGTTCCATGTACAATCCTCTTTTCTCTGTGATGTACATGGAAAAGCCCAGTTCACTTGCCATTTAAAGGGTTTGGAAGAAAATATTAATTTAAAAATAAAATTAAAGAGTATTAATTTTTAAAATAAAGTCTAAAAAGAATTCATATTTTTATTATAAATACTTGGTTGAAAAAAAAAAAGAAAAAAATACTTGGTTGCCCAATCCAGTGCACACTAGATTTTAAAGTAATTTTTTTCAGAATTAATTTTATATCAAATAAGAATGTACCTGAAATATAATCTTTCTAGATTAGGGAAGCAGATTTCATAAATCTGCCTTTCATACACACAGCACATACTCATTTTATAAGCTGCTCGTAGTTACTGGTTTTGTGTCTATATTTTTCTTATATATTATTGTTGTAATGTTGGCTTGGTTTTCAAATATAATACTGTGAAGGAAAAAATATTAATATAAATACTGAACTGAGATTTAGACTTAAATTTGTCACCAACTTCTCTTTCACTCCTCTCTCACATATTGAGATGGTCTTTTTTTCTTTTCAAGGTGAACTGCCTTTTATATGCATAGGTGATCCCATTCCATCCCATCTTCTCCAGTAGATTGTCCCCTCTATCATTTCCCACTTATACTCAATCTCTCCTTACCTTTTCTAGGTAGGCTGCTTTCCTACTGCCGACAGACATGTCTAAGTCACCCCATCCTCAAAAAACCCTCACTCAATCCATTTATCTCCACTATCATCCCATGTATCTACTGCTTTTTGTGGTTAAATTCCTTGAGAAAGCTTTCTCACATTCTCCGATAGATAACTACCATTTCCTTTCTCTTGCTCTCTACTTAACTCTCTACAGTCTGGCTTATTTATAACCTCATCATTCAACCAAAGTTGTTCTCTCTAAAGTTACCAAGGATCTTTTAATAACCAAATCTAGTGGATGACATTTTCTCAGCCTCATTCTTACTTTTTCTTCCTTCCCTACCACCTTCCCCCAGCCAACATGTAATTTGATATAAGCTATACTTATACATACAAATTAAATATATTTTCAAACTAGTAATGATGTAAAGAAGAATTAGAACTAATGGGAGGAACAACAAGAAAGAAAAAATTTAAAAACCAACAAAAGAAAAAGAGAACAAATACTATGCTTCCATCTATATTCAGACTCCAAAGTTATTTCTCTGGATAAGGATAGTATTTTCCATCATGAGACTTTTAGAGTTATCTTAGATCCTTGCATTGCTGAGAATAGCCAAGTCTATCAAAGTTAGTCATTGACAATGTGGCTGTTGTGTAAAATGTTCTCCTGGTTCTGATCATTTCAACTGAGCATCAGTTCATATACATCTTTACAGGTTTTTCTGGAGTCTGCCGGCTCATCATTTCTTACAGCACAATAGTATTCCATTACATTCATATGCCACAACTTGTTCAGCCAATCCCCAGTTCCCTCAATTTCAAATTCTTTGACACCACAAAAAGAGCTGCAATAAATATTTTTGTACATGTAGGTACTTTTCTCATTTGTTTTTATCAAATCCTTTATTAACTTTTAGTTTCCATCATTCATTTCCACAAGATGTTGAATTACAAATTTTCTCCCCATTTTAACCCCTACTTACCACCCCAGAATAGTGATCCCTCCTCCAATCTGCTCTCTACCATATCTTCTCCCAAACCCCCCCCCCACACACACACTTTCCAGTAGGGCATGGTTGATCTCTATCCCCCAGTGCATGCATATCTAATTTCCCAGTTACATGTAAAATAATATTAATTTAAAAATATATATATATACATTTTAAATCATTTGATTTTAAAGCTTTGAATTCCATATTCATTACCTTCCTCCCTTGTCACTCACCCTTACTGGGCAGATAAGCAATTCAATATAGGTTGTACATATATAGCTATGCAAAATATTTCCATAGTGGATATATTGTAAAAGATTGACTATATTTCCCTCCCTCCTATACCAGCTCCCACTTCTTCTATTCTCTACTTTGATCCTGTACCTTTTCAAAAGTGGATGCTTCCAACTTTCCTCCCCCCCCCCGGCCCAGCTTGCTCTCCCTTCCTCATTCTGCCTCTCATCCCCTTCCACCTTACTCTCCTGTAGGGTGAGATACCCTATTTAGTGTGTATGTCATTCCCTCCCTAAGCCAAATTCAATGAGAATAAGGTTGACCCATTCCCTTTTGATTTCCTGTTCTTCCCCTCCATTTTAACCATTTTCCCTTGCCTCTTCTATATGAGATAGTTTACCCCATTCATGTCTCATTCTCCCCATTCCTCTCATTATATTCCTCTCACCTCTTAATTTCACCTTTTAAGTATCTTCCCTTCATATCAAATTGGTCCTGTGCCCTCTATCTATGTATACCTGTACACATATATACACACATTCACATATGTATTCATTTACCCATATACCCTCCTATATTGACATATGTGAATGTGTATATATATATATATATGTATATATATATATATATATATATATATATATATATAATATGTACACACACATTTCTATTCCCTTTATTCTCATACTGAGAAAAGTTTCATAAGTTACAATTATCATTATTTTTCCATGTAGGAATGTAAATAGTTCAACTTTGGTAAGTTCCTTATGATTTTTTCCCCTGTTTACCTTCTCATGCTTCTCTTGCTTCTTGTATCTGAATGTCAAATTTTCTATTCAATTCTGATTTTTTCATCAAAAATGCTTGAAAGTCCTCTATTCCACTGAATATTTTCCCCTGAAACATGATACTCAGTTTTGCTAGGTAGGTGATTCTTGGTTTTAATCTCAGCTCCTTTGACCTCCAGAATATCATATTCCAAGCCCTTTAATCCTTCAGTGAAGAAGCTGCCAGATCCTGTGTTATCCTGATTGTATTTCCACAACATTCACATTGTTTCTTCCTGGCTGCTTGTCATATTTTCTCCTTGATCTGGGAATTTCAGAACCTGGCTATAATATTTCTAGGAGTTTTCTTTTTTGGGATCTTTTTCAGGAGGTGATTGGTATATTCTTTCAACCTCTATTTTGCCCTCTGGGTCTAAAACATCAGGGCAATTTTCCTTGAGAATTTCTTGAAGGATGATTTCTAGGTTCTTTTTGATCATGGCTTTCAAGTAGACCAATAATTTTTAAATTATCTCTCCTGTATCTATTTTCCAGGTCAGTGATTTTCCCAATGAGATATTTCACATTGCCTTCTATTTTTTCATTTGTTTGGATCTGTTTAATAGTATCTTGATATCTCATGAAATCACTAGCTTCCATTTGCTCTAAAGTAATTCTGAAGGGATTAATCTCCTTGGTGAGCTCTTGAGATTCCTTTTCCATCTGGCAAATTCAGCTTTTTAAGGCATTCTTCTTCTCATTGCCTTTTTGAGCCTCTTTTGCCATCTGAGTTAGTCTATTTTTTAAGGTGTTATTTTTTTTCAATCAGGTTGTTGACTCTCATTTCATAATTTTCTTGCATTGTTCTCTTTTCTTTTCCCAATTTTTCCTCCACTTCTCCTATTTGATTTTCAAAATCTTTTTTAAGCTCCTCTATGGCCTGTAACCAGATCATAATTTTCTTGGAAGCTTTTGGTGCAGGAGTTCTGACTTCACTGTCTTTCTCCTGTTCCATGCTTTGATCCTTTTTGTCCCCAAAATAGGAGTGTAAAGTTGGGTTGCTCTGTTTTCTTTGCTTCCCTCATTTGCTCATGTTGCCACTCAATTACTTGACTTTTGGGCTTTTCGTCACAGTAGGACTCTGCTACCAGACAGGGGAGCTTTGTACTAAATGCTGGGATTTTCTCAGCTGCCAAAGGTATTAGTTGGGTTCCCTCTCTGAAGCCTCCACACACTGTGGCAAACTGGTTGTACACCCCTGGATCTCCACCCTAGACCACAATCCATATCCAAGCAGGTTAAAGCAAGAGTGATTACCCCTCAGACTGGTCACTTGGTCCCCCTACAATCTGCAGGCCAGGAGCTTAAGCTGCCATGTGGTGGTGGCTGCATGGCAGTAGCACCTCAGTGGCTTCTCCCTCCAGGGGATAAAGGACAACCACACTGCCAAACTAGTGGATCACAAAGTACACACTGCACTGACCTCTCACTTTGGCCTCAGCATCTATGGGTCGATAATTCTGGAAACTGCCACAGTTACTGGTGATCTGAAGTTCCTCTAGCCAGTGGCTGATCAGGCTGCCTTGGAGCTAAGACCTTTGACTAGAGTGGGGCTGGGGTCATCTCCCAGAGCACTGCACTGGCCACTTCCTGCTGGCCTGCTGTGGTGTCCTCAGCAGGAGGTTAGCTTCCCTGTGTCATTTTGTGGGTTCTGTAGCTCCAAAGTTTGTTCAGAGTCACCTTTTTTTTTTTTTAAGCAATTGGGGTTAAGTAACTTGCTCAAGGTTACACGGCTAGTCATTATTTATGTGTGGGTGCTCATTTTCTGAGGCCGGATTTGATCTCGGATCATCCCAACTCCGAGGCTGGTGCTCTGTAGCGGCAAGCACCCCAATATCCCCAGGGTGACTGCCAACACAGGTTCTTAGATCTGCTTTTCAAAAGGAAAGCAACTCAAAATGGGTTAACAAGCTTACTTTAATCAAACAAACACACATTACCTAGTTCAGGGGAAAAAGGTCAGCACCCGAACTTCAGAGTTACAGAACTTACAGATCAAACAGACAGGCTTCCAAACTGTCCAACCATTATATCAATACCAAATCACAGTTACCAGAGAGGGAAGCATCAACATCTGGGTTTTCAAAGCCGGGGGGCTCTCAACAACGGCTTCCCAGAGTCTCATCTGGTCAAATCACACAACACTTCTCAAAGTGAGCCCCAAAGCAAAGCCCCTCATCAGAGTTTATATAGCCTTCTCCTGGCTCAAAGAATGTAACCACCCTTTTGATCCACTGCCCAATCACACAGCATCAAGGTGTGGTCATTCCTGAAAACCAAGCCTCCCACCACAGGCTCCATGTGAGCACATTCAGCCTATTAGGAGGCAGAGCATATTTTCAAATCAAGGAAGGTTTTCAGAGTCTCTTAAAGCCAATCAAAGTCTCTTAAGCCAATCAAAGGGCCTAGGGGCAGGGAAGATCTTTTAAATCTGCATTTCCATTACATGCTCTTACTCACTGCACCACCTAGCCGCCCCGTTTTTTTTTTTTGTTTTTGTTTTTGTTTTTGTTTTTTTGTTTTTTGTTTTTCCTTTTGGAGGGCAATTAAGGTTAAATAACTTGCCAAGGTCACACAGCTAGGTTTTTATTTGTGTGTGCGTTAAGTGTCTGAGGTCAAATCCGAACTCAGGTCCTTCTGACTCCAGGGCCGATGCTCTACTCACTGAGCCACCTAGCCTCCCCTCAGAGTCACCTTTTACATGAATTGAAGGAGGTGAGAGCCAGAGCCCCATGGAAGTTCTGTTTCTACTCTGCCATCTTGATTCTGGGCTTATTTTTCTCATTTTTATGATCTCTTTGGGATACAGCCCTAGAAGTAGTATTGCTGCATCAAAGAGTATACACAGTTTTATAGCCTTCGGGCATAGTTCCAAATTGCTTTATAGAAGGGTTGGATGAGTTCATCAACAATGCATTAGAGTTCCAGTTTTCCCACATATATTCCAACAATTATCATTTTCCTGTTTTGTTACGTTAACCAATCTGATAGGTGTTAGTTGGTACCTCAGGGTTGTTTTGATTTGCATTTCTCTAATCAATAGTGATATAGAGCATTTTTTCATATAACTATATATATATATTTTATTTCTTCCTCTGAAAACTGCCAGTTCATATCTTTTGATGATTTATCAATTGGGAAATGACTTGTATTCTTATAAATTTGACTCAGTTCCCTATGTATTTTAGAAATGAAACCTTTATCAGAGACACTAGCTATAAAAATTATTTCTGAGCTTTCTGCTTCCCTTCCAATCTTGGTTGCATTGGCTTCATTTGTGCAAAAAACTTCTCAATTTAATGTAATCAAAATCATCCAGCTTGCATTTTATAATGTTTTCTCTGTTATTTGGCCATAAATTCTTCCCTTCTCCATAGATCTGACAGGTAAACTATTCCTTGCTCTCCTAGTTTGCTGATAGTTTCAGTCTTTATATCTAAATCACATCCTCATTTTGACTTTATCTTGGTATATGATGTAGGATGTTGGTCCGTGCCTAGTTTCTGCCATAATATTTTACAGTTTTCCCAGCAGTTTTTGTTAAATAGTAAATTCTCATCCCAGAAGCTAGAGTCTTTGGATTTATCAAATAGTAGATTATTATAGTCATTGACTATTGCATCTTGTGTTTGTAAACTATTTCACTGATCCACCACTCTGTTTCCTACTCAGTACCAAGTAGTTTTGATGATTGCTGCTTTATAATGAAAATTTATATCTGGTATAGCTAGACCACTTTCCCTTGCATTTCTTTACATTAATTCCCTTCAAATATGAAATGGACCTTTTTTCCAGATGAATTTTGTTATTGTTTTTTCTAGCTCTATAAAATAATTTTTGGTCAACATGGAGCTGAATAAGTAAATTTATTTAGGTAGAATTGTTATTTTTATTAAATTATCTCAGCCTACCCATGAGCAACTGTACTGTTAATGATACTTGCAGCTGCTGTGGTGATATAAGACCAATAACAGCATCACACAGAAGGGCTCTTAGAACAGGTTCTTTGATCTGCTTTTCTAAAGGAAAGACAGCTTTAAAGGGGTCAATAATCTTATTTTAATTAAATAATGCAGACAGATAAGTAGAAAGAAGTGAGTATCCAAGAAAGAATTGAAATAGACAGGGGTCCATCTTTCTAAACAAAGTAATAGATACATAATCACCAGACCAGAGAGCACCGACATCTGGGCTCCTAAAGCCAGGGGACCCTTAGCAATGGCTACCCAGAGTCTCATCTGGCCAAATCACAAAGAAACATTCTTCCCATGAGTCAACCCCAAAGCAAAATACCAACCTCCCAGAATATATATAGTTTTACTAATAGGCTTAAAACTAGAAGATATCACAACTTACATGACTCAGTGCCTAATTGGCTCAATGCCAAAAGGTGTGAAAGCCTTCCTGCAAGCAAGCCTCCCCATAAGTAAGCTTCTCCCTAAGTAAGCTCATCCACCAAGGCAACATAAATCTCCCTGAATATATATATAGTTTTCACCTGATGGGCTCTCTGTGACTCAGGGTGTGTCACAGCTATGAACTGAGCCAGAGCTCAAAGCAACAGGTGATTGAAATACCTGTATATCTTTATACCTGGGAATATAGCCCCTGTTCCAAGAGAAAAAAGGTACACACGTGGTCACATAATGGACAGGGATAGGGAAGATCTTATAAATGACATTGTTCCAATTATTTAGATCTGACTTTATTTGTGTGAAAAGTGTTTTGCAACTGTGCTCATATGGTTCCTGGGTTTGTTTTGGCCCAATTATTTTTATAATGTCTACAATAACTTTAAATGAATTTCTCTTTCTATCTCTTGCTGTTGGGCTTTGTTAGTAATATACAGAAATTCCAATGGTGTATATGGGCTTATTTTACATTCTGCAACTTTGCTAAAGTAGTTAATTATTTCAAGTAGTTTTTTAGTTGATCCTCCAGGATTCTCTAATTATACCGTCATATCATCTGCAAAGAGTGATAGCTTTGTTTCTTCTTTGCCTATTATAATTCCTTCAATTTCTTTTTCTTCTCTTATTGCTAAAGCTAACATTTCTAGTACAATATTGAATAACAGTAGTGATAACAGACATCCTTATTTCACCCCTGATCTTACTGGAAGTGCTTCTAGTTTATCCCCATTACATACAATGCTTGATAGTGGTTTTTGATAGATGCAACTTATCATTTTAAGGAAGACTCCATTTATTCCTGTGCTCTTTAGTATTTTTAATAGGAATGGATGTTGGATGTTGTCAAATGTTTTTTGCATTTATTGAGATAATCATATGATTTCTCTTAGTTTTGTTGTTGATATGGTCAACTATGCTGATAGTTTTACTAATACTGAAGCAGTCCTTCATTTCTTGTATAAATTCTACCTGATCATAGTGCATTATCCTCGAGATAAATTGCTGTGATATCTGCTAATATTGATTTAAATTTTTTTCATCTATATTTATTAGGGAAATTGGTCTATAATTTTCTTTCTCTATTTTGACTCTTCCTGGTTTGTAAAAATAATTTGGTAGGACTCCTTCTTTGCCTATTTACCCAAAGAGTCTACATAGTATTGGAATTAATTGTTCTTTGGGTTTGTTTGTTTTTTTTTTTGCTTTTTTGGAGGGCAATTGGGGTTAGGTAACTTGCCCAAGGTCACACGGCTAGGTTTTTGTTTGTGTGCGTTAAGTGTCTGAGGCCGGATCCGAACTCAGGTCCTTCTGACTCCAGGGCTGACGCTCTACTCACTGCGCCACCTAGCCGCCCCTGGAATTAATTGTTCTTTAAAAGTTTGATAGAATTCACTTGTAAATCTGACCTGGAGATTTTTTCCTACAGAGTTCACTGATGGCTTATTCAATTTCTTTTTATGAAAGTATTTTATTTCCTCCTCTGTTAATCTGGGCAATTTATGTTTTTATGAATATTTATCCATTTCACTAAGATTGTCAAATTTATTGGCATACAATTGGGCAAAATAGCTCCTAATTATTATTTTGGTTCCTTCTTCATTGGCAGTGAATTCATCTTTTTCATTTTTCATCCTGGTAATTTGGTTTTCTTCTTTCTTTTTTTTAATCAAATTAATTTAATCAAATTAACTTTGTTGGATTTTGTTGTTTGTTTTTTATATAAAACCAGCTCTTAGTTGTATTTATTAGTTCAATAGTTTTCTTAACTTCAATTTTATTTGTTTCTTCTTTGGTTTTCAGAATTTCTAATTGGGTATTTAATTGGGGATTTTAAATTTGTTCTTTTTTAGTTGCATCCCCAATTCACTGATCTCTTCTTTCTCTCTTTTATTCATGTAAGCATTTAAAGATATAAAACTTCCCCTAAGAACCACTTTCACTGCTTCCCATAAGTTTTGGTATGTTTTCTCATTATTATCATTCTCTTGGATGAAATTATTGATTTGTTGTTTGACCCACTTATTCTTCAGGATTCAATTATTTAGTTACCAATTAATTTTTAGTCTCTTTCCATGACTCTTTATTACACGTCATTTTTATTGCATCACTATCTGAAAAGGATGCATTTAATATTTCTGTCTGCATCAGATTGTGAGATTTTTATGCCCTCATACATGGTCAATTTTTGTGTATTGCCATATACCATTGAGAAAAGCGTATATTCCTTTCTATCCCCATTCAATTTTCTCAAGAGGTCTACCATATCTAACATTTCTAAAATTCTCTTCAACACCTTAACTTTTTTCCCCTTTATTTTAAGGTTAGATTTATTTAATTCTGAGAGAGGGAGGTTGAGGTCCCCCACTAGCATAGTTTTGATGTCTGTTTCTTCCTGTAACTCCTTTAACTTCTCCTCTAAGAATATGGATGCTATACCACTTGGTGCATATATGTTTAGTAATGATGTTACTTCATTGTTTGTGATACCTTTTTGCAAGATGTAGTTTCCTTCCTTATCTATTTTAATTTTATCTATTTTTTCTTTTGCTTTGTCTAAGAACAGGATTGCTACCCCAGCTATTTTTTTACTTCAGCTGGTTGAAACATAATATATTCTCCTCCAACCTTTCACCTTTACTCTGCATGTATTCCTCTGCTTCTAATGTATTTCTTGTAAACAATGTATTATAGGATTTTGTTTCTTAATATACTCTACTATTTGCTTCCATTTTATGGGAAAGTTCATCCCATTCACATTCACGTTATGATTACTATCTATGTCTTTCTCTCCATCCTGTTCTCCCCTTCCCTCCAGCCATTTAAGCTTTTCTCTCTCCTTTCTCCCTTTCTTTCCTCACTAGAATTTTGCTTTCAACCACTGCCTCCCTCAGTCTTCTCTTCCTTCTGTCTACCCCCTCCTTTTTCTTTCCCCTTTCCCCTCCTACTGCCTATATGGTAAGTTAGATTTCTATACCTAACTGATTGTCACTCCTTCTTGAGCCAATTCTAATGACAGTAAGGTTCAAACAATGTTCATCTCCCTCCCTTCTTTTTCTCTACTGTAATACGCTTTTGTGCCTTTTCATATGATGTAATTTACCATTATCTGCCTCCTCCTTCCCACTTCTTCCAATATAATCCCTTTCCACCACTTAATTAGATTTTTTATCATCATATCAAAGTCAACTTTCACTCACACTCTCTGTCTATGTATACCCCTTTTAAATGGCATAATAACAATACAGTTCTCAAGAGTTACAAGTATCATCTATCCTTGTAGGGATGTACATAGTTTGCCCTTATTGAATAACATGCTGCTTTTTTCTTTCCTATTTACCTTTTTATGCCTCTCTTCAGTCTTGTATTTGAAGACCATATTTTCTGTTGAGCTCTTGTCTTTTCACCAGGAAGGTTTGGAAGTCCCCCATTTCATTTAATATCCATCTCCTCCCCCTGAAATATTATGTTCAATTTCACTGGGTAGTTGGTCCTTGGTTGCAATGCAAGCTCCTTTGCCTTAAGGAATATCATATTCCAAACCTCCAGTCTTTTAATGTAGAAGGTGCAAGGTCCTGCATAGTCCTGACTGTGGTTCCACAATATTTAAATTGCTTCTTTCTGACTGCTTGCAGTATTTTCTCTTTGACCTGGCAATTTTGGAATTTGACTACAATGTTCCTTGGCATTTTCAGTTTGGGATCTCTTTCAGGAGGTGATCAATGAATTCTTTTGATGACTATTTTACCTTTTGGTTCTAGGACCTCAGGGCAGTTTTCCTTCATGATTTCCTGAAAGATGCTGTCCAAGCTCTTTTTTTAAAATCATGGTTTTCAAGTAGACCAGTTATTTTTAAATCGTCTCTCCTGGATCTATTTTCCAAGTCAGTTGTTTTACCAAAGAGGTATTATACATTTTCTTTTTCATTCTTTTGATTTTGTTTGACTGATTCTTGATGTCTCATAGAGTCATTAGTTTCTACTTGCCCAATTCTAATTTTTAACTAATTGTTTTCTTCTATTAGATTTTGTACCTCATTTGACCAATTCTACTTTTTAAGGAGTTGTTTTCTTCAGTGTACTTTTTCTCCCTAACTTGGCCAATTATATTTTTTAAGGACTTGTTTTCTACAGTCAATTTTTGTCCTTCCTTTTCCAAGGTATTGACTCTTTCTTGCATACCTCTCATTTCTTTTCCCAATTTTTCTTCTACCTCTCTTATTTGACTTTTAAAATCCTTCTTGAGCTCTTCTAAGAAGGCCTTTTGGGCTTGAAACCAGTTCATATTCCTCTTTGAGTTTTCAGATTTGGGTATATTGACAATGTTGTTCTCTTCTGAATTTGTGCCTTGATCTTCCCTGTCCCCATACTAAGAATCTATGGTCATTGTCCATTTCTACTTTTGCTTATGGCGTTTGCTCTGGCTTTTAAAGTTGAGCTCTCTTCCTGGAGCACAGGGAGCACTGACCCAAATTTCTTGTGCTGGGGGCCTGGGACCTGGTCACTAGCTTTGTGTGCTAGGGTCTCAGTACGAACAGCTGGAAGCTGTAAGGGGTCTGGCAGCTGAGCTGGAGTCAGCAACACTGGAATTCTCAGGATGGGGGCGGGGAGTTTGGCCGCTGGTAGAAGCCTGTTCAACTGGGCTTCTTTAAAGTACTTGAATGTTTGGCTGCTGGAGGATGTCTGCCAGCCTGGAAAAGTGTCTCCTGGAGCTGTGCTTCCTGGAGTTGTGCTGAAGCACCAAAAGATTTGACTGCTGGAGAATGCCAATGTACTGCCTGTTCTGAGTCACTCAAGACAGGTATGGGGCGGGGGGGCCTGTTGTTGGTGCTTGCCTGCTCCACCACCCTGAGGCTCAGGATCTCCCCCTGGTTTGCTGAGGTGGGGCTTGTCACTGGCTTTCTGGACCACCTCTCCTACTGTACTGCCCCCCCTCCCATAGAGAGGGCCCTTTCCTGCCAATCCCCCAAGCTCTCTGGGCTAAAGGACTGCTGTACCTGGTCTTTCTGCTGGTTCGTCTGTTCTAGTGTTTGTTTTTTTCCTGGAGCAATATTTTCTGGGCTTTCAGAGGTCAATGAAGGAGGGTGAGAGCAACTTCCTTCCTATTCCACCATCTTAGCCAGCCTCCCCCTTCTTGAGCTCTCTGCAGCCTTTGACCCTGTGGCTCATGCTCTTCTCTTCCATGCTCATTTCTCTCTGGATTTCCTGGACACCGCTCTTCTCTCTTAGTTCTTCTCCTATCTAACTGACCACTCTTTCTCATTCTCCTGTGCTGGATCTTCATCCAGATCATGCTCACAAGGCTCTGTCCTGGGCCTTCATCTCTTCTCACTCTATATTCTATCACTTGGTGATCTTAGTCTCTATGGATTCAAATATCGTATCTATGCAAATAATTCTGAAATCTATTTCTCCAGGACTAACCTCTCTGCTGAACTCCAGGACCTAATCTCTAAATGACTATTGGGCATCTCAAACTGGATGTCTTATAGACATCCCTCCAACATATCCAAAACTGAACTCAACATCTTTCCCAAAAAAACCTTCCCCCCTCCCAAACTTCCCTGTTAATGTAAAGGGCATCACCATCCTCCCGGGTTTGCAATCCAAGCATCATCCTTGAATTTTCAGTCCCTCTCACTCCTCACATAGCCTGTCAACTTTACCTTAAATTTTACCTTTAAAACATCTCTCTCATGTTTCCTCTCTACTGACACTGCCACCACCGTGGTACAGGCCCTCAGTATGTTATACCTGAACCAATGCAAGAGCCAGATGGTTGGGTCTCCCTGCCACAAGTCTCTCCTCACTCAAACTTGATCTCTACTTACCTGCAAAGTTATTTTCTTAAAGTACAGGTCTGACCACATTACTCCCATCCCTATTCAATAAAATCCAGTATCTCCCTATCAACTCTAGGATCAAATATGAAATCCTGCTTAGCATTAAAAGAAAGCTCTTCATAACCTGTCCCCCCTCCCAATCTTTCTAATCTTCTTATAATTTATATTCTCCTATATATCCTATAATTCAGTAACAGTGGCCTACTTGCTCTTTCTCAAACAATGCACTGTGTCTCCAGTTTCTATGTATTTTTACTGGTTGTCCCCCATGACTGGAATGTTCTCCCTTGTCTCCTGGCTTCCCTGGCATCCTTCATTTCTCAGCAAAAATTCTATGTACTACACAAAGACTTTTCTTATCTGTCTTAATTCTAATAGCACATACTTCACAGAGTTTTTGTAAAGTATTTTGTCAACCTTAACGGTGAATGGAAACATGAGGTATTGTCAGGCTGACCACCAGTAGCTTACCATCTTTCTCCATTCCTGTTTCAGCATTTCACAGCAAGAATTCTGTTCTAAGGCATTTAGCTTAACTGCCCCCTTCCCACTGACAAAGAGCTCTCTTCTGGGTTCTAAACCTACCTGTACCATTTCTGAGTTCTAATGTCCTCCCCGAACTCTGTCAGTTTTCCCAAGGTCAATGTCAAAAACTCACCACCTCCAGGAAGCCAGACCTCATTAGTCCCACCCCACTTTGATCACCATTTTCCTTCACGTCCTCTTGGCTCAGCTGGCGCCACATCATGTGGACACTTCTCAGCATGACAGTTCATCCTTTTCACAGAAGACATCTTCTCTCCCCAGAAGAAAAGTCCATTCAAGATATAAAAGGAAATGGTTTGTTTCTTCTATCTCCAGGCCCTGGAAGGGCTGGGTGGTTTCCTCCTCATAGTAGTAATTAAATTAATCCTTTGAATCACACAGTTTCACAGAATCTTAGAGTTGGAAAGGACCACAATAGGCCACATCATAGATTTGAACTTTTGTTGACTCTTTCCAATTTATCCAATACATAACTTGTTTGTTCACATAGTTGTTTTCAAGTTCTTTCACTGTTAAGACTGTGGGTTCCTTCAAAGCAGACAGTCTTTCACAACTCTTTCTGAAGCCCTACTGCTTAGCACAGTGCCTGGCACATTAATCACAATGGTGATTAATAAACATTCACTGACTGGTTTCCAGAAACAATTTTATTTAATTTTATTGATCTATATCCCAGCCATTTCTGACTTGGAGAAAGTGTTGTCTGCCCCAATATTTCAGATAACATTTATAGGAAACTTCAACAAGAAAAGGAAATCTGGGTTAACAGTTCAGAACTGAGCAACCAAGTCATTATCCCATTTCCCCTGGACCCATTCCCTTCTGTCCTGGAGTTAAACAAAGGGATTTCCTCTCTTCCATTGCTTTCATAATCTTCTCTCAGTGAAGAAGATGGATCCTGGTGCCAATCACTTCTGGTGAGTGAAAAGGCAATGAGGCTACAGCATCAGAATTAAATTTGGTTATCACGCCTTATAGGAGGCAGCTAGTTAGCTCCTGAAGCACTTCTTAAACCCCATCTGGGGCCAAACCCACAGTTTAAGAAGAGCTGAAGTGATCCCAAGTGGAAAATGTTTAAGAAGCCCTGGACTTGGAGTCGGGAAGACCTGAATTCAAATCTGACCTCCAACACTTACTAGCAGTATGACCCAGGGCAAATCTCTTAACCCCTGTTTGCCTTAATCCCCTAGAAAGGGAAATGACAAATCACTCCAGTGTCTTTGCCAAGAAAACTCTGTGCACATCAAGGTGTACAGGGTCATGAAGATTCAAACACAACCAAACAAAACAAAAAATCATCCCTAGTCCATTCACTTAAGATGAGGCCTTTTTTATTCCTTTTATCCTAACTATCACCTCCCTTTTCAAGGGCCTTTTTCCAAGAGTATGGAAATGACTTTAGAGAAAAATGTTATTTCCCTAACATTTCTAAAGAAGTTAGAAAGGAGGGTTTTTTATATGCTTCCACAATATCTACTATTTGTTGTAATCATAAAAATGAAAGAATTTTGCTTGTGATCATAAAAACAAAAGAAAGCCTTTCAGAAAGGAACTACAAAGGATCTAATAATCTTTAATTACAGAATTATTTGTAAATGCTGTGGATTTGTAGAAGAGTAGTGAGGATAAGTCATCTCATGACTGTACTTTTCTCCAATCCAATGATATTTGACTGATCTTTCTCTTGCCACAACTTCTCCCAGACTTTATTTAGGGGTGGTGGTAGAAAGAGATGAATGTTATATCAAAGCTTGACCAAAACATCATTTGCCCTGTCCAAAGAAGTAAGAGAGCAAGTGAAATGATTATAATAATACCTTATATTTCTCTAGCACTTCCTGAGGTGCTTTTAAAGGATCTCTAATTTAGAGCTAGAAGCCACCTTCAAGATTAGTCATTCAATATTTATTAAATCTATTTTGTGCTAAGCACTGGAAATACAAGGGGAAATTAGAAAAGGCTTCCAAGGACTGATTTTGTTAAATTTAGCCCTTCTCAGCAATGCAAGGACCTAAAACAATTCCAAAAGACACATGATGGAAAATGCTGGCTACATCTAGAAAAAGAACTATGGAGTCAGAACGTAGAACAAAGCAGAGTATTTTCTTTTTTGTTTTGTTTTATTTTTTTCTCATGGCTTTTACCATTCATTACAATTTTTCTATATAATATGACTAACGTGAAAATGTGTTTAATAGGAATGTATGTGTATAGCCCATATCAGATTGCAAGCAGTCTTGGGTAGAGGGGAGGGGAGAAGAAGGGGGAGAAAATTTAAAACTCATGGAAGTGAATCTTGTAAAGTAAAAATAAATAATTTAATTTTTTAAGAGAAGAAAAGGATTCCTGTAGAAAGTGGAATTTTAGCTGGAATTTAAAAGATGCCAGGGGAGCAGAGATGAAGAGGGAGAACATTGGCCCAGTTAGGAGATGGAGTGTCTTTTTCAAGAAGACTGGTGTCACTGAATCTCAGAGTATCTATGTTTGTCAGGGGAGGTTTAAAAGGTATGAGAAGGCTGGAAAGGTGGAGGAGGGGGGCCAGTGGCAGGTTATAAAAGACTTTAAATACCAAACAGGATTTTATATTTAATTCTTGAAGTGATAAGGGGCCACTGCAGTTTTTTCGCATCCAACCTTATTTTACAATTAAGAAAACTGAAGTTGAGAAGGGTTATATGGCTTGCCAAAGGTCACACAGGTAGTAATCAGTCTGTCAACTAGCATTTATTAAACACATATTATATGCCAGGCATCATTCTAAGCACTGGGGATACAAAAAAGGCAAAAGACAGTCTCTGCCTTCAAAGAGCTCACAGTCTAATGAGAGGAGACAAAAAGCAAAACTCTGCCCAAACAAAATATATACGAGATGAATGAGTCATAATCTCAAAAGGAGATACTAGCAGATTTGGCATTTAGGCCCATGGCTGACTCCAAATCTAGCTTTCTTTCCACTGTACCAGATTGGTCATGTAGCTACTAAGTGGCAGAGTCAAGGCATGTACCCAGCTCTTTTGACTAAAAGTCTAATATTCTTTCTACTCTTACTATGGTTGTCATCATTTGTAGGATTGCCATATTTAGGGATTAATGGATTTCCCTAGGTATAGCTGAATTTCACATTAATTTTATCAAGAATAGGTCATGCCATCCTAGAGAATCAAGTAAAAAACTACTTGAGACTAAATAAATTTGGCAAAGTTGCAGGATATAAAATAAACCCACATAAATCCTTGGCATTCCTGTATATCTCTAATGAAATTCAACAACAAGAGATAGAAAGAGAAATCCCATTTAAAGTTACTGTAGACTTTATAAAATATTTGGGGATCTACCTGCCAAAACAAACCCAAGATCTATATGAACACAACTACAAAACACTTATCACACAAATAAAGTCAGATCTAACTAATTGGAGAGACATCAATTGCTCATGGCTGGGTTGAGCTAATATAATAAAAATAACAATTTTACCTAAATTAAATTATATATTTAGTGCTATGCCAATCAATTTACCAAAAAACTACCTTATAGAACTAGAAAAAAATAGTGACAAAATTCATTTGGAAGAACAAAAGGTCCATAATATCAAGGGAATTAATGAAAAGAAATGCTAGGGATAGTGGAATAGCTATACCAGATTTTAATCTGTACTATAAAGCAGCAGTCCTCAAAACTACTTGGTACTGGCTGAGGAATAGAGTAGTAGATTAATGCAACAGATTGGGTACACGAGATTCAGCAGTCAATGACTATAGTAATCTACTGTTTGATAAACCCAAAGACCCCAGCTTTTGGGATAAGAACTCACTATTTCACAAAAACTGCTGGGAAAAGGGGCGGCTAGGTGGCGCAGTGAATAGAGCGCCGGCCCTGGAATCAGAAGGACCTGAGTTCGGAGCCGGCCTCCGACACCTAATCCGCACAAACAAAAAACCTAGCCGTGTAACCTGGCAAGTTACTTAACCCCAATTGCCCTAAAGGGGCGGCTAGGTGGCGCAGTGAGTAAGAGTGCTGGCCTCGGAGTTTGGATGACCCGAGATCAGATCCGGCCTCAGAAAATGAGCACCCATGCATAAATCAAATGACTAGCCGTGTAACCTTGAGCAAGTTACTTAACCCCAATTGCTTATAAAAAAAAAAAACTGCTGGGAAAACTGGAATATAGCATGAAAGAAAGTGGGCATAGACTATCATCTAACATCATATACCAAAATCAAGTCTAAATGGGTGCATGATCTAGGTATAAAGGCTGATACTGTAAGCAATCTGGGAAAGCAAGGAATAGTTTACCTGTCAGATTTGTGGAGAGGGGAAGACTTTATGACCAAACAAGAATTAGAGAGCATTATAAAATGCAAAATGGATAATTTTTATTACATGAAATTGAAAAGTTTCTGTACAAACAAAGCAATATAACCAGGATTAGAAGGGAGGTGGAAAATTGGGAAAGAATTTTTACAACCTATGTCACTGATAAAGGACTCATTTCTAAAATATACAGAGAATTGAGTCAAATCTATAAGAATACAAGTCATTCCCCAATTGATAAATGGTCAAAGGATATGAACAGACAGTTTTCAGAGGAAGAAATTAAAGATATTTATAAGCATATGAAAAAATGCTCTAAATCACTATTGATTAGAGAAATGCAAATCAGAACAACTCTGAGGTACCACATCTCACCAGTCAGATTGGCTAAGATGACGAAACAGGAAAATGACAAGTGTTGGAGAGGATGTGGGCAAATTGGAACGCTAATGCATTGCTGGTGGAGTTGTGAACTGATCCAACTATTCTGGAGAGCAATCTGGAATTATGCCCAAAGGACTATAAATAATTTCATACCCTTTGACCCAGCATTACCACTTCTAGGGTTGCATCCCAAAGAGATCACAGAAATGGGAAGAAGACCCATATGTACAAAAATATTTGTAGCAGCTCTTTTGATGATGGCAAAGAATTGGAAATTAAGGGGATGCCCATCAATTGGGCAATGCCTGAACAAGTTGTGGTATATGCATGTAATGGAATACTATTGTGCTATAAGAAATTAGGAGCAGATAGACTTCATATTTACCTGGAGAGGCTTATACAAGCTGATGCTGAGTGAGAAGAGTAGAGCCAGGAGAAATTTGTACACAGTTACAGACATAACATATGTGTGATGACCAACTTTGATAGACTGGACTCTTCTCAGCAATCCAGGGTTATAAGTCAACCCCAAAAGACTCATGATGGAGAGAGATGTCTACATCCAGAGAAAGAACAGAGTTTGAACCCAGATTGAAGCAAACTACCTGCTCCTTTTCTGTTTCGCATTTGGTTTTGTTTCCTCCTTCACATTGTTCATTCCATTTGATACAATCCTTCTTTATAACCTGACTAATGCCTAATGTGAAAATATTTGCAGATATTATATTTGATTGTATGCCCGGGGGGGGGGGTATCAGGGGGAGAGGGAGGGAAGCAAGGGGGGAGGGAGAGAAAATTTGAAACTCAAAGAATTATGGAAATGAATCTTGTAAACTAAAAGTAAACAAATTAATAAATACAAAAAAAAATTTTTTAAATAGGTCATGCCAGACTAACTTAATTTCCTTTTCTTACCAAACTGTTTACCAAATGGGGAATGGAATAGAGTTTACCTCTGCTTTAGCAAAGGATTTGAGCAAATATTTTCGTTGTTTTTTTTTCTTTAATATCTTATTTTCCCCAGTTACATGTAAAAACAACTTTTAACATTCTTTTTAAAAATTTTTAGTTCCAGGGGCGGCTAGGTGGCGCAGTGAGTAGAGCGTCGGCCCTGGAGTCAGAAGGACCTGAGTTCGGATCTGGCCTCAGACACTTAACACACACAAACAAAAACCTAGCCGTGTGACCTTGGGCAAGTTACTTAACCCCAATTGCCCTCCAAAAAAAAATTTTTTTTTAGTTCCAAGTTCTCTCCCTTCCTCCCTCCCCACCCCACCTCACTGAGAGGGTAAGCAATTCAATATAGGTTATATATGTATAGTCATGCAAAACATATCTATAATAGTCATGTTGTGAAAGAAAGCATAGACAAAAAAATCAAGAAAACTAAAAAAGTTCTTAAAAAGTATGCTTCAATCTGTATTCAGATAGCATCAGTTCTTCCTCTGAGGATGTTGAGCATTTTTCATCGTAAGTCCTATAGAGCTGTCTTACTTCATTGTATTTCTGAGAATAACGAAGTCATTCACAGCTGATCATCTTACAGTATTGCTGTTACTCTGTACACAGTATATTTCATTTGCATTAGCCCATGCAAGTCTTTCCAGGTTTTTCTGAAAGCAGACTGCTCATCATTTCTTATAGTACAATAGTACTTCATCACAATCACATACCACAACTTATTTAGTCATTCCCCAACTGATGGGCATCCCCTCAACTTCTAATTCTTTACCTCCAGAAAAGAGCTACAAATATTTTTGTACATTTTGTACATAATAATTTTTGGTTTTTTTTTATCTCTTTAGGGATAGAGACCTAGGAGCAGTATTTCTAGCTCAAAAGATATGCATGGTTTCATAGCCCTTTGGGCATAGTTCCAAATTGCTTTACAGAATGGTTAAATCAGTTTATAACTCCACCAACAGTACATTAAAGTCTCATTTTTCCCAATCCCCTCCAATATTTGTCATTTATCTTTTCTATCCTCTTAGCTAATCCAATAGGGATGAGGTAGTACCTCAGAATTGTTTTAATTTTCATTTCTCTAATCAATAGTGATTGAGAACATTTCCATTGGTTGTCTCACATGCCTGGAATTCTCTCACTCCTTAAATTCATCTGATTTCCTTCATCTCAGCTAAAATCTCACCTTCCACAAAAAGTCTTTCTCAATGCATCTTTATGCTAGTGCTTTCCCTCTATGATTTTCTCCAATTTATTCTTTATATACCTTGTTGATACATAGTAATTTGAATATTATCTCCCCATTCGATCATGAGCTTCTCAAGAGCAGGGACCTTTTTTGCCTTTCTTTTTATCCCCAGCACTTAGAACGATGCCTGGCACATAGTATCTATTTAATAAATGCTTATTGAGTTGACTTGATTATGGACAAGTTAGCCAAGTAACCTTTCTGGGCAGAGTTATAACTAGCAATTTTTATACATAAGGAAAGCATGGGTCGGGGGCATATGCATGGCACCCATTGATAGGGTAGAGCTAGGCAAGGGAGGGGCTGGGGAGACTGAAACACAACACACTTGGCTGATGGTATTAATGATGCTCTCTAAATTTTCCACTCTAGGGGAAAGCCCTAAGTAGTGCCCCATTTCTGGGTATATATAACTGGAAATAATATAATAATAGTAGGATATATTGATATATATTTATTCATATACATATACACATAAACATTCACATGTATGTATATAATGAATAGGATAGATAGATAAATATCTTCTTAATATGTGTAACAGGGGCCCTTAACTAGGGGTCCATGAACTTAGTTGTTTTTTTTAATATTTGATAGTTGTATTTGAATGAAATTGATTTTCTTTGTAATCCTATGTATTTTATGCATTTAAAAACATTATTCTGAAATAGGGTACATAGGTTTCAGTAGATTCCTAAGTGGTTTCATAAACAAAAAAAAAAAGTTAAGAACCTCTGAAATTTAAGGCATATATGAAAATGTGGATAGAGCCCAAGAAAGAGTAGGAAAGAATGATGGGAGGTTAAATGAGAAATAGGCATTAGGAGGGGGCAGCTGGGTGGTGCAGTAAATAGAGCACTGGCCCTGGAATCCGGAGGACCTGAGTTCAAATCCAACCTCAGACATTTGACACACTTACTAGCTGTGTAACCTTGGGCAAATCACTTAACCTCAATTGCTGTGCCCTTCCCCCTCTAAAAAGACCACACACAAAATGGGAGACATTTGTAATTTCCTTGAAGCAAGTAGGTGGCAGAGTAGATAGAGCACTAGACCTGGAAACAGGAAGACCTAAATTTAAATCCAGCCTCAGATACTAGCTGTGTGATGCTGGGAAAGTAACTTAACTTCCCTTAGCCTCAAGTTTCTTCATCTATATAATGGAAATAAAAGTGGAACCTACTTCTCAGGGTTGTTATGAGAATAAAAAGGGGCATATATATATATGCAATCATACATGAAGTATTTTGCAAACCTTAAATTATTGTATTATAAATTCCAAAATAAAACATCAAGTTTTTTAATCCACAGTGGACTGCAACAATTCATGATTCTCAAAAAGAATAAATCCATAATGTAAATTCTTGACATTTCTGTTGTACTTTAATCCAACAATCTCAGGTATTTATTAACATTAATTAGTTTACTATATTCCCACAACATTCTTGTCGTGCTGATCACCTGATCACTAACAAACCTACCTGATTAAGAAGCTGAGATGAAGAAAAGTTGAATGACTTACTCAAACCACTACATATATTAGTGACACTTGTGTCCTGATAGCCCCTTTATTGTTCTAGCCATCTCTGTATTTGAGAAAGTATGAGACTCTATTAGTACTTTTTCCTATATAAATAGAGGATCAATCACATATAAAACACATAAAGCCGCAATTCAGTTTGGGTATGAGTAATTTCTCTTTTTTAACTTCTAAAGTAATTGAATTCCAGCTTAGAATAACGACATTGAGATCATAGAAAAGGTAATTTAAGGAGGCCTGTTCTTTACTGCTAGCACCTGACTTTGAGATAACAGAAGAAAAGATCATGGGTATGAAAGCATGAATAAATGGATGGATGAAGCATGATGTAAATATAAGGTAGAATTATTATTTAGGGGGGAAGAGGTTGTTTTTAATTTTTGGCTCCCAGGGTTGTAACAAATACTCTTAAAGCTACCAGTCTGTTGGATTACATTAAGAAAATTACTCTCCTTCAGCATTAGGTGTTGGTATAGCATACTGGAAACTGTGCCAAGAATGAATCATATGCCAAAAGCATGTTTTAAATTACTAATAGTGAGAGAAATACACACTAAAACAATTCTGGTTTCATGCCACACTCTACAGTTGACAAGGATGACAAAAACATTGTTGAGGCTATGAATTAGTTAAACCCTTCCAAATATAACTGGAGTTATTTTTTTTCTAAAAGCAACTAAACTGTTCATGCCTTTTGAACAGCAAATCCATTACTGGGTGAGCATGCACCGAAAGAATGTCAAAAACAGAAACAAAAGTCCAATATATATACTGTATATATACTGAAATGTTCTTATCAGCACTCTTTGTGGTAGCAAAGAAATGGGCAGGGCGAGGGTGTAAGAAACCATGGAGTTTACCCATTAATTGAAGAATAGTTGAAAAAACAGGTATATAAATGTTATAGTTTATTACTGTAGCATAGAAAATGACATGGAAACTCAGAAAAATATGGGAATAATTATATGAACTTATACAGAGTTAAATAAGAGAGGCAGCATGACATATTTAGAGTGAGGAAGCCCTTCCTTCAATGCTTGGCAGATGTGTGACCTTGGGCAAGTCATTTTACCTTTCTTGGCCTCACTTTCCTCATTTGTAAAATGAAGGAACTAAACTCAATAACTTCTAAGATCTCTTTTAAATCTAAGATCCTATGCTGAGCAGAACAATATACAATATACACAATGATTACATCAATGTACAATGAAAGATCACTAAAAAGAAAACAGAGCTATGAGTAGTTGGAAAAACCAATAACAATCCAGAGGGACAGATAGTGAAATAGACCTCTCTTTTTAACGCAGAGATAGAGGACAAATAGAGCAGAATGTATCAAATGTAGTTCAAGTCAACTGCTTTTGCTAAATTGTTTCTCTTTGTTGCAAGGGAGGCTGCAATCCAGACAGGGGAAGGTAAAAATGTTTCACAAGAAATGATTTTGATATAAAAAAGCAATGATAAAATATCTTGTTAATGAATTCCATCTGTATTTTGTCATCACTATTAGGGTCATATTGCTGGAGGACCTTAGTCTGTGGTAATTAACATATTTCTAATTAGATTTTTTTCCCAGTTAACTCTGCAATGCAATGTCACCAAAAAGTTCAGTCTTTCTAGGTTAGTGTGGTTTGATAACTAGTGAAGATGGGAAACTTTCACTAGACTCTTGTGTTTATTCCAAAAATGTCTCCTCCCCATTTCAAAAAACAACAGCCATCACAGATGTGTCACAGGGAGCCAGTACAGCCCCAAATTTTTTTTCAAATTTAAATTAGTATGTTTAACTGAGTAAGACTTGTATGTGTCTTTACCCCTTTGCTAAACAAAGCCTGTTTTTCTCAGAAGCAATATTCCTTTCCCAGATACTTTCGATTCTTGGTAGCTAGCATACAGGCTAGACTTTTTTTGTCTATCTCATCACATCTGTTCTGTGATAGAGTGTGTAAAAAAAAAAAGGTCTGTTTTGGGTGATTATTGCTGTCATGTGGGTGGGGAACTAGTCACGAAAGGGCATTTATGCATATTTTAAATGGCTAGTTAAATTTTCATTCAAATGACTTTACATAACTCTTACTGGTTTAAATTTAATATAGCTGGAGTACACAGGATTTTATTGCATTAGGATGCAAAGCACTTCAATTGGACAATTACATTTATTCAAATCATCTCATCTTGAAATGCAAAATTTCTGAACAGATTTTGCCCTAAAGTGAAATGGCTCCAGTGTTCAACAAGAAGCCAATTGCAGTGACATGCAGGAGCAGGAAGGTGCCTTAAAAGTCATTTCCTCCAACCCAAGTCATTTTACAAATAATGTCCAGAGGCTTCAGTAAGATGACTTACCCATGGTTAAATAGGATATGAATATGGGTCCTTTCACATCATAACCAGCACCACCCTGCCAACTTGTAGTGTTGTCATCTTTCCTGCTCCAATGCCCTGGAATCAGTATTACTTTTAGATTATTTTAGATTATAGCTCACATCTTGGGTTTCCCCAAAAATCAGAAGCAAAAATATACTCAATGCACAATATGGATGAAGCAGAGGACAAGTAACTTTTTCTTACACACACACACACACACACACACACACACAAAATCAGTGTTAAACAAAAAAGACTCAGAAGTTATATTTAACCAAAAAAATAGATTTCAATAAATTTCAATAACAATAATCTAGGAGGCTGACATATAGGACGAATATAAAACAATTTGAAAGGCTATCAATTAGACATTTCACATTTCATATTAACTCTGAACAGTCTAAACAAATCCTAGCACATGTCTGCTGGTAAAAGGGCCAGGTTAGGCCCATCCCCTTGTTGGTGACTGTTTTCTTTCCAAGAGTATTGGAGTAATTGCTGGGGATTCCTCCTCTAATGCCATTCAGCTTAGACCTGATAGGACTTACCACATCTTTCTTACCTAGCACTTAGCTTAGTCCTGGAACATAGTAGGCACTTAAATATTTTTTGACTGATCGTCTCATAGTTTACATCCAAACCTGTTGTTGTTATTTCAGTCATGTCTGACTCTTAGTGACCCCATTTGGGGTTTTCTTAGCAAAGATACTGGAGGGGTTTGCCATTTCTTCTCCAGCTCATTTTACAGATGAGGAAACTGAGTCAAACTGGGTTAAGTGACTTGCCCAAGGTCACAAGGAAGGAGAATATTCCTGACTCCAGATCTGGTACTCTATCCACCTAACTTCCATCCAAATCTAGACATGGTCATTTCAGGATACTCAGTCTCTTAAGATCATGAGAAAGCAAACGTATACCATCACCCCCTACAAAAAGCATTCTGAGGCCCAGGCAAAAGCTTGCTTGACTTAATTCCCCTATTCCCACTTGGAGGGGGTGGAAGTGAGAGGGAGAGATCAAGGTCAAGAGACTGGTGAAGAAAAATAATCCCTCAATGAAAGCCATATGATGAAAATTCACATGGTACTACTTGAAGAGTCAAAGAAAGAAAGGATGAGCTGAAAGTTATTTCTTCTTTTAGCTAATACAACCCCCTCACACACTCCCTGTCATTTTCATGGGGTAAGAGGGGACCAAAGAACCACTGGGTATTTGTCATAAAATAAACACAAAATCCTTTCCTCTCTAGGCAGGACTGTGCTGGAGATAGCTCAAAGTGGACTGACAGAGCTGACTGCTACATTTTTCAGTGTTAAGTATTTATACCCCAGAGATTAGCAAACTACAGTTCAGGGCTCAGTCTGTTGTTTTGCTGATTGCCTAGACTTAACAATGTGTTGAAGAAAATGTTAATAATGTAAATTAATCTGAAAAGCATATGTCTTTTTTTTTCTTCACAGAAAGCCAGTTGTTAAACATTTACCAGTATACCACTGGCTCTGGGTCACCACATGACTAGGTATAGGTCTCAGATTTCCCACAAGGTCAGTTGGAACCAGGAGTGGCAATTCTGAGCATGCCTCTTGGCTCAGCTCCTATAGAGCAATCTTACCTAATTACAAAATAAAGAACACTAGACTGGGAAACAAGAAGTCTGCGCTCTGTTCTCACCTGTGGTGCTCACTAACCATATGTCCTCATGAAAGAAAGGTCATTTCTCTGTGCTTCAGTCTTCTCATTCTCTCCTTAGTTAAACCAGGTTACTTGAAGGCAGAGACAATCTGGGGTTTCGGTTTTTGTTTGTTTGTTTGTTTTTTATACCTACTACAATGCCTTGAACATATTGGGGGCTTAATAAATACTTGTTGAATGAAGGAAGGAAGGTTAGATGCTTAATAAGATCCTTCAAACCTTAAATCTAAAAGTCCTATGAATATCCAAGGTCCATTTTACCATGAACATTTTATGATTTAAATACCACAGAGAAAATAAAGCAGGCCACAATATGCTATTAGTACTTGGTTTTGCCTGTGTTCTTATTTCTGAATTTATCTTTTCTTGTCAAATGTCCGGGATTGCCTTCTTACCTAAATTGTATTGGATTAGGTACCAGATCTATGATTTCATGGGTATAGAGAGCTTCAAGATGAGTGAACTTCTTGCATCAAAGCAGGTCTTGCAACTCAGAGCTTTGAAAAATTACCTAGAGTTGTAAGAATTTGAGTGACTTGCCCAGGGTCATACACTCAGTGTGTGTCAGAGGAGGGGTTATGTATAGCATCCATCAAATTAAGTTCACTATGGGTACTTCATAAATATGTAATATTCCATGTAAGAAAATATTCTCTAATTTGGAACTAAAAAGAGGTTTTATCAATTATTTCAGAAGATTGTGTTTTTAATCACTGTCATTAGCATAGTATACTATTTTGAATATAATATAATATTTGTTTAAATATAATATACTATTTGTGTTATTTCCAGCTCCAAATTCTTTCTTTTCTACCTTCTTCTATCTCCCATTGAGAAAACAAGAAAAATAAAACCTGATGAAAATCAAAATCAAGTAAAACAAATTCTCATATTAGCTTTGCTATATATAAACACACATAAATGCATGTACATAAATTTGTGTGTGAATCTGTGTGTGTGCATGTGTGCATGTATCTCAGTCTGTACTTGGAGTCCATAGCCTCTCTATCTGGAGGTTAGTGGTTGAAACTCCTTTTTCATAACAAGTTCTCTGGAATTATAATTAGTCATTGTGTTGATCAGAGTTCTTAAGTTTTTCAAAGTTGCATAATAAACTATTTTTAAGAGAAGAAAAGAGCTTAAATGAAGCCCAAAGTAGTGGAAAGAGGATTTGTTATGAAGGCAAAAGATTTGGGTTCAAGACCTACCTCTGATGCCTTACTGTCTATGAGCATCTTATTGCCTTAGCCAAGTTAATTAACCTTTCTGGGCCTCAGTTTCTTCATCTATAAAATGAGAGAGTTGGACTAGATGTTCTACAAAGTTCCTTCTTGCTCTGGATCTATGATCTTATGATCCTTTCAGATCTTTAAGTGATTTTCTAACATAGATAATGAGGGCAGCAAAATGGTACAGTGGCTAGAGCACTGGCCCTGGAGTTAGGAATTCAAATCCAGCCTCAGATACTTACTAGTTGTGTGACCCTGGGCAAGTCATTTAACACTGATTACCTCCAAAAAAGAAAATAAGTTAGATACCAGGTGGGTACTCAGATGTCTTTTGTAGTGATAAACTAAATTTGTAGTAACATATCTCTTACTTTAATCTAGCTAAAACAAATATTTAAATTCTTTATAAACACAGTTCAGTTGGTGAACAGATAAGTTTCTCGGTTCCAGAGCTTTACATTGATTTTGCTAATGATAAAAGCTATATTTAAAGGGTGAGGATAAAACATATATTATCCAAACAAGACAGTGCTGGATAACTTGGATTAACAAATTTGTTAACAAATTTGACCTTCCACTGATGTAGAATGTTTTTTGTGCAAATTACTCAAAATTCTTCAGTTTTTTACTACTCTGTCTATCCAGTCTTGGATTCCTCTTAATTTTTAAAAAATTGGGTCAAATTAGCTCATGATTTTTTAATGTGGAAAAGGCCATCCTATGTCTAAAGAAGCATTTTCCAAACTCACTAGGCTAAAACACTCTTTTGCATTTAAAAGATAACGAAACCCTTTTGTGGAGGTGAGAGGTCCACAGGGGTTACACATTGCACATGTTTTTAGACTTTTTCAGTGTATCAATCAGTTGTGCTGATTTTTTTTTTTGCCTCTTAAAAATACTAATTGCCCTATGGGATGGCTTTCTGGGAGGGGGAAAAGGAAGGATACTTAGAATGACTACAGTCATGAAAGAAAAAACTATCAATAAAAACTTATTTTTAAACAAAAATATAGTAAGAAAATCTATAAATTCTGGTCTTGGGATAATTTTGGCAAAAAAAATAGAAAAAAATTTGTAGACTGTCATAGCAGTAAAGCATTTTGACATTCATAATTTCTTACAAGGGAAAAATATTGCTAACAAGGATGTTTCTCATGGTAACCTATTTCAAACATTAGCATTCTGCAGAACAATGCTGGTCAAAAATGATTGTCCTTTTTTTTCTTAAATATTTATTCTCAGTGTTTCAAGAAGGATTTTTGCAGGCAATAAATTGTTTCTCTTCCCCTCCCCTGGGACTATGGGAGTTTCTTGGGACAGGATGCTACAAGAAAGTAAAGGAAAACTCATAGATCATTGGGAACATCCAACTTCCCATGCTATGCCCACTGTAACACTCTGGTTAAGAACTACTTCCCAAAGGATTCCTAACGGATGACCAAGATTATATTCCTGTTTTAAACACTTGATAGAAACATTCTCAGGGCTGCTTATACACCTTTGGTGTCCACCTGTCACTCAACTCTTATCTGTGGCTCCTAGAAGATGCAACATGCATAGTGGCCACGGTCCAGTAAAACCATCTCAGCACAGAGCTAAATCAAGTTGAGAGTAACCAACACTCCTCAAACCCACCAGTCAGTTAGGGGAATGTCTACCCCAAGCATGTGAAGACTTTCCTTGCCAGAATGGGTGAATTAAAAGAATTTGTTCCAATGGCCACTGAGAAGGCTGAAGCAGGCTTCTGCAGATTGCTTAGAGTTTGCCCAGACATTGGTCAGACATTGAAGACACCAAGGTAATCCACTTGCATCCCATACTATCACCAGTCATCTTGACTTCTGTCTTGCCACTGGACTTCAATGACTCTGGAAGAGAGAATACAACTTTGTACAATTCTGCCTCACTTAAATCCGATTCACATGCAAGTCAAAATATCACCCCTCAGCCACTATTTTACCTCAACATTGTGATGTCATTGGTCCTC
This sequence comes from Gymnobelideus leadbeateri, assembly GCA_011680675.1. Taxonomy (NCBI): domain Eukaryota; kingdom Metazoa; phylum Chordata; class Mammalia; order Diprotodontia; family Petauridae; genus Gymnobelideus; species Gymnobelideus leadbeateri. The sequence continues at coordinate 292,923 of WOXC01002786.1, forward strand.
TTTGAAAATGAAGAACAAACAACAATAATCCTGGCAGGAGTTTAGTTAATATTGATAATGTGATCCCTGATTCCTTTACTCAGATTATAAAATGTGTATTTAGCTCATTCTATGTGCAAGGCAGCCTACTAGTTTCTGGGGGTGGGTAGGAATAATTAAGATTTACTTCAAGATTCTTCTAATCAAGTACAAAGAAGAAGTATATATGTACAAGACTCAGAGCATAGGAGGAAAGCTTAGAAAGAATAAGGGGATTGAGAAAATAAGGTAAAAAGATATGAGAATTTTGAGAGTTCAGGATTTCTAAGGAGTAATGAGATTAGTAAGTAACTAATATAAAATGAAGTTAGAGTTGGAGTTGAATTTTGATTCACAGATGCTAAGGTTGAAGTACTGTGAGACCAAGATATTGTTATAAGGGTCATCGAAATGGACATAGACTTTGATTAGTATAATGGAAGTGCAGGGGTAGAAAGGAAGTCTGTGAGCCAGTGTTACAGCCTTTGAGGAGAAGGGCAGAGTATCTTGAAGGTCTGAAATTGATGGGAAGAGATTGCCAAGTGATAATAATATCAGAGAAATGTTCTAGACTTCAGTGGTTTGGAACAGGGAATATGCCAACTAGCAGAAATTTTTGAGGGAAGAAATTCAGGTTTTAGATAAGTGAAGATGGAAGGACCATTTAAAAACAAAACAGTAAATGTAGGGGTATGTATTCACAATAGATCCTAAAGATAAGCAAGACCTTCCTCTGACTGAGGGCCTTCCATTTCCCATTGCAGCTGTCCCCTGAGGAAGAGCAGCAAAGCACCAGGTGGATTTCCATCTGTGCTAATTCAATTTGCCTCTGCAGACAAGACTTCCACCTCCTGCTAAGCTGCCTGATCTTCAGTCTCAGCTGAGAAGGGGAAGGAGACCTTGAGCCTCCCTTCTTCTCCTGTATGTACCCTAAGGGCCTTCTGCTAGGACCCAGGGAGTAATTTCCATTTACACCAATGAAAGGCAATTTCCACCTCCTGTTGTGCCTGTCAAATTGATTTCTCGACTCTTATGTCTGTAGAGAGACTCCCGTGCCAAGAGGCACAAAGAGAAGGGACCTTCTCTCTGACATTGAGACTTTCATCCCCTGCTAAGACATGTCACCTGAGGGAAGAGGAAGAGGAAAGTCAATGGGGATCTAGACTTCCATTTTCTCCCACACTTCCTCCTGCCCAATCTCTAGCTTTCAGAGGAAAGAGAATTGAAATGGGGCCTCCCATTTGACAATGTGCCTTTTATCTCTTGATATGCTTGTCCCCTGCCTGATCTCCAACCCCCTCTGGGAGGAGGAGTGGCACCTTCCACTCAGTGATGAACATACACATTTCTGTGATTCTAAATGCCTGTAGGTCATCATTCAAATCTCATTCTCCATCTCTTACCACTCTTATTCCCATCCCAAAGTCTCAACCCCTTCCACAAGTCCTCTGGAATGCTTGTTCCATAGATGACAAATTTCCCTTCATGCTAATTTTTTTCCTCTCTCACTCCTTCCATCTTCTGTGTGGTGGTATTCAATTATTTTCATCCATATTCAACTCTGCATGACCCCATTTGGGGTTTTATTGGCAAAGATACTGGAGTGGTTTGCTCTTTCCTTTTCCAGCTCATTTTACAGATGAGGAACTGAGGCAAACAGGGTTGGGAGACTTGCTAGTCACACAGGTAGTAAGTTTCTGAGGCTGGATTTGAACTCAGATCCTTCAGACTGCAGAGCTGGCACTCTACCCACTGTGCCACCTAACTACCCTCTTTCCATCTTCTAGCAATTACCAAGACTTGGCTCCCTCTAATGACACAGCCTCCGTAGCTATCCTTTCTAGTACAGGTTGCATTTTCACTCATTCTGCTCAGCTCACTGGCCTAAGTGAGGAAGCTAGAATACTCCTTGTTCCCCATCACCATTTCTAGGCTCTCCCCATACCTCCATTACTCAGTAATCTCTCCTCCTTTGAGGTTCATACAGTCCATATCTAATACCTATTCAAATTTTAGTAACTATTATCTACAAACCTCCAGGACACTCCCCTTACTTCCCCAGTAAGTTTGGTGGAGCTGGTTCACAATTTTTCTCTCCTTTCAACACCTGCCCTCCTACTAGGGGACTTCAGTATACATATTGACTTTCCCTCAAACATACTAACCACCTAGTTCCTCAATCTACTCAGTTCTCATGACCTACTCTTCCACCCCACCCCAGTCACACTAAAGATATTCATACTCTTGGTTTCATCATCACTCAGAAATAGATCACTTCCATGTTTAAAACTCTGAAATCCCCTTCTATGACCAAAACCTATTGGCTTCCCACCTCTCCCTATGCCTTCCCTCACTAAACCCTAATCTTCACCCACACTATGACCTCCAGTCCCTCAATCCCTCAGTTTTCTGCCCCATCACTCTCTTCTTTCCCCATCTTGACCACTTGGTGAACCAATTCAGCTCTACATTGTCCTCTTCTCTTTAGTTCCTGGCCCTCTTTTCATATTGCAGTTGAGTCCTGTCATGTCTCAGCTTTGGATCGCTTCCACCATCTGCCACTTTCCCTTCTACATGCATTCTTCTGAACACAGTTGAAGAAAATCATGCTACCTTTCTGGCTAGGTTCACTAAAAATTTCTAGTGCACAATTTCACCTGGGTCTTCACTGCCATTAGGCAGTCCTTCTATACCCTCACTTAACTCACTCTCCACAATGCCTCTTCCAGACCTTTTTATTCCTCCTCAAGCTTCCTATATCTCCCCTTCTCCACCCTCTCAGCTGAGAACCTTGCCTCATATTTTGAAGAAGAAAAATGAGACCATTTGCCATGATTTCCCTCTTCCTCATCTCCTATCACTCAGATGCCTTTTAGCACTGTCTTCTCCTTTACCTACACAATCAATCCTATTCTATCCTGTGACCTTCAACAGATTGCTCTATCATCCCCACTCTATTACTTATCAGTCCTTCCCCTGTCTATTGTCTCCTTCCTTACTGCCTACAAACATGACCATATCTCCCCATCCTCAAAAGACCCTCGCTTGATCCTTCCATCCCCATTAACTATTATCCTCTTTCTTCCTTCCTTGTGACTAAAATCCTTGAGAAGGCTGTCTATAAATAGGTGCCTCTATTTTCTCTTCTTAACCTCTTAACCATCTATCTTCCCACTGAAACTGTCTTCAAAGTTGCCAATGATATCTTAATTTCCAAATCCGAATGACTTTTTCTCAATCCTCTTTCTTCTTGATCTCTCTTCAGTCCTTGACACTGTTAATCACCCTCTTCTTTTTATTTTTTTGGAGGGGGGAAGGCAGAGCAATTGGAGTTAAGTGATTTGCCCAAGGTCACACAGCTAGTAAGTGTTAAGTGTCTGAGGTCGAATTTGAACTCAGGTCCTCCTGAATCCAGGGTTGGTGCTCTACTCCCTGCACCACCTAGCTGCCCCCTAATCACCCTCTTCTTGTTACTCTCTTCTCCCTAAGTTTCTAGGACATTGTTCTCTCCTGGTTCTCTTACCTATCTGACTTCTCTCAGTCTTCCAACTGCATCATCTTCCAGGTCATACCCTCTTACCACAGTATCTCTCAGGGCTCTGTCCTGGGTATTTGTCTCTTCTCTTTCTCTATACTATTTCATTTAGTGATCTCATTTTTTATTTCAAATAAAAATAATTTTTTTCAAATTTTCAAAAAAATCAAATAAAAATTAAATAGAATTAAAACCTCTCTAGTGGTGGTTTCTCATTTTCCTCTTCCCTCAATTTAAAATTAAAATTCATTTAAAATTTTAAAAACCCTCTGGATTTAATTATCACATCTATTCTGATGATTCTCAAATCTACCCATCTTGCCCCAAACTCTTTGCTGACTTACATTCTCCTATCTCCAATTGCCTTTCAGACATCTCAAACTGGGTTTCAGGAGATATCTTAAAGTCAATGCGTCCAAAAGTGAGCTTATTATCTTCCCCCCAAAATTCTCCCTCCTTCTAAATTTCTCTATTACCATCAAGGCCATCACCATCTTCCCAAGCCTCTAGGCCTGCAGTCCCCTCTGTGTGGTCTGGTCTTTTACAGAAAATATTCAGAATACAGTGAGAATTAGCTGTTCTTTATTTAAAAACAAAACTCTTTATAGAAGCACATAAAGCAAACGAATGATGTTTAACTAAACCAAAAAATCCCGAAAGGTAATGACACCACTTGACCAGGCAAATAAGAAAAAGAGCCGCAAATAAGTATGTAAAGACAAACAGTAAATTCTAGGCAGGCAAATCATTTAACAAGGTCAGTGATCATACAAAGCCCCAAATACTCATAATTATTTTAAATTGGGAGTGTCAATGTACATTTTTGCTATCTGCTGATCTTTGTTACATATCCAATCTGTCTGTCACCTCCAGTAAGAGCAAAAGTTCCCAGACTTTCCCCAAACACCCCCCCCACACACACACACATACACACAGGTTCCATTTCCCATAAACCTTCACTTCCAACTGAGAAAAACGTCTTTATTGATAAGGGTCTGATAAAGTTCTGCATAGCTGTATGCTAGTTTTATCATTAGGGTATGGCAAAGTGTTGCTTCCCTCCTTCTGAGACATAGGTGCTTATGCTGACCTATAAATAATATACCCATTCAATTCCACAAGCAAATATTAAGCCCCCACTAGGTGCCAAGAACTGCGCTAGGTGCTGGGGGATATGACAAAAACCAAATAGTCCTTGCCCTGAAAAAACTTGCATTATCCTAGGTGGGAAAGGCATGAAAAAATGAAAGAAAAAGCTATCATTAAATATTTTAAATCTGTGCTAAAGGGGCAACTTGGTGGCACAGTGAATAGGGTACCAGCCCTGTAGTCAGGAGGACCTCAGTTCCAATCCAGCCTCAGACACTTGACATACTTACTAGCTCTGTGATGCTGGACAAGTCACTTAGCTCTAATTGTCTTGCCTTCCCCCCTCCAAAAAACAAACAAGCAACTGAGCTAAACCCTGAGGATACAAATACAAAAGCAAGAGGGTTATACTACCCTCAAAGACCTTACATTCTAATAGAGGAGAATAATAAAGAGAGGAATGTTTCCAGGGAGGGGTATTTTGGTTTGGAAAGTCACAGGGATGGGGAGTAGAGCCTTGGGATAGTAGATTGCCATGTCTTTTCCAGCGGCATGGCAGAACTGATTTGATTGTGGTTTCCAAGATGAAAAGGGCACAGCAAAGATATGCTTGAGATGGCAAGGATGATGTCCAGAGTGTGAAGTAAACCACAGATAGGGTCAGCTAGTGGTCCATTTGAAGCACTCATCAATCAGGGTAGCATAGACCCCAAGTCAAGAGTTTCAGGATTGAGGGGGCAGCTGGGTGGTGCAGTGAATAGAGCACTAGCGCTGGAGTCAGGAGGACCTGAGTTCAAATCCAGCCTCAGACACTTAACACTTACTAGCCTATGACCTTAGGCAAGTCACTTAACCTCAATTGCCCTGCCTTCCCCCCTCCAAAAAGCAAAAATAAATAAATAAATAAAGTTTCAGGATTGAAAGGGTTAGTTAGTTAAGGCTTGGTTTCTGGTCTGGATGGTGTTTGGGAGGAGGGACTTAATGACACAGACTAATAAGTAAATAAGAAATACATATGTCAAGTCCTTCATGTCAAAGGGAAGTCTCTGATACAAAGGAATTAAGCAAGAAAGATACAATTGTTTAATCCTGAGGAAATTGCCATTATCATGATGTTCCTTTATTAAGGTTCAGATTGATTTACTTAAGTTTGAATTATTGAGGTTATACTGAAAAAATCCTTAGATGGGTCAACCTGCATAGAATTCAGCTCCTACTCTATGTTAGCATAGTATTTCTACAATGTGTACATTTAATTTTTGTGCAATTGTCAGATCTAACTTCTAAATGGTTTCTGACCACAAGTATTGTGGTCACATTCACAGCTAACACTATCTTGCACAACTAGAATTTTTTTTAAAAGCTATTTCCCACCATACTATCCATTTCAAAATGAACTTCAAGAAGTGCAAACTGTTTTAAAATCATGAAAAGGAGATCAAAGGTGACAAAATGTGTCATAGTCACTGATATGGAAGCTGTCTTGTCATTATCGACAATTGCCAACATAGACTGACATGATTCTCAAAGTACAACATGAATTTATTCGTTTATCTTCAAACTGCCATCCCTTTCCCTAGGAAACTATTGATGATAATAGTTTCAAAAACATTTAGTGATAACTCCTTAATACCCAGCATTGAAACATTATAGTCAAGTTTGATTTCTCTTCATCCCTAAATCCAAGAGGTGCTGAGCCCTGCCAGTTCTGCTCCCAGATGCCTCTTACATCTGTTCCCTTCTTTGAATTCCCATTATTACAACACTGGTAGTTCAGTCCTTCATAAGCTTTCATCTCTCCAGGTTATGCTGCTGACTCATCTCCAGGGGACTTTGTCTATCATGTCACCCTGGAAGTTCACTCCACCCCTGGACTACTTCTTACCTTAGAAGCACGTTCCACCCCTGGCCTCTCCCTCAATTGGCTGGTTCCTCCCAGAACCTCCATTTAAAAGAGGACACTCAGGCTAATCCATGTCTCCATTCTTCTCCAGGCTGAACTCCTGACACTCCACAGGATTTTGTCTATCATCCCCCCATGCTGTGCACCTTCACATACACCATTGAACCTTCACTTTTTACCTCTCTTTTATGCTTTGTTTTCCCCCATTAGAATTTAAGTTCCTTAAGAACAAAGACTGTCTTTTACCTTGTATTTTTCCAGTACTTACTACAGTGCCTGGCAACAGTAAGCACTTAAATGCTTGCTAATTAATTTGACTTGACCTAGACTATTATAAGAGTTTTCAGGGTTCTTCTCCCTCCAATCCATCTTGAACATTGTTCCTAGATTAATCTTCCTGAAGTACAGTCTTTGTTAAGTCACTTCCCTGATCACAAGCTTAATTTCCTATGCAATAAAGTCCAAACTTTCAGGGTATTAAAGGCTCTCCACAAAGTGACCCTTCTCACTTTCCAGCCTAATTTTTATATTCTCTTCACTATTTTTCTATTTGTATAGGTAAAAGAAAACTGTACTACTCACTGCTCCTTGAACTACCACCCCTATATATGTTCACACCTCCATCCATTTGTTTATGCCATGTTGGAGGCATTCTTCCTGGAACGCCCTCTACTTGCTCCTCTACACATTGAAACTCTATTCAACATTAAAGACTATAGGGACTGTGAAAATTTCCTTGATTGCTTAAAGTGCTAGATGTCAATAATAATGATCCATTTATTTATCAATTTATGCTCCCTCAAAACAGCCCTATTAAGTAGGTATTAAGGTGTAATTCTCATTTTACAGATGAAGTTCCAATGAGTGAAGGATTTACCCTTAATTACTGTTTAACATAGCTATTAAATGCCAAAAGTTCTTGCTCTTTCTCTTCCTCCTCTGAACTTCCAAAATATTCAGGTTTTTTGCATGTAACTTTTTGAAACTAGAGATGTTAAAGTTTACTAAATGATAAAATTATTGTTTGAAGACTACAGGATTAAAAAAGCACTGTTGGTTTCATAAGGAGATTGCAGGAAGACTTAATCTGAGCCATTAGAAGTAGCGAAGAGAGTGAAGAAGAACCTGGTTAGAGGGGAGCAGGAGAGTAATTCAACAGGATTACAAAATCCAGCTTTCTTCAGCCATATGAAGAAATCAACATCAGAAGCAGTCACCTGACAAAAGGCTTCTCCAGCTGGATTGTCTGGCATCTCTAGCTTACTGAAAATTGAGATTCCATTTCAGCTATTATTCTCTAGCACCATCTACAGATTCAGAGAAGTAAAACCTCTCAGAAGTGCCTGTTTGCTACCTACTTTGTTTTGTAGTTGCAGTTGTTTGTCCTTTGTTCTTGAAGAAGACCATGACATCAAGAAGGTGATGCCATTACATGCAAATGAATTGGATTTAAGTGAGGGAGGGCTGTGCAGAGTCACCAGCCTCACTTTCTTCTCCAGAGCCACCTGGATCCAGATATAGATCAGGATAACTGGAGATGGCCCTGGAGGCAGTGGGAGACCTTGCCCTTTTTAAGCTATGGTCTTTCCTAGGTCTCAATTTGCCTGAGGCAGTGCCCATTTAGTGATAGGCTAGGTAAGAAATGAGGCCTCTTTTACCTAATCCAAAAAAAAAATTAAATCTGGAAGGGAAAGACCCTCAATGTTTCTAGTCAAAACCTTCTTTGATTTGTTAAGGGAAAGAGAGAGTCTTTGTGGTTATTTTATTTGTATAGGAAGAAATACTGAGACCTAATTGGATGATGCAGAATCCTGGTGAGTAAAGAGCTATCTGGGCTTGTCTTCCTTGTCCAGAGAGTCAACTTGAGGAATTTTTCTATGAGCTCAATTTGTTAAAAGCTGATTGGATATCACAGAATCCTAGCTAAATTTATTGTCTACATAGCTCTGAGAGAACCTACTTTATGAATTTTTTGGTTCTCTGGCCTAAAGAGAGCTAATTGCCAGCCAATCAATGGTGTAACATTTTCTTGCCACTCTTTCAGAATAATTGTGAATTAAAAGAATTACTTAACTGCTTCACCAATTTGATAGAAGAAAAGATGATTTATGCAAAAGGAAAGTGATAGGGACTAAAAGGATAACAGTTAGCAGAGAAGCAGTTTCTTATGGTACAGATGTTCCTGAATGGACCCACGCCACCTTTGTGACTACTGTTGCAGGAAAAGCCTTAGTCATAATATGCATTTAGCCAATGAGTATCCTTTCCTACTTCCCCTCCTCCTCAATTCTAGGACCATGAACTATGATCAAATCAACACTGTCATTGTTTCTAAATTGTATATATAAATATGTTTCCTTAAGGCCCACTCACACTATCCCTGTAATTTTCCCAACCAAAATGTGTCTCCTTGGCCACATTTCCCTGTGTGTATTGTCTCTTGCATAAACTCCTTTAGGGCAAAGACTATCTTGCTTTTTGGATTCATATACTTGGGATATATTAAGCACTTAATAAATGCTTTTTCATTAATTCATTATTGCTTTCACATTATTAAATAAATTATGTGTAACTTTAAATTATGTGACATTATTGTGAACAGTTAGGTTTGTGTAAATGTAAGCACACTAGTAGGGACTCAAGAGCTCTAATGATCAATGGGTTGTGGGGGGGAAGGGGTTGAGGATTTCCCCTGCATCTAACAGTGTTAAACCTAGCACCTGAGTGTTTGCCACATAGTTTATCATTCTTGGGAAACCCTGATCAATCATTATGAAAAGAGGTTGGGAAAAATAAGGCAACCCAGAGAATGTGCAAGGATCCATGCTAGAGATAGCTTATATCTGTATAAGTTGTTGCCCTCAGTAAAATGTAGGCCCCTTGAGGACTTACTCAAGGACTGTCTCATTTTTAAGAACTTAGCAAGGATATTTAGTTTTTTTATAGTTTTTTTTTTTTATCTTTATATCCCTAGTGCCTAACACAGCGAGTGTCTTTGAGGTAATAGTCACTTGTTTATTGATTAAATTGTTGTAGGATCCTCCCCTTACAAATAAACTGAAGAGTTAATAAGTGAAAAGATTTGACAAAAAGCACCCCAAAAAGTTACAAAAGTCCAAATCAAGAGCACAGGTATACCTTATGCTAGATTAACTAAAGAGAAGCTCCATAAGAAATTCTGGTTTTCTCTGATGATTCAATTCTGTGGTTAGAAAAATGTAATCCAATTGTCATCTGAATTGACTGAATCCCAAAGAGGTATGTCACTAAGAACCCTGAAAGTTACATTTCTTCCAAGCCGAGAAGTGGAACTCTTATTGAAGGATCAGGATTGTTCTGGTATAGTGAAATTAAAAAAAAAAAAAAGGCCCTCTTCTCATGAGATATAGAAGTCTATAAGTTCTGGAGGCTTTACCTTGAAATGAATCAAACTGTCTGAGAGGTCATAATCCCTGCTTGGTACTAACAGATTATTGAGGGTCTCAAAGCATCTTATGAATTGTATATAAAACATATTTTTGAAGGGTTTTTTTTTAAAGTTTTTGGTTTTTGTTTTTCAAAGAAAGAAAGCCAAGTGAGGCCTTCACCCTAGAGCAGGGGTTCTTGATTTCTTCATTTTGCAACCCCTTTACACTCTTCAAAATTATTGAGGACCCTAAAGAGTTTTTGTTTATGTGTATTATAACTATTAATATTTACCATGTTAGAAATTAAAATGTATAATTAAAAATATTTCTTTATCATTTCATTTAAAACAATAATAAACTCATTACATGTTAACACAAATAACAAAAAAAAATTACTGTTTTCCAAAAAAATTAGTGAAAATAAATGGCACTGTTTTACATATTTTTGCAAATCTCTTTAATGTCTGGCTTAATAGAAAGCAGTTGGATTCTCACATATATTTCTGCATTTAATCTGTATCATATATTTAATCATATCATAATATGTTGTTTTGGATGAAGTATGTCAAGAAAATTTGGTCTCACACAGGTATTATCATGAAAATAGTTTGACCTAGGGGCAGCTAGGTGGCAAAATGAATAGAGCACTGGCCCTGGAGTCAGGAGGACCTGAGTTCAAATCCAGCCGCAGATCTTAACACTTACTAGCCATGTGACCTTAGGCAAGTCACTTAACCCCAATTGCCTTGCCTGCCCCCTTCCAAAAAGCAAAAATAAATAAAAAGAAAATAGTTTGACCTCAGGAACCCTGAAAGGGTACTAGGTGATTAGGTGAGTCTAGTTTTTTTTTTTTTTTAAAGCAATTGGGGTTAAGTAACTTGCTCAAGGTTACACGGCTAGTCATTTGATTTATGCGTGGGTGCTCATTTTCTGAGGCCGGATCTGATCTCCAGTCATCCAAACTCCGAAGCCAGCGCTCTTACTCACTGCGCCACCTAGCCGCCCCTTTAGGGCAATTGGGGTTAAGTAACTTGCCCAAGGTTACACGGCTAGGTTTTTTGTTTGTGCGGATTAGGTGTCTGAGGCCGGCTCCGAACTCAGGTCCTTCTGATTCCAGGGCCAGCGCTCTATTCACTGCGCCACCTAGCCGCCCCTAGGTGAGTCTAGTTTTAAGCTAAAAATCTTTTTTTTTTTAAACAAATGCTTTATTAACTTCTGTTTTACATCATTCATTTCCGCCAGATTTTGAGTTACAATCATTTTCCCCCCATTATTCCCCTACCCAACCTCCCTGAATAGCAGTCCCACAAGATATCGCTTCCTCCAATCTGCTCTCTCCCATACCTTCTCCCATACCCCATCGACTTTTCCATTAGAGGAAGATGAATCTTTGTGTCCCAATGCCTGCACATCTTATCTCCCAATTATAGGCAAAAGAGTATTAATAATGGTATTTATATATATATTTGAAACATTTAATGTTACGACCTCGAATTTCAGATCCATTTCCTTCCTCCCTTGTCACCCATTCCTTCTTGGGAGATAAGTAATTCAGTATATGTTGTACATGTCTAGCTATGCAAACATTATCATAGTAGATATATTGTACAAGGCTGCTTATAATTCCCTCCCACTCATCCCACCCCCCACCTGGTCCATTCCCTACATGATCCTGTCCCTCTTCTATACTGGGTGCTTCCAACCTCCCCTCCCCCCAAGGATGCCTTCCCATCCATCATCGCTCCTCTCATCCCCCTTCCCCTATCCTGCTGCAGGTTGAGATATCCCATTTAGTATGTATGTCATTTTCTCCCTGAACCAGATTCAATGTGAATGTGGTTTTGCCTTTTTAGCCTTCCTTATTCTCCCCCTCCTTTGCAACCACTTCCCCTACATGAGATAGTTTACCCTACCATGTCTCTCCCCATCTCCCCTTGCCACTTTCCTCTCTCACCTCATAATTTCATCCCTTGAGTACTCTCCCTTCCCAACAAATTCAACCTATGCCCTCTATCCATATATAACTGTAACCATATACATACACATTCACATATGTATTCATATGACCACACCCCTTCTTCCATTATTTTCATAGTGAGAAAGATATCATCAGTCACAGTTATTGCTTTTCCATATAGGAATGTAAATAGTTCAACTTTGATAAGTTCCTTTTGATTTTTTTCCCTGATTACCTTCTCAGGCATCTCTTCCTTCTTGTGTCTGGATGTCAAATTTTCTATTCAATTCTGGTTTTTTCCTCAAGAATGCTTGAAAGTCCTCTATTCCACTGAATGACCATATTTTCCCCTGAAACAAAATACTCAGTTTTGCTGGGTAGGTGACCCTGGGTTCATTCCCAGTTCTTTTGCCCTCTGGAATATCATATTCCATGCCCTTCGATCCCTCAGTGTAGAAGCTGCCAGGTCCTGGGCTATTCTGATTGCGTTTCCACAATATTGAAATTGTTTCTTCCTGGCTGCTTGTAGTATTTTCTCCTTGATCTGGGGATTCTGGAACCTGGCTATAATATTCCTGGGAGTTTTCTTTTTGGGATCTTTTCAGGAGGTGATCTGTGGATTCTTTCAACCTCTATTTTGCCCTCTGATCTAAAACATCAGGGCAGTTTTCCTTGAGAATTTCTTGAAGGGTGATTTCTAGGTTCTTTCTTTGATCATGGCTTTCAGGTAGTCCAATAATTTTTAAATTGTCTCTCCTGGATCTATTTTCCAGGTCAGTGGTTTTTCCATGAGATATTTCACATTGCCTTCTAATCTTTCATTTCTTTAGATCTGCTTAACAGCATCTTGATTTCTCATAAAGTCATTAGCTTCCATTTGCTCCAGTCTAACTCTGAAGGAATGAATCTCCTCAGTGAACTTTTGAGATTCTTTTCCATCTGGCAAATTCGACTTTTTAAGGCATTCTTCTCCTCATTGCCCTTTTGGGCCTCCTTTGCCATTTGAGTTAGTCTTTTTTTTAAGGTGTTGTTTTCCTCAGTCAGGCTGTTGACCCTCATTTCATACTTTCCTGCATCCTTCTCATTTCTCTTTCCAATTTTTCCTCCACTTCTCTTATTTGATTTTTAAAGTCCTTCTTAAGGTCCTCTCTGGCCTGCAACCCGCTCATGTTTTCCCCTGGGGCTTTTGGAGCAGGACTTCTGACCTCACAGTCCTTTTCCCACTCTATGCCCCCAAAATAGGAGTCTAGGGTTGCATTTTTCTGTTTCCTTGCCTTGGCATGTTGCCACTTAATTGCTTGACTTTTGGGCTTGTTGCCACACTATGGCTTTAAGGCCAGCTAGAGGAATTTTCGTCCCGAACGTGTGGGGGCAACTTCCGTTTCTGGCAAGCTATAAACCCACCCACAACTTCCACCCTAGATCACAATCCAGATCCAGGGAGGTTAAAGCAAGAGCGATTACCCCCCAAGACTGATCGCTGGATCTCCCCACGATTTGTAGGCTGGGAGCCGGAGTTGCCTCTGAAAACTACAAAATGGCGTGTCTCCTCAGCGGCTTCTAGCTCCCAGGGGAGGGAGCTGACGCATTCCCCAAATACAGGTCCCAAAGTCCATAGGACACTAACCTCTTACTTTGTTCTAGGCAAGTCTATGTTGATAATTCTGGAGTTGCCACAGCTCCTGGTGTTCTGGGGTTCCTCCAGCTGGCTGCTGGCCCTGCCGCCCTGGGGCTAAAACCTCGGCTCACGGGGACCTGGGCTCGGCTCGGCTGGGCTCCTGCGCTCTGCGCTCTGCGCATTGCCGGCTCCCAGACCGCTGCGCTGGTCCTTCCTGCAGGGCTGCTGGGCTGTCCTCAGCGGGAGGTTAGCTTCTCTGTGTCGTTCTGTGGGTGCTGGGGCTCCAGAAGTTGTTCAGAGTCCTTTTTTACATAGTTTGTGGGGAATCTGGGGGCAGAGAGGCTTGGACAAGCTGTTTCTACTCTGCCATCTTGGCTCCACCCCCCTCAATAAAATTCTTTAAATACCTGAAGATAACTATCGTGACCCTGATGAAGTTAGTCTGGCATAACCTTTTCCTGAAGTCATAATGGTTCTTTGTAATCAGTGCTTCCTTTTCTAAATGTTCACCCAAATTCCTTTTAACAGTGTTCTAGAATTTTGCCAGAAACTTAAGATAAGCTCATTCTATTCCTTTGTTACTGCTTTGTTTTGTTTTGTTTTAATTGGAATATTTTTTTTTCTTTTCAGATGCTGCAACACCTCTCCCATTCTCCACAATTTTTCAAGTATCACTGACCATGGTTCAACCATCACATATACCAGTTTTTTTTGTTTGGTTGGGTTTTTTTTGCTTTTTGGAGGGCAATTGGGATTAAGTAACTTGCCCAAGGTCACACGGCTAGGGTTTTTGTTTGTGTGTGCCTTAAGTGTCTGAGGCCATAGTATCTCAAGTCCTTCTGACTCCAGGGCCAGCACTCTACTTACTGTGCCACCTAGCCGCCCCATATACCAGTTATTTCTAGAATTTGATTTGTCTGCAGCTAGTGTCTTGAACTCATCAAGGAAAGCTAGGTGCTCTCTATCAATTTCTTTATTTATCTGTATTTAATAATAAGTAAGTAAATAAATAAATAAATAATAAACATTTTTATTTAATAGTTCCCTACTAACCATTTTGTGTCCTTTACAGCCAAAAGATCATTCTCCTTGGCACAAGAAAATGGAAGAAAATGAGAGAGAAGCTCTCTTTTCTCTGTTGTCTGTTCTCATTGGTACATCCACACAAGCAACAACACTATCCCTTCCTTGATCATCCTCTTTTCCTCAGTGTAGTAGAAATATTCTCTTTGTTATTCTTAGCTTTCCTTGCCAAGCTTAGCTCATTCTTTTTTTTTTTTTGTGCTTTTTCAGAGGGCAATTGGGGTTAAGTAACTCGCCCAAGGTCACACGGTTAGGTTTTGTTTGTGTGTGTGTGTTAAGTGTCTGAAGTCGGATCCGAACTCAGGTCCTTCTGACTCCAGGGCCGACACTCTACTCACTGCACCACCTAGCTGCCCCAAAGCTTAGCTCATTCTGACCTTTAGCACTCCTGACACTAATATTACAGGATCATTTATCTTCTATTTCTTGCCTTTGTTTCCATCTTCCATACATGTCTTTTTAAAATCTAATTTGGTTAAGTTCTCTGTGCAACTGCATCAGTTTCTATAAATAACTCCACCATTTTCTCCATATGGAAACTTTTCCCCTTTGTCTCTTTAGAATGTCATTCTTCAAATCCTCCTTAAGATTTTCCCCTGGAAACTTTTAGATCTTGGGATCCTACCTATTAGTTCTCTGAACCCTTTGAAAACTGTTCTAAAATCTTGGCTGCACATCAGTCTTTGCCTCAGTTTCCTCTTCTTCTCTATCACAAATTCTAACATGAAAGCTCACTTCTCCATAAGATTTCCCTTATTTCTTTATTAACAACTAGTTTTATTGCTGGTAAAAATGAGGTGAAGAATGTAAGTTTCCTTCTTTGGTTCCTTTATTTTTGGAAGGATAGATTTATTGATTCAAGAAGCATCAAATAGCCCATCATTTGAAGCCCTGTTGTAAAGGTTTGAGCTGTATTCAAAGTTATGAGGTAAAGTACTGCCTCAGGCACATATTTGCTGTATAACCCTAAGGAAGTCATTTAACTTCTCAGAGTTCTAGGCTAGAGATGTCAGATACTGGGGCACACCTAGAGGCAGCAATGCAACCCTACCAATTGCTATAGAATCAGATTAAACTATGAGTTGGAAATATTTAACATAATCAATAAAAATGCTATAGAATATGGATAATGTTAATGTGTGGTTTTCTAAGTTAACATGTGGCCTGAATGGATCTTTATTATACTTTAGTGGCCTGGCTTCTGTTTGAGTTTGCACCATGTTTAAGCAATTCTTTTAGACTATATAAATTACAGAGAAAGTGCCAATCCAGAGTTGGTAAGGGGTGTTGCTTCATTTAAGAATTCTCTACATCAATAAAACTATAGTTCCAGTCCCTATTCCCACCCTATGTGCAAATTGTGCTAAGAAGTTAAAGCAAAAGATTATTAGCCACTGCTTTTGGTAAAAAGATCTAGCACATATCTGGAAACTTGGGGGAGGTACTGGCCTATTCAGATTTGCATGAAACACTGATTTTATCCATACCTTGTAGAAACTTCAGGAGATGCTAATATGGTTTACAATGTGTATCTGGGAACTTTCATTTTCAGGTGTCAGAATGTTGAGCACAACTCCACCCTTCCCTCCTCCAACTGATCCATAGTGGGAATTTCATCCTAGGGTAAAATCCCTTCTGGATATTTCTCCATCCTTTACCCCTCCCCTTCCCCCCCATCAGATATTTCTTCATTCTCCCCCTGCCTTCCCCATCCCCTGCCCCCTCCCATCTCTGCCCTCAGCCTAGGGTAAACTTCTCAGGAAATTCAAATATACACTGACCAATCACTGATTATGGTTTTGGCTTACATAACCTGGCTATTGAATCTCTTTAAAAACCAGCACACTGTGCCAACTCACTGTCTGATTTGGGTATGTGACCCTGGCAGTCCCACGGCAATAAAATCCACTTCCAAATTTTACTCTCAGGGATCTTTTGTCTCACTCCATCCTGGAACTCAACAAGATGATTCTGGCCTGCTTGTCCAATGCAAGCATCACAGATACTGAGGCTCCCTAAGAGTCTACCCAATATGGGGAATCTTTAATAAACTTTGCTTTTCTTTGGCTGAGAGAAGACTTGAGTTGAATTCATTCGGCAGGACCCAGAGTGCTGGTATTTTGGGGTCTCACACACCCCTAAGCCTGAAACCTCTACATTTTTATGGTTCCCTGACTTCATCACCTCCATTGATCTTCATCCAAATGCTCATCACTATTGAAGTTTCTCTATTCTGGGTCCTGAATTTGTTTACATAAGCATATATTCTTAATAGAAAATGTAGTGGGGGTTTTTTTCCTTTTTCAGTCATGCCCAGCTCTCTATGACTTCATGACACTTTTTTCTTGGCAAAGTTACCATTTCCTTTTCCAGCTCATGAGGAAACTGAGGCAAACAGGGTTAAGTGACTTGCCCAGGGTCACATAGCTAGTAAGTATCTGAGGCCACATTTTAACTCAGGTCTTCCTGACTATAGACCCAACACTCTATCCACTGTACCACCTAGCTGCCTATAGAAAATGTCACTCCACTCTCAATGCCCACCCCTTTTACCACACCAGTTCATCTTTCCAAAGGCAAATTCTAGCCTCATCTTACCAATTTTAATTGACACCAATTATCTTGAATTTGTCCTCTAGCAATAGAACTCTTATGGCTTGAGAAATCTTGAAATTCAGATCAACCTGAATCACTGAAAAAAGGCTTCCACAAGCATATGGTCAAGAAGAAGATTGTTTCTTTAACTCACTAATCATGTATGCATGTCATAAAAGAGGAAGTTCTGAGTAACTGGACTATAGTTTAAATCCCTCAATCATCCTCCTTGTAAATTACAAGTAAACATTTTGAATTACAAGTAAATTACAATTAAATTACAAGTAAACATTTTGAAAACCTGTTTATTAAAATTGTATGTCACTGATGTGTAAAACACACTTATGGGGATCACAGGACTTCCCAGGTAGGGTTAGGGAGTTAACCTGAACAAGCTTCCACTGTCCACCTCATCCTTGGGGGCCCTTAGGAAGATCCACATGATATACGCCTTAAAAGGGCAAACCCCTTCTCACTGAAATAACTCACAAACAGAGTGTGCAGAGGAAGGCATTTATTATATTTCCAGAAAGGAAGCAGGTGTGGTGCTCACTAGGACCATACCCAGGCTGATACAGAACTACAGTTCTGTCCTTCCTGGTAGACTTAGAGTTAGTGGAATTCCTCAAATTCTTCACTTTATTTTCCTCTATATATGTAGATTATTTGCAGATTACATAAGCAGGTAGTGAGGATACTTGTGACCTGGAGTGACTTCTAAGGTCTGAGCCGTTTGCCACACCCCCAGCTTTCTAGTTCCCTCTGGCCATTGTCATAGTTCCAGGAAGGCCATGGTCTTAGTAAAATAGGATAAGTGAGCTTTCCTGCAACTATTGATTATCTTCCAATAACTTTTGTGGTAGCAAAACAAGCTACCATAATATCCCCTCTTACCCTGGTATCATCTAGTGAAGTATATGAGGAACAAAGTGTTACCTAAAAATTTTATCAAAGTGGGAGGTCTTATTTTCCTTGATGATAAATATGATATATCAGAATAAGTCAAGCCCTGAAATTTCCTCATCCTCACACTGACCAATAAAACTTAGATTGCATTAATCTACCTGAAACAGAAATATTACTATTTTTTTTTAAAGCAATTAGGGTTAAGTAACTTGCTCAAGGTTACACAGCCAGTCATTATTTATGTGTGGGTGCTCATTTTCTGAGGCTGGAACCAATCCCGGGTCCTCCCAACTCTGGGCCTGAGTTCTTATTCACTGCACCACTTAGCCGCCCCTAGAAGTATTACTTTTTAAAGCATTCTGATGATCATTTTTGGCTCTCATTTTTTTTTCACTATAAGACATGATTTGTAAGTAATCTCTCTACTTAGGGATCAGTTTTATTATTGAGGCAACAAGAATAGAAATATTTACATGTCTGAGAACAGTGTTGTAAGGTTTATAAATGAGGTTTGGCATCTTGGCTAGGAGGTCTCAATTAAAATTTCAAAGTGAAATGTTATTTCCTGTTTTCTCTTTCACTTAGAAAACTTCTTGAGATATGGGAAGCAAATTGCTGCTAGATAATATTTGTTTTTGTGGTAGATCATGAGAAGGAAGAAGCTGGAGAGAAAAAAAAGGGAAGTTGAAAGCCCAGATATATTTTTTCCCCAGAGAAATGTCAAACTTCCCATTCATTCTAGGAAATTATTTATGTCAATTTTACTAATATTTTTCTACATGTAATCAGTTAATTCAATTCACTGTCTCCTTCATAATGTGATAAAAGAAAATTATAACACAAGTGTAGCAAGTTCATTCCAACTCACTCTTTCAGAGCTAGGCTGACTACAACCTGCCTCAGGGTTTGAGAGTACCCTGAGAGTCTCATGGGATATTTCTTCTCTACTGCCATTTGCTCAAGTCCCAAATGACTGTGTTCCTTTCATTGTTAGGGGCCAGTGACTAGGCCACAGTCTCATTTAACCACTTCACATGAATTAGCTTTTACAAAGGGGTATTTACTTCAAAGAAATAGCAGGAACAGGAGCAAATGGAAGCTAGTGACTTTATGAGAAATCAAGATGCTATTAAGCAGATCCAAACAAATGAAAGAATAGAAGGCAATGTGAAATATCTCATGGAAAAAAAACACTGACCTGGAAAATAGATCCAGGAGAGACAATCTAAAAATTATTGGACTACCTGAAAGCCATGATCAAAGAAAGAATCTAGAAATCATCCTTCAAGAAATTCTCAAGGAAAATTGCCCTGATGTTTTAGAACCAGAGGGCAAAATAGAGGTTGAAAGAATCCACCAATCACCTCCTGAAAAAAGATTCCAAGAAGAAAACTCCTAGGAATATTATAACCAGGTTCCAGAATTCCCAGATCAAGGAGAGAATATTACAAGCAGCCAGGAAGAAACAATTTCAATATTGTGGAAACACAATCAGATTAGCACAGGATCTGGCAGCTTCTACACTGAGGGACTGAAGGGCATGGAATATGATATTCCAGAGGGCAAAGGAGCTGAGATTAAAACCAAGAATCACCTACCCAGCAAAACTGAGTATCATGTTTCAGGGGAAAATATGGTCATTCAGTGGAATAGAGGACTTTCAAGCATTCTTGAGGAATAAACCAGAGTTGAATAGAAAATTTGACATTCAGATACAAGAAGCAAAAGATGCTTGAGAAGGTAAACAGGGAAAAGAAATCATAATGAACTTATCAAAGTTGAACTATTTACATTCCTACATGGAAAAATGATAATTGTAACTGATGAAACTTTTCTCAGTATGAAGATAGTTGAAGAAGGGTATATGGGCATATGAATATATATGGGAATGTGTGTATATATGTTTACAGGTATACATAGATAGAGGGCACAGGTTGAATTTAATAGGAAGGGATGATACTTAAAAGTGAAATTAAGAGGTGAGAGAGGAATATAATGAGAGGAGATGGGGAGAGACAGAATGGGTTAAACTATCTATCTATATAGAAGAGGCAAGGGAAAATGGTTACAAGGGAGGGGAAGAACAGGAAGGCAAAAAGGCAAAACCTTATTCTCATTGAATCTGGATCAGGGAGAGAACATACATACTAAATAGGGTATCTCACCCTACAGGAGAGTAGGGGGAAGGCGATGAGAGGGGGGATAATGGAAGGGGGGCACACTGGGGGGGAGGGAAGTTGGAAACACCCACTTTTGAAAAGGGACAGGATCAAAGTGGGGAGTGGACCAGGTGGAAGGTGGGATAGGAGGGAGGGAAATATAGTCAGTCTTTTACAATATATCTACTATGGTAATATTTTGCATAGCTATACTGCATATACTGAGTTGCTTATCTTCCCAGCGGGAGTCGGTGGCATGGGAGGAGGGGAATGGGCCTGGAATTTGGAGTTTTAAAATCAAATTTTTAAAAAATATATAAATACTATGATTAATACTATTTTGCATATAATTGGGAGATAAGATTGCAGGCATTGGAGCACAGGGATTCACCTTGCCCTACTGGAAAAGTGGAAGGGGGTATGGGAGAAGAGATGGGAGAGAGCAGATTGGATGAGGGGATACCTGTGGGATTGCTATTCTAGGGTGGTGGGTAGGGGGAAAATGGGGAAAAAATTGTAACTCAAAATCTGGCAGAAATGAATGATGTAAACCAGAAGTTAATAAAGCATTAAAAAAAAAAAAAGAAATAGCAGGAACAAAGCACAAATATTTTCCCCGATAGACTGGGAATATACTCTCCCCTACACTGACTCAGTCCCTGGAGGGAATATGGTTTACTTAATTCATCTCCTATAGACTAATGGTGCCACCAAAATCACACCCAAAGATTACATCTCTGCCAGATCAGTCTTTGTCTCAGCTACCATTGGATCAGGGTTCAAATAGGTCACTTCTTGCTCCTTGGAATACAAATGTTGCACTGATTCTGAAACCCAGATTCTGGAATTCTGGAATGTTGGAGCCACCTGTAAGACCTTTGAATTCACAGAGTAGAAGGTTCTAATCTCATTCACCTAGAGGGAAAAGAAGAAATGCCAAGGCCAAGGCCAAGGACTGAGAGACCTGTTTCTTAAGGCCACACCAAATGAAAAAGAAGAGGCCCCAAGGGGAGAGGTCTGTTACCAGATTCCATGAGTGATAAAGGAGTCACTGAACAAAGTGAAGAAAGGCAGCAGAAATTGTCTTGAAAATTTATGAAGACACCCCCAGAACAGACTATGTAAAGAGTCAAAAAGAAAAAAACACCTCCCAATCATGGTAAGCCAATTGAAACCAATGATAGAATGTCTATGCAGTCTCCACAGTCTCACCAAAAGCACTTTCTTAAGTGTCATGATAACTCTCCCAGAAGCCAGCTCTTCATCAGCGGGGAGAGCTCATGTGGTCTGTTCACATGCCAGACCCCCATTAGATAGTGACACAAAGAGAGTGTAGACCAGTGGTATCAAACTCAGATAGAAACTGGGTGACTAAATAAGGATGCCCATGGAGGCACATTACCATTATTAACATTATTTATGTTCTATTGTATTTTACTTATTTCTCTAATTTTTCCTAAATACATTTTAATTTGGTTGGGAGGGGGGCCATTCCTGAATGTTGTTGGCCTGACACCTCAGGCTTAGACTATATCTTACAGGTTCTTAGGGGAGGTAGGGCGTAGGAAAAGGAAAAGGAATTACTTTTTAACCCTATACAGCGTATTTAAGGTGAGGCACTTTTTAATCTTTTAACCATACATAATCATTTACCATTCAATTTGCTGATACATTTTCAAATTAAGCTTATAAGGCTAGCCCTTCAGCCATTTTTCTTCTGCAATTTAGATAAGCTGCTACCAAGTGGGCAGTGGAACTCAGTAGAACTACAGAAGGGAGTGTAGGAGATAGGTTTGAGGAAAGATGGGACTGGGCCTGTGATTTCATAAAAATTGTATTCTTAGTGTGGAAACTCCTTTCATCAAAGCAGATGGGCAATTGATGGCAGTTCAAGTTCGAAGTATGCTGTCTAGGGGCACTGAGAAATAAAGCAATTTGTCCAAAGTAGCACAAATAATGTGTGTCACAGGTACTTCTTGAACCATAGAATCGTGGGTTCATAAATTTAGAGTTTGAAGTGATCTTAGAAGCTATAGAGTCTAATCCCTCAGTGTTCAGAAGAGGAAACCAAGGCACAGAGAGGTTAAATGGCTTGCCCGGGGCCTCATAACTAGTAAGTGGCTACAGACAAATTTTGAAATCAAGTTTCGAGTGATGCTATAACCAGCACACTATGCAATGCAGTTTCTCATGATTCTTTTTTTTTTAAAGAAATAAATTTTATTGGTATTCAATTTAACAGCTATTCAAAAACAAATGATGAAATACCTCATCAAAAGGACTATCCTTGTTAAATGGACAAATGCAGAATAGGACTTAATTTTTTTTTTTAATTAAGCTATTCAGTCCCAGAGAAATAAGGTTTCTCACATGCTACTTGTCTAGATAACTGAAGCTCAGCATGTAAAGTATCAATTTTAAAAATTTAACCATTTTAGATAGAAGTCTTTCTCTAACTGTATCTCATATTTCCCCAACCTCTTAAACAGAGTAGACTTAACCGTTTCTTTGACTTAGGGTAATAATGATGCAAATAAATTATTACTCTACTGTACTGTACTGGGATTAGAGGAAGAATAGAAGCACAGTCACTGAGGTTTACAGGATTATTTATCTTTAATTAAATGGTAATGCTTTCATCGCACCCTCCCCCCAGTTATTCTGCATGCTTTTTATATTATCTTCATTATACTCTGCTTTCACTTCTGGCTGTTATCATTGTTCCTACCAAAAAGGAGCCCCTTTATAAAACCAGGGTGATTAAAAGTGTGTCTCCAGATAAACAAATGGGCTTTGAATGAAAGTATAAGGAATATTCCAATGAGTAAAAAGCATGAGCCTTATGGACCTTATGACACCTATTTTGATTGTTCAAAGGTCTCTCTTTTTTTTTTCCACTTACTGTCAGGTTCTTGGTGGTGTTCTGGATAGTTGAGGTTGCCACATAGGAGGCCTCCTAGTAAGTGAATTATTACTTGTATCTACATCAGCAAAGCAATGTTAATATGGACTGTTGGCCAGGATGTGGAAATATCCTCATTATATAGAAGTGGAAATCATAATGGTATTCATTAAACTGAGATTCTGTGTGCCTGTAAAGTCTGTCAGAAGATGTTGGGCTAATACCAACAGGAGCTTCTACTGGCTTCTCTGCTGGTTTCTCTTCTAGGAGCACTAGTAGGTATAGACAGGCTCACAAGCTGCTGCAGCTGATGTTGGTGTGACAGATATAGGTGTAGGGGTGGGAGCCAAGGCAGGGGAAGGAGTTGGGGCTTGAGCCACAGATGCTACTTCAGAGGACCTAACTGTAGTCGTGGCAGCGGGATTTGATTGTAGAGTTGTAGCTGGTGATGGTGTTGAAGTAGCTGCTGCTTTGTGTTTTGTCACCATAACCACCATGAAGTTCTTCTCATCAGTTTTGTATTCTTTGAGAGCAGTATCATCGTTAAGGATTTTGCCATCTCTTCGGGAGACAATGTCAATCTTGAAGGTCTGTTACTAGAGGGTCTTCAGAGTGATCTGCATGGTGTTGCCCTGGCTCCCCTAGGCCATGGTTGCTGTGGTCTAGGTTGGGCTCTCAGCCCTCTGGGAGGGAGGTCGAGGTGGCTAATGGGGTAGGTCACATACACCCTGCTGGGTGGTCTCTCCCTCCGTGGGCCACCGCTGCTCCCACTGTTGCTTTCCCCCAGCATGATTGGCATCACCTTCTCCCCAAGGCATGGGGCCAGCAGGGAGTCCATACTCAGAAGCTGCGGACTGGTCTGGGAAGCAGTGAGTGAATCCGCTAGTTCGTCAGGGCCTGGCCACCACCATCATGACTTGCTTGGACTGTTTCTCATGATTCTAACTATTTCTATATATTAATAGATGCTACACAAATTTGGAAAGGATTTAACAAATACAAACACTTAGGTATAACTCATAAGTTATTTCACTCATAAATTTCTAGTTTGTCTTACTCAATATTTGTAACTCCAAATCTTGTAGAAATGAATGATGTAAAATAAAAATAAACAATATTTTAAAAATATATTTAAAAAAAAGAAGAAAGAAAAGACTAAAGACATCCATGATTACTTGGTTAATTTGGAACCAACCCTGGTGCCTCGTGAAGAATGGAATGCACCAGTGGGTGCCAAGCTACACTAGTACAAGGAGTTTCCTCATTCTTTAACAATGAAATCATAGATTCAGTCCCTAATCTTAAATTCATTATTAGTTACCTTATTCTTTGTATGTTATTCAATAAATACCTTAACTGGTAAAATGTGGTTACTTTAAATTTTTTTGAAGATCTAGGCCTGTTCCTTTCAACTCACCCCCAGTTCTAACTAGGTTCAGCAGGTGCTCAAATTTTAAAAAATATTGATTCTTTGTCAAATAATTCTTCCAGAAATGAGCGTCCTAGATTCAATCAGGATTGTAAATTGTAAATTGTCAAATATCCTCACATTTTACTCAGCCACAAGCTAATTAAAATTGTCCTTTCACCTTGCATAAAACAATGTCAAAGTGCATGTAATTCTTCCCCAGGAAGCATCAGTGTCCCAATCATCAGAACTCATTTTTGCTATTTCTCCAAACTAGTTTGAGAAATCTGCTTTTGCTCATTTCTTTGAAGCTTAAAATGCACATCCCCTCTTTATCTTCATGATTTTTTTCCTTCATTTCTCAAATTATTTTTGTCAAAAATTCGACAAAATTTTTGCAAGATCGATGGTGTAGGTGCTGAAATTAGTAGAGTTGGCCTTCTGGCTTTAATTCCCTCAATCAAAGGACAACGCCTCAGTTATCTGAAAAATTAATAATTCCTTTGTGAGCATCGAGACCTCCCAGCCCTTGATCCCCAAGTTCCCGGGTCTAGAGAGGCGCTCAGAAACCGTCTCGCTCCACCCATTTTACAGATGAGATAACCGAGGCCCAGTAAGTTACACGGGTGGAGGTGGGGTCTGTCCTAGGTGTTCTGCCTCCCATGGGGCGGAGGGGAGGGCACTTTTCTTTGCCACTGCCCGGCCCAAGAATCAGATGGAGGAGAACTGACCAGTCCTGCTGCAAGCCTCTTTTGTTCTCTGGGATGCAAGGGGGGCGGAGTCTGTGCAGTGAGGCCGGAAGGCCAGGCAGTGGGCGGGGCCACGGAGGGGCACGTGCCTGCAGGGGCGGAGAAATCCCGCGAGAGGAGGGAACACATAAGTGGTCCGGTCCCCTGCCGCAGGGCAGTGTGGGAGTGCGGTGGAGCGCGCGGGCCGCTTTCGTCGTCCTTTGTGAGCCTGTCTGTGGAGTCCCCCGATTTTGCCGGGTGTTGGTTTATTTGTTGGGTAATCGTAATCCCGAGGGGACCCCGGAGCCCTTGAGTCCACGCCTTCTCTCTTTGAAGGGATTAATAACCAGCATTTCTAGAACACTTTTAAGCGCTTTACAAATCATAATTGACAACTAATTTCCATAATATTTTAAGTACTTTACATATCATAATTAATGACAGACTAATTTCTAGAGCACTTTGAAACACTCTACTCTAGTACTACGCTGCTGCTGCCTACGTGCAAGTCCATACAGCAACTCTGGGCAGTGGTGGTTTGTGGTTATTATTATCATTATCATTATTATTATTATTATTATTATTACTATTATTGTTATTATTTTGCTCTGTGTGTATGTGTCTGTATTATAAATTTGGCAAAATTTTTGTAGCCAATGATCACTGGTGAGAGAGAGTATGGGAGGGTGGATATAGAGCCGACCTAAAAACCAAGGAGACCTGGGTTCAAGGTCCGCCTCTTGGACTGACTGGGAGACCATAGGGGAAGGCACGTATAACTTCTCAGTGTTCTCTAGCACTAAGTAGCAGAAAAGAATTTGATTTGCATTGGGAGAGGGAATTTTCTTCATTTGGAGGGTGGGGATCCTGTTTGTGTCTCTAAATCTAAACATGGAAACAAAGCACACAATAAGTACTTAATAAATAAATGCCCCCTTGTCTCACTTGCTCACTGATGAAATCACATGTCCAGTTTCCCACTCCCTACTATTCATTGACATGAAAATGAGAACAGTTTCCAGAATCTTGCTCCATGAGGGTGAGGAGGACCCCATTTTGGTAACATGACTGCTTTGGATTATAGCCGCTGTACTATGTCCCATGTCAATAAGACTAAGAGCAAGAAGGGATGTGGGACATCAGATGTAACCCCCCATTTCACAGAGTAGGAGACTGAGGTTAGTGAGATTAAGTGTAACAGGATCTCAGCTATAGGAAGAGCTGGGATTTGAAGCAAGATTTTCCCCATTGTGTAGTGCATTTTCTACTACACCTAACTACCTTGATAGAACAATTAGTATTTTGTGTTTTGAGGGGGAAGGCAAGGCAGTTGGGGTTAAGTGACTTGATCAAGGTCACAGCTACTTAAGTGTCAGGTGTCTGAGGCTGAATTTGAACTCAGGTCCTCCTGACTTCGGGGCCAGTGTTCTATTCACTGTGCCACCTAGCTACCCCTAAAATTAATATTTTTAATGTGTCCTGTCAGCTTGAATAATGTATAGATATTTGAAAAATAAAATTGCACATTTGAAATTGTAATAACTTCTAAGCTGACTTATTTTTTGTCGTTAGTTTTTGTTATTCCAAGCCATTCACATGGGAAAATCAGAAATTTATAATAGAAAGCAAATTCTAAATTAAATGTACACATGCATACACTGTATGTCTCAGAGAGTTAAACTTTAACATGTGTACCCATGAAATTTTTTTACAGTGAATATTTATTGAATACATGGTCAAAAAAGACATCATTTTGATTCACCGTGTGAAAGAAACTAAAATAACTTTTAAAAAATAATAGCTAACCTTCCCTTAAACAATACAAACTTAAAAAACAAGAAACAAAGTACCAGCTTTTTTGATCTGAATGATTAGGGCAACTCAGTAAATACAGAACTAGGATTTTTGTTCAGGTTTTTGGAATTGTAGTTTAAAAAACTTTTTTGTGTTTCCAGATAATTGTCGTTTTTGCTGTATTGGTGAAGTAAAGAAGATATGTTCCCAATACTAAAATATCACTCGGTGGACTATTTGCATGAGGTAGAGTGCTCCTTGTTCTCAAATGTTTACTAAAAGTTGGAGGTGAAGTGTGTTTAATACATAGGTGTTTTGGAATATTGTAAGAAATTACTACTAGAGGATTTTAGATTACTTTTAATATGCTCCAAACTTTAATGCATTGTGAGAAATAAGTTTGTGACATTTTAACTGAAATTGAAACTTACTGCTCTCTTTAGCAAGAAAAACTACTTTTCAAAATGTTGTATACATTTAATAACTACTAAGAAAATTTCTATTTCATTATCCAGTTTGACAAATGTAATTCTTGAGAATCACAGAAGGAATCTCCATTATCATTTACTGATAAGAAATGGAAGATTCAGTATTATATAGTAAACCTTTACTCAGAGCAGTCATGTGTGTGTATTCCCTTGAATATTTCCTAATTATATGTAAAAAAATTAACATTTATGTTTAAAAATTTTCAGCTCCAATTCTTTTCTTCCTCCAACCCAATTTAATATGGATTATACATGTGGAGTCCTGCAAAACATTTTCATATTAGCCATGTTCCCAAAGAAAACACAGACAAAAAAATATAAAACAAGAAAATAAAGAAAGTAAAAACATAAGCATCAGTCTACATTTAGAGTTCATCAGTTCTCTCTTTGGAGATGGATAGCATTTTTCATCATAGATTCTTTGAAATTGTCAAGAGCAGTTATTTTCACACTGTTGCATGACATTCCAGTTGACTACATCTCTTCATTTCTCACCCAGCTGCCATCCTTTGGACTTGTTCATCATGTTCCCAGGTACCACCTCATCCTATAAGATACAGTCTGTCCTAGAAATCACACCTCATAAGTACCCTCTTTGTGAGGCCTCTCTGAAGGAAAGGTAGACTGGAGAGTGCTTCCCAAAGCTTCCATTTTAAGAAGCCCCACCCAGGCCAGTCATCTCTTAATTTCCTGCACAACTGCACTCTTTTAGACTGGTCCCCAAGCTGACTACCTTCCCTTCCACCCCCACCCCCACTTTTTGTGCTTTTCAGCTTCTTTTTATGTGTTGTTTTCCCCTGTTAGGTTGTAAACTCCTTGAGGATAGGGACTGTATTTTTCATATCTTTATCCCCAGCACTTAGCACAGTGCCTGGCACATAGTGGGTAATTAATAAGTGATTGTTGTCTGACTGACATCTTCAGTGTTGTCAGACAATTTTAGTTGATGATTAAATCTGCCTCCTACCCCTATTAGCTGTTAATGAGTTTTGGACAGTACTAATTATTAGGAATTTTTTCCTGACAGCCAGCATAAATTGGCCTCTTTACTACTTTTATCCATTGTTGCTGATTCTGCCCTCTGCAACAAAACAGAGTAAGTCTAATCGCTCTTTCACATGATTCTTTAAAATAATTGAAAATAGCTAATTTGGGCAGCTAGGTGCACAGTAGATAAAGCATGGGCCCTGGAGTCAGGAGGACTTGAGTTCAGATTTGACCTCAGAAATTTACTGTGTGACCCTGGGCAAGTCACTTAACCTAAATTGCCTCAGAAAAAAAAGAAAAGAAAGTAGCTATCATGTTTCTTCTGAATCTTCTCTGTACTAAACATGCCCAGTTACTCCAACTAGTCCTCAAGTGACTTGGACTTGAGGCCCATCCTGGTTGCTCTTCTATGGAAGCTCTTCAGGTTATTAATGTTTTCCTTAAGATCTGGCAAGGGCAGAGTATAGTGGAACTATCACATTCCTTTATCTGGAACTTAAGTCTCTTAATGCAGCCTAAGAGGGCATTAGCTTTTTTGGCAGCTACACGAGACACACAAGAACTACATGTGCTTGCTTATATGACTCATGGGACAGTGTCATTTCCAAACCTCTATCTCCCAGTTAGAAGATGGAAGATTCTTAGCCAGTGTGGTGCCATAACCTTGCCTTCTAGCCAGAAAAAGTATCAGCATTGTTGGGTATAGAATTGTCCCAGGGTTGCTGTGGGCTGCTCAGTGTCCAGCACTTAGCATGATCTGGAGACGTGAATAAGAAATGACCAGGCCATGTGGGTAGTTCAAGGAAGAACAATGAATTCCATTTATTGATTCTTAGGACAAGGTTTTTATAGAGCAATGAGACAAAGGAAGGGATCCCAAGTATTCCTATCATTATCTTAGTCTGTCATATCCTGGAAATAGCAGGCCAGTAAGGCCTTTTGTTCTCTAGGTGCCGGAAAGTCTTAAGAAAAGTCAGTTAACTCCTTTCATATGCAGTCACATTACAAAGGATACTCTTGAGAGCTGGCTTCAAGGCCTGAAGCCAAAGCCGCATCATCAAGTACATCTGCATAGGAACTGACCACCTAAGAATTCAAATATTTAGGTTTTGAACAACTAAAATTTTTGGGCAGAGCCTTAGATCTAGACCTCAGGTACCTCTTAATGCCGCTGCAGTCATAAACGGATACAATTGAGAGCAGACTTCAAAGCTGAAGCGCAGTCCTCAAAAGACATCACATTTAGAGCTGGCCACCCAAAGATACCTGAGTATAATCAGATGTAAGTCCTGGTTCAGGCCTCTTTCAGAGATCTGGTCTTCTAGAGATGAATTTTTGAGCAGTGTGGCTTCTTAGTACCATATTTGTATCATAAAAAGAATTTGATAGAACTCTTCTGCCTATTTTCCCAAATAGTCTATATATAGTATTGGAATTAATTGTTCTTTAAATGTTTGATAGAATTCACCTGTAAATCCGTCTCACCCTGGAGACTTTTTCCTAGGGAGTTCATTTATGGCTTGTTCAAGTTCTTTTTCTGAAATAGGGTTAAATATTTTATTTCCTCTTCTGTAAATCTGGGCAACTTATGTTTTTTGTAAATGTTCATCCATTTCACTAAGATTGTCAAATTTATTGGCATACAGTTGGGCAGAGTAGCTCCCAGTTATTGTTTTAATTTCCTCTTCATTGATAGTGAGTTCACCCTTTTCATTTTTGATACTGATAATTTGATTTTCTTCTTTCTTTTTTTAATCAAATTAACCAAAAGTTTATCTGTTTTATTGGTTTTTTCATAGAGCCAGCTCTTAGTTGTATTTATTAGTTCAATAGTTTTCTTAATTTCAATTTTTTTAATCTCTCCTTTGGTTTTCAGAATTTCTAATTTGGTATTTAATTAGGGATTTTTAATTTGTTCTTATTCTACCTTTTTTATTGCATGCCCAAATCATTGATCTCCTCTTTCTAAGTTTTATTCATGTAAGCATTTAGAGATATAAAATTCCCACTAAGAATCACTTTCTATACATCCCATAAGATTCAGTGTGTTGTGTCATTGTTGTCATTCTCTTCTGTGAAGTTATTGATTGTTTCTATGATTTGTTGTTAGGCCCACTTCTTCTTTAGCATTAGATTATTTAATTTCCAATTAATTTTTAGTCTATCTTTCCATGGCCCTTTATTGCATGTAATTTTATTGCATCATGAACTGAAAATAATGCATTTAATATTTCTGCCTTTCTGCATTGGATTGTGAGGTTTATATGCCCTAATACATGGTCAGTTTTTGTGTAGATGCCATGTACCACTGAAAAAAAGATATATTCCTTTCTATCCCCATTCAATTTTCTCCAGAGGACAACCAGCTTTTCTAAAATTCTGTTTATCTCCTTAACTTCTTTTTTCTTCATTTTTTTATTAGATTTATCTGGTTTAGAGAGAGGGAGGTTGAGGTCCCTCACTAGTGTAGTTTTGTTATCTAGTTCTTCTTGTAACTTCTTTAACTTCTTCTCTAAGAAATTTGGATGCTATATCACTTGGTGCGTATATGTTTAGTAATGATATTATTTCACTGTCTATGGTACCTTTTAGCAAGATGCAGTTTCTTTGCTTATTTCCTTTAATTAAATCTATTTTTGCTTTTACTTTGTCTGAGATCGAAATTGCTATCTCTGCTTTTTTTTTTTTACTTCAACTGAAGCATAATATATTCTGCTCTAGCCTTTTACCTTTACTCTGTATGTATCCCTCTGTTTCAAATGTGTTTCTTGTAAACAACATATTATAGGATTATGTTTTTTAATTCATTCTGCTATCTGCTTCCTTAGTGGTTACTCTGCCATTTTGGCTCCTAGAAGTTGAAATAGGTGACTTTTACACATTCTCTCTGTTGCCTGAGAGCTCCAGAAATAGCCTCAGTTGCTACCATTTCAGTTCCTCCCAAGGCCTGCTCCTGGTTTGCTGGGGCTATGCCAGCATGGCCTGCTCTAGACTACTTTCCTCTCTCAACAAGGACTGACAGACCCCTCCTGCTGACCTTCTAAGTTGTCTTTGATGTCTGTGGGCTAAGAAGTTTAGAAACCACCACTTCTTTGGTCCAGTGATTTGGTCCCCCTAAGGTCTGCTCTGGCTTTGCTGGTGCCAGGTCTGCCTGTGCACTCCTCTCAACCTGGTGCAACAGACCATTCCTATTAACCTTCCAGATTGTCTTGGACTGAAAATTTGTTTTACTCTGCTTTTTTGTGGGTTCTGCAGCTCTAGAATTTGTTCAGAGTAAGTTTTTCAAGGTATTTGGAGGGGTTTGGGGAAGAGCTCAGGCGAGTCCCTGACTTTACTCTGCCATCTTGAATCTTCCCCAGAAGTGTGCCTACTGAAAAGAGAAGGATGCCTGTGTGAAGCTCCTTTCTCTCTACTCCCCGACCCCCAAAGCTGCAAGAACATTAAGAGACTAAAGCCATGATATGAAGGAACAGAAGATCTGTGTTTTGCTCCCTACTATTACTCTGATTATTCAAACTGTACAGGTCTGATAGGGAGGGAGTGGCTTATCTAGTAACCCCAAAGCATACTTACCCTCCAAGAGAAGTCCACATGATAGGGTGGCGTTACAAGTCTTAGTAGACCCTGTCAGAGAGCTCAGGATTCATAAGAATTTCAATGTCATTAGCAGCCCAAAATTCAGTCTTGAACTGAATGGTGTCTACACCATGGTAGAGCTAAGTTGGAAGGACTTTAGAACTTTGGTGGAAATGACAAAAACTGCCAACAATGTCAAGAGCCATTTTCAGATATTTCCAGGAGTGGAGAAATTGTACCAGATAGTAATCTTTTATGGTTAACTCCAAGATTAAGAGCCTGGAATTTGAGGGGTGGGAGAAAGAGGGAATATGGGAGAAAAAAGGTCAGGCCATGGGTTAAATGTAAAATGTGAAAAATAATCCAGATCCTGGAACAAGGCATTTATGTGTCTAACCAAGAGTTCAAAAGACTCCATTGGAGGCTCTGAGCCTTCACTATAACATATATTTAAACTTTTTATTTGAATAATATTTTGGTTTTTTCCAAATACATGTAAAGATAATTTTTAACATTCATTTTTTAAAATTTTGAATAGCAAATTTCTCTCTTTCCCTGCCCTCCCCCCTTCATAAGATGGTAAGCAACTTGATATGTTAAACATGTGCAATCATGCAAAATATATTTCCATATTAGCCATGTTGTGAAAGAAGACATAGACCAAAAGGAAAAAAAATGGGGAAAAAAGTAAAAAATAGTATGCTTCTAACTGCATTCAGATTCCATCAGTTCTTTCTCTGAATGTCAATACCATTTTTCATCACGAGTCTTTTGGAATTGTCTTGGATCATTGTATTGCTGAGAATAGCCAAGTTATTCACAGTTGATTATTGTACAGTACAATGTTGTCCTGGTTCTGCTCACTTCCCTTTGCATCAGTTCTTGTAAGTCTTTCCAAGTTTTTCTGAAATCATCATGTCACTTCTTAGAGCACAATACTATGGCATTACATTAATAATATGCCACAACTTGGTCAGCCATTCCCCAGTTGATGGGCATCCCCTCAATTTCATTCTTTACCTCCACAAAAAGAGCTGCTATGACATTTTAACTTTTGGTGCTTTGATTTTTTTGTTCCATTTATTCTGATAGTATGTCTCCTCATGCTGAACTTGGTATGCCTTAGAAAATACCATAGACTATTGCAGAGTCCATACTAAGCCTTTCTAACTTAATAGGATGGGCCAGTGTTTTATTTCACTGACCCATCATTGAGGCTGGGGATCAAGTTGGGTGCATTAAGAGGAAGCATTGTAGTGGGGATTTAGTGAAGGAATATAACCACATAATCTATACATTATGTTAGTTGTGACTTAAAGGAAGCCAGGAAGGTCAGTAGGTGGAATGGAGGAGGGAGATATAGGGGACAGCCAAAAACAATGACCAGAACTGACAGATGGCTTGTCTTGTTCATAGAACAGCCAGGAGTTCAGTGTCACTGGATTGAAGAGTAAATATCAGGGGGTAAGGTGTAAGAAAGCCGGAAGTATAGGAGAGGTCTGTCATGAAAGGCTTTGAATGCCAAATACAGCATTTTTGTTTGACCCTAGAGGCAATAGGGAGCCACTGGAGCTTAATGGGAAGATGGCATGTAATTAACTGCATACAAGAAATATAGAATCAAATCATATGGAAGGTAATCTCAGAGGAAAGGCTTAACAACAATGGAGATCAGGAAAGACCTTTTGCAGAAGGAAGGATTTCAGCTGGGGCTTGAGGTAACCTAGGGAAACCACAAAGCACAGTTGAGGAGGGAGAGCGTTCCAGGCAAGGAAGACAGCTATTACAAAGGCAGAGTTAAAGAGATGGAGTGTAATGTGTGAGGAGTAACAAGTAGGCCAATAAAGCTAGATCATAGATTGTGAGGAGAGAAGCAAATTATAGAAAAGGTTCATGATGTGAGTAAGGGAGAAACTTGGGAAGTGGGAATAGCTTATAGCATCAAAGAAATAAATGCTAGGAAGAAAAAAGTATCTAGTCTCAGTGTCCCAGTGATGCCCTTTTGGTGTGAGGGGAAATGGAAGAAAGCCTCTAGCATGTTGAGTGGATCGCTATGGCAAACAGAACAACACAGAGTGGGCATGCATGGATGAGTTTTGAACTGCATCATTGGAGGAAGTTTCTAATATCAATGAATTAATAGAGCCATTTGAGTATAGTAGTATTATAAAAGACAGTATTTTGCTAACTCAAGCAAATGCTTCTTTACATATCATTAGGTAAATATTATTATATATCATGGAAATATAGCTTTGTGACATTCTAAAGTACTTTAAAAATTCAAATATATTATTGTATATATAAATAATGATGGAAAATTTAGTTCATATGAGCAAATGATAACCAATGGAAGTATAAATACAATCCTGATTCATTATTTTACCTTACCTTTCACCTTTGTTCCCACATATTTGGATGTTCAAGTGAAGAATGAGTTTTATGATTTCCTTATCTATTAGGAACAATTAAAATAAAAATTTTAAACTAGAAGCTTATAGTTCCATAAAGCTTATGTTCTCTAGTAATTAAAAGTAAATGTGAAAGGCTTCTTTATCTTTGTAGTTATCATGCCTTTACTTAGGGATGGCGTTAGTAGTCTGATCCAAATGATTGAGTTTGTTAAATTTACTTTAATGAAGCTATCTTTACTCTGACATTTTGAAAAGTTGCATTTTATTTGTGATTTTGTAGGAATAATATTTAGAAGTACTAAAGTATAACACCTTAAATGTAGCTCATTTACCTAAAGAACTAGAAGTTCTAGTTAAAAACAAAGGTGTACTTACTATCGTACGTAGTGATACTAAGATATATTGAAGTATCAAGTAGTATGTTAGAAGGCTCTATAATTTTTTTTCTCTCACAGAATGTGGTTCAAAAGAAATTAAACATTAGATCATTATTGTTTCGTATTCCTTCATATTTACATCATGATGAGTATAATTGTCATACTGGAGTTGTTGCTGATGAAAAATTTAGGAAGCCATGGACAAGAGGTATGCTTTCTCTCTTGTTTTTACACTTAAACATTTGTTTTAAAAGAATGCTCAGGGCGGCTAGGTGACGCAGTGAGTAGAGTGTCGGCCCTGAAGTCAAAAGGACCTGGGTTCGGATCAGGCCTCAGACACTTAATGCACACACAAACAAAAAACCTAGCCCTAGCCATGTGACCTTGGGAAAGTTACTTAACCCCAATTGCCCTTCAAAAAGGAAAAAAAAAGAATGCTCAAGACCTTTAATAGTATTTGGCAAACAGTGTTTTTCTTCTAACTAATAATGATGTTAGAAGCTAGTTTAGGGCCTAGTAATGAATAGAACTCCAAGAAATTATTAATTTGATATTTTTGGAAGCCTTTAAGCAAGAAAGTTTGGGATACATCGTGCAAGCAAAAATGTGTAAATTAAGCCCTACAAGTTTAAATATTAAGTATATCTTTGCTTATCTTTAATACTGATAAGTAAAATGTGATAATATAATAAAATATACAAGTACATCGTCACTTGAGATAATGGTCTGTTTTAAGATCTAAAAACTAGATTCCATTAATGTAATGATAAACTTTTAATTTTAAAAGATGTTATTACTATTTTTATTAAGATGTATTTGAGAAATTGGTAGTTTCCCTAAAGGTAGAAAAAATGAAGGATGAATTTTTTTTATCAAGTCTCCTGTTTTTTAGAGGGCTTCTCATAAAACTTCATCCATTGTTTCACAAAGTATTTACAAAAGATTTATCTATTAGCCTGTTTGGAGGATGCAAAAAAAAAATGCATAGTTCTTGCTTTTAGGAGTTTAGTCTAATTGCAGAAAAGACATATGCATACATAAAACTTAAATAACAATATTGAACAACCTTTGTGTCTAAAAATGAGTGACACAAATAAATGCTACATTCAGAAGGTTGGGTAAAGGAGGAATAAATAAGTGTAACCTGGAATTTTTGAGGAAAGCATTATAAAATAAGAATAATTTGAGCAGGATTTGAATAGGAGCAAAGCAGTAGGATAAGGGTATTTTATAAGAGGGGCTTGAGCAAAGGTGGAAGTTGAGAATGTGCATGGTGTGCTTGAAGGAAATGTATCTGATTGGACTATAAAGGTGTTTTGCTGTAGCAGAGTGGGAGTATTAGTACTGAAGTATTAGTGAATCATGTATCATCAGGAAAACAAATCTGAGAAAAGATAAGGATCATGCTGTTCTGGGAAATTCAAACACTCAGACTTCCTTAAAACTTATAGTAGAAAAGAACTGCGGAGGTAAATGTTTTTTCTATTTTCTCTTCTGGTCTCAGGTCCCACAACTCTACAAGTGAAGGATTTCTCCGTGTTGGATCAGTGGAAGACAGCTTTTTCTGTGGAGAATTTCCCTGAAAAGTATGTCATTAAACTTGATTCTCCTCATTGTATCTGGAGAAGAATTTATCATGTTCTTACTAGACTCTGTCTATGTGTGTGTGTGTGTGTGTGTGTGTGTGTGTGTGTGTGTACATGTACGTGTACATGCGCACACAAGGAAGATCCATCTTTCTTTCTCCTAGATCTTGTCCTCTTAAGAGAAGAATCACTTTCCAGATATTAATAGCCTACAGGGTCACTGGTATAAAACCTTGATTGGACTGCTTTAAAATGAATCAGCAACCTGGATAGGAGCCCCTATCAGTTAGAAAATTACTATTTGCACTTAACCACTTAGTTTAACTTTCATTTTCTTTTTTTTTTTTAATGACAAAAAGTATTTTTATTTGACATCTGAATAAGTGTTGATTCCTCAGGACACGGCCTTTGGCATCTTTTCCAACTTATTCATCAGCTTGTTGCACTGTGCCTTTCTCAGAAACATAGATACCATCCAAAAATTTTCTGATATCCTTGTTTGTGACTGTGGTGGGCCTGTTGGATCAGGGCAGCTGAGTTTGAAACAAGTTCAATATCATTTCCTTCAAGAATTAACTCATCTTTTTGGGCTTGAGAAACAGCACAAGTAACACCTGGTCTCATGCGCACTCTTCGGATATATTTTTCACCCAAGAAATTTCTGATTTCAACAAGTGAGCCATTCTCTTGAATAACAACATTTATGGGGAAGTGAGCATACACAGACCTCATCTTGTAACGAAAACCCAGGGTAATGCCTTTGATCATGTTTTGTACATGGCTACAGATTGTGCGCACGGTTGCAAGTTCTTTTCAATTTCCCTACCACTTGTCTACCCAAAGCCTTTTTTTCTTCTTTCCAAGGAGACTGAGCTCAACATTGATATGATTGAAATCCCTACGGAGGATTCCTCTGGGCCCTTTCACAATAACTGTCCGACCCTTAAGAGAGATGTCAACATTTTCTGGGATGTTGACGGTCTGGTTGCTTAGAATGGTCTTCATTCTGGTAGTGAATGGGCCAAAAAAAAAAGCTACTTTCATTTTCTTTTCCATTCTCTTTTCCTCTTCTGAATAGCCCAGGATAAGTGTTGGATTATTACTATCCTATAAATACAAGCTTCAGAGGGGGAAAGATTCAGACTTTTTTTTAACTTACAAAGATTATTTCATAATCACTCATATAATCTGACAGCAAGATTCTTAAAATAGGCAATCGAAAGTCAGCTTTTTAAAAGCACTAATCAAATAAGTTTTTGTCAGGTAAAGGGATACAAAAGAAATGGAAGATATATACTCTTTTCTTGAGGAACTTGTGGTCAAGTCAGGAAGGAAAACATGCACATTTAACATAGAGGAAATGCTGCCAGTACAGGGCTGGTAGAGCCTCTCCAGAAAGAAGTAGAAAAAGTGGTGCTTTCTATACAATATAAATTGGGTATACAACAGATCGTTTATTCCTTCACAGAAAGCAGTTATAGCTAGAAGAAGGATCTCTGCATCAGTAGAACAATTTAAACATAATTAAGTAACTAACTTACAAATACTAATATAGTGATCTAAGAAGCTAATATTTGAACCTCACTGAAACATAATAAAGTCTTCAAAACTGCTAATTAGCTATTTTTTCATTTCATCTCTCTTGCTCTGTCTGTCACACAAGTAGTGAAAGTCTACTTACCTTCTTTTGACCCCTTTCTCCAGTGCAAACTCTTCTGCTCTCAGCCACTGCTGCGCTGGTGGGATACCACTTCCAGTGTGATGCTGCCCCTGCAATTTCAGACTTCCAATTTTTTTTTTAATTTACAAAGTTACCTACTTAAGAAAAGAAATTAAAAAATTGACAGCCCTATCCCAGGTGCAGGCTTGCCTAAACAGGACCTGTATTCACAGCCACTGGTAGTGAAGTGGAAGATAGGGCATCTGGACTTCCCCTAGTTGACTGTCTAGATACAACTCTTAAATAATCTTCACCCTTCAAAGCTGGAAGAAAGAGTAAAAAGTAGTTGGGCATATAATCCGTTTCATAAATCCATTGAGTTTCTAGTCGATCAACCAATTAGTAAACTTTTTTCATATCCCATTGCAAGTAACTGATTTATCAGTTCTTTCTGTTCAGCAAATAGTTAAGGAACTCTCATCTTCTCACAGTGCCAGTCCCTGAATAGTACATGGCATGAAATACTCCCCTTTGCTCCCTAAGCTTCCATGTGGTGTCTTGGAACCAGGAAAAACAGGGAGTCAGTGATAGTCCTGAGAAGCGGCAAAAATGATTACAAATTGAACAACTCAGTTCTAACAAATATGGATTAGTGGGCGTGGATAGATGACAATGTAAAAGAAAATATGGAACTTTTTGGTAGATTGTTCAATGTGTCAACAGTGTGACATAGCAACCAAAGAAGCTAATATTAACAGAGGCACAAGAAGCACAAGGTATTAAGAACTGATAGGGATATTAGAGATTATGAAATATCACTGGGCACCAGTTCTAGTTCTTTGCTTAAACTGGGTGTTTAAGTCTCAGTTTAGGAAGGAGAACAGACAGATTGATAGATGACTCAGAAACTTTCTACACAAGGACCAGTTGAAGAAACTGGGGACATTTAGCCTAAATAAGAGAAGACAAAGGGGGAACACCATATTTGAAAAGCTTTTGAAAGAGAAATTATACTTTTTATGCTTAATTTTAGAAAACAGAGATAAGCGATGGATCCAAATAATGGAAAAGCAAATTTCAACTTCTAGATAAAAGGAAAGCATTGCTAATAATTATGACTGTTCAGGAATGAAATAAGACGACCTTGAGATGAAGTAGATTTCCCAACACTCTAGATCTTTCCGTACTAGCTTGATTACCTTTGAGCATGTTGTAAAGGAGATTCTCATTCAGGTATTATTTATTTTTTAATTTTTACTTCCAAATTCTCTTTCCCTCAACCCCTGTCTTTGAGAAAGCAAGAAAAACAATACCCATTATACATATGAAGTCATGCAAAACATTTCCACATTAGCCATTTTGTGGGGAGAAAAGCAAAGAAAAATTTTAAATGTATATACTTCGATCTGCACTCAGAGTTCATCAATTCTCTGTCTGGAGGAGGATAGCATTTTTCATCATGATTATTTTGGAATTGTGAATCGTATTTATTCAATATTGGTTATCATTACAATATTGCTGTTACTGTGTACTATGTTCTCTTAGTTCTGCTCACTTCACTTTACATCAGTTCATATTAAGTCTTCCCAGGCTTTTCTGAAACCTTCATTATTTCTTTTTTTTTTCTTTTGAGGGAGGAAGTCAAGGCAATTTGGGTTAAGTGACCCAAGTCTGGCCAATTCTTGCCAATATCCAACTATAACTTTTCCACAGGAGATCTACCCAATTTATTGGAAGCTTTCTTTGCTTTCTTCTGACATTATGAGGGGGTAGTAGGAGAAAACTGTTTGTCACCTGTTACCCTTTTTCCTCACTGAATGACTAAGCCGTCTTTTCTACCTAGGTTGATTTTCTTGGTGATATCTTTTACTCTTATTCTTTGATGTTGCTCATTGGTTCAATGCTGCAGCTTGCTTACCCCCACCATGACCTTCTCTGGTTGCCCTTTTTGTGCTTTTCATTTTGATTTCTTCAGAGATTGTTATATTCTTTGAGTCACTGTAAAATTAATTCCCGGTAGAATTCCAGTATCAAAAAATGGGCCCTTTTTACATGAAAAGCTTGGAGTCAGTAAAGGAGCTTTACAATTTTCTGAAGGCCATTCAGCTTACTCTCTAACTCCTTCTTGACTCTCATCTGTATTATCTGTCCTGTGCATCTGCCACACAGCTTGTATTTCAGTCATCATTTCCCCAGG
This sequence comes from Gymnobelideus leadbeateri, assembly GCA_011680675.1. Taxonomy (NCBI): domain Eukaryota; kingdom Metazoa; phylum Chordata; class Mammalia; order Diprotodontia; family Petauridae; genus Gymnobelideus; species Gymnobelideus leadbeateri. The sequence continues at coordinate 333,307 of WOXC01002786.1, forward strand.
GATATCAAGTGAGCTTTTGCTCACCTTATCTTGCTGAGACCTGCTTTTTGGCCATATTATCCTGCCACACACATATTCCCTTTCACCCCCAATTCATTTCTAGTCCTCCTTTATGAGTTGTATTCCCCCCATTAGAATGTATACTCCCTGAGGTCTGGGATATGATATTATATTATATGATTTATTGTGTTATGTTATATTATGTTATGTATGTTATGTTATGTTATGTTATGTTATGTTATGTTATGTTATGTTATGTTATGTTATGTTATGTTATGTTATGTTATGTTACGTTATGTTACGTTATGTTACACAATGCCTGGCATATAGTAAAAGCTTAGTAAATTATTTCTCTGTTTACAAAAATGGACAGCCTTTATACATTTCCTGTCCATATGTATGTCATAATCCAGGAAATAGAAAATCTTTATCCACCTGATCTTTCTTGTATGGATGGTCAGGTCAAATTCTTTGGAGTAGTTACAGATCTTTTTGTCAATACTCTAGTGATCCTGAACTTGATGCAACCAATCAGGGCAGTGTCATCTGTATACAGGAGCCATGTACAGAAAAACCAATTTGCATACTGCATTCCTTCCTATATCTCAGTAGTAAACATCTTTGGCAAATATGTATCTCTTTATTTCTTGCCTCCTCTGATGTTTATGATCAGAAGGTCATTGAATAATTATTTCTATTTTTATGTTTGTTTTTCAAGTATCTTAAATGATTTTGATATATGCATGGGAGACAACTTGTTGGAAAAAAGCCTTTTACCAAGTCAAATACTTTTTCATGATCAGTACACATAATGGAACTTTATGGTCTCTGCATTTTTTAGTCATTTGCAAATCAATAAAGATTTAGTTATTGTTGAAGACCACTTTTGAAAGCCTGTTTGTTCCCTACTGATACGCTCATTGAGTATGTCTCTTATTTGTATATAAATGATTTACATAAAGATTTTGTGTGGCATAATGCTACTCTTTTTTTTTTTTAGGAGACTACAATGTCATTTAAAGCATTGTAGTTACATAGTGTGCTTGCTATAAAAAACTATAAAACAATTTACTAACATAGCAACACAATTTGGCATTTAGTAAATGGTTTTGATACTGAAAATCATTATCTATGAACCTCAGAGATATTTAGATAATTTTTTTTAAATCTTTAAGAAAGCAATATCAGTTGAGCTACCATCTAGAACAATAATAACTATAGAAATTGACTGCTTCAATGATGATGTGATGAGAGCATTTCCCATTGGAAGAGTTCTTCATCATTGTTTCTTAAGGGGATGAACACCTAAGAGATTCTTGCTTCCCAAGTGATCGGCGAGTTAACCGAATATTATTATATTATCATTGCCTCAGGGTGTTAAAAATTAATCCCCTCCAAAGCATCCCCTGAATTTTGAAGTTATTTTTCCTTATTTTAAAGAAAATAGAGTAATTGATAATTAGTGCTCTTAAAACTAGGTGGCAGAAATTCCTCAAATGTACTATTGACTTAGTACTTGGTCCTACATAAGTAATATTAGCACCTTTGTTCACATAAGATTTAGAACTTAAAGGAACCTTAGAGAATAACCAATTCAATCCTTATGTTTATGATATATAAAATAGATGTTTAAATGCTAATTTTCTCCCTTCTCCAGTTGGTTCTTTTCCTTTTTTCTTTTTGAAAGAATTTTATTGATGCCTTTTGTTTTTTTTTTTACAACATTTATTTCTGAATATACTCCCCTCCCCTATCCCCAAGCATGTTGAGGAAAAAAATAATCCAGCAAAACCAACTGACACATCCCCTGAATCTGATAGCACGTGCAACATTTCCACAACCATTCCTTCCCACTTACTAGTGAAAGAAGGGAGATATATTTTATCATTTCTCTCAGGATCAAGTTTGGTCATATTAATGGCACAGTATTCATTTTCATTTTTTCTGCTTTCCATTTATATTGTTGTAGTCATTAAATATATTCAGCCTATCATCTTGTACATTATGTCATGTACTTTGTTAGGCCTTAGGGAGCACTCCAAAAGTGAGATAATCTTTGCCTTTACGGAGCTTATGTTCAATTGACAGAATAATATTCCATTACATTCATATCCCACAGTTTGTTTAACCATTCCCCAGTTGATGGACATCTACTTTACTTCCAATTCTTTCTATGATAAAAAGTGCTGCTATCAATATTTTAATGTATATAGGGACTTTCTTCTTCTCAGTGGCCTCCTCAGGAACCTCTGAGTCAAAGGGTATGGACAATTTACTTAATTTATTTGCATAATTCAAAATTGCTTTCCATAATGACTGTACTGATTCACACCTTCACCAACAATGCATTAGTGAGTCTATCTTTCCTCAATTCTTCCAACATTCATTAGCTCATCTTTTGTTATTTTTGCCAATTTTCAAGGGGTGAGGTGAAAACAGGATTGTTTCATTTTGCATTTCTCTTATTATTAGTGATTTGGAACGTTCTTTCTCCAAATAGGATTCAAAACTAGCACTGCTCATTCTAAGTTCGATGCTTTACTTAATATGCTATACTTCTAAAAAAGGAAAAAGAGATTTATTAGAAAACATACTAAATTGGCTAATAACAAACTTTTACCTCAACAATTTCATATGTAGAAAATCACACTATCAGTTTTATTGGGGTTTTTTTTGTCTTTTTGTATGAACTTTGAAGACAAGTTATGTCTTTGTTTAAATACATGTGGCTTGATATAGTAATAAAAGCAATGAAATGATTGTTAATGTCCTTTGACCACTTATTTTTGTTTACACACACATATACATGTATGCACACACACATAAATACATATAACTTTTATATAACTCAGATACCAAATCTTTACCAGAGAAATTTGATAAAGAGATTTTTTCCCCATCCAACTACTTCCCTTCTTAGGTGAAGATAATCAATAACTTTTTAAAAAAATTATACATCCTAGGATTTTTCCATGATTTAGAATTAAAGAGAAGTTTCAAGTCTTCTAATTAAACAATAATAATTAAATTAATTAAATTAAAATAATTAAAATAAAATTTAAAACACTACACAATATTTTAAAGCTTGCAAAGAATTTTACATTATTTCATTTGATTCTTACAATAACCATATCTCATGAGTTCAACAGATATGATTGCCCCATTGTACAGTTAAGGAAACCAAGGGTAAGAGGCATAAATTAATTTGCATAGTGCTACTCAGATAGTAAGTGTCCAAGGCATGATTTGAGTCTTCCTGACACCAATATTTTATTCTCTATGTCACATGCTGTCTGTATTTTCCCTTTTAGTTCCATTTCCTATCTTTAATATTTGATCATTTGAGGTAAAGACAGTAATGGTATTATATAGTTAAATTTCTTTATCAAGTTATATACTATAAGCATGCATTTTATGTAGCATATTAAGGCAAAGCATGCTTAAATAACTCAATATCTTTTTTTAGGAAGAGCATTTCATACATTGTGTCTCATAATAATGAGTTTGAAGAAATTGTTCCAAGTTCAAATCCATCCTCTCAAACTGACATAGAGAAGAGTTGTTTATTTGCTCAAAATAACTATAAGGAAGTCTTCCATCTTGTCACTTGTTCTGAAGGATGGCCAACACTTCAAACAACCAATCAAGGTAAAGGATTTGTAAGTCTTACTATGCATAAAAGCGCACTTACTGATTGATTGATTTGTTCTTCTGAGAATGATTTTTTTTTCAGTAGATTAAAAATATTTTGAAAATGCTTCCTAACAGAATTGTGTTTTTCAGCTTTGCTACATTGATGCATTTTGTCACTTTTCTGACATTCTTATTGTAAGCAGGGTATTTTTAGAAGACTCAGCAATTATCTTCTGAGTTTAAAAAATCTTGATAGGCTAAAAACTGGCATCAATTTAACCTACATATAGATAATAGTAGTTAATCCCCCAATGGGTTTCATTCCTATTAGGGTAATGATACCAGAAATCTTAATGCCGATCTAATATAGTAATGTTTTGCAGTACTTCAGATCTTGTTTCTAGTAGGTTACTTTCTCAGAAATGGTGATGTGATGTGCAAACTAGACTAAAATTCTCTAATTTTATATTATTCCCATAAACCATATAATATAATAATAACCATATAATTGTTAAGGTTTAGGAGTGGTTGGCCCCCGAAATAGTGATACTTGAGTCCTTCAACCCAAGCCTTCTTTCAACCAAAGACAAGGTTTATTAGAACGCTGGTCAGGGTGGGTGTGATTCTAAAAATCTGCAATGTTGGCCAGACTGAATCTGAATCATTGGCTAGAATCTTAAGGAATTTGAGCCCCTTAATGGAGGCAAGATGGATCTTATATACAGAAAGACTATGATAAGGATCTAGGAGTATCCAAGTAGTCTGGGGTGATGGGGAGGTAACAGAAAAGGACAGGGTGAACAACTAGTCTAACACCAGCGACCCTGGACCACTTGGCCAAGGGAAACTGGAGTCTAGATGGGATCAAGGGTGGGAAGTAACTGGGGCAGATCTGGAGGTAATAGACAATGAAGGGCTAGGCTAAGTTAAGGGTCAGAATTGAAAGATTGGATAATGGCTGCAATGAAAGGCCAGTTGAAAGGATTACTGGGATGCCTCTGGCAAATGCCAGAGAATTGACCATTTGTAGGAAAATTCAAGGAGAGTTTGGATGAGGAGAGGGGGGTTGTTTCCCAGGGCCTATTCCCTGTTGTCATCAGCAGCAACAGCAGCAGCAGCAGGAAGGATTGGATAGCTCCAGCACTATTAGAAAATTCAGTAATATTGGTATTGAATGGTTCTCAAAATGTACTTCATTATTTTATATATTTTTTCCTCAAAGCTTTGTGAATTTTTATAGATTTAATTATAACAGTAGCACAAATATTAATTTTTAAAATGTAACTGTGGCTAATAATTTTAATATAATTTTCATTTTAATGGGACTTTTGTGTATTTCTTTTATATTTTATTAGTGCTTTTATTTTTTATATGCTTTTACTTCCTAATTACCATCCTACACAAATACCCATAAAATGTTACCCTGTTAAAAAGAAAAACAGTTAAGCAAAACATCACAATGACCTCATTTGCAACATTCTGAATAAATTCATCTACTACTTAGCTAACAACCCTTTAGAAATAAGATTGGTTATTACACTTGGTCTCAGTTCTCATGCATAATGTTTGTAGTTCTACTATTCTCTGTATCAGGTTATATAAATCTTACCAATTTTCCCAATATATACTCTTCCTTTGCAGAGTGTTATACACTCCAGATCACATTGAAGCCTGTTAAGGACTTTGCTTCATTTGTTTAAAATTATCTATGCCCCAATTCTTTAGTAGAGAATCAAGGCTAGAAGTATGAATTTACTAGTTAAAGTAAAAAAAAATCTTTCCAAAATTAAGGAAACCTTGTTTACCTGTGAAGAAAGAAGCTGACATAGAGAGAGAGCCGTCTATGTTTGGCAAGGGGATGTCTCCCCCAGTTGTGGGATGAGGACTGTAGTTTTGTGACTCAAAGGGAAGCAGAATAAACATCTCTAGCCTTTTCTTCTCCTCCGCCTTCCTTCTCCAAATGAGACTTTCATGCCTGCCAGGAGGGGAAGCAGGAGTTTGGGGCTAGAGGTCATTCTGCTTTCCTCAGAGAGAGGAGGTAGTGAGCCAGAATTACATCGATCTGTTCACTTAATTATTATTTGTCTAGGGCAGGGGTGGGGAATCTGCCCCTCTAAGTCCTGAAGTGCAGCCCTTTGACTGAATCCAAACTTCACAGAACAAATCCTTTTATTAATATGATATGACCAGGTTCAATTTAACTTCTAATCACTTTGTCATTTTGGGGAAGAAAGAAGACCTCAAGCTCTTTATCCAAGATGTGACACTCTTCCCACCAAATACCAAGTCTACATTGAGCATATACAATGAATAGCAAAGAAACCCATTTATCTAAATCAGTAGCAAAACAGAAATCAGATAATATACACATATATGTGCATATGTATGCATATATGTGTGTATGTATGTGTGTGAGATGAAAGAGTTCGGAGTCTGAGTCTGAGATCAGAAAAGGTCTTTATTCTTTCTCATGAGAAAGGGCACTGCCCCTGTCACTCAAATGTCATCTGCCAGAGATTGCAACATGTAGGAGCAAATCACTCCCATTGGTGGGGAGGCAGGGTCACAATCTAAGCGCAGGAGTCTCTCTCAGAGACAAAGAACATGGAAACGTGGGTGTCCACTGCAAGACCAGGAAAACAGCTTTGTCCTTATTTGGTATATCTTGTGCTGGGGTGGCCCTGGGGAGGGTCTCCATTGTTCTAAGTCCCAGATTCCTGTAAGGTCTTCTAAACTTAGGCCTAGTGGATGCTGAAGCCACTCTAAATTTGATGTTTCAGAATGGGGAAACTTCACTGCAAGTTATCCCTCACATATGTACATCAGACAATATAGAATGAAGGAGCAAGTCTCCCATTGGGAGCAAGAGAGCTCAGTTCAGCCAAGAGAGAGGGTAGAAGGTCCTGGCTCCCACCCAAGAGAACTTCCCCAGAGTATCTAGAGTAGCAATCTGGGGTTAGGGACATGATAGAGACTGCCCACTCCTCTCATGTCTTCCCAAAGTCTTCTCCTTAAGCAAGCCAAAATGCAGTTAGCCTTTTCCATCTTCTATCTTGAAGCTGGAAGTCAGAAGCTCCAGAAGCACTTTGACACTTGACAAAGTCTGAAGACCAAAGAAAACAAAGTGCCCTTACTCTCTCCAACTCTGTCCCATCCTTCATACAGGACAGGGCATTCCTCTACACCAATTAAGAGAATCTCATACCAATGGACTTTTGGACAGAGGTTATTGTTACTAGTAGACTTTTTTAGAAGAGAAGGAAGACATATTTAGAAGACAGTTATAAATAGAATATTATTCAGACTGTGAGCATCCTTTCCATTCTTTTACTTTTATCCATATATATGTGTGTTTCTGTATATATATATATATATATATATATATATATATATATATATATATATATATACATATGTATGTATATGTATATGCACACACACACACACACACACACACACACATATATATATATTCACTCTAAATTCTGAGATTAGCATCAAAAGCACACATTGGAAATTTGTTCTCAATCTATGGGCTTTTTTGCATCAAAATTACTCTGGTACTTCAGCTCTAAGGTAGCCTTACCTACTTTAGGGAGAGTGAATGTTTCCTATGATCTCTTCCAAGTTAATCAAAGAGAAGGTTAGTACCTATGCAGTTTTTTCTCTGATTCCTGCCTTCCTTTTCTCATGCAGTAGAAAAAGATACTATCCATAGTTTCCCTACACAGAATCTAACTATATCTCCTGCTCTACATCCCATGACTAGATTCTGTCCACTCAAGATATAGATTTCTGTTTTACCCTTTAGGAAAAGTGAACTGTCCCACCTACTATTAGCTCTGAATCTAGGAACTTGTTTAAATAGATTTTTCCATAAAACTTTCCATTAAAAATTTTCTATTTGCTCTGCTTCTGGGAGCCAAGATGGTGGAATAAGCAGTAAATCGCTCTCACTCTCCCTTATTGACCTCTAAAAACCCAGAAAATACTGCCCCAGGAAAAACCCTGGAATAGTTGAGCCAGCAGAAAGATGGAGTGAAGCAGTCTTTTAGCCTGGGAAACTTGGGGGATTAAAGGGAAAGGTCCCTCTCACTCTGGTGATGGGAGAGCAATACAAAATGGAAGGTATCCCAGCTAGCCAGCAGCAAGCCCCATCTCACCAACCAGAGGGGGATCCTGAGCCTGGGGTGGGGGAGCAAGCAAGTACCAACATCAGGACTGAAAGAGCAAATAGTTTGCTCTGATCTGTACTCAGACTCCATAGTTCTTTCTCTGATGTGGATAGCATTTTCCATCATGAGTCTTTTGGAGTCGTCTTAGATCCTTGCACTGCTGAGAAGAGCTAAGTCTATCAATGTCAGTCATTGCACGATGTGGCTGTTACTGTGTACAGTGTTCTTCTGGTTCTGCTCATTTCACTCAGCATCAATTCATTTTAAGTTCAGGTTTTTCTGAAGTCCACCTGCTCATCATTTCTTATGGCACAATAGTGTTCCATTACATGTATATACCACAACTTGTTTAGCAATTCCCCAATTGATGGGCATCCCCTCAATTTCTAATTCTTGGCCTCCACAAAAAGAGCTGCTATGAATATTTTTGTACATGTGGGTCATTTTCCCATTTTTATGATCTCTTTGGGATACAGACCTAGAAGTGGTATTGCTGGGGACAAAGAGTATGCACAGTTTTATAGCCCCTTGGGCATAGTTCTGAATTGCTCCCCAGAATGGTTGGATCAATTCACAACTCTACCAACAATGGATTAGTATTCCAATTTTCCCACATCTCCAGCATTTATCATTTTCCTGTTTTGTCATGTTAGCCAATCTGATAGGTATGAGGTATTACATCAGAGGTGTTTTGATTTGCGTTTCTCTAATCAATAGTGAGCATTTTTTTATATGACTATAAATAGTTTTCATTTTTTTTATATACTATAGATAGTTTTCATTTCTTCCTCTCAAAACTGCCTGTTCATATCCTTTGACCATTTGGCAATAGGGAAATGACTTGTATTCTTATAAATTTGACTCAGTTCTCTACATTTTTTAGAAATGATGCCTTTATCAGAGATACTGGCCATAAAAATTGTTTCCCAACTTTCTGCTTACCTTCTAATCTTGGTTGTATTGCCTTTGTGCAAATGCTTTTCAATTTAATATAATCAAAATTATCCATTTTGCATTTCATAATATTCTCTATCTCTTGTTTGGTTATAAATTCTTCCCTTCTCCATAATTCTGACAAGTAAACTATTCCTTGCTGCCCTAGTTTGCTTATAGTATCAATCTTTATATCAAAATCATGTACCCATTTTGACATTATCTTGTTACATGGTACAAGATGTTGTTCTATGCCTCATTTCTACCAAATTATTTTCGTTTTCCCACAAGTTTTTGTTAAATATTTATTTCTTATGCCAGATGCTAGAGTCTTTAAATTCATCAAATAGTTGACTACTATAGTCATTGATGATTGTGTCTTGTGTACTTAACCTATTCCACCGATCCACAACTCTATTTCTTAGCCAGTACCAAGTAGTTTTGATGATTGCTGCTTTATAATAAAATTTTAGATCTGGTACAGCTAAGCCACCTTCCCTTACATTTCTTTTCATTAATTCCCTTGATATTCTGGACCTTTGTTCTTCCAGATGAATTTTGTTATTTTTTTCTAGTTCTATAAAGTAATGTTTTGGTAGTTCGATTGTTGTGGCACTAAATAAATTTTGTCAAATGCTTTTTTTATCTATTGAGATAATCATGTGATTTCTGTTAGTTTTGTTGTTGTTGTTATGGTCAATTATGCTGACAGTTTAATTTAGGTAGAATTGTCATTTTTAAAGCTCTGCCTACCCATGAGCAACTGATATTTTTCCAGTTGTTTAGATCTAACTTTATTTGTGTGAAAAGTATTTTGTAATTGTGTTCATATAGTTCCTGGGTTTGTTTTGGCAGGTAGACTCCCAAACATTTTTATAATGTCTACAGTAACTTTAATTGAATTTCTCTTTCTACCTCTTGCTGTTGGACTTTGTTAGTAATATATAGAAATGTTGATGGTTTATGAGAGTTTATTTTACTTCCTACAACTTTGCTAAATGTATTATTTCAAATAGTTTTTTACTTTATTCTCTAGGATTCTCTTTAAGTATACCACCATATCATCTGCAAAGAGTGATAGTTTTATTTCTTCTTTGCCTATTATAATTTCTTCGATTTATTTTTCTTCTCTAAGTTAACGTTTCTAGTACAGTACTGAATAACAGTGATGATTATGGGCATCCTTGTTTCACCCCCGATCTTATTGGAAATGCTTCTGCCTTATCCCCATTACATATAATGCTTGCTGGTGGTTTTAGATAGATTGCTGCTTATCATTTTAAGGAAGACTCCATATATTCCTATGCTCTTTAGTGTTTTTAATAGGAATGCATATTGCATTTTGTCAAATGCTTTTTCATATCTATTGAGATAATTGTATGGTTTCTGTTAGTTTTGTTGTTGTTATGGTCAATTATGCTGACCATTTTCCTAATATTGAACCAGCCCTGCATTCCTGGTATAAATCCTACCTGGTCATAGTGTATTATTCTTGAGATAAATTGCTGTAATCTTTTTGCTAACATTTTATTTAAAATTTTTGCATCTATATTCATTAGAGAAATTGGTCTGTAATTTTCTTTTTCTGTTTTGGCTCTTCCTGGTTAAGGTATCAGCACCATATTTCCATCATAAAAATAATTTTGTAGGACTCCTTCTTTGCTTATTTTCCCAAATAGTCTGTGTAATATTGGAATTAGTTCTTCTTTAAATGTTTGATAGAATTCACTTGTAAATCCTTCTGGTCCTAGAGATTTTTTCCTAGGGAGTTCATTGATGACTCCTCAGTTCCTCTTCTCCTAGTAAAATCCCTTTTCACTACTTAATTAGATTTTTCATCATCACATCAAAGTCAGAGTATATCCACACCCTCTGTCTATGTATACCCCTTTAAAATGTCATAATAAAGATACAGTTAAGAGTTACAACTTTTATCTTTCCATGTAGGAATATAAACAGTTTGCCTTTATTGAATAACATGATATTTTTCTTCCCTGTTTACCTTTTTATGCATTTCTTGAGTCCTGTATTTGAAAATCAAATTTTCTGTTGAGTTCTGGTCTTTTTTTTTTTTTTTTGAGCTCTAGTCTTTTCATCAAGAAAATTTGAAAGTCCCCTATTTCACTCAATGTTCATCTCCCCTGAAAGACTGAGCTCAGTTTCACTTGGGTAGTTGATCCTTGGTTGTAATCCAAGCTCCTCTGCCTTACAGAATATCATATTCCAAGCCCTCCAATCTTTTAATGTAGAAACTGCAATGTCCTGAATAATCCTGACTGTGGTGCCATGATATTTAATTGTTTCTTTCTAGTGGCTTGCAGTATTTTCTCCTTGACCTGATAATTTTAGAATTTGTCTACAATATTCTTTGGCATTTTCAATTTGGGATCAATTTCAGGAGGTGGTCAGTGGTATCTTTCAATGACTATTTTACCCTCTAGTTCTAGGACCTCAGGGTAGTTTTCCTTGATGATTTCTTGAAAGATGCTGTCCAGGATCTCTTTTTGATGATGTCTTTAAGGTAGACCAATAATTCTTAAATTATTCCTCCTGCATCTATTTTTCAGGTCAGTTGTTTTTCCAATGAGATATTTTATGTTTTCTTCTACTTTTTCATTCTTTTGATTTTGTTTGACTGATTCTTGATGTCTCATAGAATCATTAGCTTCCACTTTCCCAATTCTAATTTTTAAGAAACTATTTTCCTCAATTACCTTATGTACCTCCTTTTCCATTTTATCCATTTTACTTTATAAGACATTCTCTTCAGTGAGTTTTTGTGCTTCCTTTTCCATTTGGCCAATTCTACTTTTTAAGGCGTTGTTTTCTTTAAGGAGTTGTGTACTTTTTTTCTAGGATAGCAAGTTAGGTATTCCCAGCTAGACCAGCAGGGAAGCGTTGAGCAGTTAATTGTTTGGGATGCTAACTAGTGGGGCTTTGGACTTGAACTTGGAGGGACTGCTACTACAGAGGAAATGAGTTAAGATGTAATCCTAATTCCTTCCCCTCTCCAAAGACTTGGGTGGTAAAGGAGGAAATTATGTCCCTGAAGTGTTGCAGAAAATGTTTGTTTGTTTGTTCTTGTTATATCTTTGAAGTCAATAATGCTCTGTAACAGCACCTTTATGGGATTGGGGACCTCTCTTGTCTCCGCCATGGGCAAGATTCTCCCATTAACTGGTATGGTTCCATGTAACTACTTATATCTAATTAGCGTTTACAATTCCATTTAACACTTTATATGAGATTAGCCAGATAACACAGGGGATAGAGCACCAGGCCTGGAGTGAGAAAAACTTGAATTCAAATGTGGCATTAGACACTACCTGTGTGACCCTGAGCAAGTCATGTAACCTCTCTTGATTTCAGTTCCTCATCTGTAGTGGAAATAATAATAGCACCTACTTCCCAATGTTGTTATGAGAATCAAATGAGATAATATTTGTAAAATGCTTATTGCTACTTAGTAGGCAGTATATAAATATTAGCCATTGTTATTAAAAAGCATTGTGCAACAATTTACTATATCTTTAGCATTTCACAGCTAACCAAAGGCTATAGATAATATAATAAATTTTGATGACTATTGATTCTGAAAAAGCATTTGATTTAGTTGTCACCTAAATGGCTTTTTGCCCCACGAGATTAGTTGGATTTTAAGTTTTACTACTATTATAACACCTTTGCCAGGTGCAATGAAAAGCACGCTGGTTTTGGAGTCTGAATGACCTGGGTTTAAGTCCCGACTCGGCTACTTGGCTCCTAACGTGATCCTCCCTTCTCCTTGGTTTTCATATCTATCCTAGAAGGACCCTTGCATCCTGTTATTGTCCTTTTATTTTCACCATGTAATAATGCCAAAAATCTTTAAAGTGGAAAAAATTATTCAATTTTCAAGATATTTTCCATTATCTAGATATTTATAAGTGATATACTTTTAATTTTCTATTTTTATCTTGATATAAAATTAACATTCGCAAGAAGATCCTAATTTACATGGCAACAATCTGTTTTATTAACAAGGACCATCTTTTATGTAACACTTATTTGCAGGCATTGAATAATATTAATATTATTAGGAAATGAGAGTGAATGTAATTTAAGCTCCTTATGGGCAGGACCTGTATTTTGGTTTTGTTTTGTTTTGTTTTTTCTGTTTTTGCATCCCCAGGGCCTCACATGATAAGTGTTTAATAAATATGGATTTACAGTGACAGGGTATGGGATCTGGACAACCCCCCCCAAAAAAGACCCTCAGCCCATGAACTTTCCCACAAATTTTAGGAACCCAGTCCCTGAACCCAAATCCTTGGTGTTCACTTGAGGCATCAGTATAATCTTTTCATCTGTCCTTTCATTGTGGCCCCAATCCAGCCCTTCATTCTCTGTTACCTCTGACCCTGCCCAACCCTTCCTTCTTTGTTACCTCCCGACCACCCCAAGCTACTTGCCACTCCTAGATCACATCCAGACCTACCCACAGTTTTTCTGTATAAAAGTGGCACTTGCCCCCATTAAGTTGGGCATACTCACTAGGAATTTCACCCACCCCAACTCACTACTTGGACTGAAAGAAGACATGAGGGGTGGAATTTTTTTGAGGCAGACCTGTGCCCTGTACGCTTGCATTTCAGGGTCCCCAATATCCCTAGCTGAAAACAGTAGAAGCTTTAAAGACTGTAAAACACTTTGTATCCGTTGTCATTTGAGCCTTGCAACAATCCTGTAAGGTACAAGTATCATCCCCATTTTACAGAGAAGGAAGCTGAGACTGAGACTGTTTTCTTCTAGCTATTTGAAGTGTCAGAGACAGAATTCAAACCTAAGTCATCCTTATACCAAGTCCTGCACTCAGTGTACTATGTCAGGTATACCTTGACTTGTAGACTTTTTGTAAACCAAAGATATTTTCCCTTTTACTTTATTTTTTACTTCAGAGCTGATTTTGCTTCATTTCTGATTGATCTTAAATTGCTGTTGACTTACCATTTAAGTTTTGAATTTCTCTGCAGACACACACACACACACATACACACACACACACACACTCACACATATATATAAACAGATACAATTTTTAAAGGAATCTAACAGACTCCTTTTGTTTTAGAATAAAAACAATAAATTCTAATTTATCTGTTTAGTAAGTGGATATACTTATATTTCTCTGGTAATTTCCATAACAATCATTCCCCTCTTAAAATATGTATTATCTCTCTAGAGATAAGATATAGAAATGGAAACAGCTCAGACTGACACAAAAGAGGAGCTAACCAATGTTCTCTCCCCCACCCCCAGTGTTCTGTGTGCTAAATGTTAGCAGAAACTTTTCATAACATTTAGGAATACTTTTTTAAATAAGTAGTCTTTTTAAATTGGCTATTAACTTAGCATACACAATCTCCATGGTTCTCATTTTGGTAGAGGCTCTGCAGAAGCAAACTATTTAGGGAAATATAATCAGTGCCAGTCTTATGAGGATCAAATTAAATATGTATGTAAATATATAATTTGTTGTATGTAAAGTGTCTTATGTTTACAATATGTAAAGCGTCTTATGATATATAAGTGGTAGCAATAATGATATTGATGATATACAGAGAAATAAGCCATATGTGCTAGGGGATTTCAGATGGGATCTACTTCCTTATGCCTAAAATAATGCAAGTAGAGATTTACTGCTTTGCTGCAGATTCTCGTCCCCTGTTAAAATGCAGATGTTCTTGGAAATGGTAATATGTTAGTGTTTTTCATTTCTGTCCTTTCATGCTAGCAGTTTTTCATAAGGGAAGATGTCTGAGAGAATGAAAACAATAGGTACCTGAGTGAGGACTTAGGAAGATAGAAACCCCTGAAAGAATATAAGATTATGGAAAGCAGGCTGGAAAACAAAGTTCATTTCACAATATTACCTAGGATTGTGTGGCAATAATCATATTTTAAGGACTTCAAGAGAGTAACAGAGATACTTCCATCAAGAAAATTGTTCTTCAATGAACTAGTACCTTGAAGTACAAAAAAGTTTTAAAATTATAAAATATGCTTGTATTAATGTTTATAGTAACTGATTTTTATTCCTTTCTGATTTCTTATTTTGTTTCTTATTTCTTTCCAGATTTATATATTGATGATGAACTAATTTTTATAAATAGTTTGGTGGAGTATAAAAAGCAACTACCTACTTTGTGTACCCTTTTGAGTAGGCTAAAAGTGTTTTTATTAAAAGATCCTTGTTTAGATTTCAAAAAACAACAGATCTTCATAGAAGCTGATCATTTCAGGTACTTAATCACTGGTTAATGGTATTGTGAATATATTTAAGAGAGGGAAATGTTCTTTCCATGTTCTCAGTTTCAACATCTGTTTGCCATTAAATCAAATTTATTTATTATGGGTTTGTTTGACAGCAATTCAATGTTTCCACAGCCTTTCCAGTGTACAAAATCAGTCCAAAGATTCAACTAAAATTGAGGTGAAAGAAAGGTACCTCCATTCTCCATTTAATTTTAGTTGAAATAGTTCCCAGATAAACCCAGGTACCACACTTGGGCTTAAGGTAATTGACATTATGTCAGTTAAGGCTCCTAGAAGGCTGTAAGTAAATCTCATACAGAGGACATGCCGATACTAGAGCAATACTCAAAGGTCCTTGGACTCATTCAAAAATATTCATAAGATGTAAAATATGTAGGCTCTCTAAGAAGTTTATCTCATTGTAAATTTGTGGTTCATTTGGTAAAAATAATGCCATATTTAATTTTAAATTCTGCATAATGTGAAATAATTATTTCATTACAGATGTTGATGCTTCTGTGTGATGGAAAACAATCCCTTAATAATAGTCTATATTTATATTTTGAGAATCAAAAATATTCTTTATGAGAAAAAATTTAGTACCCAAGTCACAGCTTTTTATGAGGCATCTATAAACAAATCTTTTCAGCTCAGTTTTGCATCTGTATCACCATAATATTGTTAGAGAATAGATTTTCTATAAGAAGTCTTGACTAGGTGGCATTCTGGAAAGAATGCAATTAAAGAAATACTTCCAATCCACATCAGAGTATCCACAAGATGTCCCTCCAGGAATTAAAAAACAAACACAAAAAATTTAGAATCCTCACTAAACACAATAGTGCTCAGTATTTTGTTCTCTCCTCAAAATGTTAATAATAATTTATGCAACTCTTAAGTCAATAGAAAGTCTACGTATGAATAAAATGAAAAGTATTGTTCAAAACTCAATTTTTACTTTATTTCCTCCTATTTTGCTTAAATTTAAGAAATGTGCATAAATATTAGGAGATCTGGTATTATAAGAGTTCTATTTGAGAGAAGACAATTTGGGCATGGCCCTTTAAAAGATCTGGATTTCCTTAGATTATATAGCAACTGTATATTGTCAAGTAATATGATGTCCCACATAAGCAAATTTGCAAACAAGTAAAGCTTTCCTATCATGGACCCCACAGGACTAATAGTTCCTCACATGGGTAGTGAACCAGATGTAGTTATACTTGCACACATGTACATATGTATGTGTGTATATATATGTGTGTGTCTGAATATACACACACATATACACACAAAAATAAAACACAACTCAAGGTTAGTAATCAAAAAACAGAATTGATGTAATATTTCTATTCAAAATGTTATTTGAGGGATAAAAATTTTTACTTTTATCTTTTCAGGAAATATTCCCCATTTCAAAGCTATTTGGAAGTCCATGAGAAAGAAGAATTCTGTATGATTAAGGAGCTGTTTGAAGATGAAAAAGAGGTTCTTGGGGCTTTTTTGGGGGGGGGGTTGGTCTTAATCATGTTTTAATAACTTATTTAATAATGTTCTTATAAAAGTGGTAGAACAAATTTCTATAAACTTTAGTATCTGCAGCATGCTATATATAATTGTGAAACTAAAAAATATTTGATAATGGATTAGATGTGGGAGAGTTATGCCATTGATAATGACAAAGAAATTCTGAAGGAATGATTCAGGGGATTCAGTAATGTCCCCAGTCTTGACCAATTTCATATGTTTGAGGTTTTAGGTAAGAAGCAACGTGGCATAAGTGGAGAAAGCCCTAGAACTAGATTCAAGAACTGGATTCACATCCCATCTCCACTTTTTACTGGGTGTATGACTTTGGACAAGTCGCTTAAAATCCCAAAACCCAGTTTCCTCATTTTCAGAATCTTGTAGCATCTTCCTCACAAGAGGCAGCATGGTGTATTGGCTAGGAAGTCAGCCTCAGAACCAGCAAGGCCCTGATGTCCTGTTTGACAGAGACGTGCTGTGTGACCCTAAACAGGTTACTTAACCTCTCAGTACCCCTGGAAACTAAGATTTATATTGTGGAGCAGGGGGATGCTCTATGTTGGTAGAAGGAGTTCCATTACTGGGAACTCTCTATACTAGTAGAATCCCAAGGCTGATTTAAAAAGAAATTACCCCCACAACTTTGAAGAGGAACAAATGAATTATTATTTGAAAAGTACTTTAGACTTCTTAAGATGCTCTGTAAGTGTCAGTTGTTATTGTCTAGTGGAAATGCCATGGAGAAAATTGGAGGGTATATAAGATAAGGACAAGAAGTGAAGATTAGAGATTTATTCATGTAATGGAAGTCATATGAACAATGGTTTCCCAAAGGATCTTAGAACTGCTAGTGGCTCATCTCTTTGAGGGACAAGGAGGAGAAAGACTCTTTACCATATTAAAGGCTAATCTTTTACAAAGTAGTGTCTCATTTGCTATTTGTAGTTCAAAAAAGCACAAAATAAGTTTTCTCTTAAAATTGTTTTGCAAAGAATAGTAGGAGCTAAAAGAGCAAGTTTTTTTTATTGCATTTGAGCCATTTTTTAAAAACTAGACCCAAATCAAAACTAAAAGTACTTTAAGAGGTGAAAATCTATTTGTATTTCCAGCTCACATGTTTTTAGCATAGTGATTTCTTCTGAAATAGCTTTTTGATTATTATTTTAAGATAATTTACAATTTAAGATAACTTATTATAATTATAATTTATATTTTATGTATCATATAAATTTATTTTATATTATATAATAATAAAATAATAATAAATTATAATTTCTAATTTAAGATAATTTATCTAATAATCCACTTATTCCTATGCTTTCTAGTGTTTTTAATAGAAATAGTATTATATTTTGTCAAAAGCTTTTTCTGCATCTATTAATATAATGATTTTGTTGTTTTTGTTATTGGTATGTTCAATTACATTTATAGTTTTCCTAACACTGAACCAGCCCTGCATCCCTGGTATAAATCCTACCTGGTCATAGAGTATGATCTTTGTGATAGTGTAATCTTCTTGCTGCTGCTGCTATTGTTGAGTTGTTTTTAGTCCTATCTCTGACTCTCTGTGAAACCCATTTGGGGTTTTCTTGGCAAAGATACTAGAGTGGCTTGCCATTTCCTTCTTTAGCTCATTTTACAGATGGGGAACTGAGGCAAACAGGGTTAAGTCACTTGCCCAGGGTCATACAGCTAGTAAGTATATAAGTCCAAATTTGAATTCAGGTCCTCTGATTTCAGGTCCAGTATTCTTTCCACTGTACCAACCAGCTGCCTGAATCTCCTTGCTAGTATTTAATTTTAAATTTTTGCATCAATATTTATTAGGGGAATTGGCCTTTAGTTTCCTTTTCTATTTTTACTTGCCCAGGTTTAAGGATCAAAATCATATTTGTGTCAAAAGGAATTTGGTAGGATTCCTTCTTTGCCTATTTTTTTCCAAATAGTTCAAATAGTATTGGAGTTAATTGTTACTTAAATGTTTGGTAGAATTCATTTGTAAACCCATTTGATGTTGGGGATTTTTTTCTTAGGGAGCTCATTTATGGCTTGTTCAATTTCAACATAGTCAGAATGAACTTAAGACTTTGTGTACATATAGCTGAAAATTTCCAGCATAAAAAATCATTCATTTACTTAGTGCCTTTTCTAGTATCTTCAAGTTATATGTACATACTGTTTTGAGTCTTCTGAGGGGCCTGGTCTCCTAGGAGCAGGAATAGAACCCATTCCATAGAATGGAAACCAGATCTTAGTTCCTCAGATGTGCCAACTCCATTTAAAAAGCCCTCCTTTCCCAGTACTCAGCTGCTCAAGTGAATTGACCCTGGTGATAT
The DNA here is from genome assembly GCA_011680675.1 of Gymnobelideus leadbeateri. Lineage (NCBI taxonomy): Eukaryota > Metazoa > Chordata > Mammalia > Diprotodontia > Petauridae > Gymnobelideus > Gymnobelideus leadbeateri. Next base: position 352,205 of record WOXC01002786.1, read on the forward strand.
GGACAGAAGCTAGAGGAAGCTTCAAAAGAATAGGCTAAAGGTTAGCTGCGTGATATAAAAAGTATGTTTCTGAAAGTATTTTTAGTCCTACCTGATGCCACATATGCATACTTTGGAGTGAATGTTTATTTTTACAAATGCTATTGTTTTTTTTTAATTCTCAAATGTTGAAAAATATCCAAAAATGTTATTAATAAATATTTAAACTTATAAATTATATAGTTATGTCCAAGAATTACCATTATAATTTTTAGCACTTGATTTTGCCAATTAAATGTGAATTATTGAAGCCTGCCAGCCTCCATGAAAGAACAGATATACAAACATCCTCAGAATTTAAGAAGTCCCTAAAATTAACTCCAGAAACAGTCAGTCATGTAGTTGGAAATGAAAAGCTCTTTGAAAGAGGTGAGAATTAATTTTTTAATATTTATTGCAAACCTATTAACAATTTGATTTTAAAATTTTTCTGTGAACCCACATATTTTATCAAGTCTCCTATAGAACTCATATCCAAATATTAGAAGTACATATTTCTATAAGTTATTTCTCACTATCTTTTAATTATCACTTCTGTGGATAACTGGTCAGTTTTTGGTATAATTTATCATTTAGAAGTCTAACTTAGAACTTTTTTTAAACATCATTTTAGCAAATTCAATAGTTTCACAGAAATCATAAAAGAATATATATTCAATTCTGTGAATACACATATGCAGGGGTTTTTAACCTTTTTTATGTCATTGCACCCCTTTGGCAGTCTGGAAAATCATATGCCTACCTTCCCAGAAAATAACTTTTACACAATTGAAATAAATGTTCAGTTTGAATTAGATATTGGGCAAATAAAATGTAATTTTTTCCATTCAAGTTAATGGAACCCCAAAATCTATCCATGGACTGGGAGGGGTCTGTGAACCCCAGATTATGAACCTCTCTTTTAATTACTGGAATGATCTAGAATTGCTTATCTTTAGGGTGGGCTTTAGGTTAGGTCCCTAGTCACTGATAGCTGGGCTGAATTAGATATAGATGAGGTCAATCTATATATATGGCATTCCCATGACAGATACAAATGATATGGAATCGTCCTATCAGTTTGCATTATGTTCCTCACTTCATTAAGTCTAAATATATTGATTTACTAGAAGTTGGCTGTATTTAGATTTTATCACATTCAAAAATATGCATACTTAGCATATCTTAAAATGACACAAAGCTTCAGAAACCTTCCCTCTGTTACCTTCCTGAACATACTACTTCAAAGATTCTCTTACCTATTGTTAAAATCTGTATTTTAGGCTTGATTGGCTAAGTAAGGGTGTGTGTGTGTGTCTGTGTGTCTGTGTGTGTCTGTGTGTGTCTGTGTATGTGTGGAGAGGTGGGGAAGAGGAGTTGGGTAGGGAGAGTCTGGAGTGGTTTATATATTCGAAATCAATTTCTTATTTAAAAAAAATTTTAACTACACATGGCTTTTACTATCTAGGAATCACTGTATCTGATTTTCCAGTCAATATTCTTCTGGAATAGCATTTTTTACTGTCTATACTAATTTGCCATTCTACTATAAAATTGACAGAGGAAAAAATTAACTTATTTAAAGCAAGAAATCTGAAAATACTAGAGAAGGGAGATTTATGTCCCCTTTATTCTTCCAGAGTTATTGCATCCTATAGAACCCTATCAGCCTGTCAGGGATATAATACAGAATAACCTGGAAGCAAACCCAGTGGTTAACATTTGTTAGCATTTTGGTCATGGCACTGACAAAATAAAAGGCTAAATAGGATAATATAAATAACAGAAAAGAGTTAAATGTTATAACATAAGCATTAAATATATTATCTCAAGGAATATTAATAAAACAAATAAAATACATGTACTCATTATGATTGCTTTATAAAACCTGTTGTCAGAGGCTTATAAAAAGTACCAAAAAAAGACTAAAACAAGAAAAAAAAGTTGAATTAAATTCCCAAATATGTATATTCAATATGCTAGTACTGTAAAGTCTCTCCTTTCCTGTAAATTCCTATTCCTGTGCTTCTAACATGAAGATAATTGAGGTTCTTCCCAGTGAAATGGCTTGCTTTTGCAAATCCTGCCTGTCTTCTGAGAGCAGCCTAGTATAGCTTAGGAAGGCTTAGCACCAAAAGATTGGTTACCAATGATCAATTTTTTGGCTACAGAAAGATTTATGTATCTTTAGTCAGAGGGCTTGGGTTCAAATATTGGTTTTACCACTTTATACCTGTCTGATTTTGGTGCCTTCCAGGCTAAGTATCATTCCTGATAGAGAAAATTGAAACAAAACAAGAAGCTTCATCTATTATTATCATCCCATCCAGGCCATGGGATCCAAATTATCATTTGTATGAGCCTTTTAAAATTTGCTTTCCTAGAAATCTTTGGTGTACATCAGACCATGCTTTCTTCTCTAAACAACTGTTCTCAGACTTTTGTCATTTATTACACCAACCATTTCCTCTTTGTTGGTCAGAATTATGTCTAGAATAACAATTCCTTTTGAAGCCTTCTGCACCCTAAGAATGAAATTGTAATTAAGATAAAAGCTACTCTGCTTTTGTCAGAGAGAGAGAGTGTGTGTTCCAGTAGATACCTAGATAGTTGTCTCTTATCATTGCTGTATATTATGCCTTAGTACTAGACTTAGATTTGTGGGTTTGTGCTGTTTTCTGAACTCCTCATCTAATTCTTCCTTCTGTCCAAGTGGTATATAGTATTATCTCATGACACTATCACTTCTCTTTTTCTCTCCTTTAATCTTCACTCAAATGTTCTCTACCATGTTCTACCCTCACATTCAGGTTCCAGGATTTCTTTATCTGAATAGATTGTAATGCCAGTGCAATATTCACAGCATCTATGGCAGCTATGAATATGCTAGTGCGGTTCTGAATCACAAAATATAACAGACTCTCCACATTGAAGACAAAACCAAAACATTTATTCGAAAACCAAATCCATCAAAGCAACCAAGAAGTTGGTACATATAACCAATGCAGTGAGCAGTGACATTCCCAAGTCTTCCCTCCATCAGGCCTTCAAAACAAAACAGGTTCCCTTAAGCAAAAATGCCCCTGTCTCACTCACACTAGCTGCTCTGCCTCCACAGTGCTTGTTCCCAGCTCTGCCCGTGCTCTCCCCTGCTCCATCCTTCCTATTCTACCCTTTCAGCAAACTCTTCCCACCGTGGACTCCATGTGATTACATTTGACCTCTTAAGGGCAGGGAAAGTCTTCAAATTCCCTTAAACCTATTAAGGAGCAGGGAAGATCTTCAAATTACCATTACCATTATACTTGGCCCCAAGTTCTTTCATATCCCTTACATAAGTCAAAGGGAGTTTAGGGATAACTGGTGTCAACAGAACTTTACAGCAATATAACAGGAATAACACATAGTAAACACAGAAAACAATATCTTAGGGTGGGGCTTGAGCACAAGTACCCCATCATTCCCCCTCGAATGAATGGGATCTAAAATCTTGGGGCAAGAAGTGAAGGTCTCTTCTTCTATAGCTACTTCCTGCTGAAATTGGATGTAGAGCTGTCCCTGTCCCAAGAGGTCTCATTCAAGAGGTCAGTTCTTCAGCCAGCATCCAGAATGTGGTCGATGCCAGGTCCAGGGGTGACACATCACAGTTGTAGAGAGGGAATCGTATCTAGCTTAAGCAATCAGGCATCTACAGTTGGAGGGTTCTGAGCCCTCAGGAAACAAATCTAGCAAAAAAGGTGAACAGGCAAAAAGCCAAGAAGAAACAAGAGAATCAAACCAGAGTTAGGGCAAGGAGTACTTTGCTAGACGCTTTTTTCTTCTCTCTTAATAAATCCTAGGATCATAGATTTAGAGCTGACAGGAAACTTAGAGGTCATCTAGTTCAACACTCTCATTTCACAAAGAAGGAACCAAGACTCAGAAAGGTTAAATGATTTGCCTGTGGTCACACAGGTAGTAAATGAAAGAGCCATATTTAGAATTCAGGTCTTCTGACTGCAAATCTAATACTGTTTCCAATACTCTTTACAATATGCTTTCCAGAATATCGTCTATGTTAATGGGAGGTAGATATCTTTTTGTTTTGTTCATAAAGGGTAAGTGATCGATAATTTGGTAATTCATATTTGCCATTGTTTTAATCCTACCAATACTAATGATTGTGAATCTTTCCCTATGAAGACCACAGTGCCACCAAATTAAAATTTTTAAAGGCAAACTCTTTTTTAATGAAAGCAATGTGACTTCACATTAATATAAATCCTGACTATTGAGGGGGGTGGGGATGGAAGGAGAGGAATCACTAAAAATTGTAGCAAGGAAATAATGTTTTTGTCATTAGTAAAGCTTATCCCTTTCTTTTTCAGCTCTCCCTAACAAATATAAGAATGAAACTATGACAGGATGCTACCCCACAAAGAAGATTTATATCATCCAAGACCAATATGAACTAGAAAGCAGTGAACAAGGTAGAATTACTGAATATATCAATGAACTCCTTAAGTTTTTCTAAATGTCATTAAGCCTATGAAATAAGACAGCAGCAGTGCATTTGCATATATTCAGTCTTTGGTTAGTTTCCAAGTTAGTTTGATTTTACCATTCCCTTTTTTTCACTTGTTTTTTTCCCCATACTAATCACTCTAATTGACCCAAATTCAAACTGAATAGAGAGAAAAGTCATAGAGACTGAAAAGTAAAATAAGGGAAATTGAGAGAACCAGCAAAAAAAAAAATTTTTTTAGCTGAATACCAGTAACAGATTAATATCATAGTGAAAATATTTAAGGAAAAATTATAAACTAGGTGTGGTGGTATACCTCTGTAATCTCTGCTACTGGGGGATGCTGGGGTTTGGGGACTCTAAGCTGGAGTATGGCATGCTCAGTTTGGCATCAGTAAGATAAACCGCCCCCAGAGAAGGGGGCTAACAGGCTGCCTAAGGAGGGTCAACTTTGTCCTGTTCCAAAAAAATAGAGAAGATTAAAGCTTCCATGCTATTAGTATTGGAATGGGGCTGTTATTGCAGGCAATTAGGTGGCACAGGGGATAGAGTGCTAAGCCTGGAGTCAGGGGGCCATATCTTCCTAAGTTCAAATCTGCCTTCAGACACTTATGTGACCCTGGGCAAATCACTTAGCCCTTTTTGCCTCAGTTCTTCATCTATAAAATGAGCTGGAGAAGGAAATGGCAAACCACTTCAGTGTCTTTAAGAAAACTCCAAATGAAATGAGGTCTTGAAGAGTCAGACACAACTGAAAATGACCGAACAACAATTTTAATCTAGAGCTGCTTTTCTGTGACGCTTTGTATCACAGGTTATGTGACCATATATCATATAATATGTAGGCTAGAGTCCACATATATAAAGTATAAAGCATTGGCATGCAAAATTAAATTGATGGTCCCAGTGTAGAATTAGAGAAACTGGAACTCTAGAAGGTTAAATGAATTGTCTAATGTCACACATCAGTAGTCTACCCATAATTGTTTTTATATTCATTTTTGTTTAATAATGCTGATTTGATTTGCCTTAGGAGACATAAACTCAATTCTCTAACCTAACAGAGAACAGTGCTCATCAATTACTAAGAAAATGCCCTAAGAAGCAACTCTGAAGATTTGCATAGGGTAATAATTCCTGCCTCCACTCTTTCTTACTGTCAGACTTTACCTCTATAATTATTTCACATCTATCCCACTTTTTCATATGAATAACTATAACCCTAGGTCAGACCCTAGTCACCTCTTATCTATTATAACAGCCTCCTAATTGATCTCCCTGTGTTCAGACTCTTCCCTCTCTCCAGTCCACCTTCCACACAACTATCAAAGTGACATTCCTAAAGTACAGGTCTGGCCACATCTTGCTTCCTTATCCAATAATCTACAGTTGCTTCCTTTTGCTTTTAGGATCATAAACAAATTCTTCTGCTTGACATTTAAAGCCTTTAATAGTTTGGTTCTAACCTGTTTTTCCAGCCTTATATACCTCATTCTCCACGTCCTCTTTGGTCCAGTCAAACTGGCTACCTTGTGGTTCTTCTTATAGGATAATCCATCTCTCATCTCTGTGTCTTTGCCCAGTCCTTCTCCTTTCACCTCTACATCTTAGAATATCTAGTTTCCTTCAAATCTTAATACATGAGCTCTTGCATTAAATTTTCCTGATTCCCAATCCCAGCTTCTAGTTCCTCATCTCCAAAATTAGCACATATTTATTTTCTGTTTCCCATATATGTATGTATACACATTGCTTCCCCTGACAGAATGTAAGCCTTGAGAACAGCAACCTTTCATTTTTGTCTTTGTATCCTCAGTTCCTAGAACAGTAATTGACTCTTAATAAATGCTTGTTGATTGATTAATTGTATAATGCATTCTATTTACTATGCCACACATTTTCTGAGGCTACTTTCTTCTTTTATGAAATACTCTATCAATATCAATATCAATCATCAAACCAAATATTTATTATTTACTATGTACAAAGCATCAGGACAATCACAGTGAGAGATACAAAGACATGATCCCTACCCTATGGAATATGAAAGCTTTTCTTCCCCTACCAATGGCTTCTTAAACCATAAAGATATCTTGGCCCATGACTCAATTGCACATACATTTTAGACTTGCTTTCACAAAATGTCATACAGAGTTGCCATATTTGCCTGAGGACCTACAGGTCCTCTACAACAGCTTCTCTGCAGAAGTTCACCTCCTTTTTTGTTATTCCTTCCTGCCATTTATATATTTGCTTCCAGAATTCAGAATCTCCAGGTATTCAGCATCAGAAAAAACTTTAATGAAGAAACTTAGTTGCCTCCTTTTGCCACAAAATGTCCAAATTTTCTGTATTATGTGAGAAAATTAGATATTCTAACATTTTCCAGACTTGGAACCATATCTGGCCCTGAAACTACACTAGCATCAGTCAGATTGACTGGAATCATATCTGACCCAATCTCTGAAATTTTAGTTCAACTAGCAGTGCCTAAAATTAAGCTAAATTGGGAGCTAAAAATGATAGTAGAGTATGCCATAAATGCTAATAGAGAGAAGTATCCCCTCTCTTAACACCATCATTCATGAAGATAACTGAGGGATAAAAACTTCTTGTCAGAGTATTGGCAATCTGAGTTCAAAAAAGTCCTTTTTAGCTCAGTCTTTACATTTATAAAATGGGATTCGTATTCTTATTTTTCAAAGTTAAAAAAGGGCTCAGAAAAATCTACTTTTTCTCAGCTAAATAATACATGAAAAGGAAAAATTCTATATGTCCTAAAATTAAACTTTTTAATATAAATATTTTTCAGTAATTTTACTCCAACTAAAAATTACACTAAGAAATGCAGGGTAGAGCTGTGGTCAAAAAACTATTGAAGTTCCCTGGACTCTCTTTTACTTGCAGGTAAGGAATGCCTGTGTGTTCAGCTGCTGTAGGAAAGTGTATCTAGATGTGGAAAACTACAAGCACAAGAAATTCTAGATAGTATTAATCTAGGTCTAGGAAATACATCTAAAAACTTTATGGCACCAAAAGAGCTTTGTTGCCAAGTTTATACATACACACAGCTCCCAACACACCAATGAGTTGTGTTCCGAAGTTCATTTAGAAGTCAGTTGTTAAGAACTTGGCACAAATTTTTCCCATAGAAATACTGTATATAAGTAACTGTTAGATTCTTAGGTTAACCCATGCAAGCCTATTTAAGCCATAATATAAGCAAGGCAACATGAAAAACACAAGACTAAGACACAAGCTTTACTGCCCTTCTGCAAATCATTTTACTTCTCTTAGACTCAGTAGCTTTAGTGGATGAGGATGAGGATGTAAATGCTAGGAGTGAGGGACCAGTAGAAACAAGCAGTAGGATTTATGTAGAAGCGGAATTTCATATGCACAGGTCATTTGGGGTCACAGGTTGGTAAATCAGGGATTGTCCACTTTCCAAGGTGTATCTCTACTTCCTGTCCCTAAAGATGAAATGGACTCTGCCTCCATGGAACTTAGAGCCTCATAGGGAATACAAGTTTGCCAAATATACAGTAAAATATTCAGCAGAAAAGTGAAATTTCTGTTAAGCATCCAAGTATTTTATAGCTAGTCAATCTGAACATTTGAAAACATCTAATTTTTTTAAAAAAAAAATTTTACCTGTCATGCAAATTTTGGAGACACAGCAATAAATTGAGAATTAAGGTCATTACTATAAGAAAAATCCATTTTTGTGATAAATTTTCATTAATCTGAGTTTCTTCCTAAGAAGTTTTTTGCTTCAGAAAGTATTAATAATATAGTAATTGATAACACTGATTTTATTTAGATAAGCCATCTTATATTAGTTCTTCAGAGACTTGTATACTATGCTTAAAAATATTTAAAAGCACATAATCTATGTTACTGAAAAGCAATATACTTTCCCAGTCATGAATAAAAAAGAAGGGAATTTTTGTAGTAATGGAAATGACACTTTCATTATATAATGAGACTTTTTGTTAAAGTGGGAAAATTCTACCATCATAGTATTTTTTTTTTTGCCTTTTGGAGGGCAATTGGGGTTAAGTAACTTGCCCAAGGTCACACGGCTAGTTTTTTTTTGTTTGTGTGTGCATTAAGTGTCTGAGGCCAGATCCGAACTCAGGTCCTTCTGACTCCAGGGCCGACGCTCTACTCACTGCGCCACCTAGCCGCCCCATCATAGTATTTTTATCAGTTCAGTATAGTAGGAAAAGCCACTGGTCTAGGGGTAGAGCTTGGGTTCGAATGTTCACTCTGCCATTTACTACTCTGTGACCCTGGCCAAGTTACTAACCTCTTTGGATCTCAGTTTCCTCATATGTGAAATGAGTATAATCAAAGCCCCTACCTCCCCTGGGTTGTTGTGAAGATCAAATGAGATAAATGTAAAGCACTTAGCACAGTGCCTGGTGCATAGCAAGTGCTTTGAATGCTGTTATTATTATTATTATTATATGACTAGGTACATTCAAGATGTTCAAAACAGATAGAGGGAAAGGCACCAGCTGGGATACCAGAAAAGGCTCCCTGCAGAAAATGAGACTTGAGCTTGGGGTTCCTGGAAGCTAAGGAGGCATGTTTACGGATTTACAAACCAAATTCCCTTCATAAATTTCCTATTTCTGTCAGGAGTATCAACATTCTTCTAGGCCCCCAGGTTCACCACTTGAGAGTCAACTGCTAGATTTCACAGCGAATAGAAGGCTGGGCTTAGAGTCAGAAAGACCTGAGTTTAGAGGTGGAGCCAAGGTGGTAGAGTAGAAATGGGACTTCTGTGGGGCTCCAGCCCTCACCTTCTCCAATACATGTAAAAAAGGACTCTAAACAAACTTTAGAACTACAGAACCCACAAAGTGACAGAGAGAAACAAATCTCCCACTGAAGGAAGCCCAGAAGACTGGCAGGAAGGGTCCATTGCAGCATACTGGGAGCAGAGCACAGTCCCAACTGAGCCACGGTTTTAGCCCCAGGGCATCCCTGATCAGCAGTGGTGGATGAAGCAAACTTCACTAGAGTAAATCACCAGCAGTAGTGGTTTCCAGACTTCTCAATACAAAAATGCCAAAGACAAAGTAAAAGGTCAGTATGGAACTTTGTTGGGAATAGGGGAAGCATGGTCTGGCTGCTGCCCCCAAAGCAAGAAGCAGAGGACGCATGGTGGCTACAGCCACTGCCATAAGGCTGCTTCCAGTGCTCCTAACCTGCTGAATGTGGGGAGACCAAGCGACCATTCAGAGAATAATTGCTTTTGCTTTGACCTGCTTGGATCCAGATCATGGTCTTGGGTGGTGGTCCTGGGGTGTGTGACCAGTGAGCCAGAGTGTGTGGGGGCTGTAGACAGGGCACCCATCTAATAGCTCTGGCAGCTGCAAAAAACCAGAAATTTGGGACATAGCTCTCTCCATTTTGGAAGCAGAGTTCTACTGTGGCAAAGAGCTCAAAAGTCAGGTAATTGGCTGCCAAAATGAGCAAGCAATGGAAGCACAAACAGATGATAGAATCCTTTTTGGGGGACAAAAAGGATCAAGGCATGGATTGGGAGGAAGACAGTGAAGTCAGAACTCCTGCACCAAAAGCCTCCAAGAAAAATATGAACTGGTTACAGGTCATGGAAGAGTTCAAAAAGGATTTTGAAAAAATTGAGAAGAGAAATAACAGTGATGCAAGAAAAATCATGAAAAGCAAATCAACAGCCTGCTAAAGGAAATCCAAAAGTACACTGAAGAAAATAACACCTTAAAAATAGACTAACTCTGTGGGGCAGCTAGGTGATGCAGCGAATAGAACACCAGCCCTGGAGTCAGGACAACTTGAGTTCAAATCTGGCCTCAGACACTTAACACAAAAACTAGCCATGTGACCTTGGGCAAGTCACTTAACCCCAACTGCCCTTCAGAAAGCAAAAAAAAAAAAAAGACTAACTCAAATGGCAAAAGAGGCCCAAAAAGCCAATGAGGAGAAGAATGCCTTAAAAAGCTGAATTGCCCAGATGGAAAAGGAATTTCAAAAACTCACTGAAGAGAATAATTACCTCAAAATTAGATTGGAGTAATTGGATGCTAATGACTTTATGAGAAATCAAGATACTATAAAACAGATCCAAACAAATGAGGAAATAGAAGGCAATGTGAAATATCTCATTTGAAAAACCACTGACCTGGAAAATAGATCCAGGAGAGATAATTTTAAAATTATCAGTCTACCTGAAAGTCATGATCAAAAAAAAGAGTCTAGACATCATCTTTCAAGAAATTATCGAGCAAAATTGCCCTGATATTCTAGGACAAGGGGGCAAAATAGAAATTGAAAGAATTCACCAATTACCTCTTGAAAAAGATCCCAAAAAGAAAACTCTGAAATATTATAGCCAAATTCCAGAGTTCCCAGGTCAAAGAGAAAATACTGCAAGCAGTCTGGAAGAAACAATTTGAGTATTGTGGAAACACAATCAAGATAACACAAGACCTAGCAGTTTCTACATTAATGGATCGAAGGGCTTGGAATATTATATTCCAGAGGTCAAAGGAGCTAGGACTAAAACTAAGAATCACCTACCCAGCAAAACAGAATATAATACTATAGGGGAAAATATTGTCATTCAATGAAATAGAGGACTTTCAAGCATTCTTGATTATTTGACTTTCAAATACAAGAAGCAAAAGAAGCATGAGAAGGTAAACAGGAAAAAGAAATCATAAGGAACTTATTAAAATTGAACTATTTACATTCCAATGTGGAAAAATGATAATTGCAACTCATAAGACTTCTCATTATGAGGATAGCTGAAGGGAATATATATGTATGCATACATATGTATATGTAAGGGGACAGGGAGAGGGCTGAAACTAAGAATGTGAAATTCAGTAGAGATATATGTAAAGTCGACCACTTGGGTACCAAAACAACAACAGAGAGTCATAGATAGACAATAGTTCTGAAGAAGATCTGAGAGTTTGAGTACATAGCAAGCTCAACATATTAGTAGTGTGATGTGGCAGCTAAGAAAGCTGATGCAACCTCGTGCTGCATTTGAAAAGGGAAGAGTTTCCAGGAATGGTAGGTGATAGTCCCAATATATTCTGCCCTTTTCAGACCTCATCTGAAATAGTGTGTTCAATTTTGGGAGCCATGGTAAGGACATCAGTAAGTTGAAGAGTGTCCAGAAGAGGGAAACCAGGATGGTGGAGAACCTTAGTCCCATGTCAAGATTCAGACAGTGGGGGGTGGGGAGGAAATGTGATAGCTCTCTTTAAGTATTTGAAGGGATATTTTTTGGAAGAGAGACTAGAACTTTTTCCTTTTGTTCCTGAGGTTGCAAAAAGTTAAATTTAAGCTTTTATGTAAGGAAAACCTTCTTAACAATTGGAGCTAAGAGCGACATGGACTCCTTCAAGAAATGATGGGTTTCCCCTTCCCTTCCTTGCAAGTCTTCAGGAAGGGTTTGAAGTTTAACATCTGAAAATATTATATGGGGATGTGGGGTGTATGGGTTGGACTGGATGGCCTTTAAAGACGCTTCCAACTCTCCAGTTCTGTGATTCCTTGAGGAAAGGTACTGTCTCACTTTTAAAATCTATGTATCTCTAGTGCCTAACAGAACCATTTTGAGTACCACTATACTAAATTCTTATCTTACCCTTCTTCATATATACCTTGTTCCAGGCAAACTTGCCTGCGAGCTGTTCCCTGTTCACAATTCATTTCCTTGCCTCTATTTCTTAACAAACCTGCTGCTGCATCTGCCTGCCACAAGTCTCTTGCCACTGTAGTCTATCCTCCATTCAACTGCCAGAGCAATATCCCTACATTCCTGTCCAACCACATCACCCCACCCTAGGTCCTACACAAATAAATTCTGTTGGCTCCTTATCCCCTCCAGGCTCTTTATAGCCTAGACCTCCCTTACCTTTCTAGTCTTCTTATGCCTCATTCCCTACCATACAGTCTTTGATCCAGTGTCAGGAGCACTCCATCTCTCAGCTCTGGACATTCCTTCTGGCTGTCTCCTATTCCTGGAAGACTCTCCTTTTCTCTGCCTCCTCACTTCATTCAAGTCCCAACTTAATTTTAGTGCTTTTCCCTTCTGTTGATTATGTCTTATCCTGCATATAGCTTGTTTGTACATATTTATTTGCTTGTTGTCTCCTCCCTCACCCCCCCATTTGATTGTGAACTCCTCTAATATGGGAACTGTTTTGTTTTGTTTTTGTATCTTCAGCACTTAGCACAGTATCTGGCATACAGTAGATGCTTAATAAATTATTCTTAACTGACTGACAAAATGGTCTCCCGTATCTGGAATGTACTTTGTCCTCCTACTTCATAGAATCTTGGTCTTCCTTCCCTTCTTTTCACCTCCATCCCCAGAACCTTTTTTTTAAGCTTTCATTAACACTGTTTCTCTTGAAGTTACTTTGTATTACTCCGTATATATTTAATCATGTACATGTTGTATCATCCCAATAAAAGGTTAGGTTTTTCAGGGCAGTAACACTTTCATTTATGTCTTTGAATATTCATAGTAGACAACTAACAAGGGTTTGTTGAATTGAATTCATAACTAATAATAGAAGTTTACAAATGAATGCAAAATCATTTGCAGTCCTTTTTAGTATTTATTTCTTAGCTGTTTATTATATATATATATGTATATTTATCCTTCTTAACAGAAGTTAAAACTTTAGAATTTTTAAAATAAGTACATTTCAAAAACTATAATTATTTGGGCTTTTTAATGCCTAATAACTCTTTTTTGAAATAGCCTATGCAAGATGAAATTCATTATGAGATACTTATCTTTAGTCATCTAAAGAATTGTATTTTATGCTTTAAGTATAATTTTTGCAAATTCTTTCAAATTGTAATTCAGTGTTAGAATATATAAGCAAAATAAATTTTGGTTTCTTCTACTAGCATTAGTGTGGTTCAGTCTTTATTAAAAGAAAATAGCAGTGTGTCTCAAAAAATGGGAAATACTTATTTGTGACTTGACCACCATACATATCTTTTGTTCATTTTGAACATCTAATCTGTTTCGTGATTTTACTCCTTAGTAAGTTGGAAATTTTTGGACTTAACAGTATTTTGGGGGTTTTTTTCCATTTTATTTTCTCTATACAAGTTAAATCAAACATATTTTAAAAGTGTAGGTGTAGCTTTTTCCAAATGTTTTGTTTATTCTGGGAAAAATGTTAAAGATGACTGGAATTTTCATAATCATTTTAAAAGTATAAAATGTTTCATAAAGTATAGCTATATTTCCATCATGTTATTCTAAACTTCTCTTTACAACTGTGTTATAAGTTATTTCTGCCTATTTGTTTTTTAGTGCCACAAACCAAAGACCCTAAAATCCACTATTCAATTAAAGATTTGAAAAGAATGTTTTCTGTTGAGGTAGAAATTCTTACGCTTGACTTGATAGAAGAAAGATGGTGGAAACAAGAGGGACTGAGCACGATAATGACAGATACTTTGGAACGTCGGACTTCAAATTTATGTCATCATGACCTGCTTCCAACTCAAATGGAGATATTCCCTGTGAAACCACTTCAGCTAGAGTGTAAGTTACTGATCTTAAAACCATGTATTAGAGGGTTAATCTCTGAGCTAGAAATGTATAATTTCAGGTCAACACTTGTAACTTGCTAAAGCAAACATTTATAATTACAGTATATATTTGTTGTTCAGTCACATCCTACTCTTCTTGACCCCATTTGGGCAAAGATACTAGAGCGGTTTGCCATTTCCTTCATCTCATTTTTCAAATGAGGAAAATGAGGCAAACCAGGTTAAGCAATTTGCCTAGGGTCATCTGAAGTCCGATTTAAACTTAGGTCCTCCTGACTTAAAAGCCTGGTGCTCTATCTACTTTGCCACCTACATGCCCCAAGGCAAATATACACTGTGTTGAAAAAAATATGTAATAATACTGTACTCTGCATTTTAGAAACAGTTTTGCCAAAAACAGTTTTGTTTAACATTAATATAATGTCCAAGCCATTTCTAGCTTAGAAAGATGCCTAAATTGGCATATTTCCCCCATGCTTTCTGACATGTGTACCTCAAGACAATTTGAGGTAACATTTATAGGAATCTTTAAGTGGGAAAAGATTGTAGTGTGTTAATATATAGTTTGGGGTTAACAATCCAGAATAGTCTCTACTCAGTTCCTTCCTGAACCATTCTTTTAATGAATTGACAAGGGTTTTCTCCCTGTGATCAATATTTTAACTTTAAATTTAAAAAAGAACACTGCCTTAGGTGGGTCATGATTTCAAGTGGATGAAAAACAATGATCTCGTCTAGACTGGAGTTAAATTTGGTCATCACCTTTAAATCATTTTCTTAAGAAAAGTCCTTAGCTTTTGTTCTACAGCTTTCCTAAAGTGAATCTTGATATTTTCAGTTGAACCTAAAAAGAGATTTTTAATATGTTTCCACAACTCCTAGCTTTTTGCCTTAAAATTTGAAAAGGACCCCTTTTCTGTCTCAGTTATAAAGATTTCTTTAGTTCCTGCTCTTTCCAACTTCAGTGACAGGATTGTTATTAACAAATACTTAGTTGCTTAGTAAAATTATTTCTGTTCATATCAAACTAGTCACTATTCATTTGTTCATTCAATAAATACTTGTTGATAATGCAACTAAGCACTTATCTGTAATCTATTATGTGAGGTGTTATGGGAGAATTATTTTTAACAAAACAAATATCACAGTCACTGCCCTAATGGAATTTAATATTCTTACAGAGATGCTAAGACATGTACACAAATAACTATCATAAGGAGTAGACTGTGAAAGTGTGACGGGTATAGTAGGAGGATATAGTTAACAGTACTCATGCTGCTCAAAGACTAAGGAGCATGATGACTGAAAAAATTTCACTGAATTCAGTAAATCACTGAATGATTTTTATTAAAAAGTTAAAAAGAGAAAAACAAAACAAAAATTATTTATTTACTTTTAGTTTACAACATTCAGTTCCACAATCCCTTGAGTTCCATATTTTCTCCCCCTCTCTCCTTCCTCCCCACCATGGTGGCATGTAGTCCAATATAGATTCTACAAATACCTTCACATTAAACATTAGTCAAATTGTAAAGAAGAATTATAACCAATGGAGCGAACAATGGGAAAGAAGGAACGAAACAAAACAAAACACAAAAGAGAGAGAGCAAGTAGTTTGCTTCAATCTGTGTTCAGACTCTTTCTGACAATTTGAGGTAACATTTATAGGAATGGGCTATTAAACTCCACCAACAATGTTCCAGTTTTTCCACATCCTCTTTAGCATTTATCATTTTCCTGTTTTGTCATCTTAGCCAATCTGACCAGCGAGATGTTGTACCTCAGAGTTGTTGATTTACATTTCTCTAATCAATAGTGATTTAGAGCATTTTTTCATATACTTATAGATATCTTTAATTTCTATCTCTGGGGGCAGCTAGGTGGTGCGGTGAGTAGAGTACCAGCCCTGGAGTCAGGAGGATCTGAGTTCAAATCTGGTCTCAAACACTTAACACTTACTAGCCATGTGACCTTGGGCAAGTCACTTAACCCCAATTGCCCCTCCAAAAAAGCAAAAAAATAAATTTCTATCTCTGAAAACTGTCTGTTCATACCCTTTGACCATTTATCAATTGGGGAATCATTTGTATCCTTATACATTTAACTAAGTTCTCTGTATATTTTTAAAAAGAGATCTTTATCAGAGACACTAATTGTAAAAATTCTTTCCCAGTTTTCCACTTCCCTCCTAATCTTGGTGACATTGGCTTTATTTGTACAAAACGTTTCAGTTTAATGTAATCAAAGTTATCCATTTTGCATTTTGTAATTCACTCTATCTCTTGTTTGGTCATAAATTCTTCCCTTCTCCATAAATCTGATAGGTAAACTATTCCTTCTTCTAGATTGCTTACAGTATCAGCCTTTATATCTAGATTGTGCACCCATTTGGACTTGATTTTGGTATACAGTGTAAAATA
The DNA here is from genome assembly GCA_011680675.1 of Gymnobelideus leadbeateri. Lineage (NCBI taxonomy): Eukaryota > Metazoa > Chordata > Mammalia > Diprotodontia > Petauridae > Gymnobelideus > Gymnobelideus leadbeateri. Next base: position 368,735 of record WOXC01002786.1, read on the forward strand.
TTGGTCTATGCCCAATTTCTGCCATCCTATTTTCCAGTTTTCCCAGAAATTTTTGTCAAATAGTGAGTTCTTATCCCAGAAGCTGAAGTCTGTGTTTACACTGAGTGACTTTTGAGAAAACAATTTCTGCAGTGTTAAGAATACTATAAGGGAATGAAGAGCATGAAAAGGTTTAAAGAAGTGAAGGCATCAGTATAGACTACTTTTAAAAGAAATTAGATAATTTTAAGGAAAAAACGGGCAAAATCCTAAGGTCAATCTGATACAAGAGGATAAAAATAGAATGTTAGTAGGGTGTCTAGTTGGCACTGGCCCTGGAGTCAGGAGGACCTGAGTTCAGATCCAACCCTGGACACTTAACACTTACTATCATGGGACCTTAAGCAAGTCACTTAACCCCAATTGCCCTGCCTCCCCCCTCCCCAAAAAAAAAAAAAGCAAAAGAATTTTAAATAGAATTTTGGAGCTAGAGGGGCCTTTAGTTATGATCTATAACCTTCATAATTCATAATCTTCATTTACAAATTAGGAAATTAAGACCCACTGAGGTTAAGTAACTTGCCTCATTGGGGTCAGAACCAAAAACTGAACTAAGACCTTTTGATTCTTAGTGCATTACTTCTTCCACAGTACCATGCCACTTCTTCAAAATGAAGGGAGTATCTTTTTATTGTTTGTTTTTTCTAATCCAAGGGAGCCAACATGATATAATAAATAGAAAGCTAGTCTTGGCCTCAGAAATATCCGGATTCAAGTCCTACCTCTGACACATACTTATAACTTAACTTCTCAGTCCCTGTAGGAAAAACTATAATTTGTAGAATTATTTCATTGGTAGAGAGAGTTTCTTCCCTAGAGATCTCCCTATACTGATAAAATCAAAAGTCTGAAACAACATCTAATCCATTTAGTTGATAAATAAGATAATGACACTAATATAATGAAGGGGTATTTGTATTTGATTGATAGCTATGAAGGGAAAGAATAAATGGATAATTAGGTGAGGGTATGAGCTAAAAATTTGATTAGTGGACACATGCCTGCAAATTGATGCAAGTACCTGGCTGGGGAGGCGGGGATGGGGGTATAGGGCTTGTTGAAAAACATGGGGGAAGCAACATCTTTAACTCAGCATGTCTAAAACTTAAGTATCTTTCTCCCTAAACCTTGCCTTCTTCCAGACTTTCCTATTTCTATATAAGGTACCACCATCCCTCCAGTCTCTCAGATTCATAAGGTTAGCATTATATTCAACTCCTTATTCTCCTTTATCCCATATATCCAGTAAGTTACCAAATCTTGCCATTTCTACCTTCACAGTATCTCTTACATCCAATCCCTTCTCTACAATTACACAACTACCACATTTAATTAAGGTCCTTTGAACTTCTCACCTAGGTTATTGCAATAGCCTGCTTCAGCAGTCTCCTTGCCTCAAGTCTCTCCCCACTCCAGTCAGTGCTATAAACTGCTGCTAAAGTAATTTTCTTTAAACACAGATCTCACCACATGTATCACTAATTCATCCAACTCCAGTGGCTTCCTGTTACCTCTAGGATAAAATAGAAACTTTTCTGTTTCATTTTTAAAGCCATGTGCAATCTGGTCACAGTCTCATCTTTCCAGCCTCATTGTGTATTACTGTCTCTCCTATACCTTGTGATCCAGCCAGACCGACCTTCTTTCTGTCCCTTACATACAACATTCCATGCCCCATCGCCAAGACTTTGTACTAGTTGTCCCTGATTTTTGCAATGCATTCCTACCCTGCCTCTACCTTACTTCCTTTAAAATGAAGCTTAAACACCATCTTCTGCATGAGTCTTTCCTAATCCACTTAACTCCTCCCAAACTACCTCATATTTAACTACTTTGTATATGTTTGTATTTATGCTATATGTATATTTGTACATGTACTTGTATCATCCTGTTAGAATGCAAACTCATTGAGAGGAGGAATTGAGACAGAGAGAGAAATAGAGATCTCAGAGAAAGACACAGAGAGGGAGACAAAAATCCCGGATCTCATCCGTGGGGGAAAGTGTCTAATAGTAAAGTAAGCTGGGGGATAGAAACATATTCAAGATTCTGGCTCTTCCACATGGCATCTTCCTAGAGTCTTTTCTCCCTGTCAAGGATCTGTCCCAGAATAGGATTTTTTTTCTTTTTTTGGAAGGGGGAAGGCAGGGCAATCGAGGTTAAGTGACTTCTCCAAGGTCACATGGCTAGTAAGTGTTAAGTGTCTGAGGCCGAATTTGAACTCAGATCCTCCTGACTCCAGGGCCAATGTTCCATTTACTGTGCCACCCAGATGCCCTGCCTGAATAGACCCTTAAATTGCATTTCTTCTTCTATCTTGGAGCTGGAAGCCAGAAGAGCAAGATGTCTTTTTTCCAAAACTCTCACCAACTCCACTTCTCATGCAGGTGTGGAACATTGAGTATCAGTCTTCGCCAATGACAACAGTCCCTTGCAAATGGGCTTTGAGTTACAGGTTACACTTGTATCTCCAGAGCCTTACATAATCTTAAGCGTTTAATAAATGATTGATTGATAACCTGTTTTTGATGAAGCCATGCAGTTTTTTTAACCATTACTTCCTTTTCTAGATTTTCATTAATTGTCCCTTCTAAAAATGTGTTCAACAATTTTTCTAGGAATAGTCAAGCTCATTGGCCTACACTTTTCATTTTTTTGAAAATAATACACTTTTTTTTACCCTTCTTTAGTCAGAATCACAGAATCTCAAAGTTTTAAGGTCATCTAGTTCAGTTTATACCTGAATAAGGATCCTCTTCCCAACATATCTATAAGTGGTGACCATTCAACTCTTATTTGAAGAACTCCAGTTAGGGGGAGACCACAACTTCTTAATGCAGTCCATTTCTCTTTTGAATAGCTAATGGTTAGGAAGTTTTATTTCATCTCAAATCTAAATTTGCCAGTTTTCAACTCCATGGTGGATAAAGTGATGTGTATTTAGAATAGAAAAGACCTGCATTTAGATTCTGCCTCTGATACATATTATCTACGCAACCACAGACAAATCATTTAACTTCTCTGAAACATAGTTTCCCTATCTGTAGAATGAGGATAATATATATGCCTCACGTGTAAAGTCTCTAGTAAACATTAAAGCACCACACAAGCCCCAAATGTTATCTCACCCATTATTCCTGCTTCTGCCTCCTGGGGCAAAGCTGAACAAATCTGTTCCTTTTTTTGCCTGGCAGCCCTTCAAATATTTTAAGACAAGCTATGTGCTAGTAAATGTTAAATAGCCAACTTTCAGGGGAAAAATACATACTTTTTGAGTTTAATCTGCATTATTAACATTTTCTCCATCATTAAGCCTAGATAGTCAACAAAATAATAAATCAGATCCTGATTTGTAGCATTTGCTGATTTCCAATGTGTAAATATTCACATAGAAAACTTATCAGTCATCTCTTCCAAAAGCTAGCTACAACACATTCCTGAACATTTCTTATCCAGGTTAAACATAACCAAGTCCAATAACTGATCAGGTGTTGTAAACCTAAGACCCTTCAAAATCCTGGTTGTCCTCCTTAGATGCTCTCCAATTTACCAATGCCCTTCCTAAAATGTGGCACTTAGAAATGCACACAGTATTCAGTGTGACCAGAGTATAGTAGTCACCTCCCTAATGCTAGTATTTTGCCTGTCTTGCTGTGATCTATAATCGTAAGATCTTTTTTTGATTTTCATATTATACTGTTGACTTATATTGAGTTTGCAATACACAAAAACCCACAGGTCTGTTTTTTCAAGCTTTGTGAATTCTAGCCACATTCCAAGGGAAGGGATAGGAATGTGTCCAGAAATGACCATAGTAGAAACACAAAAGTTATCACTAAAACTTATTTTAAATAAAACAAAATTGACTTTTATATTATCATAAACTTTTTTTGTTTGAAAGCACATTTTAAGAGGAAAATAGACATCTCTCCTTAAAATGTATCCGACTTTTTATTTAATGCTAATGTTTTTCTAATATTTAATATCAATATATTTTACATTTATTGTGAGTTAAGAACACTATAATCACTGAAAAATTGAAGTTGATCACCCAAGTAGCTCTGGAGAGCCACATGCTGGGTATGAATATACTATAGCTCATTACAAACAACCACATAAGAGAAGTATTGGAACAAAGGCATGAAATAAAAAAACATTTACTGTGTGATTACTCTGTACAGTGCTAAGTGCTAATGATTCAATTAAAACCAGATAATCCCTGCTTACATTCTGTTGAGGGAGAAAATACTATATATAGGAGGTAGAAAGGCCCCATGATCCTTTGCTGTTTTTGCAGCAGCAAAGCCAATGGTAATGAATCTTCTTTAATGTTATTTCTGCTAATATAAACAATATCCCTTTCTGATGTTCATTTGACAGTGCCTAGGACTTTGAGGCAAGAACTTTCTTTTCTAGGTATACTAAAGAGGCAGTTGCCTGGTCACATCTCTGTAAGAGTTTATTCCTTGGATAGTGCCTTTAGGAGTTGTTGGGAAGCATGGTCAATGGGAGTATGGGAAAAGCCATACTACCCTTCCAGAGGTTTTCAGGCTTATTTGTTCATTAATGGTAGCTGGTCAGCTCGAGTCTTGGTGGCAAAGACTGTGAATCCATCCTCCAGAGTTTGCTACCCTCAGTTATGGCTAGTCTAGAGGCCAGTCTAGAAGCAGGGCTGGCATTATGGGGGGCGCATTGCCATTCCCAGAGCTCTTAGTTACCAAAGTCCTCAGCTTTCTCTAGCTCTTGGGGTCTTAGGGAGGTGGGAATCAAGGTGATATAGTGGTATAACTCACCTGGCTCTTGACACCCCTCCCTTATCTTCCCCAGTATATTTTGTTGCTTCTTCTAGGATGACTTGCCTGCCCTGTAGGTGGCAATTAAGCATCAAAGTCATCAGGATATGATAGGAAAAATATGGGCTTGTCACAGAAGAGAAGTGGATAACCAAGGGCAGCTTGAATGCTCTGCTGATCCTTGGACTATAAAGAGAATGTGAGAAAGGGTCCTAGCACGTTGAATGTACCACCTTTGTCAATCTTATAAGGAGACAAGAGTTGTAGAGGTAGTAGACAGGCATGTGTAGGTTGAAATCTACATTGCTGTGGAAACAACATTGATGAAATCACAGATCCACTAGAATACTGAAACATTTGGCTTTGGATTAATATATGGACTTGTAATTAATGACTACAATAGAAAACAGCGCAAGCTTATCCATAATCTTGTATTTTTATAGTATGTGCTTGTTTAGAAATCAGTAAAAACTAATTGTTTTGCACCAGGGAAAAAGTCCAGAAATACTCTAATTTATTGGTTCTGGAAATATTATCTTTTACTATCAGTTTATTCTAGAATAACAAAAAATATTTTTAAAATAAAATTTGAATTCGAATTAAGTACATTGCACTAAGATTTCATTATCTTTGTGGAAAACCTTACAAAAGGAACTTAAGTTTTCAAAGCTAAAAGTAGATAAAGTTGCCATACATTATAGTCAAACTGTACTGGTTAAACTATCACAGTAAATTATGCTTATTAGGATATTTAGTTATAGAAGGCATGTTAGATATATAATTGCGCATTTATTTTTATTTTCAGGGCATCTTGAACAAGAAAGTAATACTGTTGCTAGACTCAAAACCTCCCCTCCTTGTATGGCTCCTACAGAGAAACCTATAAACGACTATTTCTCACTTGTTCAAAAGAGTCCTTCAAAAAGTATACCACATACCTGTTTTCCTGTTGAAAAACCAACAAGAGAAGAAAAGACAAAGAGTAAACCAGAACAACTAGTTTCTATAATAATCAAAGAGGGGGAAAAGAAAGATACTTATGAATCACTAAACTACAAAGCTTTAACTATTGAATCATACACTTCATCAATAAGTCATAATGCATCTTTTGAATCTGGTAGAAAATATGAGGATGATTTGGATCCTTTGAACAACTTTATCATTCTGAGAAACAAACATATGACCATCCTGTCAGAACCTCAAGTTATGGATGATAGCCAAAAAGAAGGTAAAGGAGTCTTTTAAAGCCCCGCACTATTATTTTTCTCATTCCAAAATGATATTTTCAAAGAACCTAATAAGAGAACTCATAGTATCATAAAATGGGAGGAAGTCATATAATTCAGTGAGATTGTAGAGAGGAATGGAAAAACTTTGTGGTATTATTGTAATACATATTTACATATTTGAAGGTGTAACTGATGGGGTATACATATGTGAAGAAAAACTATATATATATAATAATGTGTTTTCATACCATGCACATTTTAAAACTTCTTGTGTTTGTAGCTGGAGCTGTGTGGTTGTGTGTAGTTTTTCCTTCATTCTCAAAGAGGACCATGACATCAGAAAGATGATGACATAGCTTGTAATTAAATTGGATTTAAATGAGGGTCAGTTGTACAAAGTCACCAGACTCACTCTCTCCTCCAGAGTCATCTGGGTCCAATGACCAGATATAGATCAGGGCAACTGGAGATGGTCCAGGATGCAATGGAAACCATGGCCTTTTTAAGCTAAGATCTTTTTGTTTTGTTAGATAGATAGATAGACAGACAGATAGATAGATGTGTGTAAATATATACGCACATGCATATATATATATATATATATATATATATATACACACACATATAGGTATATATACACATACCACACATACACACATATAAATGTGATCATCACAACAACTCTTATGTGAAGTAGAATAGTAAGAGATGAGGTTGCCAGGGTAGATAGAAGGTTTGAACTTCATTTTTTAGGCAATAGACTAGAGTGTTTTGTAGCAACTATTCTGACTATGCCTTTGCTAAAAGCTAATTTTATCTACTGACTGATTATTAATAGGAAACACATAGATGGGAACATATATATACATACATGTATATGTAATTTATACACATATAAACACAAAGTGCTTTGCAAACTTTAAAGTTCTGCATCTTTAAAAATAAAATAAAACTATTTATTATTAGCTATTAAACAACACTCTAGGCCAAAGAACTACTTTGGACATTCCTACTCCCTGCTTTGTCTCACAATGCCTAAATATAATAAGTACTCAATAGGTGTTGAATTATGTCACCTAGCATTGGTTCAGTACTCATAAATAGGATGTATTCTAGGGGAAATTAATAATCATAGTTTAATGTTATGTCTCAACTCTAACAGTATGGATTAATTCAATTCAGAATATATTTATTGAATACTTCCTGAATACTCAGGGAGCAATGAGAAAAATCAATAGGATAAGAGAAAAATAGCAAGAATGATGACACAGTGGCAATGTGTCATTATTATATGTGTCATTTTTATATGTGTCATATGTGTCAAAACAGTGAATATCACCGAAAGACAGACAGATCACTACCTGGCAGAGATATTAGGGATGGCTGACTCTGGATTTAGAATAGCACAAATGAATGTAAAAATGTCAGAATCAAAGTTAACAAAGTGTTAGTAGGAATATATTGACAATAAAATATCTCAACCACTAAGAGTTTATAAAAAATGCTAAGTATATATATATACATATATATATTCTATATAATATATTATATAGAAAATGCTAAATACTTTAAGCTCATAACTGAGTGCCTTTTTTTACTCTGTTATCATTATGTTTTATTGCTAGCAATAAATCAACAAGTATTTATTAAACACCTATTCAGTGCCAGGCATTGTGCTAAGCAGTTAAAGATAAAGACAGAAATGAAAACAGTCCCTGTCCTTAAGGAGTTTACAATTCAGCCAGGGAACACAGCACGTCCCTATATTCACAGGTACAAGGTGATTTGGTGCTAGCAGCATCTGGGGCAGTTAGGAAAGACCCAGTGTAGAAAGTGGCACTTAAGCAAAGTCTCAAAGAAACTACGGCTTCTCAGAGACAAAGATTAAGAAGGACTAAGTTTTAGGCATCAGGAACAGCCTGCGCAAAGGCATGGAGTTGAAAGATGAAGTACTTTGTGTGAAGAACAATAAATTAACTGGCTAGACCATAGTGTGGATGGACATGAATAATGTAAAGCTAGAAAAGTAGGTTGGAGACAGGTGATGAGGGGGTTTTAAATGGCAAACAAAAAGATATATACATATGTATATACAAAAGCTGTTTAAATCAAAATTTCTAGATTAAAATATCTTTCTAAACTTGTTAAAGTGGAACATTGCTTTTTAGAGATTACATTACCATCTAGTGATCTTAAGAGGAATCGCACCTATACGATAAAAGTTATTTTAGATCTAGCAATTTTCCTATAAATGTCACTGGGATAATGATTTTTATGAAGAATGGTAATTATATGCCCCAAAATAAAGTTCATAAAATTTATTCTTGAGAATATTCTATATGACTTGACTCTACTAATTCCAGATCCAACTTTATCTACCTTGCTGCTATTGTATGTCAAAGTATATATATATTGATTTAGAACATATTATGATGTTCATAGATTTTTCCTGACCTCTTTATACCCTGCAATAGATATTGGTACATAAGCTGAAATTATCAAAATGATAATATTTTTGCAAGTGCTTATCATGAAAGTAACAAGACAGGATGTATAAGTATCCCATGAAATGATGGTTCTTGTTGCCTTTGGGTGCATGATAAAATCAAGTGCGTTATTTGCTTCTCCAAGGAAAACCTGTGAGCAGTCTTTCTATTTAACTCTAAATTCATTTTGTCCTCTAACTTATAATGAGAAAATACATATGATTCACTCCCTCTAGTAATATATCCATTCAGTGAACAAAGAGCTCACATTTAGAGCAGTCAGTATTTATATAGTCTAAAAAATGGGTGTTTATATAGTCTTAGCACACTCTGCCCTCTCCCTGTCATTTTTCTTACCATTACCACAAAAGTAAATAGGAACTATTTAGGCTGAAAACTATTTTATCTTTCTCTTTGTTTCATGGGTTGCCATGAAGGGTATAGTGTCTAGAGGACTGGGCCTGGAGTCAGGTTGACCTAAGTTCAAATCTGGCCTTAGATATTTACTAGCTATGTGATCCTGGGCAAGTCACTTAACCTCTGTTTGCCTCAGTTCCATCAAACTGTAAAATGAGAATAATAATAACACCTACCTTCCAAGGTTTTTGTGAGGATCAAGTGAGAATATTTGTAAAGTGTCTAGCACAGTGATTGGCACATAGTAAGTTCCTTCCCCTTCTCCAGGAGCAAAGAATTCTTTACTAGTTGTCCAGCCTGCTAGTGATGAGCCTCTCCCTACTTAGCTAGACAGAAAGTAAACACAATCTATCACAATCACATAGGCTGTTACTGGAAGTATTTCCAGCATGATGGAACCTATCAGAGCTTGAGCTTTGCTGACCTAGCTCTTGAGAACTGGACACTGCCCCCCACCCCACACTCCATAATGAAACATCTGAAACTACTCAAGAAATACTCATTAAGTTAAATTTAATTTTCATGAATTTTTATTGATCTTGGGAGGGTTATAATCTTTTGATTAAAAAGTATTGTTTATTTAAATGGTTTATATATGACCTGAGTTTTTTCCAGAACAACATAAAAATTTACTGTGTTTTAGAATCCAGAATGCAAAGCAAAGAGGAATATCCTCTAAGTCTTGAAGAAGAGAATCCTGCTGTTTGTAGAGAGCTGTCCCCTGAGAAAAATCAAGAAAAGGAGATTAATAATGTCATGGAAATTCAAGCAACTGGTGTGTTATAAATTTTAAAGTTTATTTAACTTTAAAGTACTTCACTAGGATGGCCAAGACTACCTTTATTTACCATGTCCACCATGTTTCTCCATTTGGTTCAGCTCTGCCTAGTCAGAGTCTCTTCATCTGTTCACTATTAGCACCTTCAAGCTCTGTCCAATTGTATGTTATGCTGGAATGCCTTTCATGTCCCCATCCCACCAACTCATCTCTCTCCTATCATTTAAATAAATTCCTACCTTTGTCTGAGGAAAGAAAACCATTAGTTTCCTCTGCTAATTTTGGAACTGAAATTTTATACTTTATAAAAAAGTATATATACAATATACTTTACCCTTAATTTGTGTTTGGTCAAAATAACTTATTATTGGTTCACATATCAGATTAAGATTATTATTCTGTTGTCCATGTCAAAGTATCTGTCTTAGATTTTAAATATGTAGCAGAGGGCAGATAATAGGACTAATCTTGCACAGTGCTATGTGGAATTAGATAATTAGTAAATACATTCTAAGAAAATTATAATTGCTCTTCTGTAAGCCTATCTATAACTATTTAGATTACAGGGCTTTTCCCTTCACAATCCTGAAATATAGAAAATATACTTCTCATAAAAGAAGCCTCTCATGGCCCCTTGAGGGCTCTCATGGTCCCTTGCCTAGAGAAAATTAAGGGTTTAAGCACAAAAACATTGATATTATCACAATGGGTTTTTTAAAAAGTAATGTAGTTTTTGTTTTGTTTTGTTTTGTTTTGTTTTTTAAGCAATTGGGGTTAAGTAACTTGCTCAAGGTTACACGGCTAGTCATTATTTATGTGTGGGTGCTCATTTTCTGAGGACGGTTTCGATCTTGGGTCATCCCAACTCCGAGGCTGGTGCTCTTACTGCACCACCTAGCCGCCCCAGTAATGTAGTTTTTTTTTTTTTATTGATCAACAAAAGAGTAGTTTCTGTCTAACGAGTACTAACCTTGGCTTTGTCACTTTTGTTTTTTGCCAGATAGCCAGTGCCAGGCATATAGTCTCTTAGAAGCAGTTGCTACTCCTTTATTGAAAGAGCTTGCTTGCCATGATAGTCTTCCTATATCAAACTGGAAATTTGCCACTCTTGGCTTTGACCAAACTAGATTTTTCTTAAAGCAGCAAGAAAAAATAATAAATGACATTTTTCTTCAAGGTGAGTGAAAGTATAAGCTATATTCCTTCAAATATACGGATAGGTGTTTATATATACAGTATATATACATTAGTAATGTTACTTTATCTACCAATAGCCTCAATGTTTCATGAAATTCTATTGCCGAAAAATCCACCAACTGGTAACAACCTAGAATCCTAGGCTGATCCTCAGATAGCAGACAGGGTAGTTTGGTAGGATACATGCCAGAGAGTACTGAATTTGGAGTCAGGGGAACTGGATTCTAATCCCATTTCTGCCATTTCCCTCCCTGTGGGGTCTGGGATAAGCCCTTGGACCTCAGTAACCATTTCTGTAAGATGAGGGTATTAGACTAGGTAACCTTCTAGACCTCTTTAAATCTAAATCTGTGTTCCTCTGATTGTATGTATGTACATAAAGAATAACTAATATTTATAGAGGGATGTGTGTGTACTTTACCAACTGTATATAGAATTAGCAAAATATTTTTTTAGAAAAGTATTGCATTTATTACCTATTAGTTGTTCATGAAAGCACAATCCTGATTAAGCCTAGTGATACTAGACCATCAGCCATCCACCAAGCTGCAGAATTTGCTTCTATTTCCTTTTGGCCAAGGAGAACAACCTTTGAACTAAAAAAGGTGGAAGAAAAGTAGCTAACAGGGAGCTGAAATCCCAAGTTTACAATGCAATAGTAAGAACTGTCTACTCTAGACATATTCAAGTCACCAGGTCCAGACAGATTACATTCTATGATACTGAAAGAACTGGTGAATGTGACTACTGAGATACTATCATTGCTACTAGTTATCAATCTTTGAAGCTTTGGGAGAACAGGAGAGGGGCTGCATTACTGAAAGTAGGAAAATGTCCTGATTTTCAAGGAAGACAAGGAATGTATAGATTTTCAGCTAATGAGCTTAATGTTATTTCTACTACCTTCTACATTCTAGAATATATTATTAAAGAAATGGTTAGTGAATATTTAGAAGAGGAAAAGGTAATCAAAGTATTTTTCATATTTTTGTCTAATCTTATTTCTACCATATTGAACACATCAGAACAGCTGGGGGATAAGACCTACTACTACCAAGGGTCCCCTCTCCCCTCACTTTCCCTCTTTGTCTTGGCCCAGGTCATTCCAGAACAGCTGGGGAGTTTCTTGAGTCTTTGCCTTCCCCCTTCAATAGTCATAGCCATTCAAAAAACATCCAAATTGTGTGACTATTCCAATAGCTTGGATGAAATGGGAGTCATCAACTTTATTCCTTCTGGTGAGATAGGGGAATGTCTGTTCTGCCACTACATCTTAAGTCCCTCTAGACTCTACCATCTACCTGCTGCTAGGCCTTGCAAAGCCCTAGTTCTGTTATTTGATCAACTGATTTAATCTAAGGTCTTATCACCCACCTACTCCATTGCTCCATTCTTAGGACCTGAACTTTGTTTTATGTGTTGTTTCCCCCAGTAAGTGTACAAGTGATTTGAGAGTAGAGACTCAATTTTTCTGTGTGTCCTTCACATTTAGTGCAGTGCACAGTGCATAGTAAATGTTTAGTAAATGCTTTTTTTTTTTTTTTGCTTTTTGGCAGGCAATTGGGGTTAAGTAACATGCCCAAGGTCACACGGCTAGGTTTTTGTTTGTGGGTGTTAAGTGTCTGAGGCTGGATCCGAACTCAGGTCCTTCTGACTTCAGGGCCGGCGCTCTACTCACTGTGCCACCTAGCCGCCCAGTAAATGCTTTTTCTAAGCCTCTTTTTTCGTGAATTAAAATTTATTTTTTCCATTAACAACATTTATTCCCCTCCACTGAAAAAAGAAAAACAAAACCCATGAAACAAATATTCAGAGTCAAGCAAAACAAAATATCATATTATCCATGTCCAAAAAATGTATGTCTTATTCTACATATTAAATCCCTCACCTTATGTCAGGAGATAGGTAGTATACTTTATCATTCATCCTCTGGAATCATAGTTGATTACTACATTAATCAGATATTCTATGTCTTTCAATGTTATTCCTTTTCACATCCTTGTTATTGTATAAATTTCCCTCATGGTTCTGCTCACTTCACTCTGTATCAGTTCATACAAGCATCCCCATGTTTCTCTAAAACCATCCCCATCATAATTTTTTACAGCACAATAATTTTCCATTATGTTCATACACCATACTTTGTACTTTGATGGGCATCCCTATAGTTTCCCATTCTTTGTCACTACAGAAAGAGTTGCTATAAATATTTTTGTCCTTATATGGGTCCTTATCCTCTCTCTTTGGGGTATAGTCTTATTACGGCATAGTTCTAAATTGTCTTTCAGAAGGGTGGGCCAACTCACAGTTTTGCCAATAGTGCATTAATGGCCGGTTTTCCCACACCCCCTCCAACATTCATTATTTTCCTTTTAGGTCAATTTTCCCAACCCAATGAGTGTAAGATAGGACTTTAGAGATATTTTTATTTGCATTTCTTTAATTATTAGTGATTTGGAACTTTTTTCCATATAGCTACAGGTAGCTTGGATTTCTCTCTTTGAGATTGCTTTTTAATATCCTTTGAGCATTTAATAATTAGAGGATGACTCTTATTCTTATAAATTTACATCAGCTCCTTGTATATCTTGGACATGAGACCTGCATCAGAGAAATTTGCTACAAAGATTTTTTCACAATGAACTGTTTCCCTTATAATCTAAGTTGCACTGATTTTGTTTATCCAAACCTTTTAAAATTTATATAATCAAAATTTTCCACTTTTACTTCTTGTGATCTTCTCTGTCCCTTGTTTGGTCATGAGTTCTTCCCCATTCCGTTGATCCAAGTAAAGTGTGTGTATTTATGTATTTATATTTATGCATACATAGAAATACAAGTATATGTATATATACACATGTATATGTATAAAACATTCATAGCAAAACTTTTTCTGATAACAAAGAATTGTAAACAAAGTAGATGCCCATCCATTGAAGAATGGCCAAACAAATTTTTATGTGACATGCATGTAATGAAATATTACTATACTGTAAGAAACCGTGAATAGTAAAGTTTTCAAGCAGCCTGGAAAGATATATGAACTTATGCAGAGTGAAATAAGTAGCCAGAAGAACAATATACCTAATGACTACAACAACGTAAAAAGAACCAAAAACCAAAACTGAATGTCATATGATAGTAGTTATCTAAGAATGACCTTTGGCAAAGAGTTGAGAAAATACATCTCCCTCTTTCCTTTGGAGAGGTAGGAGACTATGTCTATGGAATATTGCATATATATGCTGTGAGACAGAATTGATATGTTATTTGGTTTTGCTGAATTGCTTTTTTCTCTTTCTAAATTTTTCTTATAAGGAATGAATTTCTGGGGAGAGGAGGTGGGAAGCATGGATTTAGAAATGCAGATGGCAAAAAACAATAAAAAAATAAGGTCTTTAAACAGAATATATCTATAATTTTACCAGGAATAAAAGTTTAGTTCATGAGCTAGAATTTATAAATGCCATCCTGTTCCCATTTTTGAGGACTGAAACAAGTCCTAAGACACCTCTCTTATCCTATACACTCAATCTGTAAGGGTTTCTTTAAGCACTATAATTCACTGAAATCTGCCTTGAATATATTAAGAGCAACTAAATACTCTTATTATCTCACTTATCTTGAGTTTCACTCTGGGTTGACTGTTTTTGTTCTGTCCTTTCTAATGAAGAGATCATTCTCCTTGGAACAGAAGAGAACAAAATTAAAGGTCTGGAAATTATTCTCTTTTCTCACTGTCATCTGTTATTATCTTCCTCTCTTCTAATTCTGAGAAATGGATCTTCTTTAATCTCTCTTTTGCTCCCAATATAGCTTTTTTATTAAAAAAAAAACTATTGAAGTATTAAAAAAAATAGAAAATTCTAATTACGAGAGTACTCTTTATGAAAAGAAAGAGGACTGAAGCAAAAGCAGAACATTACCTATTAACATAATTTAATGTGATTTCTACTGCTTTCAGATTTGGGATTATTTTAGCATAGACTGAGTTTTTGAAGGTTTCTAGAATTATAGAGCACAGTAGTAATTATCATACTAAACACAAGTCCAAGTGCCACTTAAATATAATAGTCCAACTGGATCCTCTCCTCTCCAGCTCTCTAACTCTAGTGACAAGAGACTACTTAACCCCTACTTATAGGCGGCATCTTGCCATAGGTACTGGAGTCAAGCCTATCCCCAATCAAGGGGCTTTATCAGGTGAGTATAAGTGCTCACTAGATTCTTATCTCTACATCCAGGTTTCTCAGGAACTGGCTTCCTTCCTTATTTTTCAATCTCTTTAATAATTAATTGGGTTTTCTACCCCTAAGTCCCGTTGTGTCTGTGACTGAGTCAGTTCTATCAATCACTTGCCTTCTTAAGCCTAGCTATGGCTAATGGTACTGTGTATTCTACCTTTCATTTGTCACTTTCTCTACTTTCTCTACTTTGGGACCTACTTTCAGATTTTAGTCTCTGCTTCCATATTTCTAAACTAGCTGGCTAACCTTTTGCATTTTCCAAGGTGGCTGGTCTGGGCCTGTGATTCAACTCAACCCTTTGCCACTTGAGCCCTATTTATCTCTTTAGATCCCTCTTTTTTTAATAACAAAGGCTCATTTGACATTTTAGTTTTAGGAAGTTGGCTTAGGAAAAATTAGGAAATATATATTTTAGAAACAGCATATATGTAAAATTTAAGTATCCATATGGGTGTGTGTGCTCTAACATATAGTATATCTACTTTTTTCCTATTTAGGTAAAAATGATGAAAGAGAAGTAATATTCAAACAGGCAGCACTGATCCATCTTTTGGTAACAATTCGAGATCTCCTCTTAATCTGTACCTTGGACACAGCATTGGGTTAGTTGAAAAGTAATTTCTTCATTTTTTACCTTATCCAAGTAAGATATCATCTAACCTAGAAGTTATCACTTAAAATGTCCTCATTTTATTGAAATATGGATTATTTTCCAAGAAATTTTGTAACATTTTCATAATATAATCTATATTTTGTTTGTGTATTTCTGAAACTACTAAAGACAGACGTGTGTATGTTATTCTTTAATTTTATTTGAATTGGCTAACACTTTAAAATGAAAAATGTAATAATTGGAATCACAAAAAAGCATAAAGCAGTCCCTAAGCCAAAGATGAATATATAAAGCACACATGTATAATTCTCATGGCTTTTAACAGTTAACATTAATATTTTGCCTTGCAAGTCGAGCCAACAAGAATTTACTAAGCATATTAGAAATACAAAGGCAAAGTCGCTGTTCTCAATGAGTTTACAAATCTAATAGTAAGGACTACAAACAAAATATATGTGTGTGTGTGCATATGTATATACATATGTGTGTATCTATATATATAGATATATATATGATAAATTGGAAATGTCCAAAATGGAAAGCACTGATGTTAAGGGGACTTGTAGAAGGTAGAATTTTAGCTGTAAGAACCCAAGGTATCAGGAGACTGATATGAGGAAGAAGAGAATTCCAGGCATGAGGTATATACAGTGAAAATTCACAGTCAAAAGATGGAGTATCATGTTCAAGGAAAAACAAGGAGGCAGTTATAGATGTTTAATAAATATTTGTTGATTTGCTATTTATCACTTAGATATATCCATAAAGTATAAGCAATTTCCTGTTTATCAAGTAATAATATCTTGATTTAGCTACATTTATATTAATAATAGATTAGAATATACATAACAGGAATGATAAAGCCACATCATTTTTTACACTTCACACTACACAAAGAAAAATGTTTCTAAAATATTGACTGTGAAACTGATCTTACTGTGTTTTATACTGTTTACCCAGAGATTTATTTTTATTTTTTAGTAAGTATATTTCTAATAAGGTATAAAATTTATATAAGGTAAAATTACAATAAGGTGTGTTATATATTTTATAATTTAGTTTGCTTCACATCAAATTATTACGATGCCAGGATGCCTGTAAATATAACCAAAGTTTTAAAAATAAATTAGCTCCAGGAATGGTCACACGGGCCTGAAATCCCTGTTGCTAAGCTGCAGCTAGTGGATTGTTTGCGTTTCAGAGTTCTGAACTGCAGTATAAATAAAGCTCATCCAGAGCACTAAGTGGGACAGAAATATAGTGAGCCACAAGGATGGACTGTAGAGCACTAGGCTGCCTAAAGAAGAATGAATTGGCCCAAATTGGAAATAGCACCTTGACGTTTCTGTATCAATCAGCATTGGGTTAGGTTTATCAGTATTTATTAGAAGTCACTGTACTTCTAGACTGAGTGAGATAGGGAGACCTAGTCTCAAAAATAATAATAGTAATAACATAAATAAAAATAAATTTAAAACAAAATAATTCAAGAAAGTGGTCAAATTAATTCTGAATTTACTGTCAGAACTGCTAGGCTGATACCAATAATGAGTTGCTACTTAGTTGTTTAAGGTGGTCCACAGGGCCCTAGGCATAATACCTTTTTTTTCCAGAATTCAGTTTTTCTCTGAAAATATGAAATATTAAAATATTACAGATATGTTGCAATATGACTATAGATAAATTCTATAAAAATTATGAAAGGATTAATACTGTCTTTAATTTAACTAGTAGAATATTCCTTCCCATAATTCTTTCCTTGGCTCAATTTTAGTTTGGGGTTATTTTTTTTTAAGAGACATCTTTTTATACCTTCACTGCTTTTGTTTCCTTTAAAACTGAAAAACAATTACAAAAATTAAAGTAAACACCCAATGACTTTTGTTTTTTTTTCCTGTTAGTTTCCTGTTTACTTTCTATAAGGTTTGTCAAAAAAATATTTATGTAATCATTCTTTTTCTTTTGGTTTATAACAGGATATTTACTGAAAGCAAAAGATGCCTACAAAAGCATGTTAGGTTCCTGTTTGGATACTATTTGGAGACAGCTTGAGATTGTACAGTTTATCAGGAAGAAAGAGCCTGAAACCAACCACAAAGAAGAAGAATTACATTGCCAGATGTTACATTTGGTTCAAACGAATAATACAGAAGAACAACAATTTAAGGTTAATAACTTCTACAAAATGTTCTTTAAGCAACTGGAATTCAAATTCAAATTGGCTGCCCACATTTCTTAGTTCAAATAATCAATTTACAAGACAAATTTTAAATTCACCTTTTAAATTAGGAAAGAGATTACATTGTAGTGTTGTGAACTATTGAGAACTATTTAAGTCCTGGAAGAAGTCACTTAGTTCATATGAGAAATTTTCCTCCCATGTAACTAACTGGCTTAATTTTCCCAGTTTTAGCACAGAGTGGCTCAGTGAAAATGTGGTCCGCATTCTAGGACAATGTCATCATTCATAATGAAAAAATAATAATGTTTATTCTCAGTATTTTTATTTGCTTCCGTATATGGGATACAGAGTTGTATAATAGAATCAGAACATTCAAGGCAGCACAAATCTCATCAGTGTCACTTATCAGCTGTGGGACCATGAACAAGATGCTCAACCCCTCTGAATTTCAGTTTTCTCATCTGTAAAATGCAGAGTAAAACTTTGTATTAACAATTTCAATTGAATTGTTATGAGGAAAGCACTTTTTAAGTTATAAAGTGCCATATTAATATGAGAAGTTGTTCAAATTACTTCTACACTTCATGATTATCTCAGGTGCCTTACACATGTAATTTCATTCAGTCCTCAGAACCCTATGTATCAAATAGTGCAGATGTTAAACATGTTTTACAGATGATGAACCAGACAATGCAAAATTAAATAACTTTCCCAATGTCAGTGACATAGTTGGGACCCAAATTGCAAGTATAAATGTTTTCCCTAAATACATGAACACTTATAATAATGTCTTGTTATTACCTGATAGGAGTTAACATTAGATTCACATTATTGTTGTTTAGTCAGTCATGGCTGACTCTACATGACCCCATTTGGGGTTTTCATGGCAAAGATACTGAAGTGGTTTGCCATGTCCTTTTCCAGCTCATTTTACAGATGAATAAACTGAGGCAAACATGGTTAAGTGACATGTCTAGGGTCATATAGCTAGTAAGTGTCTGAGACTGGATTTGGATTCAGGAAGATGAGTGTTCTGACTCCAGGGATGGTACTGTATCACCTGTCCCAAACTGCCACTGTACCACCAAGCTGCCACTCCATAAGATTTACATCCTATACTTATTTAGATGGATTGGATTTGTGATTTCATCGATGTGCATAGTAGTTCCACTGGTATAGATTATAACCCCTCCATACCTCATTATCCTGTGCACATTTTTGTTCTTATATTTCCATAAGTCCTCCACAAAGGAACTACCCACACCAAAGAAGGTCTTCCTTTGGTTCTTAACTTTATCTGTGTACAGCACCAATATGGCACTTGAGCCATGTGTGGCCCCTCATTGCCACATGACTGACAGCCTTCATTTTCTGGTCATGCATATCCTTGATGGTATCTTTTATGCCACTTTCTACTTAAAATTAATTTTGGGTAATATATTATAGCCAATATACAGCCTCCATGGGTTTTTCATTGTCTTTTGGATAGAGAGCTGAGCACCAACAAGAGATCTAAGAACAAACCTGGTTCTCCAGGAAGTCAAAAAAATCTGTATATCCTCATAGCTCTTCTAGGAGCTGCTAATGGCAGCCTTTGATGGGCAGAGATAGAAGCATGTTTCAGCTGTATGTGCTTTCATCCATTAGACCAAAGAGGAGGCAACAGTGAAGTCCTTCAACCACATGACCTCTAAAGAAGATGGAGTCATGTGACCTAGTCTCCTGGATAGAGGAAAAGACATTTCCTAGATTAATGTTGAATTCTAGAAAAGTTCCTGGATCCATCCTTCTTGTTAGAGAAGGGAGAATTTCTTGCTTCCTAAAGAGGGAAGGGAAAATTCCTGAACAACACCAGCCTCTTAGAGAAAAAAGGATCATATAATGGCACCGGAACTAGAGGAACAACAAAGGACTGAGTCACAAAATGAAGAAGCAAAAAAATGTGGACTTTTCCCTCTACTACTACCATAAATTATTTAGTCAATGCAGATCTGATAGGAAAGGAATTGTGTCTCTAGTAACCACAAGTTCATTACTTCTAGGAGGATTCCAAACCCTTAGTACCAGTAGTACCATGAGGTTAGAAGTTTATATGAGTACCTGGGATAAAGTGGGGGTAGGTAGAAAAGCTATCTGGCAGAAGGTGGGATTTGAGCTAAGTCTTGAATGAAGATAGAAAAGCTAGGAGGTAGAAGTAAGGAGGTGGGACATTCCAGGCATGGGAGATAGCCAGTGAAAAGACATGGAGTCAGAAGATGGCACATAGAGAGGAACAGTGAAAACTCTAGTGTATTAGATTGTAGAGTGGGAGATCAATACAAACACATACAAATTAATGAAAGTATACAGGTCTAAACCACTGAGGCTTGGCAGCTATGTGGGAGCCTTTTTAATATTCATAGAAAAAGATAAAATATTAACAGATAATTGATTATAACAAGTTACATGAGCAGGTTACATAATCTTTTCATTATTCTGCCCAGAGGTAGCAAACTTTCCTATAGTCCTTTAGGACAGCAATGTCTAAGCTGCTTGTAGCGCTGGTGGTAACACTGAAGTACAAAAGTATAGCAGACCTAAAGTCCTCATCCCGCCTGAGTTTATCTGTCCCTAAAACCTCACTAAACAGCAAAGCGGTTGTTATCTTGGCTAGTTAGTTGCCTGTCACCAATAGAGTGAATTCAGCTCATCACCAGATATGTATTCTCCCCTTACTACTAGTATAATGTAACCTATGGGCCAGAAACCCAAGTGTTAGCAAGGATTCAACCTGAGGAGCTCCTCATGAATTACTCTTCGGTCTGTATTCCTAGCAAGGATTTCCCCCAGGAACATAAGAATATAGCTTTTGTCGAGGTTTCTGCACTAAGCAAATTGCATATATCTCTCCATCCATCAATCTATTCTTTCTTTCTTCCTATCTATCTATCCATCCATCCATCTATCTATCTATCTATCTATCTATCTACCTACCTACCTACTTACCTATCTATCTTGCTGTTTATCTATGCAGCTAGGTAAGGCAGTGGATATAGCACTGGGCCTAGAGTCAGGAAGACCCGAGTTCAAATGTGGCTTCTGTTTTGCCAAGGAAATATTCACAGCACCCAATGGAAACTATGAATATTCCAGCATATATTCCATATAGAAGACAGAAGCAAAACATTTATTCAGACACCAGAAAGTCAAATCCTTCAGAAAACTGAATTCATGATAGCAACAAAGAAATCTATACACAATAACACTGCAGAGAGCAACACCATCGCAAAGCCTTCCCACAAACAAACACTCACATGCCTACCTGTCTCCTTGCCTACATCCTCTCTTTCCCCCAGCTCTAACTGCTCTGACTCCCAGCTTCTTCTCAGCTCTGCTCCACCCTTCCTGTTCCACCCATTCAGCAAACTTCCACCTCAGACTCCATGTGATTACATCCAGCCTGTTAGGGGGCAGGGAAGATCTTCAAATTTTCATTACCATTACAGCTTCAGACTCTTACCAGCTGTGTAATATTGGGGAAGTCATTTAATTCTTTTTTGTTTTAGTTTCCTCATTGGCAAAAATGAGTTGGAAAAGGAAACAGCAAACCACTCAGGTATTTTTGCCATGAAAACCCCAAATGGAAAAAAAAAAAAGAAAAAAAGAAAAAGAAAAATAGGAAGTGGGGCGGCTAGGTGGCGCAGTGAGTAGAGCGCCGGCCCTGGAGTCAGAAGGACCTGAGTTCAGATCCGGCCTCAGACACTTAACACACACAAACAAAAACCTAGCTGTGTGACCTTGGGCAAGTTACTTAACCCCAATTGCCCTCCAAAAAAAAAAAAAAAAGAAAAAGAAAAAGAAAACCCCAAATGGGATCCCAAAGAGTCAGTCATAACTAAAATGACTGAACATCTATATCATATATACATATACACATACAAAAATATATACGTATATGATATGGAAATTTAATTCACCTTTAATTCACTCCTTGGAAAGAATTTTTTAAAAAGTACATAAACAGTCAAGGATAACCGAGGGCACACTGATAAATGTTTAATAACTGATTCTTCCTCCAAAATGTATTCTTGATACGTTTTTAAATTTAAACTGCATCATTATTTTCTCCATACCTTAAGTCTAGACAGTCAACAAAACAATAAATCAAGCCCAGGTTTGATATGTTTGCCAATTTCTGAGGTGTAAATGTTCATACTGGAAATTTAGCAGTAAGCTCTAGAGGGCAGATCTGAGCTGGCTCCTGCACACCCCAATAATAATTCTCTTCTCTCTAAGTAAGTCCCACCTTCTTCTCAGAGACCTTATACAGTTTTCCAAACTCATAGCATCACCTTATGATTGAAATTCTCCCAAGAGAGAAATGTAGGCCAAAAGAGACAAGATCCTCATTTTCCAGAAAGCTCCTTTCTTTCTCTAGGGAACTTCACAGTCTTGCAGACTTCTAGTGGTATCCTAAGGTTTGGGACTCTCCTAAAAAAGAATTTTGACCTTGAGATGGCTAGTGCATCTTAGTGAGGGCATTCACAGTCAGCACAACTCAGGGACTTATAGAGGGCAAGAACCAGGTTTATTTTCCCCAGTTATATCTCAGTCATTTGTTGTTCTGCTAACCTCAGGGCCATGTGCTCACTTCTCAACATTCTAAAAATTTGGGTCTAGTAATTCAAAAGAAACTACTTTTCACTCTAGAGAACTAGTAATTAGCATTGACTAAGAACTTCACTTTGTCCATGAAATCCTCCCCTTTAAGAAGCCAAATCCTGAAAATTTTGAGATTCCACTGATACCCCAAGATAGTGCCATCTCTCAAGCCATGTAGTTCTCTTAGGAACTCTTTAGTTATTCTACTACTGCTTCTCCACTGCTGACATTGCTGGAAGTGAGGGTTTCTGGGAAGGGAAGAGATAGAAGAAGGAAGGAGAGTATGGTATACAACTACGTAGGTCCCAAAGAACCTGTTTCCACACACTAGCATAGTCACTCTCTCAAGTCTAGAATTCAACTCAGTTCAATTTCTCAGATGTCCTAGAAGATATTGTTAAGATTATTTTATTATCAAAACATCGATTTTTTTCTCCCTCTGACTTCCCCCTACCCACTGAAGGAAAAAAAAAAACTACAGAATTCTTGTATCATATAAGCACAGTCAAGCAAAATAATAGTCTTATATTGGTCACCTGCAAAAACGAATTTCTTATTCTGCTACTATTTATAGACCTGTGTCCAAGGTAGTGGCTAAGATGTTCAATGGTCATGGTTCAATCCTTGAATCAGCTACATAAGTATATCCACAGCTTCCATAAGGAGTGTCTTCAAAAGCATAGCAAAAGTTTTATCCTTTATCCTTCTCAAAAATGATCAAGTTAACCATTTATATTCCATTAAAGAGCTGTCTTCAGTCATCTCAATGGTGATTTCTATACATTTTATATAGAGGGAAATTACTTAAGGCTACTTTGGTTCACACTAGCTAGTACTATGAAACAAAACAGATTTGTGATAGGTCCACTCATTAAACTTTTTTCTTTGTAATCATGCCTGAGATTTCAACCAAGGTCATGGAAACTTGTTATCAAAATATGTTTGCAGTTCTCTAGGAAACCCTTCTATCTCTACAGGTTATAAATGCTAAGAGTCATAATGTATTATACTAAGAAATACTTTATGTAAATAATGATGCTTTAAAAACACATGCATAAAGTTAAGTAGTTGATCACAGGCTACTTTGAATAGTCAGGATAATGCTGTCAGTTAATAAGATAATTTCTTTATCATCCAGACTGCCTAAGATTGTCCTAAGAATTACAATAATTACAGATATCTTCTTTGACTGAACATTTTCTAACAGTTCACTGACTGATAAAAATAGCAATTGTAGATAGCTTCAAAGGCCATATTTAATTCATACTCAATGGCATTCTCTGTTTGGTTTCTCATTTATTTTGTTAGTGACATGAGCACATCCAGATCATAACCAGCATGAGCAGCAGCTAAATAGATGAAACAACAACATGTGCAGTTATATTCTGTATCTGACATGGCAATAGAATAAGTGCTTTCAATTAACAGATTGAACACTTACTGTTTAATAGCATTCATAGCTTGACAGTTTTCAAACAATAAAACATACCACACTAAAATAATTTAATAGAATAGAGCACCGACCCTGGAGTCAGGAGGACCTGAGCTCAAAACCGGCCTCAGACACTTAACACAAAAACTAGCCATGTGACCTTGGGCAAGTCCCTTCACCCCAATTGCCCTCCAAAAAGCAATAATAATAATAATAATAATTTAATAATGATAATTTTATCCAGTCTAACTAAACCTATTTTAATCCTTCTTAGATGATTCAAAAGTCTCTAAGAAGGATGTTACATATGTAAATAATACCAACTAAAAATGTTCCCACCTGTTAAAACAATACAAATAGCAGCCCTAGTATTTATTGATTCCAATCATTTGAGAAAGAAATGCCTTCTATGGGTACACTTTGCCATAATTTCATATATGAAATAATTATTTCAAAAAGAAACTCCACCCTTGCATTGTAAACAAAGTGACAAAACATCTAACTTAAATTCATGGAAGTTAGGTAGGCCTGCAGGGCATGTTAAAACTAATTTAGACCTTACATTTTACAGTTAAGGAAATTAAATTCCTAGAAATCTTGTTAATCCCTGGGTTTAGATTCTAGAGCAAGGGCTTTTAAATTCATCTTGTATCTTGGACTCCTTTAACATTCTGGTGAAGCTTATGGATCCCTCAGAAAATGTTTCTAAATATGTAAGATAAAATACATAGGATTACAAAGGAAATAAATTATATTGAAGTAGTTATTGTTTTTTTTTAAGTTCTTGGACCCCAGATTAAGAAGTCCCGATCTACTGTCATAAAGAAACATCCCCCTCCTATGGTTTTTTTCAATAATGTTGTGAGAGATTTTTTTGTCATATTATATGTTTGTGACCAGCTTTTTGTTGTAATTATTTTTCTGTAGTGATAGTGGCAGAGTAGTAGGGAAAAGAGTGGAGTGTACTAAGTTTTTATACTGTCTACAAACATTAATATAATCTATTAGTTTTCTAAGTATGACATCCTTGTCTAATTGACCAATGAGCAGTCATACCCTTGAAGAAATTAAATCTTATAAATTATTAACATTTTTGCTATAAATGAAACCAGAAGATTCAGGGATGTTGCAGGTAAACAGAAGGACAGAGGACAAATTCTCCTT
Source organism: Gymnobelideus leadbeateri (assembly GCA_011680675.1). Lineage (NCBI taxonomy): Eukaryota > Metazoa > Chordata > Mammalia > Diprotodontia > Petauridae > Gymnobelideus > Gymnobelideus leadbeateri. The sequence goes on from WOXC01002786.1 coordinate 393,953, forward strand.
CAGAAGCCAAAGTGGTTTTATCAAATGTATCAACCCAAGAGGAAATAATTTCATGAGATATTTAGTCAGTCCACAGTATAGTACTTATGATGAGCATACACAAATCTATCATGAATGTAATTGCAGCTTATAGTCCAATAACTGTTTTAAAAAATGAGACCAAGAAATTATATGAAGAACTCCATAAGACCTTTCAAATTAAATCAACATATGTATTTGAAAAGAGGCACCACGAGTTACCACTGGCCAAAATTCATTTGCATATCAAACCAGAGAAGAGTTCTAGAATATCTAATCCTAAATTAGATAGTTTAAACCCAGACATGGAGTTTAAAAAAAAAAAAAAAAACTTAAGCTGGAAACATTCTGCCTGGCTTTGTTAGCTGGACATGGTCTGCCTATAACTAAGGAGCTATCAATTTGCCCTAATCAGAGAAAGACTTTCTGGGTGCCGGGAGAGATCAACAATATTCAGCAAGAAGACCAGAGAAAATATAGCTATGATATCACTAAATATCCACATCCCTTCATCACTGGAGAGGTGAGTTGCTCCTTGATATTTAGTGTAAACTGAGGCATATGTTTCTACTGTGTTTAGGGAATTTCAATCTCTCTTTCCTCGAAAGAGGTAAGATACCCAGAGAACACAAATCCAGTTCTTGAGATCGAAATCCCCCTTTCCCCTAAAGAGAAGAAAACCAGAGAGATATGATGCCTGTGAAATTAAAGATTTTATTAAGTAGAGAAGTGAAACTTTGTACATAGGAGCAGCCAGCATCATCCTGAGCAGCTCAGTAATGGATGTGGAAGAGATAATGTACTTTTTAAACAAAGGAAGAAGGGAAATGAAGAGAAAGGTGGGAATTGGGAAGGTCCTAGAAATGATTGAGGCGGGAGCCCCATTCCCAATGGGAAGGGGAGATCTAGGCAACGGAAAGAGGCATTCCTAGTGTCAGAGCTATGGCCCTTAATACACAGATCAGAAGGCATTCTTGGTGATAAGCAGTCCTGATGATTCAAGGCTTGAGCACAATAAGGGGGTGTCTCTAAAAGCCATAGAAGAGGATGTGTCAGAGAGCCCCATAACCAACAGTCAGGGGAGTCTCTGAAGATAAGAATGTTTCTTGATGGTCCATAAACCATCAGATGACTCAGAATCTGCTTCAAGGCTGGTATGAGCTTAATTGGCCTCAGAGTTGATGGTTTTCTTCACATCTAACTGGGTTTTACTCTTAGTCACCACAAAGTGTTGTGGGTACATCAGTACACTCTGTATCTTAGCTAATATGGCTAATCTTCATACAGCTCTTCGTGGTTACTTGGATAATTGAGGGGCTCAAACAAATCCAAGTAGTTAACATATCAATTTTCACAGTAGGATCATATGTATTCTCAAGGTATATGCCCCCATTATGGTGCCTATGCAGGTATAGTCTTCCTACTCATGGCATGGTATTTGTAGAAGAATGTGCCCTAGGTTTGGGGGCCTTTTAGCTAGATATAGTCACTGCTTCTTATTTATTTACTTAAAGAAATCTGGGCAAAAGTATTCTCTCTGCCCTGGGAAGTACTACAAATGAATCAATAACTCTTTCCTAGCAGTTTTGAGTCTGTCTCTTCCCTGGGTACTCCCCAATTGTTTTTTTTTTTCTACTCTGTTAGAACAATAATGCACGTAGTTTAAGAATGGGATGGTTAACAGCTTTTATCAAATTTTCTGGCTTAAGACAAAATGAAAATGTTTAAATTCACAAAAGTTAAAAAAAACTTTTAAGGAACTGGGATAAATTATGCCATAGTCCTGGGATGATATGAGGTTTAATCCCTGTGGGAAAAGGAGGGAATAGGGATAGGGGATTAAATGAAAAATCATTGTGTACTACTGAATGCCTGAATGAATTTCATTCAACAAGGCCAGAAATGCCCCGGCATACCTTTTTGGGCACTAGTGACCTCCCTAGAGTTCCACTGTGGGGACAAATCCCTCTGCAGTTTCTGAGTGTCCCTCTACCATTGACCATCTGCTGATTTTGACTGGCTTTCAGGACTTTTCTTCCTTCTTCCCAGGAATCTAAAGGGTGGGATAGGGTAAATTTGTACTTAAAAATCAGGCTTTTTTTCAGTACTCAAGGCCAAGGCAAAACTTTTTGGCAATTGAGGAAGGTAACACCTCTGTGGGAAACCACCAGACGTCCATCTGGTTGCTTTATCAAAGAATGAAATAAGTATGGTAAAGAAAGTGATGGAAGGGCCTTTTCTCTCCCAGCATAGCATATGCAAACATACTGACTTTTTCTTGACAGTTATCCTAGTGATGAAAAGTGTTATAATTGATTGCTTAGCAAGAACAAAGCATGCATACAAAAGACTTGAATAATTACAAGCTCTCCTTTCTCCTGAAGGCTTTCAAATGAGGAGGAGGAGGAACTCTTTTGCTCCCCTCTTGGGATAGGGGTCTTCCACCCTCTCTCTTACTATGTCACCACCTTTTCTGGGCCATTTTTTCTGGAGCTTGTTTGAGAGGAAAGCCTCTCCCTAGAGGGACATAGGGAATATTTAGAGAAAGAGTTAGCCCCACCTACCTGCCTACTCACCAGCCAATAATATTGCAGCCACCACGATTAGAAACCAAATTTCAGACTTTATAAAATTAAGGGAACATTTTTTTAACCTAATTTAAAGTCTCAAAGGATTCATCAGACTGGAATCCATCTTTGGATTTAACTACTGGCAAAATATGACATTGACATTAAGCCCTATCTGTATATCTAAATCTGTAAAAGTAAAGTTTGGGAATCTGCTGGGAAACTCATGGGATAAAATTTTACTACCCTTAAGGTGCAAGGGAGCAAATGCTAAAAAGTGCTACAAAGAACAAGTACACTGATATGCAAATATTATAAGGTTAATACTTACAATCCTCCAGATAGCCATCATGTCACAGGACTGTCCATCACTATGATCTCTTTTTCACTAAAGTTGTCAGCAGCCTTTGAGTGGGAATTTTTTTTCTTGATAATGAGTTCAGTTTTAAGATTCATTCATTTATTCAGTATTTGAATATTTCTCTGGTGAAGATACATAGATGCCTAGAATGAGACAATCACTGATCTGGAGCTTTCAGTGAAAATTATTGCTTACTTTATGAACAATTTTAATGGAATGTCTTATTGTAAAGAACATGGTTACATTTATAACCCTAGTATGTTCATGTCTTAGAATTTATATTTAAGAAAATGAGAGAGTTGGAATAGATGATCTGAGGTCCCTTCAAGCTCCAAGACTATGATCCTAGTATTCTATGTTAAATATACCCCTATGGTTGGTTAGCACATTGGTTAGAGAATGGTGCAATTGAGGCCACTCACTAAATGAGCCAGTTAGCTTTAAACATGACCTGTATAAGGATACGCCTGCATTTTAATTCTCTCCAGTCTTCCCACAAATAAGTTCTTAGATGCATGTGAATGAATTAATGTAAAGTCATCAACATTATAACACGACAACAATAAAATTGGAAAATCACATCATGTATTAACAGCAACATCTTTATATATGAAGGACAGCTGGGTGGTGGAGCTGCTTCGTAGGGTAGATGGATCTAAAGCTGGAGGGGGCTTTAGAAGCCATCTGTTCTAACCTTTCATTTTACTGATGAAGAAATTGAGACCCAGAGAAGTTGCCCAACATCACACAGGTGGCAAGTGGCAGAGCCAGAGACTTTTCAAATATATAATACGTATTAGTATCTGAATCTATGTTACAGGTAATCTGAAATAGTATTCTCAGTTAAGATATAGAATCATTACATAAACAATCCTTGTTGCAGCACATTAATCACAAAATCTAATACTAATATGCAAAAGATAATTTACAAATATATTACTTGTAAGTGAAATTAATATTTATACCAAAGAAATTGGAAAATTGAATGTTGTGGTCAAAATGTTGCAAATTAGAAATGAAAGACTCATTGGTGGATGGAGGGAATCCAGAAACTCTACATAACTGACTTTATTTTCCCTGCACCTTTTAATGCATATGTTGGCATATTTTAAAGTGTTTTTCTTTATACTCTGGTGAAGAATAAAATAGGACTCCTAAAATAAAATTGACAGCAACAGAAATAGCCATCACTCAGCAACTTCTTCAAGGTTCATTCCATCCAGATTTATCATCTTAGCCAAGTACTAGTTGTAGTAACCTATCAACCCCCAGGTCACCCTCCCTTCACAAAGAATTCAGTACCCAGCCCAATCTTCCTCTCCAACTCAAATTTTATCCTTACTTGTGAAGATTTTGATATAGATGTTGATGTCCCCTCATATACCTTTGCTGCTCAGTTCATCAAACAGTTTGATTTTCCAGAAATTCCCAAAGTGGGTGATACCACTCCCTGGGGAGCACTGGAAGGATTGGGGGGGGGCACTAATAGCCTCTGATGCAATTGGGGGGCATTGAATAAAAACAAGGGGGAGGGGGAGCATAAGGAAAGAAGAGAAGAAAACTGTACATGTTTCATCTGTTGTGTAACAGAGTTAAAAAGTCATAGTAATTACATTATTTTAACAAAGCACAAGTCAAGTTCACCAACAAGTCTTAACAAGAAAGTTTTGGCAGGCATGTCGTGCATTGTCAGGAAATACAGTATTCACCAGAAGGAATATATGCGTGTAATGACTTGTTCACAATATGATACTCTACAGTTACATGATACAATATTGCATCATCAAAATTTCAATGCAGGAAAAAAAAACATTTACAATAAATTATTAAATTTTAAATGCATAACTTTTAAAGGGGGCAGTATGGGGTGGCTAGGTGGCACAGTGAATAGAGCAGCAGCCTTGAAATCAGGAGGACCTGAGTTCAAATCCAGCCTCAGACACTTAACACTTACTGGCCATGTAACTTTGGGCAAGTCACTTAACCCCAATTGCCCTGCCCTCCCCCTCCAAAAAAAAAAATAGCAAAAAAAACCCAACCAACCAAAAAAGGGGGGCAGTCGGCCAAATAAGTTTGGGAACCCCTGGATTAAATTAATTTGTCATTTTAATATTTCTTTCAAATGGAATTCTCATTCATGTACATAAATGCTGAATTTTTTTCTTACTTTGACCAGGTGGTAATTATAACAAGAATGGACTCACATGATGAGCATTGCTTCCTTATTGAAAAACTTAACAAAATAGAAGGTTAGTATTTCTTTTTCTTTGTTATTGAATTAAATTTAATTTTATTCAGTATTTCAGGCATATCCCACTCTTCATGACCCTATTTGGTGTTTTCTTAGCAAAGATACTAGAGTGGTTTGTCATTTCCTTCTCCAGCTCATTTCATAGATGAAGAAACTGAGGTAAACAGGGTTAAATGACTTGCCCAGGGTCACATAGCTAGTAAGTGTCTGAGGCTGGATTTGAATTCAGATCTTCCTGACACCAGATCCGATGCTCTATCCACTGTGCCACCTAGCTGTAATTTCAATACATACATTTTATTTGAAGACAATATATGGACTAAAGACTAGTTCAAGAATATAGAGAAACATGTTATGTTCTTTATGCAGTATCAATGTTCTCTAGTTGTAGAGGGCTTTGTTAGACTCATTACATTCTTTTAGGAAAGAATCTTCCTTTTTCCTATTAGGACAGTTGAATAAAATATGATCTTCCTACTTTAGTTCAGTGATGCTAAGTTAGATCAGTGAAAAGAATTGAATTTCCAATATGCGAATTCATTAGTGAATGCCTAATAAACACAACTATGTGAGGGATAACTAGTATGTAAACATTATTGCATTCTAAGGTCAAAAAATTGCTTAAAAATGAAGCATTGGCATGCCTCTCAGCAGAGGACCTCGTCTTACTGTGAGAATTGAGTCTGTTCCCCACACCTTCTGTCCATCTCAGAAACCGTTCACATCCTTAACTCATTCTTCCTTTCCTCCAGTTTCTGATGATGAGGTACTTCTTTTCCTCTTTATCCAAGCCTCTTCCATTTTCTTCAGTGGATTGCCCTTAAATCATTTGCTATCTCTCTCTTATCTTCAAACTCTTCCTGTCTACTGGTTTCATTTCAAACATAGTCAAGATTCCCCTATTCTTAAAATTGGTATTAGAAGATATTCTTAAAATACTTTCTCTAGATCCTAGCATCTTTTGAAGCTATCATCCTATATTGTTATTACCTTTCTCAGCCAGACTAGTTGTAAAAGCTAACTATAATCACTACCTGTGATCATCACTGCCTGTGAATCACTACCTCCTCTCACTCCTTTTCATCCCTCAGCTTAAACTGCTTTCTTCAAAGTTAATAACAATCTCTTATTTGCCAAATCTGATTATTCCTTCTCAGTCTTCATCCTTCTTACTGCATTTGACACTGTTGACCACCCTCCTCAATACCTTCTCTTATCTGGGTCTACATCTCTGACTTAAGTACTTTTTAAGTATATCTTAAGTACCTTTTTTAAATTTTTTTTATATAAATGAAAGTTTATTCTATAATTCACTGACTAAGCTACAGGGAACAAAGTCATTTTCTTTTTTTTTTTAGTATTTATATATATTTGAAACATTTAATGTTACGACCTCGAATTTCAGATCCATTTCCTTCCTCCCTTGTCATCCATTCCCTCTTGGGAGATAAGTAATTCAGTATATGTTGTACATGTCTAGCTATGCAAAACATTATCATAGTAGATATATTGTACAAGGCTGCTTATAATTCCCTCCCACTCATCCCACCCCCCACCTGGTCCATTCCCTACATGATCCTGTCCCTCTTCTATAGTGGGTACTTCCAATCTTAAGTACTTTTTAAAAGTCTTATGTAAAATTTTTATTCTTTGTCTTTAAATTAACTACTGAATGTAATTCAAGAATTCACTTTCACCCCAGTCTGATTTCCCAGTTGTGTTATGTGGACAAATACTAAATCCTCTGAACATGGTAATCTGTTGTTAGTGTGCTCTCTTTAAGGTGGATACTCAATATTCCTCTCACTCATCTCTCACCTTTACTTCTTGCCAAATAAATGACATCTCCCAACCTTCCTCACACCTCCCCTACCAATGGTCCAATATAAATATAAAAAGATTCCTTACTCCTTTCAAAATACTCATCTGCTATTTGCCACTTTAAAAAAAATGAAACACTAACTCCTTCCTTACACTCAACAGTTACGGACTCTAAGAGTCTACACTAATGCCTCCTCTTGGTGTGAAAATAGCCCCTGGATTCTCAGAAGCTACAACACTGGAACACAAGCTCTGACAGCATCTACCCTGTTGAAAAGACTTTTAGTTGGGGCTCATGATTGGACTGCATGTGTGCAGTATAATAATCTAGCTGAGTTCAGAGAGGTAATTCATCAGGTTGACTGCAGAGGATTTTGTTGTTTTGCCTTATCAATTCTTGAAGACTACTTACTAAGTAATGTGGGTTGCAGTCTGTACTGGTGCAAAGAGATATTTACAATGACAAAATTACAGATTTTGAAGTGTTGAAGCAATATAATATATATGTCTGTATGTGTGTATATACATATTTGTATGTATATATAGTTGTATATCTAATATATAGCAAAATATCTTACTTTCATAGTAATGTGTCTCCAAATCACACTGTATGATGTTATTTCTGAAAATATTATTTATAGTGGATGGCTTTTACTAACTTAAGTATCATGTTGTCTTTCTGATCTCAATATTTTCTCATCCTCCATCTTGGGGTTCATTTTTTGCTTGGTCTACTGACACAAAAACATTGACTATACAGCTGAGAATTGTTTCTTTCTGTTTTGATTACAGTAACTATCTTTGGTTACTACTGGCTAGGCTTTTTCTCTTGTGTAATCTTACAAAGTTAATACATGCCTTCATCTTTCTGGAGCTTACAAGCTCTTAATAAGTGCACTTAATAAGTAGCCAACATGTTTGCAGACACAATTAATAAAGCAAAACATCAAGTCAGATCTTTAAATAATATGAGTAGACCTGAGGAGATTATGAGGAAAGAGACAACATGCATTTTCTTTTGATTTTTCTGGATCACCATCAAATCAACTCAGAAAGAAGTGATTACACATATACGGTGTGCCTAGTATGACATTCTTTTGCATTTTACAGATGATTGTACTATAATATAGTAGATAGTTTGCCATCCCTAGAATCAGCATTCCTTATATCTAAATGTTGTTCTATAAGAATTAATGAGATGTGCATATGCTAATACATTTGTATTTTTAATAATACTTTTATTTTTCCTAATTATGTATAGAGACAATTTTTAACATTTAGGTTTTTTTTTTTGCCTTTTTGGAGGGCAATTGGGGTTAAGTAACTTGCCCAAGGTCACACAGCTAGGTTTTTGTTTATGTGTGCGTTAAGTGTCTGAGGCCGGATCCGAACTCAGGTCCTTCTGACTCCAGGACCGACGCTCTACTCACTGCTCCACCTAGCTGCCCCTCAGGGTTTTTTTTAATTTTGAGTTCCAAATTTTCTCCATCCTTTCCTCATCTCTGCCCCCCCCCAAGATGGTAAGCAATTTGATATAGGTTATATATATGCAATCCTGTAAAACATTCCATATTAATCATGTTGTGAAAAAAGAAACAGACCAAAAGGGAAAAAACTGGGGAAAAAAAGAGAAAAATAGTATGCTTTGATCTATATTCAAACTCCATCAGTTCTTTCTCTGGGCTAGCATATTTTAAAGTATGTTTTTCTGTATACATTGGTGAAAAATAAAATAGGACTCCTCCAGTAAATTTGAAAGCATCTGGAGTAACTGTAAAAAAACAATAATTCCCTAGTGACTCTTCTATATTTTATAGGATGATATTTAAATGTTTCCTAGGAAGGACCACAAAATACTAATATTCTTACTGTGGGTAAATTCCATTGAAATTAAAATATATATTTAGTAACCACTCTCTAGGGTAACTCAACTCAGACAGTGTTGCCTAGAATTGGGTGTTAAAATTATATTCAGACTTCTTATTTGAAGGGAAAAAATTTCATTATGATTTTCTAATGAGATGGGTTTAGTTACACAAATGATAGACATTTAAAATTAAGTATTTTGATTACACTGAGATTTAAAAAGTAAAAACTGAACATGTCTTGTTTAAAATATATACATAGCCCAGATGTATAACCTGTGATATATTTTTCTATTGTGTGAGTGCTAAAAAGAACAACACTTTAAATCCTTTTTAAAATAATTCAAACTCTCACAAAGAAGTAGCCTTTTTGGAGATATCATTAAATGTATTTTTTCATACTTAAGTTACTTTATGTCACCAAATTAAGGACATTGAAAAATGTTTACTTTCCATTCTTTTGCCAACTCAGGTTTAGAATGTATTTCTTTATCTAATGAAAAAAGAAAAGTTTTACTGGAATCCAATGATGTTTTAAATGGGTGAGTCAAACTTTTTATTTTTAATGGATGATTGACTCTTTAATCAGTATCTATTGTTCTTTACCCATTTTATCCTATGGCTGATAATTTCAAAATGTTAAGTCCAACAAGGAAACCAGATTATGTCAAGTGGCCTTTGAGGAGATCTTCACTTTTTTCTGTGTTCTGGGTATAAGAAAATAATAATTGTGTACCATTTTTAGAATTATTTCCAAAGAATAATCTTTGGGAATTTTCCTGGTTTTCTGTTTGGAAATTGTTTCTAACAACAATAGCTAGCATTTGTATAGGACCTACTATGAGCCAGATACTACAAAACATTTGATTCTCACAATACTGAGAGGTAGTGCCAATGCAATATTTACAGCGCCCATGATAAAGACTGTGACTATAAATATTCCATGGTGTTTGATCACAAAATATAAAAAATTCTCCATATAGAGGACAGAACCAAAACATTTATTTAGACACCAGAAAACCAGATCCCAACACAAGAAAACCAAATCCATCAAAGCAACATAAAAGTTAATGCACCACAATGTAGAGAGCCATGCCATCCTTTAGCCTTCCCACAAACCAATATAAGATCAGTATTTATTCACATACATTTCTATCTCCTTGCCTGAGCTCCTCTCTCTCCAACTGTCTCTCTGGCTCTGATTCCCAGCTTTTTGTGGGCTCTGCTTCCCTTCAGCAAACTTCTCCCATCACAGGCTCCATGTGATTACATTCAGCTTATTAGGGGGCAGAGTTTACTTTCAAAGCAGGAAAGGTCTTCAAATTCCCATTCCCATTATAGTAGGTACTGTTGTTACAGTTGTTTACAGTTGAAGAAACTAAAGTGAAAAGAGGTTAAATGACTTGGCCAGAGTTACAAAGCTAGTAAGTGCCTTATTTGGACTCAGGTCTGCCTGACTCCAAGCTCAGCACTCTATCCACTGCACCACCTGACTGCCATACAGCAGATATTATATCACATCCCAGTCCATCAAATGATTAGAGAGAACTTGTTTTTAATGAAAAAAAATCACAGAGTTGGATGCCTTGAAAATTAAGTAATTCTGGGGTTTTTCGTTACTTCTGCAATTACTGAGATGTCTGTAATACCTCTCTTCCCATTGACTTAATCTTTCATGAAAGAAAATCTAAGGAGTACTTTGATTACTATGAAAAAAACCCAATAACTACTAAAAAGGATTATTATGAGACCAAAAGTCATTCTCCCATGGGTAATTCATCAAAGCATGCAAACAGTTCTTAAAAGAATTGTAAACTATTTACAACCATATTAAAGAATCCTCTAGCTAACTAGTAAGAAGAAAAATGCAAATCAAAACAACCATCTAACACCTAGAAAATTGGCAAAGATGACAAAATTGTAAATAGTAAATGTTGGAAGGGTTGTGTAAAGATAGGTACACTAATGAATTATTATTGTAGTTGTGAATTAGTACAACCATTTGGAAAGCATTTTGGAATTGTATAATAAAGTAACTAAAAAGTCATTACTCTGACCCATATATTCTACTTATAAGATGTAAAGCTCAAGGAGGTCATTGATTAAAAAGTAAGCTTCCATAAACACCAAAATGCACATAGAAGCACTTTTTTTTTTTTGCTCTTTGGAGGGCAATTGGGGTTAAGTGACTTGCCCAAGGTCACATGGCTAGTTTTTGTGTTAAGTGTCTGAGGCCAGATTTGAACTCAGGTCCTCCTGACTCCAGGGCCGGTGCTGTGTTCACTGTGCCACCTAGCCACCCCAATACAAGCACTTTTTGTGGTAGCAAAGAGCTGGAAATTTAGGTGATGTAAGAGCAAAAGATACCAATAAAAATTAAATTTTTAAAAAATGAAAGATTAGACTTTACATTGGAAAATCTGGGTTCAGTAAAACCTTTCCAGTAAAATCTTTCATCCAAAACTCAAGTAAAGGAGGAAATTATAAAGGATGATGTCAAGGGAATGATTGTCATATGAGGAAGTGAGGTTATCAAATGAGGTAAGGGCAAGGGGAAGAAGGTGTTCTTACTGGACAACCTGCATTTTCAGTAAAGTATAAGGCGAGGGTTTCATATGACACTATGGGAGGAGGGGTGCTGCTGGAGGTTTGAGGGGAGAAGTAAAGGTTTGGAACAATTGCTATTGAGGGTAAGAAGGAGACTCAGTAAAGAAGAGTAAAAAGATTGCTGTTTTGCTAGTTTTTAGCTGAGATTAAATATCGTAAAAGATTATATAATATAAATTTGTAGTGGCTTCATTCCACATGATTATAATTTTTAGTACCATTCAACAGCACATTCATAGGAATGGAGGAGCCAAATGGTGAAAGTAATCCAAATTTGGGGTTTGGCAAGTTGTGTTTGGGGATAGAGCGAGGGAACAAGAAATTTGACAGTACAAGATCAGGAGGGAAGAGAGTAGAGACAGAGCAGGGGTGGATAGCCTGGCAAAATGTCAACAAGTAGGGAGCGTGCAAGTGAGAGTGAGAAAGAATGGGCTTTGGCAGGAATGAGGCATGGGGACAGATGGAAGATATTGATCAGAAAAAGGAATTTCAGTGTTTTTGATCATGGAAGTAGCGCATTGATGGGCAGTGACAAGATGAAAGATGTGTAGCTGAAGTGGAGTAGAAATGCAGCCTAGAGTTGTTGAGCAGATTGAAGGACTGATAGCTTAGTGTTTTCAAGGGAATAGCACTCATGGATATGTCACACACTGGAATTGGCTAGAGCATCATAGTCCCTGCCTTAGCCCAGAATGACCTTGCAAAGCCTGGTGCTCCTTGTGTTACACCTGGAGCTCACACGATATGGGAAAGGGCTGCTTAGTTATTTTCATAAAGAACTCAACTCCTTTTCCATTGCTCAAGTCTTTTTCAGGCTCCACTTCTGCTATACTTCAGATTTGCATTTCAAAGTATGTTATACCTGGCTAAATTAATGTTTTTCAGTCACAGTTATAGAAAAATTAGATTTAGTGGAATTAATTTTAAAATGTTAAAATAAAAGTTCACTCACTACAGGGAAACTTTCACATACCTTGAGAGACATAAAGTCACAAATAGATATAGTCTTTTTAGTTGTTTCTAACTATAGAATTGTTGTTATTTGCCCTTTGTTCTCAAAGAGGACCATAACATCAGGAAGGTGATACCATGACTTATTTGTGAATTGGAGTTAAGTGAGGTAGGACTGTGCAAAGTCAGTAGCCTTACTCTCTCCTCAGGAGCCATCTGGGTCCAGTGACAAGATATAAATCAGCATGACTGGAGTTGGCCTTGGATATTATGGGAGATCTTGATCTTTTTAAGCTAAAATCTTTCCCTAGTCTCAGTTTCCATTCAGTGATTAAGGCTAGGTAAAAATACGATTAAGAATGGTCTCGTTTATCTAGTTTAAAAAAACCAGTCTGGGAGGGGAAGACCCTCTGAGTTTCTGGCCAAAACAGAAACAATTGTTATTTACTCTCACACTGAGTCCATCAGAACCCAAGTGAGGCTTCGACCATAATCTATTGTTGGCCTAATCTATGAGAGCCCAAGCGATTTGGGTTTGAGGCATGTAGTCCATAAAAAAGAAATCTAGGCTGTAAATCCCAAGATAGCTTGCTAGGTTTTGATGATCAAAATTTATATTCCTTTGGGCAGAGCACCCACAAGTAAGGGTATGATTCCCAACAATAGGATAAGGCTTAATTAAAAATCCTTTCAAAGTCTTCTTCTCTAACATGAGCAATTGGCATTTGCTGATGGAAGAAGCAATACCCATGTGAAAGATATATATCAGTGGGCCATTGATGCATGCTAATTTATGCAAAACCACTTTCTCACTAACTCTGCTTTACTTCATAACATGTAAATAAGAAAAAAAGTAAGGTATATTTGTACCAAATTAATTCAAAACACATATGTTTATTTCATGTAGCAATGGCCATTTCAATAATATTTAGGATCCAAATAACTAGATGGAAATACATAATAATACAAATAGAAACAATTTTCAGCTAAAACATTTTATTTTGTTATTGCTAAAAATTCAAAATTGTGCTAGCAGTTAAGAAAGTGGCAATAGAAAATTATAATTAATGTAGTCACTATCCTAACTGAAGTCAGATGGGAAAGCAGAACTATGTTTTCTAAATTTTATATTTTCTAAAATTATTTAGTAATCCTCTTTATACATACAGATATATAGATGTAACATTTCCAAAGTTGACAGGCAGTGTAGTATTGTCAGCTTTAAAAGGGTGAGATTTTTGAACAATCATAGAAGAATTTCTGATTATGATTTTTCTGCTGGATATTGCTAGTGTTTGGGGGAAACCAGAAAAAAATAAATTGGATTTTCTCCATCTCAGAACATAAAAATAGGCTACTGCTCTTTACTTCATGGGGGGAAATAGCATCTAAAGAGGAACAGGAAAAGAGGAAGACCAAATTGGACAGTAAATTAAACAGAAATTGTACCAGCACTTTTCCTAGATTAGTGGACAGATGAGGTTAGAGAATAAAACAGCCAGGAATCATGACCCTTTACCATCATTAAGCTAGCATTCTCAGTGAGGTGTATTTATGTTTACCCATTCCTTGGATAAGCTTATAATTTTAATGCTATTTTCTTGGCTCCTCTAGCCTCAAGAAGTGCTCCTGTATGATTGTACATAATCAACATATTGGACCCGATTTTCCCTGGACTCAATTCTCATTCATGGTGGAATATAATTACGTAGAAAACTCCTGCTGGACTGAACATTGTAAACAATTGAATATTCCTTATGTGAGCTTTAAAACAGTTCTCCCAGATGGAGTTTTTAAAAGTAAGGAAAATCCCAAATTACTAATTTCTACATCCCTGTTAACATTTGTTATTTGATTTTTACCCTAAATATTGTTTAAATCTTTTCTGTTATACTGCTTTAAATGAAGGTTTAATAAACACTTTGTGCCTAAGAAAAGCATAAAGAATATGCCACTAAATTTCCCTACTAATGCAATTCAGTCTGTAATTACTTAAACTTGTTTGTCTAGTGCATTTTTAAGTAATATTGTTTTAAATAATCTTCATTAAATAGGCAATGACCATTTAATAGATAATAAATACCAGTGACCCACAAATATTTGAGTAGGGATCTAAAACCAAATTTAGTCCCCTTGGCTTCTCCCTCCATTAGCAGTAATTCAAATGATTAAGTTGGCAATTCCAAAGTAGTTAAACTGACCATATCCTGGTACCCCTAGAGCATTGAATAATAATTATAGAATTGGATTGAAATACTGGTAGTAACATATCATTATGAGTCAAAGCTTCCCACTGTAGGCTACAAAATATAAGACTGTCCCTACCATAGACCATACCTACCCATGGATCTTGTCCCAAGTGATTGTCTTATTATCTCTCACTTTTCATTAGGCTTTAGGTGTAAGTAGGATATCAGAACCAAGGCTGAGAATTCCAATCTAGTCACCTTAATGACATCTTTGGAATCTTTAGCAATGAAAGTTAAATTGATCCCTCTCTGATGATAATATTTTTAACTATTAGAAGTTTACAAATGGGCTAAAAATTATTCTTAATCTAGAATAGGAAATATGTATATGCGTGTACATATATATACATATATATTTGTGTGTGTGTATATATATACATGTATATATATATATATATACATATATACGTATATATAAACAGGTAAAATTTTTCTTTTATTTAGAAAGTTCCTCGCTGGACAGATTTGGTGGTTTTCTTTTGGAAATTCAAATCCCGTATGTGTTTCTCACATCTGAAGGACTTCTTAACATACCAGAAATACTTCAGCTACTAGAATCCAAGTAAGCCCCAGATTTCCTAATTTTAACATAGGTATAAATATGCTAGATATTTTCTGTGGTTTATGTAATAATATCCTTCTGAATTCAAAAACTTGCATAACAACATACATAAGAATGCCTTTGTATTCCTTTATGCAAAGGCAGAAAATTATTCCCATCCCAAGATACATGCCCCAAACCACTAGGAATGGATAGAGTGGACATGGTGATTGTGTAATAAGGGTAATGTAATGAACATTGAAGCACTAGAGATTTTCTTAGGTTTCTCTTAGAAGTTTCACAATTTCAGCTAAGTTAATTGTGTTTTTACAGCTACAATATAACTGTAGTGGAAAGACGTTGCAGTGAATCCTTACAACAGTTTGGGGATACAGACCGTTATGTGGTGGTGACAGTTGATGAGTGCTCAGCCATAATTATTCAGGTAAAGCTAAGTGTTCAAGAAAATAAATTCAAGTAAAAAGAAAATAATATATCTGTGTGTCTCCAAGTCCACTAATAGTGTCATTATTAGTTTTTCATTGAGACTATGAAAGAAGATTATTTCAAAGAAAAGGGAAATAGATCATTAAGGACTTATTTGTATTATCAAATAGATCTAGCTGAAAACAGAAAAGGGAGCCAGCTTTCAGTTCACAGAAGTCAGATCCCTTAAGGGGATTTTAACAGGCAAGAAAGAACAAAATACGGAGGGTGTGTGTGTGTGTGTGTGTGTGTGTGTGTGTGTGTGTGTGTGTGTGTGTGTGTGTGTGTGTGATGTTTGTTTTTTAAATGATTTTTATTCATTTGTATCTTAACAGATAAAAAATTGAAAAACAATATGGAATTAAAACTCAAATAGAACCACAAAACCTGACCTGTTTACATTTATTTTTTAAAAGAGAAATAAAAACAACTTTAAATTTGAAATTTAACAAAATGTTAACTTATTTTCTCGATATTCTTTTCTGATCTCTTTTCTGTTTAAGTAGACATAAGGTTTGGTTGTCACTGTATTTTTTTAGTGTATGTTCCAATTCTATCTGTATTTAGTGTCATTTTAATTCAATTGAACAAACACATATAAAAATCTATACAAAACCATAACTAGAAGTTGTAGTATGTAGGGCAGATTCATTTGGCTAGGTAAGAAAGAGAATGTCCCTGGCTTCCTAATCCTCGGGAGCAGACAGAAGATACAGAATGCAGTAGTTATGTTGGAGGGAAGCAGAAGCAAGCCCTAGTCCAGAGCAGGCAAGTAGGCAAAGGGAATACAATGCCAGGTCATCCTCAGATGTCAGTGACCTGGAGCAAAGCCTTAGTTGTCTTTCCCTTACTTTCACTTAGGATTCTGCACCTACAGCATACACAGCGCCGTTCTAAGGGGTGGGGATATAAAGATAGGTTCTAAAATAGAACTCATTATCTTTTCCCCTTAACTCTCTCTCCTACCTTCCCTATAACCATAGAGGACAATAATATCCTCCCAGTCCTTCAGCTTCAAAACCTAGGGGTCATCCTAGATTTCTCACTTTCTCACGCACCCCCCATATCCAAGGCCTGTTGATTTCACCTTTACAACATGTCTCTCTATGCCGCCTTCTCTGCCACCATTCTAATGCAGGCCCTTATCACCTTATATGAGGATTATTGCAATATCCTGCTGATGGGTCTGCTTGCCTCAATAACCTGCTGATGGGTGTGCCACTCAAGTTTCTCCCCACTTCAGTCCATCCTCTATTCTTCCATCAAAGCAATTTTCCTGAAGTGCAGGTCCAATCATGTCACTTCCCCATTCTGTAAACTAGTAGTTCCTTATTGCCTCCAAGATTAAATACAAAATCTTCATAGTGTTCAAAGCCTTTCATAGTCCCCTCCTACCTTTCTAGTCTTACACCTTGCTCCCTGACTCGTCTTCTTCCATCCAGTAACTCTGGTCTCCTGGCCACAAACAAGACACTCCATCTCCCAGCTGTGGGCATTTTCTCTGACTGCCTCCCGTATCTGGAATTCTCTCCTTTCTCTGCTCCAACTGCTGATCTCCCTGACTTCCTTTAAGTCTCAGCTAAAATCACACCTTTTCCAGGAAATTTGCCCTGTTTAATTTTGGTGCTTCCCCTTTTATACTTACTTCCTGTTTATCCTGTATATAGCTTGTTTGTATATATTTGTATGCATGTGATCTCCCCCATCAGGTTGTAAGTTCCTTGAAGGTAGGGGCTTGTCTTTTGGTCTCTTTTTGTATCACCAGCACTTAGCACAGTGCCTGGCACATAGTGCTTAATAAATATTGGTTGATTGACCCAGATTGTGCTCTAAAGATCACAGTGTAATGAGGGAAAAGTGTACACAGATGATTATGACAAAAAGAATAGTGAAATGAGAACTAAGGAGCTCTAAAGAATTTGAGGGGAAAGCAATACTCATCTAGGGGAAGGAGTAGATTTGGTAAGGCTTTCTAGAAGTGGTGGCACCTGACCTGGGCTTTTAAGTAAGGGAAACTGAAGTGTAAAGGGCAGGCCATTCCAAGTAGAGAGAAGAACAGAAATTAGTGCCCCATTAAAGTGAAGAGTGCACTGAGAAAGGGGAACTAGAGCAGCAGCGCTCTCTGCCCCCACCGCCTCAGAATGTAGAAGTACATGAAAGGGGAGAGTGTGAAATCAGACTGGAACAGTAGGTGGGAGCCAGCTTGCAGAGATCCTGTAATGCCAGCATGACGGATAGACTTGGTTCCTTAGATAGTGAGAAGCCACTGAAAGTTTCCAAATAGAAGAATGACATGTTCAAAGTAGTGTATCAGAAAGATTGTTTAGGCAAAAGTGAAGAAAATAACTTGGAGAAATAACTGGCTGACATCAGGGTAACCATGAGGTGGTGTAGGTGGGGAGGTTTGGATGTCGCCTCTTCTGCCCTTCCCCTTCACAATTTGAGGGTGAGAAGAGAGTTTAGGCCACTCTTCTTAGAGCACAGTGAATGACTCCAGGTGGTGTGACCTTCCTTTGGTCCCCTTCCTCTGGATGCCTAAAGTATCACAAGGGTATCTGATACTCTCTACCATCCAACTGCCTCATGACTTAGGAGCCTAAGAGTGAATAGTCCCAATTCCATGATTCTTCTACCTCTGTATCCTGTGGGACCCCTATTTTGGGGAGGTGGACAGGGGAAAACGGAGAGAAAATTTGTAATTCAAAATCTGGCAGAAATGAATGATGTAAACCAGAAGTTAATAAAGCATTTGGGAAAAAAGTTATATGTTGAATTTATTATATACTTAAAAAGAAAAGCAAGTTGTACATAGAGACTCACAATTTCCTATACAGTCAGTCCTCTTTTGTTGTTCTACTTAGAATGGAAATTCTTATTTTACTTAGTGTTTGTTAAGTCCAGAATTTTACAGATAAATAATTTTTTAAAAGGAGAAAAGCCAGCATAAGGAGCAGAAATAAGAGAGTCACTGGGCAGCCCTGCTTCTGGGCACTAAACTCTGTAATAGTATGAATAAAACTGTTTGTGTCCCTCCTGTGCTTAATGATACAGGGAAAATAGATAGGAAGCATCTATTTTATACATCTATCCTAGTCACAGAAGAGGCTTTGGGAAATGATAGTAAAAGTACTTGTCATTGGTGGATGCCTTATTAGCTTATATTCTGTTTTAAGCATCTTATTCTGGCCTAGTCAGAAAGATTCAGTGGAAATGAGGGCCCGTGAGCTGACTGAGATAGTTACCCTTTGATTATAATAGACCTAGAAGTAGCCATGTTAAGGAGGCTCTGGCTGCTAGCATAAGTTTATTTATAAATTTGGGAGTAAAAATTTTTGCTTGTAGGAGCAGTGCATAGAATACTGGGATGAGAGTCAGGAAGACCTGAGTTCAAATTCCAACTCAGACTCTTACTAGCTGTGTGACCTTGGACAAGTCATTTAATCTCTGTCTTGCCTCAGTTTCCTAAACTGTAAAATGGACATAATAATAGCATCTACCTTGTGAGGATCAAATGAGAAAATATTTACAAAGTGCTTAGCACAGCTCCTGGCACATAGTGGGCACTTAATAAGCTTGTTTTTGTCTCTTTCTTTTTTTGTGGACAAATGTATTATGTTAAGAAATACTGATCTAGAGGGTGAAATATAGCAGTATGTTCACAGTGGTTCACTTTGAGGTTAACCTTTACATTTTCTTTGTTTAATTTTGTCTTTTTTGATCCTAAGATTCTCTATCTTAAAAACTATCTTATCCTCTGCAAAAGCAATAATTTTGTTTTTTCTTTGCCTATGCTTATTCTTGTCATTGCTATAGTGTTTATACAACAATATCAAATAATAGTGATGATATTGAACATCCTGGCCTTATTCCTTAACTTACTGGAAATGTTAGCTATAGGTTTTAGATAGCTAGTATTTGCGATATTAAGGAAAGATCCATTTATTCCTATGCTCTTTAGCATCTTTAACAAAAGCAGGAGTTGGATTTTGACCAAAAAAAAACCTCAGTATCTATTGGTATAATGCCACAATTTTTATTATTTTTGTTAAAATGCAGTCTATTATGTTTGTCCTTTTCCTTCTATTGAACAAACCTTACATTCATACATATATATATATATATATATATATATATATATATATATATATATATAAAATCTCTTTATAGATGAGGAAAATGAAATCCAGGGAGGTGGTTACAAATGACTTAGGGAAAAATTTACTTATGTAGTAAATTTTTATATGTCCAGAGATAGTCAAGATATATCCCACTTCCCCTAGGAAAAATGTTAATAATAAAACCTCCTTCCTCCTTTCAATATCAGCTCTGTGGCCAGGATATACAGAGTTTCATAATTTACCAGAAAAAAAAAATTCCTGAAAAACAATCTCAATACTATGGTTGACTTCATTTAAAAATCTGTAGCTTAGGCTAGTCCCAAGTCTGTACAGTTCTGCTTCATAAAGCTAAAGGATCTAGTTTCAACAATCACTAATCCTGACCCTTAGTGCTGACTTAGATAAACTTGCTTTCCTGCAACTTGTCCCAAAATGATGATGATTCTCTTCTCTATCTACTAGGATTCCAAAAGAGCTAGTTTTCACTTCAGTACCTAACTCCTGCTAAACTGTTTTCATCTTAACTCAGTTATTGGCAGGGTAGGGTGTGGTTCCCAAAACTTCTTAGCTCATAACCAGATAAACAAATTTGGACTAACTCCACAAAGCAGCCTGAGCAAATTCGCATTAAGTCAGGACATGAAATAGAGTTTTTGGGAAAGACAAATAATTGCTTCTTCCTTTATATCTCTCAAAATGCAAGCAGTCCAGATTTTCCCACAGGTCATCAGACAGATTTTTAATTGTGTTCTGAAATAATCCAACCATGCATACACCTCAGCAGAGTTCCTTTCTTGAAGTGTAGGATATGGTTGGACTATAAGCCCCATTTTCCAAAATGGGAAGACTTCTGCTCACATGTCTTTTTTTTCCTAATGCCTTCAATGTTGGTATTGAAATAATCAGATTGATTCTGTGTCTTTTTTAAATTGATCCTTTTACAGTGACTTTTTTCCTGTAACTTCCTAAATCTGATTCTTTGCCTCTGAACTCAGTTCAGAATAACTCCAGTTCTCTTATTAGATCACTGTTCTTTTCTTGAGTCAAGCAGATCTGTTACCCTTGAAAGAAGCAGGTAGACACCAGGGAGTGTCGTCTAGTATCTTTATACCAACAAGTTGTCCTTGAAGGATGTCTGATTTGTTATCCAAAGAAGTCTGGTTTGCTATCTCTGTCCTTGCATATGCAAGCCAGATTGAAACAATGAATACTTCATAGTCACAGAAGGGAAGGAGGGGCTTGTTGCTAGCCCTTATTCCCAAATTTCCATCTAATCATATTTTCTTCCATCTACTATACTGGCCTTCCTATTTTCTGTACTCCCCAAAACTATGGGATATATGGGGTGTGCAAGGAGGACTAGCACTTCTGGTGTGGGTTCTTGCTCAAATCCATTTCAGGGCCAGCTGGCACTCAACTCTGCCCATGGCTCCAAGAAGCTCTATCCCCTATATCCAAGAAGCAGTGGCCTGTAACACCAACGCAATACCCATAGCAGTTGCTATAACTATGCAGACATATTTTCAGGGTAAATTCACAAAATATAATAAACTTTATTCATTAAATGCAAAACAAAAGTGTTTATTTGGATTAGAATACCAGGAGGTTAAGACTTAACAAGGAATTGTTCACAACTACTCCAGAGAACACTGAACTCTTAGGCATTCTTATTTGTTAGACCTCCTACAAATAAGTTTCCTTAGACTAGTTCCTCCCTCTGCCCACTCCAGCTGCTTCCCTCTCTGAGCACTGTGTCTCTCTCACTCTCTGCTCTCTCTTTCACACACTGCATTGTCTCTCAACAACATTCTATTTCAGTTAAAATCCTGTTGGGCAAGCTCCTCCCATTCCCATGTGACCCAGGCTTCAGGTGATTCAGGCTATATCACAGCCCCAGAACTCAAAACAGGTTGCACACACCTGTTGATGGACATGGAAGATCTTTCTATCCTATTAACATTACATGGGCACACCATGGTAAACTATCTCAGCAATGGGCTAACCCAGGTTGAAGGTAACCAACGGGCCTTAAACCCACTGGTAAGTGGGGGGGGGGGGCATCTACCCAAAGCATGCAAAGACTTACCCTAGTGGAATGGGTAGACAAGAACAGTTAGTTCCAAAGGCCATGAAGGCGGCTGAAGTAGGTACTGTGGAGTGCTTAGAGCTTGGTCAGACATTTAAGACACAAATATCATCTATTATATATCCCAAGCCATCCCCAATAGTCCTGTCTTTTGTCTTGCTTCTGGACTTTGATGGACTTTAAGTTATCAGACTTCAGATCAGACAGTAAGGCTGATGATGATTTTATGCAACTCTGCCTCACTTAGATCCAATTCACCAACAAATCGATATCACCTATGATGTCCTCTTTGAAAATGAAAGACAAACAACAACTCCCCAAAACTACTAAAGAAAGCTGTCCCCCACTCCATTCAGAATCTTATCTTTGCTGAGGAGGCTAAGATACTATTTGTTGGTAAATTCACACTTTACTAGTGAATTGATCATGCTCTGAACTTTGTGCCTCATTCTACCTTAATTTTAACTGTTACAGGATTTAAGTCTACTTAAAAGAATTTATATCAAGTGTTAAAGCAATGTTAATAATTTAGTATAAAAAGAACTATTCAAATCCTTGAGCATTTTATTTTTTTTATTTTTTGGTAGAGTCTAGAAGAACTAAATTATGAAAAGGCATCAGATAACTTCATTTTGAAACTGATAGCATTATCAATCCAATATAGCTACTGTTGGGTGATTTTGTACTCCAAGGAAAGACTGAATTCAGGGTAGGTAAAGAGTTTCCTTCTATCCTGGCATGTTATAATGTAAAATGTTTTCTTTGATAAGTTTAATGGGATGGGATAAATTAATAAGATATATTTAGTAAGTTATTATCCAGTATTATTACTCTAATATTATGGCTCTGAAATCATTATACTTGCTCGTGTTGTTTGTATTAAGTTTTTCACATAATTTCTCACTTCCCCACTGCATTTCCCATGCAGTTCAGGGCCATGATTATCAGAGCCAAAATTCCATGCTTTATCCTCATGACAGAGAAAAAGGACTTCTCCTGCTTAATTAGATTAATTTTGGTGTAAATAAATATTAAACAGCTGGAACTTTAATAGAAGTTAATTTTTAAACACTTATAATTACTTTGACTTTCTATATTTGTTTCCCCAAAACAAAAGTAATTTTAAATGAGGGTAACTCCTATTAAATTCATCAACCTAACAAGGTTTCTTATTCTCTTTACTATATAGTGTATGTTTAATTAAAGAGTTAGAAAGCCATGTCTAGATGCTCATCTTGAGAGAGGGTATTGATATCAGGATGAGCATTGACTTCACTGACCTTGCCTCTGTGATTTTCCCCTTACTAACTTTCTTTCTAGTTTTCACCTTATCTGCCCCAGTATGCTAACTTATGGGATGGTGGTGGCTAAACATATTAACCAGATCACATAAAGGTCTTTATCCTCAGTTCTACTTCCTAAGTAATGTTTGACTTTAAGTATATCATTTAACCTCTCTCCCTCTCCCCATTTATTTGTCTCTGTCTCTCTCCTTTCGTTTTCTTTCTCCCCAACTCTCTGTTTTTCTTTCTCTCCGCCATCCCTCTCTCCCTTTCTCTTCTTTTTCTCATCTCCCCTCCTCTCTCTCTCTCTCTCTCTCTCTCTCTCTCTCTCTCTCTCTCTCTCTCCCTACTTTCCATCTACTACACTCTTCTTCCTTTCCTCCCTCCCTTGCTCTCTCTCTCTTCTCCATATTTACACTTCCTGCCTCCCCCCACTTCTCTCTCATTCATTTATCCACCCATACAGATAGAGATACAGAGAAATACAGATTAGGGAAGAGATTCTGTCTTTGATATGTGTTCCCAGCTGGACATATACCTATATAACACAAAAATATTGGTATAAGTAGCAGGATTTAAGAAGATGCCTACTGAATTATTATGTTCCAGACCCCTTTATCCTTACCCACTTGGAAAACAATGCTGGGGAAATGTAAGTTGCCTAGAAAATCCTGATTAAGTAGAACTATAATTAATTTTGGATATTATTGTTTTCTTTCCTTAACAAGAAGCTTCTAGTACTATTTTAATACAGAGAAATGTTTTCATCAGTGTTTTAACAATTACATTTGGATGATAAATGAATAGCAATATACTCTATTTTAGGTACTGCCTTACAGGAAAAACACTTCATCATCTAGCACTGATCTATGCAGCTTTGGTTCCATTTGGGTTGAAATCTGAAGAAATGGAAGTGAAGGTGTTTCTTTGAAATATTTTTGTTATTTGATGTGTTTTATATATGTTACTCATAAATGAAAATGCTACAAAAGATTATAGAATCACTGAGAATAAGGATTAAAATATTATAAAATTGGACTTTTAAATCTATGATCCTATAAACTAAAAGGTACCTTAGATTCCAAAACCCTCATTTTATAGATGAGAAATCTAACCTTGGGGAGGTGCAGTGACTTCGTCAGTGTCTCACAGTTAGTAGATAGCGGAGTTGGGATTTGAGCCCAGGTCTTCTAACTCCAAATCTAATGTTCTTTCTAGTATACCATATAATCCACTACAGGTTAAAAAAAAAAAGCTAGTGTCAAAAGAAAGAGGCAAAAGCTTGAAAATTCATGAATAATCTTTTGCTTATCCAAAAGTTGATGATCTATCATCCTGCTGTTAAAAATGCAAAACTTAGGGGTGGCTAGGTGGCGCAGTGAGTAGAGTGTTGGCCCTGGAGTCAGAAGGACCTGAGTTTGGTTCTGGCCTCAGACACTTAACACACACACAAACAAAAACCTAGCCATGTGACCTTGGGCAAGTTACTTAACCCCAATTGCCCTCCAAAAAAAAAATACAAAACTTGTGAATTTAAAAGCATAATTTGTTACTAATCACTAAAGGCTTGTGATAAGTCAGCCAGTCTGTCAGTTATAGATTTTGAGTGGGAAGGGACCTATGATTGTTTAGTATAGCCCCGTCATTTACAGATTTGGACACTGAAGTTCAAGGAAATGCCACCAGAAGGATAATGAGATTTCCCTGAGGTAACATAAAGCAAGTGCCTGTCCTTTGTCAGTAGTAGTTGATCAGCTAGATGTCCAAATTCCAGTTTTCATGACAGCATATTAGCTTGTTCACAGTTAAGGTACATTGGAATTTAGGTGATGATAAAATTAAACCTGATTTTTAAAAATAATGCTGGTTGAGCTGAAGGGCAATCTTAAGATCCTCCAGGTTCTTTTGATCGGTATAAATAATCATGAGATACTATAATTTCTCAAGATAGTGTCTATGTGCTTAAGATGTTACCTAGAAATAATATCTTCTTGCAGAACTTGCAAGTAATGCAAATTGCAGAAGTGAGTATACATAAGAAAGTAGCAAGGTAGTTATGTTATTTTTGAGAGTAGAGTCCCTATGGAAACACTGATGTCTGAGAATGGGGTTCATATTAGAATAATAAATGGCTTAAAACATCAGGGCCTATAAGGACTGATAAAAAATATTCTTTCACCAGAATCTTGTGACTCTTATCAAAAAAAGCTACAGAAGGAAATGGAAGAGAAAAAACTGCTTCCGTAGAGCTGATAAACCTGGTACTACAGTTAGTGGCATGTACAATATAACTGGAAAAATAGCAAAAAAGAGTACCAGTAACAGAAGACAAAAATCCAAGAAGAGATCCAACATGGTCTTAGATATCCATGTACAGATGCACAAAATATTAGCAACACACAGGGTTAACTGAAGATCGTAATGCAAGGAGGCAAATTTGATCTCATGGTCATCACTAGGATTTGAATTTGGAATTCAGTCCTGGAATGTAAATTCATATTCATGTAAGGAAATCCAGAAACTTAAGGGAAGAAACATGGCAGAATGATATTTAAAAAGCTTGAGAGACATAGTGTCTGGGTAATTAATTGTTTTATTAATAATGCTAGCATTTTATTAATAAAAGGAATGGTCAATTGACCATCTCTCTTAGACCAAAGATAAATCCTGATGGTGGGCTCACAGTTTATATGCCCTTGGAAGAAAGGGTGTTCCTGAGGGTGGCATTCAACAAAAGTTGAAAATTAATTTTTTAACTATTTTTATTTTTAACTATTATAGTAAGAGGAAGATCTTTGCTTTCCTTTTCTTTTTTGTTTTTTTGCTTTTCTAGAGTGGGGGAAGGCAGGGCAATTGGGGTTAAATGACTTGCCCAAGGTCACATGGCTAATAAGAGTCTGAGGCTGGATTTGAACTCAGGTCCTCCTGACTCCAGGGCCTATAATCTATTCATTGCACCACCTAGCTGCCCTAAGGCAAACCTTTTCTAATGAGGGACTATAGGACAAGCATGTACTTCCAAAACACTCCCAGGAAATCTAGACAAAGGATCTATATCCCCTACCCAAGTCATAGTAGAATATGCTGAGCTAAGGTTTCACCTTAGATTAAATTTCTCATAAGATTGGGTAGAGTAGCAATACCTAGATTGAGGAGAATGTTAATCCTCTCTGCTATCATCAGTCTTGTCTTTCAGAGGTGGAACCTTGGAATGAGAACTTTAGAAAAAGGGGAAAAAACTCTAGGTCACCCCAAATCATTGGTTATTATTAATAATTTCTCTCAGTGGAGACCAATTGATCAAAGATCAGTAAAGGTAGAAATAGAAGCAATATTATAGGGGTATACTACAGACCATCCAGAAAGAAGGATGAATTAAACAAGGAATATGGAGATGTCACAAGCCTAACAATGATAGTATAGTGATAGGAGATTTCAGTTATCAGGACATATGTTGGCATTCGCTCTGCCAACAGCAGAACAGCTAGTCAGTTTGTAACTTTCCCTAATGATAATTTCATCATTTCAAAAGGTAGAAGCAATGACCAGTGGAATTGATAATATAGACCTCATTCTGGCCAATAAGGAAGAAATGGTTTCTATAGCAGAAACAATAGTAACATTAGGGTCAAGTGACTGTCCCATTATTGAGTTCATAGTGGAGGAAATGAAAGTCATGCACCTTTTAATATGTATTCTATATTTTGGGAAAGAAGATATCAAAAGGTTCAGAAAAAAATAGCCACAATCCAGTGGCCTATTATTGAAAGAGAAAGGCATCACTAAAAGAATAGGAAGTTGTTAAGAATGAAATAACAAAAAAGTAAGCAAATTTTATTTTAAAAGAGGAAAAAGAGGAACTTACTAAATAGATTGATTCAGACACTCACTAACATACAAATTTTAAAAGAATGTAGAGTAAATGTAAATAAGAAGTAACAAAAGTAGAATTCAAAAGAGTAGTATAGGCTTATAAGGATAGTGTCAAGTCTAATACAAACAGAATAATCTGAGGCTGATGAACTATGCTAAGCACAAGAAAAAGGATTGGAGAAGAACAGGATGATCCTAAAAAGAACAAGACCACTCACCATTCTGAATGAAGAAGATGAGGGGTGGAGCCAAGATGGTGGAGTAGAAGCAGGAAACTCTGTGATCTCCCTCCACAACCACCTCTAATACCTGTAAAATATGACTCTAAACAAATTTTAGGGATACAGAACCCACAAAGTGACAGAGAGAAACAAATCTCCTGCTGAAGGCAGACTGGCAGGCCAACAGAAAGCATTGCTTCATCATACCATACTGGGAGCCAAGAGCAGTCTCACATGAGTCGCTTGGTTTTGGCCCCAGGGAGGCAGCAGAGAGAGGCCAGAGCAGATTCCAGGAGAATGAATCAACAGCAGTTGTGGTGGTTTCCAGGCTTTTCAACCCATAAACACCAAAAAGAAAGTAAAACGTTTTTAAAATAGGAACTCTGTTGGAAAGGAAGGGTGCAGTCTGGCCCCTGCCCACTGGGCAAGAAGTGACCAGGGTAGCTTCAGTGTCTGCCACATAGATGCCTTAGAAGCTCCTGGCCTACAGATAGCAGGGGGCCAAGCAAGCATTCTGAGGGTAATTACTCTTGCTTTGACCTACTTGGATCTGGATTGCTTTCTTAGGTGATGGTCCTGGGGTGAGAAATGCCAGTTTGCCAGTGTGGTTTCTGTAGAGAGGGTGCTCTCCTCAGACCTCTGACAACATTTGTGAAAACCCCAGAGATTTGGGACAAAGATCTCCTCTATGGAAGCAGAGTTCTACCATGGCAAAGAGCTCGAAAGTCAAGTAATTGGCTGGCAACATAAGCAAGCAGAGCAATCAAACTTTAGACTCCTTTTTTGGGGGACTAAAAGGATCAAAGCATGGAACAGGAGGAAGACAATGAAGTCAGAACTCCTGCATCAAAAGCTTCCAAGAAAAATATAATTTGGTTACAGGCTATGGAGGAGCTCAAGAAGGATTTTGAAAATCAAGTAAGAGAAGTAGAGGGAAAACTGGGAAGAGAAATGAGGATGATGCAAGAAAAATCATGAAAAGAGAGTCAGCAACCTGACTGAAGAAAATAATTCCTTAAAAATAGATTAACTTAAATGGCAAAAGAGGCTCAAAAAGCCAAAGAGGAGAAGAATGCCTTAAAAAGACAAATTTGCCAGATGGAAAAGGAATAATTAGATTGGCACAAATGGAAGCTAATGACTTTATGAGAAACCAAGATACTATAAAACAGATCCAAACAAATGAAAAAATAGAAGTCAATGTGAAATACCTTATTGGAAAAAACACTGACCTGGAAAATAGATCCAGGAGAGATGATTTAAAAATTATTGGGCTACCTGAAAGCCACGATCAAAAAAAAAAAAAAAAGAACCTAGAAATCATCCTTCAAGAAATTCTCAAAGAAAATTGCCCTGATATTTTAGAACCAGAAAGCAAAATAGAAATTGAAAGAATTCACTTATCACCTCTTAAAAAAGATCCCAAAAAGAAAACTCCTAGGAATATTATAGCCAAATTCCAGAGTTCCCAGGTCAAGGAGAAAATATTACAAGCAGTCAGGAAGGAACAATTTGAGTATTGTGGAAACACAATCAGGATAACACAGGATCTGGCAGCTTCTACACTGAGGAATCCAAAGGCTTGGAATATGATATTCTGGAGGTCAAAGGAGCTGGGATTAAAACTGAGAATCACCTACCTAGCAAAATTGAGTATCATGTTTTAGGGGAAAATATGGTCATTCAGTGGAATAGAGGACTTTCAAGGATTCTTGATAAAAAAACCAGAGTTGAATAGAAAATTTGACACTCAAATACAAGAAGCAAGAGAAGCATGAGAAGGTAAACAGGGAAAAGAAATCATAAGGAACTTATTAAAATCTAATTATTTACATTCCTACATGGTAAAATGATAATTGTAACTCATGAGACTTTTCTCAGTATGAGGATAGTTGATGGGAATATATATGTGCATATATATGTATCCATACACACATATATATATATATATATGTTTATATAGGAGGGTATATGTGCATACATATGTGAGTATGTGTGTGTATATATGTTTACATGTATACATAGATAGAGGGCACAGGATCAGCTGAATAGGAAGGGATGGTATCTAAAAAAATAAAATTAAGAGGTGAGAGAGGAATATAATGAGATTCGATAGAGAGAGATAGAATAGGGTAAATTTCCTCATATAAAAGAGACAAGAGAAAACTGTTACAATGAGGGGAAGAGCAGGGAGGTGAAAGGGAATGGGTCAACCTTACTCTCATTGAATTTGGCTTAAAGAGGGAATAACATACACACTCAGTTGGGTATCTTACCCTACAGGAAAGTAGGGGGGAAGGGGATAAGAGGAGGGATGATAGAAGGGAGGGCAGATTGAGGGGGGAGGGTAGTTAGAAGTATGCACTTTTGAAAAGGGACAGGGTCAACGTAGAAAACAGAATAAGTGGGGGACAGAATAGGATGGAGGGAAATATAGTCATTCTTTCACAATATATCTATCATGGAAATGTTTTGCATGACTACACATGTATAACCTATATTGAATTGCTTTTTCTTCCAGCAAGGGTGCGTGATGAGGGAAAAAGGGAAAGAATCTAGAAACCAAAGTTTTAAAATCAAATGTTAACATGCATATATATATTTTACATGCAACTGGGAAATAAGATATACAGGCACTGGGGTATAGAAATCCATCTTGCCCTACTAGGAAGTCAGAGGGATGGGGGAGGATATAAGAGAGGGCAGATTGGGGGAGGGGGTATACAGTGGGATCGCTATTTTGGGGTGGGGTAGGGGAAAGATGGAGAAAATTTGTAACTCAAAATCTTGTGGAAATGAATGTTGAAAACTAAAAATAAACAAATTAAACAAAAAAAAGAAGATGATGATACTGGATGATAGTGAGAAGGCTGAACTGCTTGACTCTTATTTTGCTGCTATTTTATATTCTAAGGAGAATGATCTTTGGATTGAAAAAAGGATAAAAACAAAAATAGCAGGACTTGTAAACCCAAGATAGGTGAAGAGATGACAAAACCGCATTTAACTATCCTAAATGAATTTAAGTCACCAGGCCTGAATAAACATTAAAATGCCAAAAGAACGGGTAGATATGACTATGAAGCCATTCTCAGTGACCTTTAAAAGCCCTTGGAGAATGAGAAAAGTGCTGCAGTTCTAGAGACTTTATTCATATTTTTATTCCTTGCCATTTATCTACATAAGATTCTCAAAGGAGTGTGGGAAGTGAAACTCTCTGAATTGAAACTAAGGTAACATGGAGTGGCTTTAGGGAGGGAAGAGACTTTTGAGACAGGAAGAATTTGTCAAATAGATAGACAAGACTTCTCCCTTTTTCTGTCCCAACATGACACACCACCTCAAGAACTAAGGCTCTGAGAGAATCGAAGAGAAAAAACTTCTCATTCTAAACCAAGAACCACTGACCTAGGTGAAAAAGCTCTGTAGTACTCCAGCTGAAGAAAGCACAATACCATCCAACTAAGACAGTAGCTGAAAGCAGAAAAATAATTCAACTGCCCATAAAAAATTGAGCCCAGAAGACCAATGGATTGACATTGTCTGGCAGATATGTTATTCCTTGAGAAGAATAATTCCAAGCATGGGCAAAGTTATGGAGGCAGAAGATGGACCATCGTGTGTAAAAAGAAAAGTAGTGAAAAGTAAAATCACATATGGCTCCATCAAGAACAAGTCATGCTTTCATTTCCTTTTCTGACCAGATAACTAGACCAGTAAATTGGTTGGTTGGTTGGTTGGTGTCCTTTGTTCTTGAAGACCAAAACAACATCACCATGCTAAAGTCAAGTTTCAATGTGTCTGACTGTGGCTGATCAGACCAATACAGGCTTGGAATGCTTACCATAGGCTGGGCACAAATAGTCCATGTGAACATTTGGGGCGGAATCTCCAATTTGCACATCCTGCATTTCCTTTGAGCTGCTTCAGTTCTGCTTTGTTCGTAGAGCACAGCACCTTCTCTAATGTGGGCTCACCATGCTGAGCAGTCCTATGCCAGTGTCTCCCATGTCACACAATCAATTCCAAAGTTCTTGAGACCTCGAGACTATCCTTGGATTGTTTCTTCTGACCACCATGTGAACACTTGCCCTGTGTGAGTTCTCCATAAAATAGTCTTTTTGGCAAGCGTACAGTTTGCATTTGAGCAATGTGGCCAGCACATTGTAGTTGTGCTCTCTGAAGCAGAGTTTGGATGCTTGGCAGTTTAGTTTAAGTAAGGACCTCAGTGTCTGATACCTTATCCTGCCAGGTGATCTTCAGAATCTTCCTAAGACAATTAAAATGAAAGCAATTCAGTTTCCTGGCATAGTGCTGCAGTCTACCAGGAAATTAAGGTACAGATGTAGTATACTTAGATTTCAGCAAAACACTTGACCAAGTCTTCAATTGTATATTTGTAGAAGAGGTAGAGACAGGGACTAGATGATATTACAGGTATATAGATAGAGGAACTGGCCAGCTGAATCAAAAATTAGTCATCAGTGTACAGATGACAGCTTGAAAGAAAACCTGTAGTAAAATGCTCCAGTTATTGGTCCTTTGCCCTTCACTATTCAGATTTTTCTTCTAAGTGAGTTGGGTGAAGGCATAGAAAGCATCATTTTCAAATTTGCAGATAATAGAATCCAGATCCAGAAAGTTTTCAGCAGACTAGAATAATAGAGTTAATCAAATAAAACACTTCAATAAGAATAAGTATATATTTCCTCAGAAGATGTAAGTTCTTTGAGAGCAGGGACTATTTTGTTTTTACATCCCCAGTACCAACACAGTGCTACGTACCTAATAAATGTATTAATAAATGTACGTACTTAATAAATGTCATCCCAATGAAAGGATAAAGTTCTATACTTGGTCATTGAGAGAGGCCATTGATCCAATTTATTGATTACTACTAGCCTAATTGGTAGTGTTCAGGTCATTGTCTCTCAGCTTACATCAATTTTCAAATGTTATACTACCCATAGAACACAAGGACTACCTAACAATTATTCTTTACTCTCATTATATGATCAGCTGGCCTACTTCTCCAGTCATACATAAATATAATAGTAAGAATAATTATTGGTAACCTGTAGTTTCCATTTTAAACAAATATAGACTAGTTTCCCAATTTGAATATGAGTTCAGTTCTATACATTTCCATGTCTGATGAACTGGTAGTATTTTACCACTAGAGGGAAAACCCCAAAACTGATTTAGTCCTAGACTATATTGAATAACAGGGCTGACTTACCTTACAATACAATAGTAAAGAGTAATGATTCTGCTTTTTTTGCCTGAGGAAGTATTAGTTTGTTCCCTCTCAGGAAATATTCTGCTGCTAACAGTAGATTTGTAGGATATTAGATTTGGAGAGGAGGAGAGGGAAAGACTCTCGGTCATTTAGTCTGAATTTTACCCAAAGTATGAATCTTAACTACAACATCTTTAACAAATCATCTAACTTAAGCATAATAGCCTACAGTAATCTAGAATTCACTGCCTCTTTTGGCAGTCTATTCCATTTTTGGACAATTCTGATTGTTAGGAAATTTTTCTTTAAGTAATAGGAGTCTGGCCCATGTGCAGAATGGCTGGACCTGTGCCTCTCCACAGGGTGGTAAAGAGGGTCCTTGGAGAGACTAAGGAGCAAGAGTGGACATTCTGTAAGTGGTTCTAGTTGGCTAGCCACATGTAGAAAAGGAGGCTCTTGTATCGGTAATAGAGACCTTCTCAAAAAAAATCTGTTAGCTTCAGCTTTTGCCTTTTTTTGCCTTAGTCCTTGGCAGGGCCCAGTGATTCCTTCACTCTCAGTGACTGGGGATGGAAATGGAGCCTATGACATTGTCAGTTAGAAAGGTATATAGGGAGCCTCATCATCCCAGCATTACAGAACTTGGGTTAACATCCACACCAAGAGAAGCAAAGAGTTACTGTTGGGAATGACCTTCAGGTACTAGCCCAGCAAAAGCTGAGAGGACTTATCCAATAGTAGGACTGCCTTTAGATGTGAACTTGGTGGGAGCAATAATGTGTGGCCACTGAGCTAAGTACTGAGCCAACTGCCTCAAACACCAAGGTGATACAAGGTAAAGTACTCCCTGTGAGGGTGTGGATGAGACATATTTGCACTTTACTCTTGTTACAATCATCAAGGTTAGTGGCTAAATGGAACTGGGGTGTTAGTCATTATGCCTTAGCAAAGGGGAGACATATAGTAAGACCTAGAGCTGATGGAGACAGAGAAATAAGACAACACTCCTAGTGCCCCTAGAACTCTGAAGAGCAGATAGAAATGTCCTGACTCTGGAAGAGAAGGCCAGGGAGGACATGTTACATGAATTATAAATCTGCCTCCCCATAACTTCTACTGATCATAGTTCTTCCCTCTTCCAAGTGCCAATCACAACAGGTCTAACCCTTCTTCCACAAATGCTTGAAGATAGCTAGCCCTTCCCTGTTTTCATCTGATCCCCAAAGATTATTATTCCAATTTCATATAATTTCCCTCTCCCCACTCATACTACCACCTTAGCATAGGTCTTTGTGACCTCTCACCTGCTCTATTGCAACAGCCTTTTTATTGGTCTCCCTGCCTCAAGTCTCTCCCCACTGTAATCCATCCTCCACTCTGCTGTCAAAGGGATCTTCCCAAAGCATAGGTCTGGCCATGGGAAGCTGCTACCCAAGAAACACCAGTGCCTCTCCTGTATTTCAAGGATCAGATATAAAGTCCTTCACATGCTGGCCCTTTCCTACATTTCTAATCTCAGATTTCATTCCCCTTATTGACCTGCTTGCTGCTTGTCACACATGACCCTCCATTTCCAGACTCTGTGCTTTTGTATAGGCTGTCTCCTATGGCTGGAATGCCCTCTCTCCTCACCTCTTGAGGTAAACCAGGTGGCCCACTGGATAGAGCACTGGGCCTAAAGTTAGGAAGACTCAGTTCAAATCCAGCCTTAGATGCTTACAAACTGTGTGACCCTGGGCAATTCACTTAACTTTTCTGTTTCAGTTTTCTCAATACAAAATAGTAATAGCACCTATTTCCCAGGGTTGTTGTAAGGATCAAATGAGTTAATATTTGGAAAACTCTTAGTGCAGTGTCTGATGTAATATTAATGTTTGTCCACTTCTCTTCCTTCTTTCTCCTCTTGGCTTCCCTGACTTCCTTCGAGACTCGGCTCAGATCTCACTTTCTGAAAGAGGCTTTTCCTGGGCAACCCCCACTCTCACTGTTATCATCTATCTCTTGTATGCACATAGTTGTTTGTATGTTATTGCCCTCATTAGAATGTGAGCCCCTTGAGGGAAGAAATGTTTTAAGATAGGCATAAATAGTTGTTGTTTTTAAATTTACATGTTGAATTTCACTTTAATATGACTCTCATAGATTTTGTGTAGAAACCATATGTATAGACTTATGTGTTAGGTGGCTCAGTGGATAGAGCACCAGGCCTGGAGTCAGGAAGACTGACTTCCTGAGTTCAAATCTGGCCTCAGGCACTTATTAGCTGTGTGACCCTGAGCAAGTCACTTAACTCTGTTTGCCTTGGTTTTCTCATCTGTCAAATAAGTTGGAGAAGGAAATGGCAAACCACTCCAGTATCTTTGCCAAGAAAACCCCAAATGGAGTCCCAAAGAGTCAGACATGGTTGAAAAATGACTGAACAACAAAATAACATAGCCTTTTGTGGCACCTGTGATGATGTTACTAACATGATTCTTGAAGAGATTAGGCGGCAGAGTAGATCAAGGTGTTAGAACTGTTACTGGGAAGACCTAAGCTGGGATCTGGCACTTACTAACTGTATGTCCCTGAGCAATTCACTTATCCTTTCTAATTCTCAGTTTCCTCATGTGTAAAATGGGGATAATAGCAGCATCTACCTCCCGGAGTTGTTGTGAATATAAAATGAAATTGTGTAAAGTGCTCAATAAACCATAAAACTACATAAATGTGAGTTATTATAACCAACAAGGCTAAATTTGTTTATTCAATCATAAGAGTATAATATCTTAAAAGGTTCTTTTTTTAAATGACATGTCAATTTTTTATAGATCATCAAAATTTATCAATATCATAAGTTCAGAAAAACAGTTTTATGAAATGTTTTTATGTATTATTATTATTATATATTTGTAAAGTAAAACTATTCTAAAGAATATTTTCTAAGGAAATCATTCTTTAGAATAGCCTTACTTCGAAAGGATCTAATTATAAAAAGAAAGAATAAAAGGCATGTGATGTTTGTATGGATAATAATTGAATTAATCATTTAAAAAGACTTCATGTTTCTTCTTTTCCCTTTACAGAAAATTTAAGTTCATTAGACAGTAATTCCCAGCCTTACTTTTATAATGCCTCTAGATATCTCCAACTATTTTAAGTAGCACTTAGAAATTGCCAAAAAATAAGGCTATCTTTAATTACATATGTTTATCATGCAACACCTTTTTGAGGAGAATGCCACAACATAAGACAAGTGACCGCATGTATTATGTCTCCAAAATGATTATGACAATCATTATTTTAAAATAAATCCTTTTTTTATTTTAGCACATGATATCAGATTCAGTTTACGAGTGTCTATTTTCTTTTATTTAACTTTATCTTTGGAAAGTCTGATATGTGCCTTTGTAAAATAAATATTCATTTTCTGCTATTTATTCTCAAGGATTTTTGTTTCTTAATTACGAGAAAAAACCTGCAATTACTAATCATATTCAAGTTAGTACTTTTCCTTGCATATATACATTTTAACAATAGCCTTATTACAGAGAATATGATAGTAGTAGATAACAAATTTAAATGGAAAGTTATGAGCTTCCATAAAATGAAAGGGGAAAGAAAAAATTCTTATACCTCAGAAATGAAATGATTTGTATATCAGGTAGGTCATGTTTTTTAATTATGATGACTATATTTCATTATGTTAGAAACATTGAAGCTAAAGAATCATCTCATGTTTTCTATTCAACTAAAAACTTATATGTGATTCTTTATTCCCTATTATAACCTGATGTCTAACATGGGAAAACTCTTACAGCTTGTTATTATGCCAGGAGTAGAAGAAACTGCACAGCTAATTCGCCAAATTGCTGACCACATCTTGATGTCCTCTAAGAGAGATCCTCATGAATGGCTAGATAAGTCTTGGCTTTCAATTTCACCATCTGAGGTGTATTTCTTAGCTGTGTTAATTATTTTTATTGATTGCAAAGTAAATAAATAATTTAGATACTGTAGTATTAGTTTCAGTTACTTTTAAGTGATGCCAATCAGTTGGTATTAGTAGTCAGTGAATAATTAGCATAATGTTCAGTAAATTTTGCACATAGCACAGTATTTTTAAAAACCTTATCTTTTCATCAGATTCCTAACTTGAAAGGAATAGGTATTATTAAAAATTAAATTGGATGAAAAAACAATAAAGTCTATAGAACCTAGATGATTCAATAACTTTATTCAATAATTACCCTGAAAAGTGACAAGTGGAGTTGTAGAATATTTTAGTAAGATAAATTTACTTAATCAGTTAATTTCTCAGCATACTAGCTCATTACAAATGCTTAATTTATGGACTTAAAACTTCCTAAGTTTCATGCCAATCCCAAAATTGCCTGATTTTTTATTTTTAAATTCATAAATATTATCACAAACCTTTTTTTATTTTTTTGAGGGGGAGGGCAGGGCAATTGGGGTTAAGTGACTTGCCCATGGTCACACAGTTAGTAAATGTCAATTGTCTGAGGCCAGATTTGAACTCAGGTCCTTCTGATTCCAGGGCCCGTACTCTATTCACTGTACCACGTAGCCTCCCCACAAACCTTTTTAAACATTGAAGTAAATCTAGAAATTATTTGAAGATCCCTCTACTGTTTATCAAATTATTTGTAAACTCATATATTGTATTATACATATTATACACATAATATATAATTATATATTGTATATAATTGTATTTCATAGATATATTTGGAACCTTTAAAATCTTACATAAATGTCAGCTATTATAATTTTTATTCTTGTGGGTTCTGATCCTTACTTAGCATCATGCTTTTCATTCTGTGGTCATGATCTATTTGAAGCCTGAAATGCTAAGTGGTATTATAATTATATCTTGGATTCTCAAAAGCTCAGGTTCTGCCAAGCTATAAAAGCTTCAGACATGCATCTAGTAATGTATTGTGTTTCTGTTGTCAGAGAACCAGTCTAGCTAAGCTCAGAGAAGTTTTTCACTAGCTTAGCTACAGAGTGATAATTTTTTTTTACCATAGTGTGTACGATAAAAGAGTGCAAAGTCTGAATCTGAGATCAGAAAAGGTCTTTATTCTTCCTCATGAGAAAGGGCCCTCTGCCCCTGTCACTCAAATGGCGTCTGCCAGGGAGAGAGCAACAGGTAGAAGCAAGCGTATGGTTATATAACCTTCTAATGCAGAAACCCAACCCCCCAACTGGCCTTCACTCTCATTGGTGGGGAGGCCGGCCCACAGCCTAAGCAGGGAATCTATCTCAGACACAAAGGACACAGAAACATGTGGGTGTCCAATGCAAGGCCAAGAAGGCAGTTTTATCCTTATTTGGCATATCTTGTGCTGAGGTGGCACTGGGGAGGGTCTCTGTTGCTCTAAGTTCCAGATTCTTGTAAGGTCAGGTGACCTACAAACTTGGGCCTAGTGGGTGCTGAAGCCACTCTAGATTTGATTTTTCAGAATGGGGAAACTTCACTGCAAATTATCCTTCACAATAGCAACTCTTAAAGACCTTCTACTAAGTCACACTAGAGTTGCACTCTGCATTGAAGATCTGTACTACTGAAATCACAGGCTTTTGGTTTTGATATATGGCCACAGCTAATGTTTTTGCTATATCAAATTTTGAAAGAGAAAAAAGGAACATGTAAGCCATTTCCAAAGTACATACACATATTTTCCAACAATTAAGCCAGCATCAGCCTTATTTACTGAATATAGAGATTAGTACAACCATCCCTAAACACAGCAGATCAGAGCCACAGACCCAGAATCTGTGCTTTAGGGAGAAAGGCCTGAGGAGGGGGAGGGGAGGGCATAGAGATTAAGGTACTATGCAAGAAAGTGGAAAGAGGAAGAGGTGCTTAAAACCTGACTATATACATATAATTAGCATGTAAAGGACCCTAAGGGACTGAAGATTAGGGATTGCTACTTGACAATAATGATTTTCTTCCTTATTCCATATCCCTCTTTGGTCTACAAGATGCTCTTATGATATCTCCTCTTTCTCTTTGAGGCTGCCCTTAACATACATTTTAATTCAATTTCAATTGTTTAAAAATGTTAGGGGGAGAAGAATTGTTCCCAGCAAAGTGGTTTGCACATAGTGAATAAATGATCATTGAATTGAATACCAGTCTAATTAACTTTGGGTCCTCCACTTCACTATAATGAGCTTTGAGAAGTGGTACTAAAAGAAACAAGCCTCTGAGCACAGAATTTGTGACCAGTGACTTAGCGCTTCGAAATAATTTGATCTTTCAAACTGCCTTCCAACTCTGCTTTCTGTTGGTTCTTCTATTTTAGTGCTGTAAGATGCTTTAGTTCGCTATATAGTCTAAGGCATCAGGGTGATTGATCATAAATCAAAAGATCTCTATTTTTTTCAAAAGGAAACCAAGAAAGGGAACAAAAAACTAAAATCACTTAAGCTTCATTAAATACAGCCAATACCTAAACCCAGGACAGAGCTAATCTCCTGACTCTTCTAAAACCATTCACCTAAGCCATTAGTGCCACTAAGTAAAAACCACTGAGTTGTTTGTGGCACTTTACTACTTGCCAACATATGCACCTATTCTTATTCTTCTCTTGTTTTCCTCTCAGTTTTTAATCGTTCTTTATTTCTCCTTTCCTATCGTCCTCTTCATTTTTTATGGAATGTATTGACATCAATGGCATTTTATAAACTCAAATAGTAACCCTCCAGCCTAAAAAAATATTGATGATCCTTGCTCTACAAAATGTTTGGAAATTTCACCTTAAGTCTAGTATCATAATCTGACTCAAGAGTTCTGATATCATTAGTGTTTGCTTTGTTTTGCTCTCAGGACAAACTGCCTGAGGAACTTATGAACTGGTTAATATTATTGGTACTTCCATATTTATTACACAACTAAAATCTTATCCACTCAAAGGTTTTCTGTAAGCCCAATTAAAGGCTCTTCTAATCATGGCATACTCTGTATAAGGTTTGCTGGGCTTGCCATTCCCATCCACTTGACCACAAAAGCCCAGAAAGTTTGGAAATATGTCATGGAAGTAGTAAAGATGGATTCTGTGTTTCCAGGTCTCTCTAGACAATGAGGAGTGACTTTAATGTCTAGAGGTCTGAGCCAGTCAAGATTGATATATGTTCTTCCTAAATTCTTCACAGAAGGCCAGTGGTGTTCTGGAGCCAGCTTATAGCCAGCTCATGAATACCAGTTGTTAAATTTTCAGGGTGAGCTTTTACATCTCAGAAATTGGCAAACACTACAAATCAGAATTTGATTTACTGTTTTGTTGACTCTCTAGACTTAAGAAAGTGGTGGAGAAAATGTTAACAATGCAGACTGAATTTAAAAGTGTTGTTATGTACATTTTTTTCCCTCAGAAAGCTAAATGTTAAACTTTTACCAGGAAAATTCTGCATAAGGCCTTCATGAAAGGCCTTCCAGATGTTCAAATCTGGAAACCATGATGATGTACTCATCAATTAGAACACTGATGTAGCTAGCAAATAACTATTCTTTATTTTATTCAAATGTATTATTAACTTCTGATCTACATCATTCATTTCTGCCATATTTTGAGTTACAAATTTTCTCCCTGTTTTTCCCCTACCCACCACCCCAAAATAGTGGTCCCACAGGATATCCCCCCCTCCAATCTGCTCTCTCCCATATCTTCTCCCACACCCCCTTTGACTTTTCCAGTAGGGTATGGTGGATCTCTATAACCTAGTGCCTGTATATCTTATTTCCCAATTACATGTAAAATAGTATTAATAATAGTATATATATTTAAACATTTGGTTTTAAAACTTTTAATTCCAGATTCATTCCCTTCCTCCCTTATCACCCACCCTCACTGGGAAGATAAGCAATTCAATATAGGTTGTACATGTATAGCTAATGCAAAACATTACCATAGTAGATATATTGTAAAAGACTGACTATATTTCCCTCCCTCCTATCCCACCTCCCACTTGTTCTATTCTCTACTTTAATCCTGTCCCTTTTCAAAAGTGGGTGCTTCCAATTTCCCTTCCCCTAAGCCTAGCCTCCCTCCCATCATCCCCTCTCATCCCCTTCCCCCATCTCATT
The DNA here is from genome assembly GCA_011680675.1 of Gymnobelideus leadbeateri. Classification (NCBI taxonomy): domain Eukaryota; kingdom Metazoa; phylum Chordata; class Mammalia; order Diprotodontia; family Petauridae; genus Gymnobelideus; species Gymnobelideus leadbeateri. Next base: position 434,585 of record WOXC01002786.1, read on the forward strand.
CCCTTCCCCCCTACTCTGCTGTAGGGTGAGATACCCTATTTAGTGTGTATGTCATTCCCTCCCTAAGCCAAATTTAATGAGAATAAGGTTGACCCATTCCCTTTTGCCTTCCTGTTCTTCCCTTCCATAGTAGCCATTTTCCCTTGCCTCTTCTATATGAGATAATTTACCCCATTCTGTCTCTCCCCATCCCCTCCATTATATTCCTCTCTCAGCTCTTAATTTCACCTTTCAAGTATCATCCCTTCCTATTAAATTGGTCCTCTGTCCTCTGTCTATGTATACCTATAAACATATATATATATATATATATATACATATATATACACATTCACATATGTATTCATATGCCCATATACCCTCTGATATAGACTATATATATATATATATGTTTATATTTATATTTATATTCCCTTCAACTATTTTCATACTGAGAAAAGTTTCATCAGTTACAATTATCATTTTTTCCATGTAAGAATGTAAATAGATCAACTTTGATAAGTTCCTTATGATTTCTTTTCCCTGTTTACCTTCTCATGCTTCTCTTGTTTCTTGTATCTGAATGTCAAATTTTCTATTCAACTCTGTTTTTTTCATCAAGAATACATGAAAGTCGGGGCGGCTAGGTGGCGCAGTGAATAGAGCGCCGGCCCTGGAATCAGAAGGACCTGAGTTCTGAGCCGGCCTCCAACACTTAATCCATACAAACAAAAACCTAGCCGTGTAACCTTGGGCAAGTTACTTAACCCCAATTGCCCTAAAGGGGCGGCTAGGCGGCACAGTGAGTAAGAGTGTCGGCCTCGGAGTTGGGATGACCCGAGATCAGATCCGGCCTCAGAAAATGAGTACCCACGCATAAATAATAATGACTAGCCTTGTAACCTTGAGCAAGTTACTTAACCCCAATTGCTTTAAAAAAATAAAAAATAAAAAAAGAATACATGAAAGTCCTCTATTCCACTGAATGACCATATTTTCCCCTGAAACATGATACTCAGTTTTGCTGGGTAGGTGATTCTTGGTTTTAATCCCAGCTCCTTTGACCTTTGGAATATCATATTCCAAGCCCTTCGATCCCGCAGTGTAGAAACTGCCAAATCCTGTGTTATCCTGATTGTGTTTCCACAATATTAAAATTGTTTCCTCCTGGCTGCTTGTAATATTCTCTCCTTGATCTGGGAATTTTAGAACCTGGCTATAATATTCCTTTTTGAGATCTTTTTCAGGAGGTGATCGGTAGACTCTTTCAACCAGGTTTCCTTGAGAATTTCTTGGAGGATGATTTCTAGGTTCTTTCTTTGATCATGGCTTTCAGGTAGTTCAATAATTTTTAAATTATCTCTCCTGGACCTATTTTCCAGGTCAGTGGTTTTTCCAGTGAGATACTACACATTGCCTTCTATTCTTTCATTTATTTGGCTCTGTTTAACAGCATCTTGATTTCTCGTAAAGTCACTAGCTTCCATTTGCTCCAATCTAATTCTGAAGGAATGATTCTCTTCAGTGAGCTTTTGAGATTCTTTTTTCCATCTGGCAAATTCAGTTTTTTAAAGCATTCTTCTTATTATTGCTTTTTTTGAGCCTCTTTTGCCATTTGAGTTAGTCTATTTTTTAAGGTGTTATTTTCCTCAGTCAGGCTGTTGAGTCTCATTTCATACTTTTCTTGCATCTTTCTCATTTCTCTTCCCAATTTTTCCTCCACTTCTCTTATCTGCTTCTTAAGGTCCTCTATAGCCTGTAACCAACTCATATTTTTCTTGGAAGCTTTTAGTGTAAGAGTTCTGACTTCCCTGTCTTCCTCCTGTTCCATTCTTTGATCCTTTTTGTCCCCAAAATAATATTGGGGACAAAAATAAATTAATATTGGATTCTTCTGTTTGCTTTGCTTCCTTTGCTTGGTCATATTGCCACTCAGTCACTTGACCCCTGGGCTTTTTGCCACAATAGGACTCTGCCTCCAGACAGGGGAGCTTCATTCCAAACACTGGGATTTTCTCAGCTGCCAGAGGTATTGGAGGTATTAGTTGGGTGCCCTCTCTGAAGCCTCTACATGCTCTGGCAAGCTGGTTGCACACCCCAGGACCTCTACCCTGGACCACAATCCAGATCTAAGAGAGTTAAAGCAAGAGCGATTACCCCTCAGACTTGTTGCTTGGTCCCCCTACAGTCTTCAGGCCAGGAGCTTAAGCAGCCATGTGTGCACCATGGCTCCTCAGCGGCTCCTCACCCTGGGGGCAAAAGGCGACACACTCCCAACTACTGGGTCCCAAAGTCCACACTGCACTGACCTCTCACTTTGTCCTTGGCATCTGTGTTTTGATAATTCTGGACTGCCACAGCTGCTGGTGATCTGAAGTCCCTCCAGCCTGAGGATGGTCAGGCCTGTCCTGGGGCTAAAACCTCTGACTCACGCAGGGCTGGGGTCAGCTCCCAGAGCACTGCACTGCCCAATTCCTGCTGGGCTGCCAGGCTATCCTCAGTGGGAGGTTAGCTTCTCTGTGTCATTTCATGGGTTCTGTAGCTCCAAAGTTTGTTCAGAGTCCCCTTTTATATGAATTGGGGGAGGTGGAAAATGGAGCCCCTCGGAAGTCCTGTTTCTACTCCACCATCTTGACTCCACCCCTCATAACTATTCTTTAGAAGGGGAACAATGAAAGCTTCAAAATAAAGGAGCCAACTAAAGAAATACCTTTTAGGGGCAGCTAGGTGTTGCAGTGAATAGAGCATTGGCCCTGGAGTCAGGAGGACTAGAGTTCAAATCTAGCCTCAGACACTTAACACAAAAAACTAGCCATGTGACCTTCAACAAGTCATTTAACCCCAATTGCCCTACCTTCCCCCCCTCCAAAAAGGAAAAAAAATACCTTTTAATTGTGCAGCAACCAACTCTTTGGATAAATTGGAACATTTCTTTGTTCCAAGAAGCCATACTGCCCTTCTCTAGCCCTACCTCCCATAATCCCATATTCTGTGGTATGAATACCTGAAATACTCAGGAACATCATGTTGCCAAACAGACTGACATAAAATGAACCTTTATTAAAAGCCTGACAATTCTTTAAATCTTTTTATCCAGGATGAAATGTGTTTACTTGATTTTCCATGTATCAATCCCCTTGTGGCTCAACTTATGTTAAATAAAGGACTTTCACTGCCTTGGCTGCTATCTGCAACTCTTGATCAACTCCAAGGACTTCTGCCTGAAGTTCCCTCCAAAGTGTTAAAGGTCAGTTATCTAGAATTCATATTTCGAAGGAGAAGCATATGAGTTCTATTTTCTTCTTTCAGTTAATGAAATACTAATTTATTTGAACACATTACCTTGTGAAACTTTGACTATTAGTCATTTGACATTCATTAAATCAATAATCATTTATTAAATGCCCTCAGTGTGCAAAGTACCAGGTACTAAGGGAGACAGACATTATAGCTGTCTTTACGGAGATAACAGTTCAGTAAGGAGGATACTGCAGGTACAGAAATATCTAATGTTGTACAATCAACATACTATAATTACATTGTACACGTGGAGGAGAATAGTGTGAGATAAAGCTGGAAAGGGAGAAGCCACCTTATGGAGTATCCAGTTAAAGCTAAGGAATTTAGGGCTTCTTCATCAGAAAATAGTGAACTATTATGAAGGGTTATGAACAGAGAAATATTGTGTTGATAATACTGTGCTTTGTGTGTATAATCATTTATGTAGTGCCTACTATATGCCAGACACTGTGCTAAGCACTTGACAAACATCTCATTTAATCCTCACAACAGCTCTTAAAAGTAGGTACTTTTATTATCCCCATTTCACAGTTGAGGAAACTGAAGCAAATAGATGTTAAATGATTTGTCCAGAGTTACATAGCTAGGAAGTGTCTGAGGCAGGATTTGAACTCAGGTCTTTCTGACTCCAAGCCCAGCCCTCTGTCCACTATACCACCAGCTGTTTCTGGGCTGTGAATAATCTAGAATCAATTTAAAGGACAAATGGAAATATTGTTACATCACTCTAATCAGTTAAATTTTAAGATCCTGGCTCTCTAGCCTCAACCTCTTCCATTGGCTCCGTTCCTATATTTCCAGCTACATACTAGTTACAGCCACTTCAAAGTTGCCCACCAACACATGAAATTCAGCATTTCCCAAGCAGAAACCATCATCATCTCTTCTTTTTAGGGTGGTGGGTTAAATTCTGCAACATTTTTATGGCGGTTCTTTCCATTTACATTGTTATAGTCACTGTATATATTGGTGGTATCAAACTCAAATACAAATGGATACCTGAGGGTCACATATTGACTTAGAAAAACACAAATTACTATTATCTACATTGTATTGTATTATTATTTATTTTGTCAAATATTTCCCAAATACATTTTAATCTGGTTCAGAGTTTTGCTAGCTGCTTATGGCCCTTGGGTAACATTTGACATCTCTGGTATATGTTATTTTCTTGGCTCTGCTTGCTTCTCTCAGCATCAGTTCATGTATATCTTTTCTTTTTTCTCTGTATTCATCATTCATCATTATTAACAGCACAGTAATATTCCTTTTATACCTATATACTACAATTTGTTTAGTCATCCCCCAATCAAAGGAGATAGCCATCTCTTAAATGCAGCCTAAGATTATATTGGTTTTCTTGGTTACCACATCATGCTCCCATTAATTAAATTATAAACACTACTTTAGTGATTTCTAGATCTGGATCTCCAGCCCTGAACTCTCCCGTTAAATCCAATCCTGGATCACCTACTAGACACATCCACTTAAATGAGTCCCACCAATACTTTAAACTCACTATCTCACTCTATAATCATTATCATTCCCCCCAAGGTTTACCTCACCTCCTAACTTCCTATTTTATAAGATCACAGAGTTAAAGCTTGAAGAAGCCTTGGAAATTATCTAATCCAGTCCTTTTGCTTTAGAAATGAAGAAACTGAAACCCAGAGAAATGAAGTGATTTGGCTAAGTAAAGGATAAAGATTCAAAGCAGGGAGAACTATTCAAAAGCTGTGGCAGTAGCAGAGAGGTGGTTTTGAAGGTCTCTACTAGAGTGGTGTTAGTGGAAATAGAAAAGATCTAAGAAATATTGTAGAGGTAGATTCCATAGGACTATGGTGACTGACCAGATATAGGAAAGTGAACAGGAGGGAAGAGTCAAATACCAAAGTTTCAACCATAGATGACTAGGTAAACAGTGGTGCTTTTCATAAAATATTGAGTTTGAGGGACTTATAGGCAGAATATTCATTAGGCAGTTGAAAATTTATATCTGGAGCTCAGGGGAAAATCAATTAGAAATCCATAGATTGTAAATTATATGCATCGAAGTGATATGTGAAGCCATAAGTGTGGACAAGATTGCCACTTGAAGGGGTCATAATAAAAGGGAAGCTCCACTGATGACAGAACCTTAGGTTACACCCAGTTTATGAAGTAGGAAGAGGAAAAGAAGCCAACAACATTAACAGCACTAACAACAGAAAGTTAGGGAGAAAACCCCCTGTGTGTGTGAGGGGTGAAGCCAAGTGAGCACACTATCCCTGAGGAAGGTGGTAACCAAATGCAAAATGATTTAGAAAAATCAGAGAGAGTAAGAAATAAGAAGCTGTTGATTTTGGCACTTTGGAGCTTGTTGGTGACCTTTGAAAGAACAGTTTCTATAGATTAGAAGGGAGAAAAGCCAGATTTCAAATGGTTAAACTGTGACTGGGCTGTAAGGAAGTAAGGCTCTCTGTTATAGAGTACTTTTTAACAGAATCAGGGAATTGGAGAGTTGGAAAGGACCTCAGCAGTCATCTAGTCCAACCCATCCATGAACAAATCCCTACTATAACATACCTGACAAGTAATCATTCAGCCTCTGCTTGAAGAACCCCAAAGAAAGCGAAAGTAGGAAAGAAAGTCCTCTGCTAAGAGTGTGGAGCCCAAGGTTTAGGAGCTTAAGGAAAAAACAAGTATTGGAACAGCCATTGTAAGAAATGAGATGATAGGGAATAAAGAGCAGAATTAAAGTTGTACTGGACCATCTTTGAAGTTGTCTTTGGTTTGATAATTCAGAAGTATTGGAGGAAGAATTAAAATACCCAGAAGTTCACAGGAGATAAAAAGCCAAGAAAGGAGCCAGTAGTAAAAATCCTAAACCCCATGGCCTTAGATATTTCCTAATGCCCAAAGATCAGATTAATAAGCAATATGAATTTGAGGTCCTAATACAAAGGGGCAAATTCACCTCATGTTTATCACTTGATACTTGGTGGAATAAAATTCATAACTAGAATATGGTTCTGGGTGGATATATCTTATTCAGGTGGAAACTGATAAGTAAAATGTAGGGAAGTAGGGTGACCGCATATTAAGAAAAAGGCATATTCATGTGAAGATAACCAGAAACTGAAGAAGGAAGCATGGTGTGTAGAGCATGGAAGTATATGGGTAATGATCAATGGAGGGAAACCACCTGGACAGAAAGAGGAAAGAGATTCAGAGTTCAAGAAACAAATCACAACTTTAGCAGACACATTACTATAGTAATGATAAACTTTATTGATCCACACATCTATTGGAGCTCTCACTCTGCTAAAAGTAGAGCAGCTGAAAAGTTTTTGACGTGCCTTCAAGATAATTTCACCCTTCAAAAGACAGAGGAAACAACAAGGGAAAATTCTATTCTGTATGCCTCCCTAAAAGGCAAGAACTGATTGCTAAGATGGAAATGACAGAACCCTGAGAAGTGACTTCTTCCTAGAGTTTGGGATAAAAGACAGAAAAGCTAATGTCTGGGGACATTGAACATAGAAAAGAGAACATTCAGGAGACATATGATAGCTGTCCTTAACTGAGGACATGGAAGAGAGATTCTATTTAATTCCTTATCTGTTTGGAGATAATAATAGCACCTACCTCCCAGGGTTGTTGTGGGGGTCAAATGAGGTGATCTTTGTAAAATATACTTAGCACAATTCCTGGCACATGGTAGGTGCTTAATAAATGCTTATTCCCTACCCCTTTCTCTCCTTATTCTTCTTGGCTCCAAATGGCAGAATTAGAAATCATGAGAGGAAGTTTCAAAGTGGCAAATTTAAGCATGATGTCAGGAAAAACTTCCAAAAGTTAGAGCTATCCAAAAGTCAAATTGGATACCTCAAGAGGTAGTTGGCTCCTATTCATTGGAAGTCTTCAAACACAGGTTATATGATCACTTGTTGGATATTATATAAATAGGATTCTTACTAAGGTATGAGTTCAACAAGATTCCCTCTAACTCTGAGATTCTGTGATTCTGAATGGATAAGGTTACCATAGGAGAGAATAGAGAGAGAGAAAGGAAAAGGACCAAACACAGAGCTTTGATATAGCCCAGACTTAGGAGGGGGCAAGAGGAAGAGAAACCATCAAAAAAGACCAGAAAGGAATGGATAAAAAGTTGAGAACCAGAATGATTTCTGTGAAGGGAGGAAAAAGCATCAAGATAGAGGAGATGATCAACAATGTCAACTGTCAAAGAGATGTAAATAAGTATGAAATTGGAAGAGTCACTTAGGAGGTAGCTGATAACTTTTGAGAGAGCAGTTACTGCTCTCTATTATTCAGAGGTAAGCCACATTATGGGGGTTGAGGAGTAAATGGATAGAGGGGTGGAGGGTAGACTTTCCATAAATTTGATAGTAAAGATTAGGAGAAAAAATAGCCTCATAACTTAAGACAACAATAGGGTCAAGGCAAGGTGTTTTTTAGAAAAGAGCTGAGCATATTTGTAGAGAAGAAAAGATGCCAGAAGAGGAGAGATTGAAAAGGAAAGAAAGAAACAAATTTATGGAGGAAACAGGAAGAAGGGTCCTTTCTCCCTCAAATATGACACTAAGATATGGACACAATAATGCAGATGTGGTCTGACCAGCTCAGACTAGAGCAGGATTCTCATCTTCTTTGATCTTTTTACTATGCCTCTCTTGTTTTGTTTTGTTTTAATTTCTAAATAGGTTTTTTTTAATTGATGTCATTTCTTTCATCACCATACTTTCCCCCATTCCATTCTCTCTTCCCCTCCGAGACATCTCATATAATTCAAATTATAATAATATGATTCAAATTCAAAAAGAGAGAGAGAGAATGTCATAACTAATCAATACTGTGAAAAAGTTTAAAAATATATACAATGTAAAATACATATGAACCTCCCATCTTTGCAGAGGGGTAAGGGTATCATCTCATATATCTTCTTTTGAGCTATGCTTTTACTTTATAATTTTGTAGCATTCACTTTAGTTTTTTTCCATTTATGTTGTAATCATTATTTATTTTGTTTTCCTGGCTTTTCTTTACTTCACTTTATAGAATTAATTTAAATCTTTCCATGCTTCTCTGAGTTCATCATATTTATCATTTCTAAACAGTACAGTAATATTACATTACATTCACCTATCACAATGGTGCTATGCTTCTTAATGTAGATAAAACATCAGATTTCTTGGTTACCATATTGTGCTCCCATGAGTTAAATAAACTTTTCACTGGTGACTCCTAGATCTGCATAACCAGCCCCAAATTCTCCCATCAGCTCCAATTCTCCATTTCTAATTGCCTACTAGACTCTTCAATAATTCAAGCTCCCACCCCCCCAAAAAATCATTATCATTCCTTTCAATGTTTGCTCCCCCTCAAAAAAAAAAAAACAAGATCAGAGGGCTAAAAAGGGGGTGTTGCAGGTGGCTAGGTGGCACAGTGATTAGAGCGCCAGCCCTGGAGTCAGAAGGACCTGAGTTCGGATCCGGCCTCAGACACTTAACACACACAAACAAAAACCTAGCTATGTAACCTGGGCAAGTTACTTAACCCCAATTGCCCTCCAAAAAGAAAAAAGGGGGGGGGGTGTTGGGACTCATCTAATCCAATACCTTTTTTAATAAATGAAGAAACCAAGACCCAAAGAAGTTATGATTTGGCCAAGGTCACATAGATATTGAGTAATAGAGTCAGGGTTTTAACTCAGGCTCCCTACTCTAAATCTAATGCTCTTCCCATTGTATATGCTATCTCCTTTATGTTGAAGTCATGATTATATGCCCAATAACCCAGGCTTGAAAATTTAAGACTTATTTTTGACCATTCTTTCTCCTTCATATGCCAAATCCTGTGGATAGCTTTCAGATCCCTTATTTCTCCTTTCAACACATACTGCCACTATCTTAGTTGATTCTTCCTACTTATACTATTGTTATAACTTCCCTTTTTTGCCCGTTTAGCTTTCTTATAGTTTATAAACACAAATGAAAGAATTATGCTTTTTGAACAGATGTTAGATGTTATAAACTCAAATCAGTTTTGCATTTGTTGAATATAATAAAACATTATATATGCTTTGAGATATGTTGTACAACTTATGTTAGCTCACAGTTAAAATAAACACAATCTTGACTATCTATCTAGATTCTTTCCCCAAAGTTGTGGTCCTTGTATGGTAAGAGTCATGCTTTTTTATCCCTTGTGTTTGTCAAAAAAAAACCCCATCATTATAATTATCATCACCTCCCAAATGAACCAATAAAATAGCCAGCTAATTGGTCTCTCAAACTTAAGTCTCTCTCCTCTAATCTATCCTCCACAGATTTGTCAAAGTGGTATTTCTAAAGCACAACCTGGCCATATTGTAATAGCTTCCTAAATAGTCCTTCTGACTTCTGGCCCCTCCTCTCTCTAATATATATAATTTCCCTAGTGCAAAAGTGTAATCACAATTCTCCCCTACACAAAAATCTTCAATCTCCCACTGCCTACCAATAATATACAAATTCTTAATCCTGGCTAATTCAAGATTGTTCATAATCTGTCTCCAAACTGCCCTTCCAAAATTATTTCACACAACTCCTCTTCTCACACTGTGCTCTAACCAAACTGAGATGTGCTCCCTCTCCCACCTTCATGAATTTGCATAACTGCCTAACCCAGGTGCCAACTCCTCCAAAAAGCCTCCCCTGATATCCTCAGCTAAAAATTATCCTTCCTCAAATCTCTCATGCTACCCTGTTAGACCTCTCTTAGCCATCTAATCAAATAAAAACTTATATATTTATGAATATACATTTCTCATTGTTCTTACTGGCCAGTGGCCAGCAAAGTACCTCAAACCTAATAAGTAAACACTTACTTAATAAACGTTAAGTTGAACTAATTATTGACTGTATTTTGTATTAAATTCTCTTAATTCTTTAGCACTTTTCTGAGATTACTTCTTTGTTCAAGATTGGCTCTTCTCTGACAAAATCACCTTTAATTTCATCATATCAAGAAAATGGATTCCAACCTGGTACCATCTCTTCTCAGTGTTCAATCTCAAATTCTTCAACATTCATCATGCAAGAACAAGATGAGTATTACTGTTATCCAAAATTATATGAAAAAGTGTCTGAAGATGCAAATCTATCTTCAAATGATGCCACTTCCCTTATAGGACAAAGTAAAATGCAATGTATTTTACCAATATCAAAATCTTATGAACAGATGAACTGCTGGGAAGATTTCAATTTTAACCCATACCAAACACAGGATACTGCTTTTCTAAATAACACAGAATCCAGAAGAACAGCTGGCACTTCCTTCCTAAGGCAGAATGATTCAGAGTCAGATGTCTTTTCTTTGGGACTGGCTCAAATGAATTATGAAGCAAGAATGACTGAGAGGGTTGCTAACTTTGATTGTATGAACTATAAGGGACAAGACATATATATGACAAAAGGAAAAATAAGAAAAGAATTGGATTCCCCCACTTTTTTACTAGAGAACTCTGGGTGTTCTGCTACCTGGAATTTTAAGAATAATATACTAGAATCACAAATCCATCCTCTCAAGTTGCAATATGGTAGAGAACAGAGCTCATATGATACATGGTTCCCTAAAAAAGACAATTTAAATACAGCCTCTAACCCCTTTATGTTTCAACAAAATTGTCTGTCTGGTGAATTAAAGGACTTCACGTATAACAGGCTAGCTACTCAGACAGATAAGACTTCCTGGGAGGGATTACTAGGTTTCTCCAATGTGAATTCATTTGCACATAATTCTTGTGCCTCTAATTTAAATGCAACTTCAGAACAATTCAACAATCCTTATGTCCTGCAAAGCTCTGGAAGATATTCGGGACAGAAAAGACACACTGCAACTTCATCAAATTTAGCAGAGGATGACTCATTAACAGGTAACAACTATTATTATTTGTTGAGAATAATTTCAAATTAAATTTAATTATCATTGATTTTATGAGTTAAAAAAGACAACCAAGGGGCGGCTAGGTGGCGCAGTGAGTAGAGCGTCGGCCCTGGAGTCAGAAGGGCCTGAGTTCAGATCCGACCTCAGACACTTAATGCACATACAAACAAAAACCTAGCCGTGTGACCTTGGGCAAGTTACTTAACCCCAATTGCCCTCCAAAAAAAAAAAAGCAAAAAAAAAAAAAAAAGACAACCAAGTTTTCTTGTGAATTTTTTTCATTTTGTTTTAAAAATCAGTACATTTGTTTGGGCTTGTTTTTTAACATGTGTTATATGAACAGAGATATTGTAAGAATAAAATTAAATAGCATCCTTGAAAGCATACAAGTTTAAAAGTATAAAAGTTTCCATTTTTGGTAGGATAATTTGATAGGTAGAATGATATGGGGGCTAAAGGGGCAGTACGAATTCAGGAAGACCTTAAAGTTCTGTCTCTGACACACACTGGCTGTATAACCATGGGCAAGTGTGTTAACCTCTTAGTGCCCCAGTGAATTCTCTAAGTCACAGATGAGTTACTGGTGGAGGGAGTTTCCATACCAATGAAATCACAGGTCCATCCTAAAAAGGAAAAAAAACAACAACCAGAAAACCAAAACTCTACAAGAAGATCAAAGGAACATAGATAGCTTAGATGTCAGCAAATAATTTGACTATCTGATGTGATCTATTCTTGGCCTTTGTGCTGTTTTAATATATATATATATTTTTTTTTAAAAGCAATTGGGGTTAAGTAACTTGCTCAAGGTTACACGGCTAGTCATTATTTATGTGTGGGTGCTCATTTTCTGAGGCTGGATTTGATCTCGGGTCATCCCAACTCCGAGGCCAGCACTCTTACTCACTGCGCCACCTAGCCGCCCCTTTAGGGCAATTGGGGTTAAGTAACTTGCCCAAGGTTACCCGGCTAGGTTTTTGTTTGTGTGGATTAAGTGTCTGAGGCCGGCTCAGAACTCAGGTCCTTCTGACTCCAGGGCCGGTGCTCTATTCACTGCACCACCTAGGCGCCCCCTGTTTTAATATTTTATCAACAATTTAGATAAAGGCTTAAATGATATGCTTATCAAATCTGCTGCTGACACAAAGCTGGGAAAGCTAGTATAATAGATGACTAAATCAAAAATAAAAAAAATGTTACCAGGTTACTAATATGAAACTTAATAAAGATACTAAAATCTTAAACTTACATTCAGAAAGCAATTTTACAACTACAAAAAGGTGAGACTTAAGGTGTGGTACACATCTGAACTGAATACTAAGTGTACCAGTGCTGGAGTTATATAACCTGAAGAGGTTAAAACTTAGGGAGACATGGTAACTATCTTAAAATATTTGAATAGCTGCCATGTGGAAGAATACCTCAGCTGTGAGTGTCATGCATAACCTTGTTTCAAATTATGTTGAATTTACCTATTTTTCTTTCTATTGAAATGAAATACTTAAAACATTTAACTTAAAAAAATAAAAATAAAATAAAATAAAATCTTAAAAAAAAAAAAAAGGTGAGGCTTAGCTAGGCAGATTAAATTGGATTAGCCCTGGCAAGGAAAAGGGGCCCTTTGAAGAATGAAGTAAAAGAAACAAGGTTGGGTGAAGATATAGATGGGTTTAAGTTTGGCACAGAGGAGATGGGGAAATGTGCAACAAAGTCTTACTTAGTAAGGGAAGAAGTGAGATCATCTGATAAAAGGGGGTGTGGAGGCAGGGGAGAATAGAACAGGAATTGCAGTGGGGGTTGAGGAGATAAGAGTTTAAAACAGATGTTATACAGTGAATGTGAGATTAGAGAACAGAAGAAGACTATAAGTTTGTCATGTGTCAGTCAGGGTTCAGGGCACAAGTGCAGGACTTCATGCAGTGGTCACAGGACAGTAAGCGCATGGAAGGTCTGATAGTTTGAATGGCCAAAGAACAAGAGTATTCAGCATATAAATATGCAAGATATTGTATAGTTGTACTACTTAACTACAGAGTCAAGACTATAAAGTGGGAGAAATGACTCCAAATAAAGGGTGAGAGACCAGGAAAACAACGTGGGATGGAGGAGATAGAACAGGCTTTAAGAATAACGAAGGATGAAGCTGTGGGTCGTGGGAGTTGCTCCTTTAAGAGAAACCTAAATCCTATGAATCTGTGACTAATGAGGCTTTCCCTTAGAAATTTTAATCTATCTACAAAACTTCACATTTTTTTCTCTTGTGAATAGTCACTTTCTACCTTATAACTGCACAGTTCATTTTAAAAATCCTTCTACTTACTGCTATTTAGCACTATGCTGAACTTTAATCTCATTCTCCCAAGATGCTAGATCTTTTCCAGGAAAATGTCATCTGGGTTTTCACTGAGCTTACTTTCTACTGATTGGCAAAGAGCCACATACTATATAGAGAGAGTTTCGCAAAAGGTCTAGTCCCAGACTTCCAAGGATATAAAATGTACTGGTATTAAATGTAATAATAAAAACAGTCAATATGTACATGTTTATATTTTATAGTGATTTTCTCAGTTTAATATTTGCTTGGTTTGAATATTATATAAGTATCTAGATAACTGGGAGTGGTAGATGATACTAGGGAAGATTTCCAAGTAGATTTTGCAGGATGTAAAAGAACTTCATTAAATACCTATAGGAAGTGCATTTTATCAGGTACATGTAAGAAAATTCCCTGAATTGGCTGTATATGATAAAACAAATATACCCAAAGATTTGAGTCATTAGATAAATAGGAGTTCTTTATTTGTTAGATTGACAAAATACCTCTCCTCCCCCCTTTTTTTTAAATTTGCAAAGTAATTTGAATGGGGCAAGAAATAGCAATAAATGTAAACCTTAGAAAAACAACTATTGGCCAAACTCTTTGAACTAGATAAAGAGAATAGGTGCTGAAGCTGGTTTCCCTTAAGTACTAGTGCTAATGCCTGGAACTATTCTGCCATTCCTTTGAGGGCCTTCAATAGCAGAACAAGACTCCTGGTTTCAGTTTGAAAATACCATCAATTAGTATGCCACCAATAATATTTTAGGATTTTATTACCCCATCATCTCAAAATTGCCCTGTGGACTTTACATTTATTTCATATGTGGATATGCATTAAAGACATCTCAATGCCATCGAAGATACTGTCTGGAGTTAAAGACCCAGGCTCCTTCCTCCGGGGCTCACAACTTAGACGGCCCCTGTCACTTCCTCCCCTCTCTAGGCTATAATTTCTCCATCGACAAAGTTAAGAGAGTAGACATGGCCTTTGAGGGACCTTCTAGTTCATATTGTTTGATCCTTAAACAAGAGAGGGCGTAGCAAAATAGACAGAGGTCTGGTCACGGAGTCAGAGACCAGGGTTCCAGTCTTGCCTCTGATCTATGTTGACTGTATGGCCAAAGGCAAATTACTTAACTTCTCAGTGTCCCTAGTCAACTCTGTAAGGCTATAAATGACAGAGGACTTTGCTGATCTACAGTGGGGAAGGCAATTTGGCCTGACCAAAACCTAAATAAAACCACAGGTCCTAGGACCCAGGTGCTAGGATCCACTGGTCCAGGGTCCCTCTGAATGAATCAAAACTTCTGGTAAAGATAGACCCCAAAGGCCAAGCTAACTAAAGAAGGCACATGTGCCCCTTGAGTGTGCACTTAAAGAAACTTAAAGACCTGTGTGTGATAGAAATACCTGCACAAACCCAAGGAAAAAGCTGGGTAAGATAAGGGAACAGAGACTAGAAGAGTATAGATCCACAGCACCAATGTCACACCATGCCACAGTCCAAAGTAAGCCATGGGAACATGGCTTGATGAACCATGGGGTCATTAACATACACATCATACTTATAAATGTCTGGTTCTCTCTCTCTCTCTCATAACCTATATGAATCATAGGTCATATTTCCTAATTTTTAACGATAGTACAAACTACAGTTAGTTCTTTCTTATGTCCTAATTTGTGAAAGTTTACTGACTCCTTTCAACAATCAGAAGGCCATGTGACATCCCAGCTTTTCATTTCAGGTAATAGCATATACGGTTTTATTTGGGTTAGAGCATTTTATTAATAGAAAATTTTCAAACAATGAATATATATTATACCATGTATAAAAATTTATATTTTATGTTTAAAAAATAAAATTATCAAAAAATTCATGTCTTTTTAGCATAGTTGTAATTTAGTAACTTAGCAGTTAGATAATACATGTATTGGACATATTCTTTATACCCAAAATTCATTTATATAAAGATATTATTTATAAATTTATAAAATAATATAATTATTTATAAAATAATTATTTATAAATAACTATAAATTATTATTTATAAAGATTTATAAAATAATATAACTATTTATAAAGATAAAATAAGTTACTTTCATAGCCACTGTCAGTTGTGATAAGCAACAAAATCATTTTCCTTTTATTTTCTCCATAGATTTGATATATTCTCAGCAACCCCAACTCAAAAAAAGGCGACTAGTGTATGAAAAAGTCCCTGGAAGAACCGATGGCCAAACACGCCTTAAATTCTTTTGAGGTAGCACCAGGCCAGCTTATTATCATTGGGTGAAGTGTTATTCAAATGTTGGTATATATATTAAGAAAAGGTTATTCTCTGTATCCTCAATGTTCTCATGAAATTAAATTTCCAAAAAATGTACACCACCTTCTTCTGTAATTTACATTTTTGTAAATAATAGTTTCTAGAATTCAGTTAATTTTAAAGAATTCTCCTGGTTACCCAAAAACTCCACACCTCTGGAATGAAGTAAAGCAACCTGAATCACCATCTGAGAGCCCAGTGTAACCCTTCCAAGTCAGGAAGTAAAAAAGAAAGATCAGAGCCATCCCTCCAGAAACAAGGAAGTGACTAAAATAGAGCCACTTTTAATCTGCTACTTTATGATGACTCCTACTGAAAGCATACAATTAGAAAAATTCTGTGATCCTTAATAATAGAAACATCTTTTTTACATAAATATTGTGTCTAAAAGGGACTGCCCCCCAGACATTTTCTTTCCAAGTTCCAGGCAAAATGCAGTACAGTGCTCAGGTATTCTACCCCAATTCTTTATTATACTTACTTTATTATACTTTTCAAATGAGACAGTGTATGCAAAACACTGTGCAAAACTTAAAGCAGTGTGTAAATATTAGCTTTCATAACAATTTCAGAAAGTTGGCCACAAATTTTGGGATTGTAGGGCAATGCTAGAGAAAGCTAGGACTTAATAGTGTATTAGCTTTGTTTATGTACCGATGAAAATTTGTTCAGTCTGAAGAACTAGGATTTGCACTTGTCTTCAGTTTTAAAAGATTGTGTTTCTTAGCTAATCAATTGATTGTAGTGTCTCAGGCATAAGATATAGTATTAGAATTCCTCATAACAATTTAGGATAGCTTAAGAAATGCTTTTTTATACAAACAGTTAAAGAGGTCTCATTGGGTTACCAAAATACTACATGTTGATATGTCCCCATAACTGCACAAAATAATCCCCTTCTGCAATACATTATGGGTGTTCAGTTTGCTAAGGAATTTCCACTTTTACAAATCATCAGTTTGCACTGTGGCCTGCAATTTTGGATGATTCAGTTATGGTGACCAAAATATCAAATACAATTAACTAAATTAAATCATTTAAACAACAGATGTTGGTAAGTTACCTTTTCATAAAATGAACCTTGTTGATATGACCTGCCAACTGTAACTGAGTAGGATAACAGGACACTGCTATAAAATGGTAATTTAATCATCTCTTGGACAAAGATAGTACCATCCCTTCCTTACCAAGATTTCTAAATACTTGACAGTATTATTAAAATAACAGAATCAATACAAAGTAGATATTAAAAGTTCAAATATATTTAAAAATATGAGGAAACTTAAGAAGACTCATGTTTTACCTTGAAAAATCACAACCAGTCTTATTTTTCTCATTTATTGAGGGGAAGAAAAAGGGAGATCTGATAAAGACCCAGAATCTGGTGAGTATTTCTCAGCTATTTTTGGTTGTCTCAAACTCAACCACTTTCCTTCCATTGGCTTTACAGGCTGCAATAGTCTGGGGAACTGTTTCTTTAATCTTTAAGCCTAGGAGACTGCTTCCTTTCTCTTGAAGTCCAGACCTACAAATATAACTGAAGATGCTTTGGTTTTAAGGACAAATTTGCTGTGGCCCTTTGGCTCTCTTTGTGCCCCTTCCTGTCACTAGAACCCTAAAAGCTTCTATCATAACACATAAACACACACATGTGTATATGGTATGGAAAAGTAGAGGAGGGGTTAAAGAAAATGTAGGTAGGAAACCTTGAAGACTGATCCAGGCAAAGTTTCAGGGTTCCCCATTTACTCGAGCTATTAATGATGGCAAGGGGACACCTCTGCTGTCTTCTCACCTTACAGCCAGTCAGAAAACAGAGCTGGGATGACTCTGCATCCAAGGCAAACAGTGTTCAAATTCTGATTCTCAGAGCCTTTGCTAAAACAAAGATCCCCATGCATACGTCATGAATAGAATTACAAAGCGTTCTAAAAGAAAACTATCACAATGTTTAAGAGGCCATCAAACTTAGGCTTTAATACTCAAATGACTTGTTAGAATTTTTAAATGGGAGGGAGGGATACTATCAGAACAGTGTATCTGAGAAGTCTACCTTGTCTTCAATTAAATGTTAACGATTATTCTCTCAGCCTCACAGCATGGCTGTTATCAAAGCTAACTGATGACTGTTGCCATTAGAAATCATGAAATTGAGACCTGCATCTTTTGCACAGAACTCTTTGACTAGGCTACAGATTTTTTTTCTCCATGCACTGCTAGAATTTAACATAACAATTATGTTGTCCTTGTTGTCCTTATCCTTACTGTCATTACTAGAGCACTTTATGGCTTACAAAACGCACATTCTTCACAACCTTCTGGGGGCAGACTGAAAATATTACCTTTATCTTACAGAAAAAAGAGCTGTAAAACACCCTTCAAGTTAAATATTATGCAAGTATTAGTTCTATAAATTCAGCAAATAAGCTGTTGGTTAATTTTCCCCCCCTTTATATAATCTAAGTAATATTTTTTACTAATTACTCTTTTCTTCCTCAAAAAATAATGCTTCCTATAAATATAAATCCTGAGTTTTATTAAGGACACCACCTTTCTTCCTGGTGCTCAAGAGAGTAGTAAAAGTTTACTCACTTTCAGCACATTCCTATGATACATAACTGATATTTTATACCATTTTTAATCTGGTGAGAAAACTGAACTTTGGGAAGGTTAATTGACTTTGCTCATGTGTTCTCAGCAATCAGTGACAGTGCTAAAATGGACAGTATTACAAGTCCTCTTCCTCATCAATGCCTCTTGTTTTCTGTGATGATCAGAGAATAAAATGCTCTAAATCAGTTCAGTTAACTGTTAGCAGTCATATTCAGTTAACTGAAGATTAACCATTTAAGAGCTACAAGAGCTTCATGGTTGTTCAAATATTTGAAGTTTCACTTTCATTGGTATGGGCACTTCTCCACTGAGGCCAATTGTGACCTTGGTATGCTATCAAAGCAGGACTTAGTAGATGATGGGAAACTTTTTGAAATATATTACATACTTCCCTGTTTTAGTTTGTATTTACTTCATTGAATCTTGTAGGTATTCCTCATTCCCCCACCTTCTTGGGATGTGACTATTAAGCTGGTTCAAAGTGAGTTCAGTCCAAGCCCCTAAGGACCAGCACTTGGCTTTAAGTCCCTTCTACCCCCTTGTTAGAAGGAACATTGCACCAAGACTGCCCTATCACAGGATCTTGAAAGGTAAGCTCCAAACAAGCAGTACGCATAGCTAGTAATCTGCTCCTCCAATCCTAGTTTGGCTTTTGAAAGCCTCCTTCCTCTGCCATTTCCCTCCTCTCCCTGCTCTTAATCCTTTCCTCCTTTCCTACTGTGTCCTCTAGAAACCCTGCTTATCATTAATTTCCCTCCATCCTCTATTTCTTCCATCTTCTTGTGTTCATGGAAACCTAGTTCTCTATTGAGGACATTGCAGCACTCTCTCTAGTGCTGACTGCTTCCTCTCACATATACTGGGTCTGGGAAAGGAGTTGGTTTATTGTATGATCCCCAGTGGCCCTTCCAGATCATGCCTCTGCTACCACAACTCCCTATAGAATCCAGTCCAGATATTTTTAGCAATCTACTATTTTCCACATCGTTCTCCCTCCTTTCTCAAGGATTCTACCCAATTCTCAGTATCTATCTCAACCTCTCAAATGACCTCATACTTGGGGACTTTGACGTATGGCTAGAGTCCCACCCACCTCAATCCAAGCTCCAATGAGCGGAGATTAACTCTACCTCAGCTACCAACATGGATGGGCATATCTTAGTGCTACTCAGTGCTACTGAGAACTCAGAAGTATGACCCTTCCAGATTTTAAACTCAAGAAATTCCCCTCTTGTCACAATCTCCTGTCCTTCCATCTCTCTGCTTCATTCTGCTATACCTATTCCTAGTTCTCCTTGTGTTCTCCAATCTCTTCCTATTCTCCAAGTTCCTCACCCCTGGCCTCACTTTACTCTCTTCAGTCTTGAGTCTACAGATAACCAGTTCAAATACATACTACACTCTGCCCTTGACTCACTTATCCCCTTGAGTCATCACCGTTCTCACCCTCCAGTCCTCCACCCTGTATCAGATATTACCTCTATCTGCCTTTCTCCATTTATACTTCCAAGCTGCTCAACACCTCTATAAGAATTCACCCAATACACTAACTTGGTCCACTACAAATTCATATTATTTTATGTCAACTGGATCCTCACTGCTGAACAGCAAAGCATATTCTTTATTGACTGCATCTCTATCCTTAGTTGTTGTCCCAAACCTTCTCTTCTCTCCTCAAATTCCAGATAACCTTGCCTCCTTGTTTACAGGGAGGAAATGATGAGGAAACAGAGACCATGAAGTGCCTTTTCTTGCTACTCCATACCTTATTCAATGTGTAGCAACATTTCAGATAGGATCTAGTCCAACTTATTCCTATTCAATTCTGAGCCCACCACAGTATCAATCTGTAATGGCCTGAAGGTTTTGCCCAGCCACCTGCAAATCAACATCTAGACAACGTACGTTCTTTATTCAATGTCTCATTGAGTATCAATATCAAGCAAGGGATAAAACAGGGAGATGTGTTTACCACCTCACAAAGTATGTGTATGTATGTGTATGTGTGTGTGTGTCTGTATTTATATATACACACACATATATATCCTGTGAAAAGCCCAAAGAAAAAGAGCATCTCTATTAGAGAAAAGGGTCTTCATTTGTTCCTCTTTTGTGTACACATTGTGATGCTTACATTAAACCTTGGACGTGTACACTCTGCTTAATGAGATCTTTCTAACCATTCAGTCATGAAAAAAAGGGAATGAAGAATGCTTAATTTTATTTTGAACATAAACATTTATCAATGTCAAGATCATTATAAAAATCAATTATTGATCTATAGATATAGATCTCTGCCTTCAGAGAAGATCAGCATGCATGGAGCTACTTGCTCCTATATTAAATACCATGGCATTACTGTGTTCAATGGACCCTTTCTCATCTCCCTCAGGGCCATCCGTTCTCTGATCATATCTTGCCTTTTTCTAGATCTAATCTCATCTTTTCTAGCTGGTGACTTGTATTCTCTGCTTCTGCTTTCTGTCATTTTCTTCCCTTCTTCTTTGTATGTGTTTTGAGGACCTTTATATAATTCTACACAGCCTAAAAAAGAGATTTCATCCATTTTGTCCCATGATAAAATATGAGCCTATAAAAGTTTTAAAATGACAATTACCATAGAATCATGGCATTTTTCAGTGATAAGAAAAGATGGCCAAAAACATTTGGGAAAAATTTATTTTTAATCTTCTAAGAAGCTATTACAAAAAACCAAAGTAAACAAAATGAAAAAAAAAAAAAAAGAATCCTTTTTAAAGTATACTGTATAAAACAAAGGCACACCACCAAAACAATAGCAACAGATGTTTAAGAATTGAAAACTTCTTTCTAGTTGTGATAGTTTTCTATGACTCTCTGTTTATATTCATTTTCTAATGTTCTCTTAGTCATGATTTAAATAGTTTTCCCTCAAAATAAATTTTTTAAATGCAGTACCTTTTAAAGCATAAATAAAACCATGAAATAAACTTAAGAACACACAAGTATCAATTATATCTAAATGAAGCGATTTAATATGATAATATTGGTCTTTCAAAACAAACTACTTAAGAAATAGCTCCCATATTTAGTGTTAAAAATAAAACATTTTATCTTCTGCTTTAGAAAAATCAAGACACTGCTTGATTAGTAAAGCCAGTAATCTGCACTTGGGTGTATTCCCTTAGAAAATGCAAATTTTAAAGAGGGAGAAAAACACTTGCTGGCTTTAGGCACAAGTTACAATGAAAATAATTTTTTTAGTAAAAGAAAAGTTTTTCTTTGTTAAAATGTAGCCACTTAAGTAAAAACAGGCTGCTAAAAATATAAAAACAGTCATAACTGAGTTAAGAGAGGTGGGTAGTTTTGTTGGAAATGGAGTGTGTGTGTGTGTGTGTGTGTGTGTGTGTGTGTGTGTGTGTGTGTCTTTTAAAGTATAGAACATTTTACAAGAATTGCCCCCCAAAAAAGCAAGTTAAATATTACAAGTGGGTCTACTCCTTTATGTATTTAGAAACTTCCGTTCATTCCTGAAGGCATCGTACTGCAGGGGTTGGTCATTACCAGGACTCAAATATCTAAAAATTGTTTGGCCACAAAAAAAAAAATATATTTTCTTAAGACTCAGAAGCAGCTGTTAATCACTGCATGCTTGAAGGTAACTCCTCAGTGAACTTCTTCCTGTTAAGAAAAAGAAAATAGTTTGGGAGGTACTCTAATTTATAAAACATTCCATTCTCTCAAGTCAGAAAATGACAGTTTAAAATGAAAATGCCCAAACTATGTTTTTATAAAGCTTATAAATTTCCATCAAAAAAGTATAGCTACACAAAGTTAGTGGTATCATTATTTTCTTGGTTCTTCTTAATTTAAGAAGCTTCCTTTCATAGGTACAGGAGAACTTCCTAATACATGTGATAGATTTAAAACCAAAAAGGACCTTGGAGGTACAATTTCTCATTTTACTGACTGGGAAATGGAGGCCTACAGAAGTGAAGTTACTTGCCAAACATGGTCACACAGGTCTAATGGAGCAGCAGCAGAATTGGGATTCAAACCTAGGAGTTCTGACTCAAATCCAGCACCTTTTTCAATATGCCCTACTGGAGAGAGATACTAAATGCCAAGATTTGAACTTACTGGCCTTTGAGGACCTTGATAACCAATGAATGCTCACTTTAGTGTTTATTTTTTTAAGAATAAAACAAAATGGGGTGGCTAGGTGACGAAGTGAATAGAGCACTGGCCCTGGAGTCAGGAGGACCTGAATTCAAATCTAGCCTCAGACACTTATCACTTACTAGCCATGTGACCTGAGGCAAGTCACTTAACTCCAATTGTCTTGCCTTCCCCCCTCCAAAAAATAAGCAAAAGAAAAAAAAAACCCAATAAAACAAAATTAAAGCCATCAAATACTAAATGTTCTCATCTGTAAAAATAAAAAATATATAAAATGGAAACATGACATTCCTGAAAATTCCAATACATGCTTTCCATTTATCAAAAAAAGGGTAGTATAGTTTTTAAATTAGCAAATAAAGATTAATCTTTAGGGGCGGCTAGGTGGTACAGTGAATAGAGCACTGGCCTGAGTCAGGAGGACCTGAGTTCAAATTTGGCCTCAGATACTTAACACTTGCTAGCTGTGTGACTTTGGGCAAGTCACTTAACCCCAATTGTCCTGCCTTCCCCCCTTCAAAAAGCAAAAAACAAAACAACTAATCTTTACTCATATTTTCACTTCTCTTCTGAAATAAATTTGCTCCCCTGTTGAAGGCTAGATGTCTGAAATATCTTTAAAAATTTTCTTAAATTTTATTTTTAGTTCTTAACATTCACTTCCATAAGCTTTTGAGTTTTAGATTTTCTCCCCCTCACTCCTTCCCCTCTCCCTTCCCCAAGACAGCATGCAACCTGATATAGGCTCTACACATACATTCATATTAAACATATTTTCACATTAATCATGTTGTAAAGAGGAATTAGAACCAATGGGAGGAACCACAAGAAAGAAAAAACAAAACAACAACAACAAAAGAACAAACAGTATGCTTCAATCTACATTCAGACTCTATAGTTCCTTCTCTGGATATGGGCAGCATTTTCCATCATGAGTCTTTTGGAGTTGTCTTAGGTCCTTGCATTGCTGAGAAGAGCCAAGTCTATGAGTCAGTCATTGAAAAATGTGGCTGTTATTGTGTACAGTGTTCTCCTGGTTCTGCTCACTTCTCTCAGCATCAGTTCATATAAGTCTTTCCAAGTTTTTCTGAAGTCTGCCTGTTTATCATTTTTTTTTGCTTCAAAATTTTTTTCAGTTACAATTGCCACCTGTATTTCCCTCCATCCCATTCCACCTTCCCCATTCTATTCTCTCTCCTTTCACCTTGTCCCTCCTCAATGGCATTTTGCTTCTATTACCCCTTCCCTCATTCTGCCCTCCCTTCAACTCCCACCTTCTCTTATCCCTTTCCCCTTCTATTTTCCTGCAGAGAAAGTTAGATTTCTATACCCCATTGCCTATGTATTTTATTTCCCAGTTATATGTAAAAACAATTTTAACATTTGTTTTTAAAACTTTTGAGTTCCAAATTCTCTTCCTTCCTGCCTCCCCACCCACCCTTATTGAAAAGGCTAGCAATCCAATAGAGGTTATACATGTGTAGTCATGCAAAACACTCTCATAATAGTCATGTTGTGAAAGATTTAACTATATTTCTTTCCATCCTATCCCACCTCCTACTTATTCTATTCTCTCCTTTCACCCTGTCCCTCCTCAGAAGTGTTTGCTTCTGATTATCCCCTCTCCCAATCTGCCCTCCCTTCTATCACACCATCTCCCCCCTCCCATTCCCCTCCCACCTATTTTCATGTAGGGCAAGATACCCATATCAGATTCCATACCCAATTGAGTATGTATGTTATTCCCTCCTTAAGCCAAATCCAATGAGAGTAAGGTTCACTCATTCCCTCTCACCTCCCCCCTCTTCCCCTCATAAAAGCTTTTTCTTGCCTCTTTTATGTGAGATCATTTACCCCATTCTACCTCTCCCTTTGTTCTTCTCCCAGTACATTCTCTCTCACCCCTTAATTTTATTTTTTAGATATTATCCCTTCATATTCAACTGACTCTGTGCGCTCTCTCTCTCTCTCTCCCTATATATATATATATATATATATATATATATATATATATATATATATATATATACATTCCTTCCAACTATCCTAATAATGAGAAAAGTCTCATGAGTTACAAATATCTTTCCATGTAGGAATGTGAAGATTCAATTTTAATAAGTCCCTTATGATTTCTCTTTCCTGTTTACCTTTTCATGCTTCTCTTGAATCTTGTATTTGAAGGTCAAATTTTCTATTTAGCTCTGGTCTTTTCTCAAGAATGTATTAAATTCTTCTAGTTATTGAATGTCAATTTTTCCCCTCATGGATTACACTCACATTTTGCTGGGTAGGTGATTCTTGGTTTTAATCCTAGCTAGCTCCTTTGACCTCTGGAATATCATATTCCAAACTCTCCAACCCCTTAATGTAGACGCTGTTAAATCTTGGGTTCTCTTGACTGGCTCCACCATTCTTGAATTATTTCTTTCTGGATGCTTGCAATATTTTCTCCCTGACCTAGAAACTCTGGAATTTGGCTATAACACTCCTGGGAGTTTTCATTTTGAAATCTCAGGAGGTGATCAGTGGATTCTTTAAATTGTTATTTTACCTTCTGGTTCTAGAAGATCAGGCAATTTTCCTTGATAATTTCTTGAAAAATGACATCTTAGGCTCCTTTTTTGTCCAATAATTTTTAAAAGATCCTGGATCTATTTTCCAGATCAGTTTTTCCAACAAGATATTTCATATTGTCTTCTATTTTTTTATTCTTTTGGTTTGGTTTTATGATTTCTTGACTTCTAATACAGTCATTAGCTTCCATTTGCTCCATTCTGATTTTCAAGGAATTATTTTCTTCAGTGAGCTTTTGGTCTTCCTTTTCCATTTGGCCAATTTTGCTTTTTAAGGCATTCTTTTCCTCATTGGATTTTTGGACCTCTTTTGCCATTTGATCTAGTATATTTTTTAAAGTGTTATTTTCTTCAGTATCTTTTTTTGGATCTCTTTTAGCAAGCTGTTGACTTATTTTTCATTATTTTCTTGCATCATTCTCATTTCTCTTCCCAATTTTCCCTCTACTTCTCTTACTTGATTTTCAAAACCCTTTTTTGTGCTCTTCCATGGCATGAAACCAATTCATATTTTTCTTGGACGCTTTGGATGTAGCAGCTTTGACTTTCTTTTCTTCTGAGTGTATGTTTTGACCTTCCTTATCACTGAAGTAAGTTTCTATAGTCTGAGTTTTTTTTCTGTTGTTTGCTCATTTTCCCAGACAAATTACTTGACTTTTTAACTCTTTGTTAAGGTAGGGCTTTGCTTCCAGTGTGGAGGGTATACTGTCCCAAGCTTCATGGGTTTTGTGCAACTGTTTTCAGAGATACTTCTAGGGACCTGTAAGTTTTCAGTTCTTCCAAGATGGTGTGATCTAAAAGGTGTTTATTCCTCTCCTGGCCTGTGCTCTGGTCTGTGAGTGACCACAATCCCTCTTTTCTGCCCTGGAACTGTGAGGAGGGGCCCTTAATGCCTCAAGCTCTGCTATGCTAGTGCTCTTCCTCACACCAGGATTGCAATGCAGATCCAAGTATGGGCAAAGCAACAGTCCTGCCTCAGTGCCAGCAAAGAAACCCCTGTAATCTCCTAAACCATTTTTCAAACCCCTTACCATCTGTGGGCTGAGAGCTCCAGAAGCAACTGCTGCCATTGCCACCACCCCAGCGCCGTGCTGGGGCTAGGGCTAGCCTATGTTCCTCTCTCATCCAGGTCTGACAAACCTTTCCTACTGACCTTCTAAGTTGTCTTTGAAGTTTGTGGTTTGAGAAGTCTGGAAACCTTCACAACTGCCAGTGACTCCTGAGGTCAGCTCTGGGTTTACAGGGGCCCAATCATGCTGGTGGGGCATGTACTGGACTGCTTCTCTCTCAACCTCGTGCAAAAGACCTTTCCTGTTGACCTTCTATGTTGTCTTAGGCTGGAAATTTGTTTCACCCTGTCATTTTGTGGGTTCTCCTGCACTAGAATTTGTTTGGAGTCATTTGTATAGGTATTTGAAGGGGTTTGGGGGGGGACCTCAAGCTAGTCCCTGTTGTTATTCTGCCATCTTGACTCCGCCCAATGTCTGAAATATCTTAAGATGGAAGTCATATCTGTACAAAAAGACAAGTGTAGGGGGCGGCTAGGTGGCACAGTGAACAGAGCTCTGGCCCTGGAGTCAGGAGGACCTGAGTTCAAATCCAGCCTCAGGCACTTAACACAAAACTAGCCGTGTGACCTTGTCAAGTCACTTGACCCCAACTGCCCTCCCAAAAAAAGCAAAAAAAAAAAAAAAAAGAGAGAAGCTGATTCTGTTCAAGGCTATAGCTTAGGGGATCTTTCACACTATAGTAACAAATGGAGAACTTGGGACATAAGCAATTACGAGCACTAATCAGTATCTCACAATTGCAAGGTAAAGGGAGAAAGATAGGATTTATAGCAGGGAATTATTATTAGCCAATTAAAATAAGAATAAGGAAAAAACCCAGTGCTCAGAAGTGTCCTTCTCTACGTCTGAATCCTGAATCATGCTTATTTTATAGTGCTTTGCAACACAGGTAAAGCAGGTGACGGAAGTATGATCATCTCCACTTTACAGAGGAGGAAACGGATCACTGAGATTAAGGGATTCTTCACTCACAGACACAACAATTGGTAAACAGTAGGGCTGACAATGAAATCTAGGTCTCCTGGATGCTCTTTCCCCTATACCAGTACTGTGAAATTCAAATAAAAACAGGGGTCACTGAACCATACATAAGGATCCCTGCAGGCTGTATAGTGATATAGAACACTGTGTGTGTGTGTGTGTGTGTGTGTGTGTGTGTGTGTGTGTGTGTGTGTGTGTGTGTGTGTGTGTTGCACATTATATGTATTACATATATAAATATATAATACATATATAGATATATATATATGTGTGTGTTATATATTTCTACACGTGTGTATTATATGTGTATATATACTTTTGTTGTTGTTTAGTTGTTTCAATCATATCCAACTCTTCATGGCCCTATTTAGGGATTTTCTTGGCCAAGATAGTTTGGCATTTGTGTTTTGACATTTCCTTCTCTAGGTTATTTTACAGATGAGGAAACTGAGGTACACAGGATTAAGTGACTTGCCCAGGGTCACATAGTAACAGAGGCCAGAGCTGAATTCAAGAAGATGAGTTTTCCTGACTCCAGGCCCAATATCTTGCCACTCGGTTGAATTCTAATCCCATCTCTATCTCTGTGACTTTGGGCAAGTCGTTTCATGGACCCCCATTTCCTCATCTGTAAAAATGAAAGGATTAGACTGGATGGTTTCTAAGGTCCCTTTTCCAGTTCTAAATCTGTGATCTATGCATTTGGCTGTTTTGACTTTATATCCTCCCAATCAGCAAATGACTACCAAAACACAGGCAGAGATTACCACCAAACCTGTGTGGAGGCCCCTAAAAATGTCAAGGGCATTCGGGGATAAAAAATGAGCCCTAGTAAAGCACCAGATGGAGTTTACCTGTCATCACAGTAAAACACAGGACCGAGGTTCACGGAAAGGGTTGCTCCCTGCTGGAACTCCTAGCAGAAGAGCATCTTTGCAGGCATTCTGCATGCAATACTGCTGGAGTTCTGCGGCAGCCTGAGAGACCTGAATGGGACAAGAAGATAAAACAGTTACGTCTTCTCCCTTCCACCAAAGCACACCCTTCAAGAACCAACTCCTACTCCATTATAATAACCATTCAGAACCTTGATTATTGTTATTTCAGTATAACCAGAAACAGCCATATAGTAGCAATCCTATGTATTTTATCTTATGCACTAAAAACACCCCAAGGAGGAGTCACAGGCATCCCTGGACTGCTATAGATACAGGAGACACCAGGAAGATTAAGAACCTTTGTACTGTGGGTGGGGGCAAGAAAGTGATGGAGAATGCCCTTCCAGGGATCTACGTGAGATTTTCTCAGTGAAGTGAATGATAACCGTTGTTTGGAGATTTTTGTCTCTATTATATAACACAGGGGCAAACTCATATTGGGGGACTGGTTTTCTAGCAAATATACAACTCTGAGCAGCCCTATACAATGTTCACCCACAGAAAGCAAATAAATTGTTTCAAGGCAATAAAATGGGGGTGGAGGTTGGTGGGGAGAGAAAGGAGAACAGAGGAGAAAAAAGAAAGAGAGAGAAAGACAGAAGAGTTTTTGTCTTTCATCCAGAGAAAGCAGGTACTTTATTCAGAATTTAAAATTCTGCCCCTTGTAGATTACCAGACAATCTCAGTGAAGATGGTTTCCTCATCTGTAATCATGCTTCTGTTCCCTGTTTTACTTAAGGGTTGCAAAGCACTTTGTGAACTATAAAATAAACAGCATTCAGGATTCAGACTTCTTAGAGAAAGAAACTTCTGGGCACTGGGCTTTTTCCTTGTTCTCATTTTAACTGACTGATAATAACTCCCTGGTGGCACTCCTCTCTTCTCCCTTCATTACCACCCAGTAATTGTGATGTGCTGATTGGTGTTCCATCTTAAAAAAAAAACCAAAGGGTTTCTCTCATTTCCTAATGTCAGACAGTCGTATACACTCTTTATAGTCGGATGAGATGTTTTCTGCCTCATAGCAATTTGCTCACAGGTGAGGCTAGGACATGAGAATTTTATGCTTTACCCCACTCATAATGGCATAGAGTTGACCCTGAAAGTACAAGCCCAGCAACAGTAAGGCCAATATAGCGGAGTCTGAACAAGCTCGTCACCATCAGGCTGTTATTTTGTGTGTTTTATACCTAGTGTTTATAAAGATTATCCACCAAGGAACCGAAAGGACTATGATTATCCTGTATATGGAAAACTTACACCCACAAAACCATGCATTTTTGAAATATTCTACCCAATACCAGCCCTCCCCATCCCCAGTAATCAATAAACATTTATTAAATGCCTACTCTGTGTCAAACACTGTACTAGGGATATAAAAAAAGAAAAAGACCGGCCTTGCAGTCAAGAATCTCATAGGGATGGGGCAGCTTGGTGGCACAGTATATAGAGCACAGGTCCTGGAGTCAGGAAGGCCTAAGTTCAAATCTAACCTCAGACACTTGACACTTACTAGCTCTGTGACCTTGGGCAAGTCACTTAACTCCAATTGCTCTGCCTTCCCCCTCCAAAACAAAAAGAATCTAATAGGGGAGACAACATGCAAAAAAATATAAGCAAGCTATTACATAGGATAAAATAGGAAATAATTATCAGAGGGAAGACTCTAGAATTAAGAGGGGCTGAAGAAGACTCCCTGGAGAAGGTGGGATTTAAATTGGGGCTTAAAGGAAGCCAGGGAGCTCAGCAGGTAGAGTGGAAGAGGGAGAGCATTTGCATGTCAGAAAGCCAAAGAGAATGCCTGGAGTCAAGAGATGGAACAAGGAAGCCATTGTCACTGGATTGAAGGGTACCAGGCAGGGGGCAAGGTGCAAGAAGCCTGAATGCTCCTTGAGCACAGGAACTATTTTTCATTTTTCTGTATCTCTACTGCCCAACCACAGCAATTTGCAAATAGTACGTACATCAAAAGGCTTGAAGGACTGGACTACTGAAATTCATAATTTACAAATTGCTTTCCTCACAACAACCCAGTGAGATAGTACAAAGATTACCGGTCTCCATTTTATACTACCAACTAAGAAGTTAAGGGAATTGCCAAGATCACATAACTAGCTATTGGCAGGAAGTGTCTTTTCTAAGATTTCTATCCAGGCTATGATATATATCCTACATGGAGAGAAAAAAGGGAGAGATAAACCACAATCCCTGATTACTGATTTTTGACATTTTTCTAAAAAGGTCGATTTAGCTGGCTCCTGGTCAGTAAGCCAAACCCAGAAGGACAATTTTCAGGCTTAGATATGATAAAGTATCTCATAGCAACAGAGGCTTTTAGGCACCAGAAGAAAGATAAGAGGATCATGGACTTAAACCAGAAATGCCTATACTAGAGAAACACTTGTCTGAACAGTTAGTTCCCCTGCAACACCCCACACGTCTCCCCTTCTCAGCAGAAGACCTGGGACTGAAAAAAAAACAGAAGTCACTCACAAACAACATCTCTCTCTTCCTCTCCTCAAAACCTCTTGAAATCATGCCCCATTTTCTCCTCCTTGACTCCTGTTTCTGATGACTAGATGGCCCTACTCCTGGTGAAGGCTAATTTGAATTGTACCCTTGGTGCCATCTTCTCCCCTCTCTTCCAGCAGACTGCCCCATGACCATCCCATTCTGATGCCTACAACTACGCCCAATCCTTTGGAAACCCTCTCTTTACCCAACCATTCCTTCAAGTTATTGTAATAATCCAGGAAGAAAAAAAGTACACGTGGGTGTTTTCTCTCTTCTAGTTCCTCAGATTAGGCAGCATGACACAGAGAAAAGAGTGCTGGGTTTGGAGCCAGAAGAGCTGGAGTTTCAGTTTCCTTATCTGTAAAATGAGGGGGCTGCACCAGATGACCTCTTAAGGTTTCTTCCAACTTCACAATTGGGACCCTACGATTCTAGTATTCACTAGACTGGGAAAGGTGTCCAGGGCAGGGCACACAAAAAAAAAGGTGAGCCCCTGTATGAGATGATCCCTAAGGTCTTTCCTTGCCACCCAGTCCTTTCATAGACTCAGTTAGAATTTTATTGCTGCTTAGAAGTACCCTGTTTCCTCAGGGCCCTCTGCTCATTTCATCCCAGCAGGACATCAACCCTGTCCCAAGGCATGCCATCTTTGGTCAGCAAGGATGACCTACTTCCAACCCAAGTCAGAAATCACCATCAGAACAGTGGAAAGAACAGTCATTGGTGTTTTGCACTGGGGAGTAGTTTAACAACTCAGGGCAAAGCCAAATGAGGTGCTGTGGGAACACAGGAACATGGTAGTTGCACACAGCATTAGGCTACTTAATTGACTAGGATGAAGTTTTTTAATGGGTTTTGCTGGCTAACAACCCTATATGGTGCTCCAACTTTTCTTTCGTATACACTGCAATATTCAGTTCAACAAGGAAACTGAAACTTATTTGTGGATGTTGTTCAGTAATTTTTTTCAGTCATATCTGACTGCTCGTGACTCCATCTGGGTTTTCTTGGCAAAGATACTGGAGTGGTTTGCTATTTCCTTCTCCAGCTCATTTTACAGATGAGGAAACCGAGGCAGAATTAAGTGACTTGCCCAGGGTCACACAGCTAGTGTGGCCAGATTTGAATTCAAGATGAAGAGTCTTCCTGACTTTAGGTCCAGCCCTCTTATCTACTGCCTCTACCTACCTGCCTGAGATGTCTATACTATTCCTATAGTATTCCCACAGCAATAAAGCTAATAGCCCATATTAATATATTAATTTACAAAGTACATTCCTTATAACAACTCAGTGGGATATAAGGCAAGTCATATTCCCATTTTACAGATGAGGAAATTGGGAATGTTTAAGCAAGTGGACAGAATGAGAATTTTGAACTTAACACTGGGTCTCATCAAATCTGCTCTCGCAATGAATGGTTAAGTTTTCATGCTTC
This sequence comes from Gymnobelideus leadbeateri, assembly GCA_011680675.1. Lineage (NCBI taxonomy): Eukaryota > Metazoa > Chordata > Mammalia > Diprotodontia > Petauridae > Gymnobelideus > Gymnobelideus leadbeateri. The sequence continues at coordinate 466,724 of WOXC01002786.1, forward strand.
GGCTTCTTCAGGGGAAGGGGACAGGTGCTAGAAAGATCTGACTAGGCCAGGATAAATCATTGGCAAATGTCTCCAGGTACTTTCAGTGTGTTCAAACACAAAGCTCCGACCATGTCACAAGTAGAAAGTAAGTAATCCCTGAATAGCTTAGATAAAGCTATTATTAATAGCCTTACTGTTGCTTAGAAATACCCTGTGATTAATCCCGAAAGAGAAAAACTATTAAGTGGTATATACTCGGAGGAGAAATTAAGAAACCCAGAGCTAATCTTCAGCAGGCCTGGTCCTTGTCTCCTATCTCTTGGAATTGGAGGCAGCAAGCAGTGCCAGATTCAGGAATACCAGAGTTCAAATCTAGCCTCAGACACTTGCTAGTTGTGTGACCCTGGGCAAGCCTGTTTGCCTCAGTTTCCTCGGTTGTTGTGAGGATCCAGTGGGGTAGTATTTGTAAAATGGTGTTTATTAAATGCCTGTTCCCTTCCTATCCTCCATGGATCTAACTACCCACAACTGAACTGCCTGCCCACCATCCAGCAAAGCCGTTTGAAACCCCCTGCCCAGTGGACCTGGAGCCTCAGCATGAGCCTTTATTTTCTTATGGCTGCTTAGCTCTAAGACATAACATAGCCTCTCAAGACACTTGGAAATCGTGGTCAACCAAGGCCCTTCCCTACCCCCACCCCAAGATGAAAGCTGATACAAGGGCTCAGCTGGGCTTGTTCTGCCCCTAAACGTGCCCAACGGCTCCTCGGTGTATCTGCTGACAGAAGCCAGCTTGTGGACACACAGGGTTAGAACCAGCCCTCCGCTGGGGACCTTCTAAGATGGGCAGCCCTTCCTGGGAACGGGGCCACTTTTGTGCTGCTGCCTAGACTGCCCGGGCCCGAGAGTCCAGCAGGCGGGGACAGGCCCTGACCAGAGGCTGGCTGTGGGGAGGAGAAGGAAGTGAGAGAGGAGGAAGGGGGGATGGGAGGGAGCAGGGCCGCCTGCGCAGCCAAGGTGGCACTTCTGGGACAGGGGAGCCCTCTCTCTTCCAGGCTTCCCGGCTCCGGATCCCAAGACGGGACGGACGGGATGCCCGGCTGGCACAGGCCCTGGCACCCAGAGGGCACTGAATGCGTGTTTGTTTACTGTTTGGCTTTGGGATCCCAGGCTCAGGAGCCTTGTTAGCCCCCCTTCTCCGGACCCAGCTCCAGCCCACGAGCGGCCGCGCGCACTTGGGAGCCTTCAGTGTTTGCATTTTTGCATCTAATAACACGTGCAGAGCCCGGGGTCGCGCGGGTGGGCAGATTACTGAATAGACAAGGCCCTGGAGAAGGAGAGATGCGAGAAAAGCGAGCGTGGAAGGGAGAGCAGGCAAGGCTAGGCCAGGACGCTTAGCGGCCACACCCATTCAGCAGAAAGAGGGGAAAAGGGGGAAGGAAAGAGCTCTCGGGTCTTTCCTCCGCTCTCCCCAGCCACAGACGTGCTGCAAAACCCGCTCCCCTCAGACGAAGGCCAACACTTCTGGCCCCTCGGAGCCTTCACCGCACGCGGCGGGGCCGGGGCTCCGGCGGCAGCCTAGCCCCCGCCCGGCAGGCAGCCCGCCCGCAGCCCGGACTCCGGACCCCAGCCCGGCCCGCCCCGCCCGGCCTTTACCTTGATCCTCTCCACCCCCGCCTCCAGTTTCAGCTGCTCCACCAGGCGCTGCAGGGTGCTAAGGCTGGCGCTGGACGACATGCTAGCGGCGCGATCCTTCCCGGGCTGTGAGACGGGCGGCAGCAGGCCGGGCCGGCGGTCTATCCTCCCTGAGGGTGGCGAGCAGGGGGGGGGGGGGGGCGGATCCTCCTCTAGGAGCCCGAGCAGCGGCTCCCGACGCTAAGACAAGATCCCGCCCTCACCGAGGCAGCAGCGCCAGCTAAAAGGGGCCCGGGCGGCAGGAACTGAGCTCACGGGCGGGGGAGGGAGATGTGGCCACGTGCCGCGGGCCGGCTGAGCGAACACCCAGGAAAAGCTGACCGGGAGCGGTTCCGCCTGGCGCCGAAACTCGGACCCCTCTGTAGGTCCAGCGCGCTAGGGGCGCCACGAGGCAAGCTCAGCCTCTGGATCTCCTTTGGGTCCAGGTGCTGGACGTCTGGCCCGGCGGCCTCTCCAAAAGCCACGCGCTCCGTCCAACCAGTCCTTACGTGGTACTTTAATAATGGGTCTGGAACAAACGAAGGATGCAGATGCTTTTCCGGGGACCTCCCGGAGAGACAAAGGACCCTATTGCTCCCTGTTCGCAGAAGGCAGCTTGTCGGCTTAGTGACTAGTGAATAGACCTGAAGACTTAAATTCAGATCATGCTCGGACCCCAGCCTTGTGGTGTGACCCCAGGCATGCCATCTAAGCTTTCCCAGCCTCAGTTCCCTCATCTGTAAAATGGGGTTAAGAATCCCCATCTTCACAGGGCTGTTTGGAGAATGAAATGAAATGCCACGTGTCAAGTGCTTTGTAAACTGTAAAGCGCTATGTAAAAGTGAGTTATTATGGTCTGACGCAGTGGAAAGTCCATTTTAAGTTCTGTGACTGATTAGTATGGCATTTGCTTATGGCATGCTGCTCTGTTTAATAGGTAGGAGCCAATCTTACCTTCCAAAATTCTTCATTTCTTCCATCTGGGCCCCTTTAGCAGTTCCCTATTGGGTCTTAATTACAATTTGAGAACTTGTTCCGTAAAATGAAAGGACTGGACTAAACAAGCCTTATTCTGGAGTCCCTAGCCAACAGGAATTAGCTGCAAGAACCTGGTGATAAGAATGACATAGGATTAAGTGCTTAGAAGGTGTCACAATACACAGTAGAAAATGCAGGGGCTACAAGATGAAGTGATCATAAAAGTTAAAATGAACAATTTTGATTACATAAAATTGAAAAACTGTTGCACATGCAAAATCAATAGTTAGAATTCAAAGGAAAGTTAGGGGGGAAAATCTTTGCAGCAAATTTCTTTGATAAAGATCTGATGGGAAATTGGGGACTAAACCTACAATTTCATTGGGGCAGAGGGAGAATGTAGATGAGGAAATTCTCTGTTGCCATATAGGAGGGAAAGAAAGAAGAAAGGAAGGAGAGAGAAAGAGGCAGGGAAAGGAAGGAAGGAAAGAAGGTTGGTTTTAGAAGACTGTCAAATCATTATGAACCAACAGTGCTGCACAGCAACTAGGAAAACTAATGGAAACTTAAGATGCATTCATAGAAACACAAAACACAGAAGGGTATAAATAATCCCATGGTACTCTGCTCAGGTTAATTACATCTAATATTGTTTTCTGCTCTAGACATGACATTCAAGGGCAAGCTATAGAGCATCTAAGAGGAGTGTGACCAAGGTGGCATAGCCTAAAGAGGAGAGGACTTGGGGCAAGGGGGGAGAGAAGGAGAATACAGAAGAAGGAGAGGGAAGAGAGGCATGAGGAGGAGGAGGAGACTCAACTGTCTTCATGTAGTTGAAGATCTGATGTGGGAAAGGGGCGCTAGACTTGTTCTGTTTGACCTTGATCCCAGAGAGCAGAAGCAAAAAACAATGGCCAGAAGTTTTAGACAAGCACATTTAAGCTGGCTACAAGGAAAAATCTCACTAAGGTGGGTTAGGCTGCCAGTGAATGGGGAGAGTTCCTCAAGAAAAAGTTGAGTGACTTAATTGGGGTGTTCTTGGAAGGGATTTTTGGTTGGATATGGGTGGTTTCTGTGGCCCTTTCCAACTCTGAGAACCTATGTTCTCTGAGGTCCTTTCCAGTAAGAACAGTATATGATTCTGTGATTTGTTTTAAAAAATTAAGGCTGACTTGGCTGTATTTCTACCTTTTTAGCTTGACAGTAAATACATGTTAATACATAATATTCTACTTGTCTTAAGTTAACTGAAAGCCTATACTTTATGCACTCAAAGCACCACTGAATCTAGAAGATAGAAGCAATGTGACAATGGCAGAAGTAATCGATTTTTAATCCAAAGATCTAGGTTTGAATTCTGATTGATGGAATCCTAATAAAGCTGCCCTCGGCCCCAATATTCTAACTTCATTATAGGCCCCATTGTATCTACCTAGCCTCCCCACTCCTAACTTCTTCCTATATGCCTTACTGCTCTCTGGAACAACAGGTGTGCCCTGAACTCTTAGTTCGAAGAGAAACAGCAGGTGTGTCCATGTAATGGGAACCCAGATACTTCCTCTACCTAGCCACTGCCTCCAGACCCATTCCCACAGAAACAGGTGTATTCTTCTACTTAGACACAATCACATCATCCGTCTAGCCCAAGAAAGGACCACAATACCTATATATCTTGACCAGACAGGACCACAATATCTAGCCAATTGGAGGGCAGCATGACCAGAATGTTTAGCCACCAGACCATAGATGGGAACCCTCCTCCATTACCTAATCCCTTAACAAACTCCTCCTGCCTTTTTAATATTAATGTATTTCTCTTATAAATTTATTTTATATTTATTATATATAATTATATATTTTATTATTTGTTATTATTTCATTTATGTATTATATATTTATTTTATAAATTTATTTATATTAATCATATTTATATAGTCTATGTAAATTTTTATTGTGTAATCAGCATATTTACCCTATGAAAATCTGTCTTGCTCTCTCTGAAGTTGCTGGTTCCTCTTGGAACTTAGCCTGATTCATGAGAGGCATCAATCTCAATAAATGCCTATACCTGGATTAGAAGTGGTCTGACTGAATTCTTTGAGACAGTTCCACCACAACACATCATGAAACCCCAAAAGTTTTGAGGTGAACAGAGCCCCTACCACAACACTGACGTTGCTTACTAGCTATGAGACCTTAGTCAAGTTACTGAATCTCCCTGGGCCCATTTCCTTAAATGTAAAGTGAGAGAATTGGATGAGATCATTTGGAAGGGCCCCTCCAGTCCTAAATCCTGTGATCATAGGAAGAATAATAGTATGTATGTAGTGTGTGTTTCAGGCTAGATTTCAGTCAGGTCTTCCCAATTCCAGGCGCAGTGCTACAACCAATGTGCAACTTAGCTGTCTCACTGCACTTGAGCCTACCAGATGGAAAGGAAGCAACTGTCTAGACCACTCAAGCCCATAAATTCAAGAAATAGCTTCACTTCCTCTTAGTTCAAGAAGTTCAATCAGATACATCAATGTCAGGCCTTTCAGGGTCTGGATAATAATGTCACTTTTCCAATTTGCTTTGCATGTTGGAATAATAGCCACTGTCTGGTCTTTCCTAGAGCATTTCCTCTCTGCCACATGCTCTTATTTTGGCCTGAATGTGGCCAAATATTCTTCCATTGGATGTTAGAGGCCCTTGCTTTAGAGGGGCACAAAACATTATATCACACACTGATAGAACACAGGAGTAAATGGTATGGCACAAAGAAAAAAGCAGTCACTAGATGATAAAATTGGAAGATCTATTGCTAAAGGGAATCTCAGAGCTCATCTGGTCAAACTCCTTTCTTTCTTACTAATAAGAAAATTAAGGGTCAGTTAAGGGAATTGTCCCCAGCTGACCCCAAGGTCACGCAGCTAAGAAAAAAGTAGCCAAGCCAATATTTGAACCAATGTCCTCTGATTTCAAATCTACTGCTGCTCTTAATTGGGTGGCACAGAATTAGAGAACAGGTGTAAGACAGTATATTAAGGTACTGATTAGAACATGGATAAACAGAGAGGAGGAATAAGTATATTCATTCAGTCACTAAACACTTATTAAGGAGCTACTGTTCTGGGCCAAGTAGTGAACAGCATAAACAAATATACAAGTGAGAGTAAACACAGGGGTGTGTGTGTGTGTGTGTGTGTGTGTGTGTGTGTGTGTGTGTGTGTGTGTCTATGTACATTTGTGTGTTAGTAGGGCAAAGAAGGCAGTAAGGAGACTGGCCTGAACTGAATCTGAAAGTCCCTCTTGAAAAATTGCATGGCGGAGCACCGGCCCTGGAGTCAGGAGGACCTGAGTTCAAATGTGGCCTCAGACACTTGACACACTAGCTGTGTGACTTTGGCAAGTCACTTAACCCCAATTGCCCTCCAGAAAGCAAAAAAGAAAAGTTGCATGGGTAGGCAGGGCCAGATCATGGAGGGCCTTGAGAGATGGCAGACGTAGTCAGCAGTCAACACAATAAAGCAGTGTTTTGGGGGAAATGGGAAGATTGCCTGCTATAGTCGTCCTGGCATGAGGGAATGAGGATGTGCCCTGGAATGGTAGCAGTGGGCAGAGGAAAGGGCCAGATTCAAGAGAAATTTCAAAGGAAAAATCAACAGGACTCAGGGTCTGATTAATCTAAGAAGCAACGAACAGGAAGACGTTGAACTCATGTTTGTACAAAGTTTGGAGCCTGGCAGCAGGGGAATGATGAGGCCATTAGTTGACATGGGGGATTCAAAAGATGATCCCTGTTGTGTTGGCGTTCAGTCATTTCAGTCATGTCCTGCTCTTAATGACCCCGTTCAGATGTTAGAGGCTTAGAGTATCGTTTTCTGCTCTAGACATGATATTTCAAGCACAAGCTCTAGAGCATGTCAGAGGAGTGGGACCAAGATGACGTGAAGGGGGCCTCAAAATCATGCCAACGCCTAGAGGAGAGTACTTGGGGCAAGGGGAGAGAAAAGAGCAGTGGAGGAGGGGAAGAGAAGAGGAGGAGACTCAACTGTCTTGATGTAGTTGAAGATCTGATGAGAAAGGGGCACTAGACTTGCTCTGATTTGAACATGGATAAACAGAGAGGAGGAATAAGTATATTCATTCAGTCAATAATGTGTTGTTGTTCAGTGATTTCAGTCATGTCCAACTCTTCATGACCCCATTTGGGAATTTCATGGCAAAGACATTGGAATGGTTTGTCATTTCCTTCTCCAATTCATTTGACAGATGAGGAAACTGAGGTAAACAGGATAAAGTGACTTGTCCAGGGTTACACGGCTAGTATCTTGAGGCCATATTTGAATTTAGGGAGATGAATCTTCCTGACTCTAGACCTGGCACTGTTTCCACTGCACCACCTAGCTGCACTGTTATAGGACCCCTCAAGCTATTACTGCCACATTTCATTTCATAGCATCTGGTTTGAGGCTTCTTTGCCTTTTCTGATGATTCACCTAAAGCTATGCTTGATTCTTAGGATTTTAAAACTGCAAGTGTAATCTCCCTCATTCTGGGGTATTTAAATGAATTAGTGCTGCTTGCTGGAAGATACATTTATGTACGCACACATATGTGCACAGCTGTATTAATATTATAAGACTTTTGTTGGGGGTATATGTGCAGTTCCCCTGGAGGCATGAGACCCAGAATGGGCTGACTCTGCAGTGAATCATGCTTTGTGTAAATTACATGCTGACCTTGCTATGGTTCATGTTTTTCCGAGCACTGTGGAGGAGAATTAGATGTTCCATGAGATAAGCCCTGTTACAGGATGGGAGCTCCATGACCCTGACTTGTTGCCTTGGGTTTAGCTCAGACTTGGTGATGTGGCAACTTCTGCCTGAGGGGAAGGAGGGGCTGAAGGGAGATAAGAGGAGGGAAGCTCAAAGGGTTGGGAGGTAGGATGTAGAGTTAGGATGGGGATTAGGATGTAACTGCAGAGGAGGTAGAGTTAGGATAGAGTAAGGATGTAGGTGAGGCTGTAACTGGAAAAGAAGCTGCTGAATAAAGTCTTGTTACTCTTTGACTCTCCTGGCTTGGAACTCCGTTCTTGAGGAACGTAGCTGGACTACGACCAGGTATACAATGAAGGCCGGAACAAGGTAAGACCCGGCCACCCCTGACCTTGGAGGTTGGATCAGACATTTTTTTTTCTTTTCATTAAGATCTTTGTCTATTGGAAGTTTAATCTCCTTTGTAGAATCCATCTTAGCAGAAGGGAAGGGGGAAAGCAGGCCTTTGATCCTCATTTGAGAAACAACCTAAAGCCATTCTTCTGGCTCTAGTCAGGCAATTTAAGACCTGGGTAGACTCCTGCCCATATGAATTGCCTATTTCTATATCTATATAAATCTGGTATTTTTTTTTTGAGGGGAGGAGGCAAGGCAGTTGGAGTTAAGTGACATGTCCAAGTTCACACAGCTATTAAGTATCAAGTGTCTGAGGCTGGATTTGAACTCAGATCCTCCTGATTCCAAGGTCAGTGCTCTATTCAGTGTGCCACCTAGCTGCCCCTGTATCTATATAATTCTAATTATTGATTACTTTCTTTTGTTTTTCACCCTGAAACCAACAGAGAAGGGCTTCTCCTGTTTCCCTACTTGTAACTTCATAAATGAACGTCCATCTGGGCCCAAATTACCCACAGTACCTGGCATCATAGAAAAGATCCTCCATACACTCGAGTAAGGGGAGAAACACTACCGTCCTACAGTCACAGCTAGCTGGGTGGTGCATTAGATGGAGCACTGGACCTGGAATGAGAAAGACCTCAGTTCAGATCCAGTCTCAGACACTAACTAGCTATGTAACCCTATGGAAATGGCTTAACCTGCCTCAGTTTCCTCATCTACAAAATGGGGATAAGAATAGGACCTACAAGGGGTGGCTAGGTGGTGCAATGAGTAGAGCGTCGACCCTGGAGCCAGAAGGACCTGAGTTCAGATCTGGCCTCAGACACTTAATGCACACACAAACAAAAACCTAGCTGTGTGACCTTGGGCAAGTTACTTAACCCCAATTGCCCTCCAAAAAAAAAGAATAGGACCTACATCCTGAGATTGTTGTGAGTTCAAATGCCAAAAATTATGTCGAAATAATGGGGGCCAGTTTAATATTCAAGTTTTTTTTTTTGACAAATAGGGAAGAGTAAGAGATGGGAATGGGGGGAGGAAGGAAGGGAAGAAAAGGAGGCAGGAACCCAATATACAAGTCAGACACATATAGATTATAAATAAAACTCACATAAGGACTGCCCTGCATTGAGGGGCACAGAGACTCGGGTCCATTCAGATGGGAAGGCTTGGTCCTACCAGAACAGCATGCTCCCAGGAAGAGAAGATCAGCTCCAGAGGGAGTATGTACCTCCAGGGAGGGGACATTCACTCCAAAGTACCATTTTGAGAGTGGCAATAGGATACATAAATATAAATGGCTTATAGAGAGTCGGAAACATGGGTCTAGGGTTAGGGTAAATGATTAGAGCTGGAAATATAGATTTTGGATTTAATGGCATAATCCATCAATAAACAAGCATTTATGAAGTGCCTGCTGTATTCTGGGCACTGTGCTAGGTACATAGGAGACAAAGACAAAAACAGAACTGTCCCTGCCCTCAAGGACTTTCCATTCTACCAGGGGAGAGAACATGAAACATAGAAGAGTAATTAGAATAAGAAATTTAGATTTGGGTCATATTGGCATGATCAATAAAAAAGCATTTATGAAATGCCACCTATATCCCAGGTCCTAAGCTAAGTGAAATTGATGTAAAGAAGAAATGAAACAGTCCCAGCCCTCAAGGCATTTACATTCTATTGGGGGAAACAACGTGAATACATAAAACATATGGGTAGCTCTGTCTCTGCTGTGTGTGCAGTACAGCCTCTATTGCTTTGATTTGTATAACTACACAAAGCAATGATGGAGGGAGCTGGGCTAGAAAGGGAGAATGAAACTTTCTAAGACCACCCCACACATACAAAGTAAATACAAGGTTATTTTGCAGGGGAGTTGAGGAAGGGAGGAGTGTTGGGTACTAACAGTGTATTACAAGCATGGGGGAGACAGCTTATGTAAAGACATGGAGACACACTAGAGTATGGAAGGGACAATGAGGTTATTGTGGCTGGATTGTAGAAATGCTCTGAATAAGCATGGAAATATAGATTGGAGTCAGACTGTAAAGGGCTTTAAATTACAAACACAAGGGGTTTTATTTGATCCTAGAGGTAATAAGTAACTGAAGTTGTGACCGAGGAGTAAGGATAGAGAGGAAAGAAAAGAGGGCTAATGTTGGAGCTTTAAGGCACAACAATAATCTAATTTATTAATTCATTCCAAACTATTTTAGTAAACCCAAACTACATGTAAGGCACTCTGCTAAAGTCAATTTATTTGTATTTATTACATGCCGACTATTTGCCAGGTACTATACTAAGAGTTGAAAGGAAAAGGAGTCTAGTTTAAAGGTAGCAGAAACCAACAGAGGAGTTTTAAGAGGAAGTCAACAGTGTCTGGGGTTGCTGAGAAGGAGGAGTAGGATAGTTACTGAGAAAAGGCTTTGGATATAGTGATAGTATGGTCACTGGCAAGCTTTAAAAGGGGGCATCTGAATAGAAATTAGAAAGAAGTCAGATTATAAAGCACCAGGAAAAGATTGGGTGGCAAGGCAATAAATGCAGATCAGTCTTGAGAAGTTTGGTAGTGAAGGGAAATAGAGATGGACCTCATGTCTATGTATAACTATGACTAGCAGGAGAAACAGGATCAGATGAAGGCAGCTAGATGGCTAGGGCATATGGAGCCAGAAAGACTTGAATTTAAATCCTGCCTCACACACTGATTGTGTATCCCTGGGCAAATCATCTCTCAGTTTCCTCATCTGTAAAAGGAAGATGACAATAGCACCTATCTCCCAGGATTATTGTGAGGATCAAATGAGATAATACATGAAGAGCTTTGCAAACACTGGAGTGCTATATAAACCCTCGCTATTATTATTTTTTTGTCTTTTAAGGTAAGGGAGATCTGAGAATATTTGAGGGCACAAGGAAAGGAAAGGGTTAGGAAAGGGAAAATATTACCAAGAGAAGGGATAATTTGGTCTAGATGATGGTCACCTTCAACTGTACATATGAGATAAATGTAAGAGTTTGGTCCTCAAAAAAAAAAAAAGAGTTTGGTCCTCTAGAAAAACCCCAAAGTGAAATCTGAGCCGGATTAAAGTGTAACTGGAAAATGCTTAACAGAATAAATAAAAAATACAAGCCAAGATAGAATATGTTAACTTGTGGTTGTCTAAGTCAATATTTGGCCTTCAGGGATCCATTTCTATTTGAGTTCCACACCACTGTGTGGACAGGAGACGAGAACCAAAGCAGAGACAGAGACCTTAGCTTTGGAGACAGAGGGATCACCTTCCACACTCTGTCCACAACCACCACTAGGTGGTACAGCGGATGAAACACAGGGTCTAGAATCAAGAAGTCCTGAATTCAAAACCAATTTCAGAAACTTGCTAGATGTGTGACTCTGGCCAAGTTATTTACCTGTCTGCTTCAGTTTACTCATCGGTAAAATGTAGATAATAATAGCAAGTATCTCCCAGGGTTGTAGTGAAGATCGAATGAGTTTGTATTTATAAAGTTCTATATGAATTTTTCTTATATGGTATCCAGGAGCACACAACATTTCTTAAATCTATTTGCTTTGGATTCTTTATTTCTCCTTCCCCTGGCTTCTCAGCCATTATTTTTTTCATCTTTTCTCAGAAGCCCTGGTTGGTCCTCCTAATGGTCATAATACCAGGACATTTTTAGAACAAATAGCTTATCAATGGTTAGCATGGCATGGTAGTTGGAGAGTCAGCCTTAGAGAAAGGATGATCTATGGTAACAAAATTCATTTGGAAGAGCAAGAGGTCAGGAGCTTCAAAAGAACCAGGAAAAAAAGATGTAAAGGAATAAATTCAGCAGTATCAGACCTTAAACTGTATTATAAGGGAGAGTATTGTTGAAATGTAAAAGGATAATTTTAATTATTTTAAATTAAAAGTTTCTTATATAAATAAAACCTATGTATCCAAGGATGGAAGGAATGCAGAAAATTGAGGGGGAGAAACTTTCATAGACAAATCTCTCAGATAGAATATAATTGAGTTGGAATATTGTTGTGGTGGAGGAAATGGTGAGCTGGTTGCTTTAGAAAAACATGGAAAGTCTTGGTCCTGTGAAGGATGATGCTATCTACCTTCAGAGAAATAGATGACAGGTAGAAATAAGCAGAGAACGGTCTTATGTGTGTGTATTGCTATATTGTGTATGTATGTGTATGTCTATAGATATCTATGTATATGTGTATATATCCACAATTAATTGGAGCCTTCTTTAAGGTAGGTGGGAGGAATGGAGGGAGAGAAAAAAAGTAAAAAGTGCACAGCAGAGAACAAAAGAAAACCAACAAGGAAGCAAAGAAAAGCTGGGCAGCTTTGAAAACAATGTAGTATTTATTATGTAGGTTTTCTTGAAATGGAAATTTATTGTTTTATATTGAATCCCTTCTTTTAAGTTTCAAATTAAAACATTTACAGAGGGAGACAGAGACAGAGAAAGAAAGGATGGCCTGGGTTCAAGTCCTGTCTTTGACTCATACTGGCTGTGTGACATTGGGCAAGTTGCTTAACCTCTCAGTGCTTTAGGGAACACTTTAGGATCATTCCTTGCAAAAGAGGTGCTAGCCAGAAGAGGGAGAGGGAATTCCCTATACCAGTGAAATCACGGGTGCAGTCCTTGTCCCAATATTGTTTGCCTTTCACTCTCATGCCCTTTAGGTTATTTGCACAGAATGTCACTATTGGAAGAGACTTCAGAGGTCATCTAGCCCAACCCAAATCTGGACAGTCCCCTCCCTGTACAACATAATCAATAAGTAGTCATTTAGTCTTTGCTCAAAAACCCCTCTACCTCCAGAGGAATCCCATTGCACTCTGGGATAGCTTTAACTTAGTAGTTATTAAAGTATGGTCCAAGGACCCCCAGAGGAAACACAAAGTCAAAACTATTTTTAAAAATAATACTAAGATGTTTTAATTTCTAATACATATGCAAATATCAAGAGAAATAACCCACAAAAACAAAAGCTTTTTTGGAATTCCTACATAATTTTCAAAAGTATAAAGAGGTCCTGAGGCCAAAAAGGTTGAGGACCATTGCTCAAATTGTTGTTTTCTTTATGTTGAACTTTATGTGGCTTCTTTGCTACTTCCCCGATACTTATGCCCTCCAGAGCCAAACATAATAAGTCTGTTCCTTCTTCCATTTGTTGTTGTTTGGCTGTGTCAGACCGTTCACAACCCCAAATGGAGTTTTCTTGGTAAAGATACTGAAGTGATTTGCCATCTCCTTCTCCACCTCATTTTACAGATGAGGAAACTGAGGCAAACAGGGTTAAGTGACTTGCCCAGGGTCACACAGCTGGTAAGTGTCAGAGGCTGGATTTGAACTTAAATCTTCCTGACTCTAAGCCCAGCCTCTATCCACCTAGCTGTAGGGTACTTAACAAGGTTGGGATGAATCCTGGGGCAGAAAATGTTTCTGGGGCTTGATAAAGAATGTCTAAGAGAGTCAGAAGTGTAGCCCTGAGAGGATGTCTCCTTTAAGTTTTCACTTTTTTTAGGCTTATTTTGGCTGATCTCTATAAGCTTCCATCTGTGGAAGTGTTGCCTAGTGGATAGAGCACGCTACACCCGAAATCAAATGGTACTTTGGATACTGACTAGGTATTGTGACCATGAGCAAATCACTTAACTTCTATCGTCTATAAAATGGGGATGATGGTAGCTGTGGTGCTAGCTTCAAAGGACAACGGCCAGGCTCAAATGAGATAATGTATGTGAATACTTCACAAACTTTAAAACATTATCTAAAAGCCAATTATTGTAGACCTTATGTATTGGGACCAGACATGATCATTTTACTCTTCTTACTGAAACTGAGAGAAGACCTGTCATGTCTGACACTTTGTGATCCCATTTGGGGTTTTCTTGGCAGAGATTCTGGAGTGGTTTGCCTTTTCCTTCTCCAGCTCCTTTTACAAATGAGGAAACTGAGGCAAACAGCATTAAGTGACTTGCCCAGGGTCACCCAGTAAGTATCTAATGCCAGATTTGAACTCAGGAAGATGCCTTCCTTACTCCAGGTCCAGAACTCTATCCATTGTGTCACCCCGCTGACCATTCTAACTGTATTTCAATGTAATTGGTTTCTTTTGTAATTCTTTGTATTTTATTTTATGCATTTAAAGCCTTTTTTTCTGAGAAGGGGTCCAAAGGCTTTACCAGATTCCCAGGGCAGGGGGAGGAGAAAAGGCCGAAGACCATGAAACAAAAAAAGATCATGAAACCTTGATTTGGGTTCTCTTCTGTCTCTGAGATTCTGATCTTGAAAGATGGGGATATAGGGTTATGTTCCAGCTACTCTGCATATATTTATTTACATGTTATTTTCCATGCAACTCTGCCTCACTTAAATCCAATTTATGCACGAGTCAAGACATCACCCTGTGATGTCATTGATTCTCTTGGAAAATGAAGGCCAAACAACAACACTCCCATTAAAATGTGAACTTGGGAGTAAGGCCTGCTTTTTGCTTTTCTTTGTATCCCCAGGACTCAGCACAGTGCCTGGAATGTGGTTATTTGTTGACAATCAGGTGCACACCAGAGGTTGGATAAGCAGCCCTGAAAAGGGCTAGGAAAGCCTTCACACTAGAAGTGTTTAGTCCTCCCTGAACACCCCATTCACCTCACCAGGAATGTAGTAAGCACTTTAAAATGTTGTTGATCGATTGGACAAAGACCCACAGCACTAACTGGTTCCATTCTTTCCATTTACTCTTACCAAAGCTGTTATAATAGTTTCCTTAACTGATCTTCCTGCTTCTGGCCTCTGCCCTCTCCCATTCACCTTCCAGACAGCTGCCAAACTGATATTCCTAAAATCCGGATCTTCTCCTAATCAAAAATGGCTCCCTATTGCTTCTAAGATAAAATGTAAACTTCTTAGCCTTGTGTTTAAAGCTGTCCGTAAGCTGGATCCCACCCACCTTTTCAGACTTTTTCATATATTGTCGCCCCTCCTCAGTCAAACTGCACTGCGTAGCAAACATTCATCTCCTGCCTGCAGTTCCTTTGCACAGGTGTCTGGAATACACTTTGTCTCTCTTAGATTTCCTTATTTCTCTCGGGAGTCAACTTGGACACACCTTCCTAGATGAGTCCTTTCTTATTTCCTTATTCCTCCTCCCCCCAAAGTGGTAGTGATAGTTGCCTCCTGAAGTTACTTTGTATTTAAGTAAGGGACTTCACAAGCCATCTGGTCCAAGCCTCTTATTTTAGTTATAGGTAACTGCACCACGCAAATAGTAAAGGTCAGAATTGGGATTTGAACCAGGCCCTCTCATTCTAGTCAGCGCCCTTTCCATCATACCACATGGATTCTTTCCCCTCATTCCTTCTCCCCCCTCCCCAACCAAGTCAAATGGAGGTTCTTTGAGGGCGGGGGGCAGTGGGTTTTTGATAATGAATCCCCAGCACCCATCACAATTATAGATTGTTCAGTTGTGTCCAATTCTGTGACCCTGTGGATCATAGCATGCCAGTACTGTCCGTGTTTCTTGGCAAGTACACTCTAGTGGTTTGCCATTTCCTTTTCCAGTAGATTAAGACAAACAGGTTAAATGACTTGCCCAGGGTCACACAGTGTCTCAGGCTAAATTTGAACTCAGGCCTTCCTGACTCCAGGCCTAGAGCTATTTCCATTGAGTCATCTAGCTGCCTCCCATGATTAGATTAGTGGGTGCCTAATAAACATTTGTTAAAGAGTCTTTCTCCTCACCTCTCAACTGTTACATTTTCATGAAGGGGCATTTAAGGGTATCAGTAATCCAGCTGAGGTTTGCTCTGCTCAAAGTGTGTGGTATTGGAGTGGATGCTGTAAATTTGGGAATGCAAAAGGAAGGACAATAGCTGTAGTGTATATATTTGAGAGAAGAGGCTGGGATCCTCGGTGCCATGGTGGCATTTGAGAGCACGGAATTGAGAGTAGGGTTTGTGGCCTAGTTATTGCTACCCCAAAATGCAGCTTTTATGCCAGTAATGATGAGAGCCCCAAGATCCCATGCTGTGCAGAAGTACAGGATGGCTTAATCACAGGCAGTTGAACCTGGGAATACACACACCAGGCAACCCAATACAAGATTTCAGTATATTCCTATGGGGATTTTTCCACCTTTTCTGAGGAGAATGGTAATTGTTCAAGTCGTGATGGAGCAGATTTTTGCCAATTTACTAATGCAAAGTATAGAAGATGATCTTATGATTCTGTCTACAAGGTCTTATACACACAAAAAAAAATCAACTATCTCCTGTCTCTCTTCCCCCTTCTTACCACTGATCGTACTTCAACCCTGATCTCTTCAGTTAGCCTTTTTGCTCTCCCTGTATCTTTTCTAGCAGCTATGTGGTACAAGTGGATAGACTCCTGAGTCTGGAGTCAGGGAGATCTGAGTTCAAATCCAGCCTCAGGCACTTACTAGCTGCATGACCCTGGGCAAGTCACTTAAACCTCTGTTTACCTGTTTTCTCATCTGCAAAATGGACATAATAATAGCCCCTAACTCAGAAGATGGCTGTAAGAATCAAATGATGGCTTACACATAGTAAATGCCATATAATGTAGCTGCTACTATTATTTTGGAAGTTGACAGAATCATAGATCCAGAGCAGGGCAGGATCTCAGGAATCATGGAGCCCCACTTCTTATCTGCAGTCCAGGCATCTGAAGGGAGGTATTAGAGCTCAAGTCCTTGGAGTGTAGGGGCACTAATGACTTCATGGCATCTCACTGACCTGCCTCAAAATGAAGCACTTTCCTATGGGTAAAAGAATTCCAGAAGTATGACAACTCTTTTTTTTTTTAAAGCAATTGGGCTTAAGTAACTTGCTCAAGGTTACACGGCTAGTCATTATTTATGCGTGGGTGCTCATTTTCTGAGGCCAGATTTGATCTCGGGTCATCCCAACTCCAAGGCCCGGGCTCTTACTCACTGCACCACCTAGCCTCCCCTTTAGGGCAATTGGGGTTAAGTAACTTGCCCAAGGTTACACGGCTAGGTTTTTGTTTGTGTGGATTAAGTGTCGGAGGCCGGCTCCAAACTCAGGTCCTTCTGACTCCAGGGCCGGTGCTCTATTCACTGCGCCACCTAGCCGCCCCAGTATGACAACTCTTACATGAGAGTTCCTACCTCTTGCCTGGACTGCTGAAATAAGCTCTTAATTTGTCTCCCATTCCCAATCTCCATACCATTGGCCAAAGTGACATTCCCAAAGCCCAGGCCTTATGATGTCATCTCCCTGCTCCCAGAGTGATAGCCTGAAATGGTTCTGTCCTGCTTCTTAGGATAAACACAAACTCCTCCCTGGCTCTTAAGGCCATCTACAGCCTGGTACAACCTACCCTTCCAGGATTACTGCACACACTTTATACTCTACTGTGCATATGCTAGGAGCAGTTAGTCAGCCCAGCAGATGGAGTGCTAAGCCTGGAGTCAAGAAGACTCATCTTTGAACAGCGATGCATGGACCTGTTAGGTATTTCTCCGGTCTGAGATTCAATTCTCCACCTCTATTCCTCCATACAGGCTGTCTTCTCTGCCTAGAATGCTCATGGCCTCCATCTGTGCCTCTTAGAAGCTGTAGTTTCCTTCAAAGCCCAGCTCAAGCACCTCCTCCCACCTATCTCCAGCCCCACCAAATTCTATTAGTTTGAGTCATAGCCAAAGGAAACCTTGTTTTTTCCTGTAAGTCCCAAATACATGATTACTAACTTAAGAACTTAATTCTTGCTTCCCTTCTATCCCTGTGATCAAGTTGCTTTTTTTTGTCTATTCCTATAAACTATAAACATCGAGAAATATTACATATAAGTAGAAATTACAATGGATCAGAGCCATAGCCAACTAAGTCAGTTGCCAGTAGTGTTCCTAATTACCCAGGTGAACTGCATTGTAGGTGAGGGATATATCCCATAGTGGTATTTGGTTCTTAAAGGACCCAGACTGTTTAAACACCACTGTTAAACCTTGGCCAGGAAGGTGGGAATCAAGCATAAGAAACCTAAGCAAAGAACTAAGTAAAAAATGGTGTAGGAATGCCTTCCCAAGGCAGGCAGGCTGGGGAAGGGGACAGAAACTGGAAACCTGTCAGCACAGACAGCAGGCCAGGTAAACAGTGGATCAAGACCAGGAAATCTAAAAAGGTAAGCAAGGTAGTGATTGGGTCAAGGAAAGAAGCAACAATTGCAATTACTCCCAAAGAGGGGAAGACTATACATTGTAGCCCAAAGCTTTGCAAACAGTCCATTCTAATACTAAGAGGATCTGGATCCAATATGGTGGTGAATTTCTATCTATTAGCTCAGGAGTACTAGACTGTACACTAAAAGGTTTAGCCATTGGAACAGATTGAGGGATTTCTAGTGACACTGGGGGGCACAAAACCTCCTAAATCTTCCAGGATCATCAATTCATCCCCAAGTTCTTGAAAAAGTATACATGTGCCCCTTAACACCAAGGGGTTATGGGAAGCCATGGCTACTCTCTTAAAAATTAGGTATACAGTCCAGTTTTTGTTAGTTCCACCTAAGTGGTACAATGAATAAAGTGCTAGGTCTGGAGTCAGGAAGACCTGTGTGACCCCAGGCAAATCACTTAACCTGTTTGCCTTATTTATAAAATGAAACTAATAATAGCACCTAACTCACAAGGTTATTGTGAGGATCAAATGAGGGAGTAATTTTAAAGCATTCAGCACAGTGCCTGGCACATAGTAAATGTTGATATGTTAGCTATTATCACTGCCATTTATAATTTTGTCATTCATAAATTTATCCAAATCCTTTTATATTTTCTGCCAGCACCACCCCTGAAGTTAGGAATTCCATACATCTATTTATTCTGCTGCTGATCCTTAGCTTACCTTTATCAAATCCAAGTTAAACTGCAGCTAATGTTTTGGAATTTGATGTTTAGGTTTCTTTTCCCATTAAAAAATTTCAATTATTTCCTGATTATTTTCTTTTTCAGGCTGAAGAGTCTCTAAATACATTTCTAGCTCTTCAGATTACACGTAAAGTCATAATTGGGTTATTCAGTCCTTCACTAATTTTAGTCAATGCTAGGGGTGCATTTTGTGTGTTTACTGAGTAGCTGAGCCTTGCAGATATCTTGTGAATTTATTAACCTGTAATTATTACCCCGCAATGTGCCTCCACTACACACACACACACACACACACACACACCATGCACCCTCCCCCTCACTGCATCCAATCCTTTTCATATAAAAATAATACATCTGATGAGCAGGAGACTTTATCAGTCCTATCAGTTGTCCATTATGTCTGTCTTTTTTTAAATTGAAGACAACCTAAACTTAGTCCTTAAGCTAGAGTAGTTGAATAAAAATTATGAGAAAGATTTGCATTTATCTATTATTTAAATTTAAGGATGAGGGGCAGCTAGGTGGCACAGTGAGTAGAGTGTTGGCCCTGGAGTCAGAAGGACCCGAGTTCAGATCCGGCCTCAGACACTTAACACACACACAAACAAAAACCTAGCCGTGTGACCTTGGGCAAGTTACTTAACCCCAATTGCCCTCAAAAAAAAAAAGCATAAATTTAAGGATGATCCTAACACTTACTATTAAAACCAATCCCCTAGTCCCAAAATCCAGATGCCATTATCACTAGGTGAAAATTATGGCTCATTTTCTAATAAATCACACTTGCACAGTTTTCTGGTTTATGTAGTTATTGCCTCATCATAACCTTTAGTGCAAGCATTACTGATCTTTGTTTTACAGTTAAGGACCCTGGACTTCAAAAAGGTTAGGTGATTTGACCACGATTACAAAGCTAGTGTTAGACATTGAACCCATGTGACCTGACTCCAAGAATTGTTTTAACTACACCAGAACTATAGAATCTTTGATAAATGTCAAATAAAAGTCAAGCCTAACTTCGTCTGAACTTTAAATGTGGGGCCATCAATCACTTTTATAAGGCTTGTAGTATTCCATCTTGATGACATCCTCCAAGAAAAATATCTCTAAGGCTTTGACCTTGGATTTTTACAAAGGCAAAACGAATTACTTCCTAAATGTACATCTAATACTTTTAATATAGCTGAGATATATCTAATTTTAACAAGCGCTCATTGTCCTTTACATGTGTAACAGGTGTAGTTGAAAGTATAAAATGACGGCAACTAAAGGTCAGGAAGGAATGGAGTTGCCTTGCTAAATTATCATTAGATCTCTTCTCCCCTTTGTAGTTAAATTCCATAAAAAGGTAATTTACAGTGTATGCCTCCACTTTCTCTCCTCCCACTGTCTTATTAACCCCTTTACAATCTGGCTTCTGAAACTGCCCTCTCCAAAGTTACCAGTGATTTTAGTTACCAAATCGATTCACCTTTTCTCAATCCTCACTCGCCCTGACCTCTCTGTCACCTTGACACTACTGATCCCCCTCTAGGTTTTCAGTCCACCACTGTCCCCTGGTTGTCCTCCTACCTGATCACTCCGAAGTCTCCTTTGTTGGACCTTTATCCCAATCACACCCTCTGATCACAGGTGTCACACAGGCATACGTCCTGTTTACTTTACTTGGTGATCTCATCAGCTCCCATGAATTGAATTAACATCTCTGTGCTGAGGATTTTCAGATCTACCTATCCAGCCCTAACCTCTAAGCTGACCTCCA
Source organism: Gymnobelideus leadbeateri (assembly GCA_011680675.1). Taxonomy (NCBI): domain Eukaryota; kingdom Metazoa; phylum Chordata; class Mammalia; order Diprotodontia; family Petauridae; genus Gymnobelideus; species Gymnobelideus leadbeateri. Next base: position 487,203 of record WOXC01002786.1, read on the forward strand.
AGTGCCTTTCAGAGATCTCAAACTGGATGTCCAGTAGAAATCTTAAATTCAACATGCTCCAAAACAAACTAACCTCCCCAAACCTTTCCCTTTCCTCCTAACTTCAATATTACTGTGGAGGGCACCATCATCTTTCTCAGGCTCTGGATCTCAGCCCTGATTCCTCACTCTCAATCCCCATATCCAATCTGTCTCACCTTTGCATTATCTTTCATATACATTCCCTTCTCTCCATTGTCACTACTCTAGTGCAGGCCCTCATTGCCTTAAATCTGGACTACTGCAATTTGTCGTAAGTCTCTCCCCATTCCAATCCTTCTCCATTCAGCCATTAAAAGCAATTTTCCTAAAGCACAGGTCTAATCATGTCATCCCCTACTCAAAAAATTTCAGTGGCTCCCTATTGCCTCCAGGATCAAATATGAAATCCTCTTTGACAAAGTCTTTTATTGCCTAACCCCTCTCACACACTTTTCCATTCTTCTTACACCTTATTCCTCAACATATGCAATCCAGTGATAATGGGCTTTTCTGCAAATGAGGCACTCCATCTTTCAGCTCTGGTTGTCCCCCACACCTTGAATGTTCTCCCTCTTTATCTCTGTCTGTCACCCCTGGCTGCCTTTTAAGCCCTAACTAAAATCGTGTCTTCTACAGGAATTCTCTCCCAACTTTTCTTTCTAGTGCCTTCCCTCTTTCCACCCTGTATATAGTTTTGTACACGTTTTCTTGTTGTTCTCTCCCACCCTAACCCATGCCCATTGGACCGTGAGCTCCTTAAGGGCAGGGACTGTCTTTTCCTTCTTTTTTTTATCTTCAGAACTTAGAGTAGGCACTTAAAATGTTTAAACAGGAATAATAAGGTGACAGAATTATGGACTTCCACACACAATATGAAAAAGGAACCTAAAGAGAAATAATCTCAACTATTAAAGGCTATGAGGACTATAAAAAACTATAATGCATGGCCTTAATGAAGTGGTTAAACTTGGATGATCTCTATGATCTCCCAGCTCTAAATCCTATGAACCCGGAGAAAAGCTCATGGGCTGGTCATAATGAAATCTAAGTTATATAAAGGGATACTGCAGTACTATAACAATGAACAGTTAGAGATATTCACTATGTTCACTAAGGAAGCAAAAGCGGGGGCGGCTAGGTGGTGCAGTGAATACAACACCAGCCCTGAAGTCAGGAGGCCTTGAGTTCAAATTCAGCTTCAGACACTTAACACAAAAACTAGCCATGTGACCTTGGGCAAGTCACTTAACTCCAATTGCCCTATCTTCCCCTCTCCAAAAAGCAAAAAAAAAAAAAAAAAAAAGGGAATAGATTTCAGCTACAAAGTACAGAAAGATGGATCTAAAGTGGGCATTATTAACTTTCAACTTCTAGGAGATATGGGAGTCAATGAAGTGATTAATAATAAGCTCTTAAAATCCTTTTGAAAAATTTTTTAGAGATTTTTATGAGATGCTAGAAATGCAATCCTGTCAAAAGGTTGGGAGAAAAACACTAAAATGACAATCCATCAACAGCCCACAAGGCATCATAGTAAAATGGATATAGTGTGCTGGATATGGTCACTCAAATGCATGGAGACTCAGTTTCCAAATGCAAAAATGGGGATACTTGTAGCACCTACCTCACAGCATTATTATGAAACTCAAAAAACATGGAAAGTGCTTTTCAAAATATAATAGCACTAAACAAATGTCAGGTTATTCGTTTGTTTTTTTTTTTAGCTCTGTGATTATGTCTTATGAAATGAACTGGGGAGAATGGAGACTTTGAAAGAGAACAGTCCACCCCTTCCATGAGTGGAATTGTTCATTTTAATCCAAAGCTAAGGTTTCAAAAGGTAGGCAGAAGATAAGCAACACTTTGCACATGCTAAAAAAATGCCACAAGTCAATTTTTGCATGGACACTAACTCTCCCCAACACTTATAAAAAACACAAGGAGAGTCACATAACCTTGAAATTCTATCAGGGAGAGAAGAGCTCATATTTATTTCTGACCTTTAAAACAGGGGCACATTTTTAATAGTTGGGCTATATAGTTAAAACATCTTCAAAGATTCCATATTATTTAAAACATCTTCAAAGATTCAGTATTATTTAACATAATAGTAAATCTTTTATTAAAAAAAGTACTTTAATCTGAAGGTATTACTGACTTCACAGAAGTCTGTGACATATATGGGAGGTATTGATCTAAAATTGACTAGTTGGGCATTTTATATTTATCTGCTTGCAAATTTCATAGCTTTCTATAAAACAATATTCCCTCTGCAGCTAACCCTCCTCATCCTATCCGGATTCTCCCAGGTCTTTCACCCAAGCACTTCACTTATTGCCTATACTGTTAATAAATTTTATGTTTTTTTCATCATGTAATAGCCCTGTCATGCCAGACTCACCTTAGCCCATTTTTTGACAGCATTATCCATAATGGCAGATAAGGGCAATGGTATAAATATAATTTACCTATATTTTAACAAAATACTAGATAATTGTAAATACAACCAGCTGGATATCAGGACCCCAACAGTAATCATTAGTAGTCAGATATCAACTCAGATGTCTCTAGAGCACATTTCTCTTGAAAACTGAGGACCACCCCTGCATGTGTTTATGTGGTTTATATTTATTGATATTTACCATTTTAGAAATTAAAATGTCTTAGAATATGAAAATAATTTTGATCTCACAGACCTCATGGATTTCAGGAACCCCCAGGGATCCCTGGCCTGCCCACAGAGAACCACTGCTCTAGAGTAGAGCCCTGGGAACTGTGGTTGGCCCTGTATTGTTTATTAGCATTATCATCAATGCTTTGGAGAAGAACATAGATGGAATGCTAATCAAAATTTCAAAATGGCACAGAGGTGGGAGGAACATCCAACACATTAGAAGACAGAATCTAGATTCACGACCATATCAATAAGGTAGAACACAGGATCAAATCTAGTTAAGATGAAATGGGATAGGGAAAAATGAAAATGTCTTACATTTGGTTGAAAAATAAAAGATCAACTTCCAAACTGCTAGAAAGCAATACCTATGAAGAAATATCTATGGATTTTAGTGGATTACAAATGCAAGATGAGTTAATGGTGTCATTTGGCATCCAAGAAAGCAAATGCAATCTTGGGATGTGTTGAGAGGCCTAGCATTGAAGAATTAGATGATACTTCCACTTGTATTCTGGCCTAGTCAGGCCATATCTGGAGTATTTTGTGTAGTTCTCGGTACCACATTGATCATCTGGATAGTGACCAACCTTGTTGGTGAAAAGCTTTGAGTTTTTGCCATGTGAGAAGCAAGTGAAAGAATCAGGAGTATGCAGGCTGGAAAAGAGAAGAAGAATAAGAAAGAATAGGATAGAACCTTTAAAGTATCTGAAGAGCTAACACATAAAAAAGGGATTTGACTTGCTTTGCTTGACCTCAGAGGGAAGAAACAGAAGCACTGGCTAAAAAATCGCAAAGAGACAAAATGGGACTTGATGTTAGGGAAAATTCCTCACAATTAGATATACTGGAAGAGGAACAGGCTTGTTTACGTCTCTTGAGATCTTCAGGGAATAGTCTTGTCAGGGATGTTGCAGAAGGCATCCTCTTTCAGGTATAATTGGACCAGTCTGCCTCTGACCTCCCTTCCAATTCTGAAATTCTGTGATATATTGTTTCATTAGAGTTCTTGGTCTGTTTAACTATAGAACCATGCTCTATACTTCTGGGCTATGTTAGTCAATTTTTTTAAATTGCAGAAGTTACTTTAATTTAGAATTGCAAACAAATCAAGTTGTAATGTAACAAACCATTTTATTTACATAAAACAAGAAATAAACCCTTTAACAAGAGAATCAGCTTACCTTGATGAAGGTGTACTGACACTTCAGTGAAAGATTACATGCCACAATTACTAAAGTTGTATGTTCTGGGCTGTTACCAAATGAGTACTTTCACTTTCATATACAAAAAATATTTCTTAAAAAAAAGGAATCTCCAGTGCACCCAACTTATTTCATTGTTCTGCAGCCTAACACATAATACTGGTACCCTAGTTAGTGTCACTGATGCACATTCATACACCTCCTGATTCTATTTTCAAAATGTTAAGTCAGTGCTCACAACTAAATATGGTTCCCTACAACTTAAGGGTTTCAGAATTTTAGGGGCAGCTTTTGTGCTCTGTTCCATATTTTCATTTTTGAAGAGGAATTATATTTTTATTACAAAAGTTATTAAGCCATATGGTCACAATGAAGACCAGTTTACCCCCTTGTGGAGATTTTTGCTTACTTTTGATTTTGACTCACTTTTTACTTACTTTGATTTTGACTCACTTTTTAAGACTTACAATCTTATAATGACTGCAATAAAGATCATCCTACGAGGACATGAGAGTAGAATCACTCTCCTGGAGAGTTTCTGATCACATTTATAATCTTATTAACAAATGCAATAAAGACCATGTTACAAGAACATGACAGCAGAAAACTCTCCTGGAGAGACTTTATAAAAAACATATTTCAATCCTTAATGATTGTAATAAGAAAGATACATTAGAAGAGTTACTCTCCTGGAGAGGTTTTGGACAAATTTACAGACCAGTCATTAACTGCAGTTGTGATTTCTTTTTTTAAACTTAAGTTCTATGAAAAAAATGAGGATAGGAAAGAACAATGAGTAACATGACAGAAAAGCAAGAGAAGCTCTAGAATGGAAGACTGGATGTTTTTAAGTAGTATCTGATAGAATATCCAGCATGAAGATTCAATGGCCACAAGGCACGTGGAATACAGATATTGAAAACATTTTGAAAAACGTCTTCATAATACAGTTTTATGTATGGTTCAGACTTCACATTGTTTCATTCCATCAGATGCTTTCGAAAAAAATTTTAGACTGTTTCTGAAAATAAATGGATGGATTTTCTAAAATAATTCCCTTATGAAGAATAATTTTATAATTATTGTGGTTTGATACACAGAATTCCAGCAATCATTAGTCATCGACAAAAGTTAAACGCCCAGGTCCCTCATTCTTCATCCATCTCCTGTATCTCTTCCATCGAGAATCATTTGCTTTTTTCTTCTTTAGCTCTTCCTCTTGTTCCTGTTTGTAGACCTGCACAGAAACACACAACATGAGCACTGGGGCAGCCCTGGGACCCCTTCCCACATGAAGTGGCCTCCCTCATCACCAACAGTAGGACACCAGTTTGCTAACTCAAAACTTTCTGATGTCTCTATCAACATTTCAATACGAGTATCTCCTTCACTAGTTCCCATTACAACCCTTCCACATTTCCTTTGCATTTCTGACTGTTTCATGGATTTACTAGAGCCGAGAAAACTAACAAACTGTAGGCCCATATGTCTCCCACCCTGAGGTCGCCTGGTTATCAAAGAGCAGAAGTAAGGCTGGTAGTAGGCAAGGATTTGAAGCCTTTGAAGTTTACAATCCACCAGGATAGCCTTTGAGAGTCCAGGCTCACAGGAGACTTCTAAAAAAATTGGTCACAGTTAATTTAGCATGTTATGAAAAACTAATCTTGTTTGCAACAGCCATGTTTGTGTTTTAAAAGACTGTCTAACCAGAGATCATAAGCACTTCCAAAGTATACTTTAGCATTGTCAATAAAATAAGGGCAGGTTTTTATTTTTTTTGCAAAAGTAATTCCCTAGCAAGAGGTACATGAAGCTTTCTAGCCTTCTATCAGGACCTTTGTCTTTTGTTCACTAACAGAACATGTGATCCAAATTTTAAAAGATTTAAGTGTTTCCTTTTGTCTTGGTAAACAGCCATTAAAGAGCAATTTTACTTTTCCTACCACCAAACTAATAGTTTCTATGTTTAACTGATGACTTTTCTGTTTTAATTACTTGTAAAAAAATGGCATTATTGGACAGTTTTTTTAATGCTTTTTTTTTTTTTGGCAAAACTAAGAACCCTTAGTGAGACAAAATAAATAAATCCCACATTAAGTTGAGAACAGAATGGAACAACACAAGGACAATATATTTCCAGGGTACGCTGTATAACATCTACTAATGTCAAAATTAGTATGTCAAATTAGTAATGTCAAAATGGGGTGGGATTCTTCATTTTTCCAGATATTTTAAGGTATTAACATACATACTTTGAAATTTATCTTATATAATATTATATTAGACTAGTTATGCAAAACATATTATTCTCTAAATCTTGGAAGCAGTCTATAAAACTGGACTATGAACCACAGGTTTTCATAATAGCCTGAAAATTCTGACAAATAAATACCTACCCTGGAAAAACCTCAAAAATTAAAAATGTAACAGTCCCCCCCTCTCCAAATCAATAATACACATAGGATTCAAGAACTGGGATGATTAAACTACTTCAGAGTAAGCTTTTCAGCTTAGGAAAACTCACTAACATACAAACAATGCATTATGACTTTTTATCTATTTGTTAAATGGGTTGAACACACATTTAACATACATTCTACAATACTTGCCTACATAAGTCCATGTGCTCTATACACTTAAAAATTAAAATATATTTATGTTAATGTACATAATCAGATTGGTATTCAACTGAAGAGTGAAATCGTTTTAGAAAGCCACCTATCAAAAAGAACACTGCTGTGCAAGTAGAGAAATCACAGTTTACTTAAATCAGGTTTTCCTATGCTATGTTCATATTTAAAATATAAATTTATCCAACCACTTAAACGAATACCACTAAGATAAAGAATCAACAAATCTAATGAACTCGTTTTATATATGAGGAAACTGAGGATAGAGAAAAATCACTGGTACCAAAGAAAACATGGGAAACGTGATAGCTAGTTAGAAGCAAGCATTTCTCCTTTAAGTATGACACTCACGGGCCCAATTCTGCTCGGTATGCTTTGTAGGACCATCGTCCACATCCTGCCCCCAGGTTCTATCCTGACCTTCTCTGTCTACACGTAGTTTCTTTTGGCCTACCTTCCCTAATAAAATGGAAATTTCTTAAAGGCAAGACCTTTTACTTTTGTATCTCCAGGGCCTAGGCACAGGGCATATTAGGAGTTTAATGAATGTCTGACAAATTGCATCTTTGATTCCTCAACGAACGGTTAATTACATTACTGCTGATAGCCATCTCCAGGTTTTCAGAAACATAGGTATTTGTTGGAATTTGTTGGAAGTGTTAACAGGAAATTTATTTAAAAACACTTTAAAAACTAAGCAAGCAAGAGTCACTTCTTATTTTCATTAATTTTAAAATGACAAACCAGTCTTTTGATTATATTTCATTAAAAATGAGTATTTGAGATCAGGTTCCAAAACTGAAGCAGGTTAGATAAAGTGAACCAAGCCCGAAAATCTGGTTCCTTCACTTTGCTGTGCAAACTGTTAAGTAACGCAGCTTTTATCTACCCTCTGCTGTTTTGTTTTGTTTTTTACCAAGAATGGCACAGAAAAATCAGATCTGACTGAATTTTTCAGAATCATTTTGGCTGATATACAGATAATGCCATGTGAAAATTTTTTAAAAAATATTTGTAGCTAATCTTATAGAAAAAATCATAGATGGCAAAAAGTTTTTTTTTCTCAATGACAAATATACTCACACACCCTTCTTCTGCAATACAGTTATCCCTTCACATCACAACTTTTCCCATCTTGTTTTTGGTATACCACAGATTGGAAAAAAAATTAGTCAAATGGGAATTTTGGGGGAGTTTTGCAGAAGCTGCAGATGACACATGAAGACCAGCAGGTGACACAGAAAAAGTTTCGAAACTCAGAAATACAAAAAATATATGTATAGTACTGTATAACATCAACATATTTTATTTTTTAATACAATAATAATTCAGACTTCTCTGGTACAAGGGGAGGGCCAAAAAATTTTAGCAGGTTTTCCAGACTGCGGGGGCTCCATGCCCCTAAACTCCTCAATGTGGAAGGGACAACTGTACATTTTGAGGAAATTAAGCATCTTTCTACTTTTGACATGAAAGAATACATTAAATTATCAAAAAACAGTTCAAGCTACTCACTTCATAATTCTCTCTTATCCACAGCTTCAGTTCAAGAAAAGTTTCTTTCTGATGATCTTCCAAACTGTCAAACTGAGATTCTGACATTTTCATAAATTTACGTATGAGATACAGTCTCTCTTCTTCTCCATACTCTTGACCCTTGATATTAAAATGATAAATCCATCGGCAATACCAGACTATGTATGCACAGAGGTGATAAGGAGCTAAAATAATCTGGAATAGTAGAATATCACACACTTTAGGTTTCTGATAGCCTCCTTTGATATCTATTTTACTTTTTATAATGTTTTTGATGATGTTTTCTTCCTCCTCACGGATTTCCTCCTTGGATCGTCTGTTTTTGCCTTTTTCTTTGGCTTTGTTAAGCAGCCCTTGCTGCTTGGCAATTTCAGTAGCCTGAATACGATACCGTGGCACCGTGGCTAAGTAGTTGATGGCCTCATTATAGCTACTCCACCAGCTGAAAAACTAGAAATATTTAACAAGAAAAACACAGTCACTTTTACTTGCAAATATCACTCCAAATTTAGCAACAAAAATTAGCTGGTAACCAAAACCACCCAATCACCATTCATCTGTATTTAATAGAATGTATGGGGAGACAAAACTAAGACTGATTTCAAACAGTCATGGTATGATACATTCAGCGGCAGCAACAGTTTACCTTGATATAATACAGTTACAAAAGCACTTTCCCAAGTCACATACTTAAATTTAAGTGTCAGAGCTAAGACCTGAACCCAAGTTCTATGACTTAAAACAGCTAACAGCCTATTATAATACTTTTATTCATTAGCTTCTTATAAAAGCTATGTAAAGGGATACCTGCTCTACAGATAAAAAAATCAAAGGCTCAGAGAGGTTGCCTTGAGATCACAAATGGCCTTCTAGGTCCTTGGGCAGTCTTTTGACTAAGTCCAAGTTTTACAGAACAAATCTTTTCATTAAGGGGATTTGTTCTGTGAAGTTTGGATTCAGTAGAAGGAAACACTTGAGGCCCTAGAGATCACATGTAACCTTGAGGCTGCAGGTTCCCCAACCCTGCCTGACTAGACCATGGTCACCTAGGTATTAAGTGTCAAAAACAAGACTTGAACCCAAGTTTCTCCTTACTCCAAATCCAGCACTCTTTCCACTATGCCATGCCTCCAAAGTTCTCTATTATATCAAGGTTTCTCCTTTTCCCAGCATGGGAGAAAGAGGCTAAAAGGTAAAAAGGTATCAGATCTCCTCTGGCAAACAAACAATTCCATTTCATGGTGATAAGCAGTATCCCTGAAGTTGAGATACCTTTTCAAAAATGTTCAACACAATGAACAGGCAGCTTTCACAAGAAGAGAAAAAAATGTTCCAAATCACCAAGAGGAATACACATATTAAACTGAGTAAAGTTTCAACTGACAAAATATGAAAATAACTACTGGGAGAAGCAATGGGACTACAGAACCACTAGTAGAGCTTTGAAGTCATCTTATTCTGGAGCATAACTGGAAATTACGCTAGAAAAGTCACTATACATACTCCTAGGAAATGTTTTGCATGATTTCACATGTATAACTGATATCATACTGCTTGTCTTCTCAATAAGCAGGAGAAATAAGCAGAATTAGGGTTGGAGGGGAGAAAATTTGGAATTCAAAATGCTTTAAAAAAAACTAAAAAATAAATAATAAAATTGGGAAAAATATAAGATATAGCTATATCAAGATTATTAAGCGTGTACACACACACACACACACACACACACACACAAATTCTTTCACTGGGAATATCACTCTTGGGCAATTACTTGCTCAAGGAAGTGAAAGGCACAGGGAAAGGCCTCATATAAACAAAAATATTTATAGCCTCACTTTTTATAGTAGCAAAGAAACTGGCAGAAAAGTGAGTACTCCTGTTAATGGAGTTGTGAACTGATCCAACCATTCTGGAAAGCAATTTGGAACTATGCCCAAAAGGCTACAAAACTGTACATACCTTTTGATCACTGTTAGGTCTGTATCCCAAAGACATTCAAAAAAGAGAAATAAAACCCACTTGTACAAAAATATTTCTATCAGCTCTTTTTGTGATGGCTAAAAATTGGAAATCAAAGGGATACTCATCAATTGGGGAATGGCTAAACACACTGTGGCATATGATTGTAGCAGAATATTATTGTACTAAAAGAAATGACAAACAGGATGATTTCATAAAAACCTGGAAAGACTTATATGAACTGATGCAAAGTGAAGTGAGCAGAACCAGGAGAATATTATACACAGTAGCAGCAATTTTGTTCTATGAACAATTGTGAATGACTTAGCTATTCTCCACAATACACTGCTTTAAGACAATCCCAAAGGACTACTGAAGCACACTATCTGCTTCCTGAGAGAGAACTGATATTGGTTGAATACATACTGAAGCATGCTATTTTTCACTTTCTTTTGTTTTCTTTTATATTCAAGTCTTCTTATACAAAATGACTAATTACAAGAGGGCACAGATATAACCTATCTCTGCTTGCTTATCATCCTAAGGGTAGGGGAAGGGAGGGTCAGAGAGACAGAATTTGGAACTCAAAACTTAAAAAAAAACTGAATGTTGAAAAATTGTTTTAATATATAATTGGGGAGGAAATAAAACACATGAAAAAAAAAGCTTCTAACAAACAAAAAAAAGAAAGAAAAATGGGTACTCAATGAAAAACTGTGGTATATGAATGCAATGGAATATTACTACACAGTAATGAAAAACATAAAATTCTCCATGAAACCTTACTTCCATATCTCCAGTGTACTATGGAGGTGATTACGGTTCTCATTGGCTATGTCAGAAAACAGCAAATGCTGAAAAGGTTTTGAGTATAATTTCAGTAACACCCTAGCCAATTACAAAGAAATGAAATTATTTGTACATGGAAACAGAACAAAGAAAAATACAAAGTAGTCCTTAACCTGATGTGAACCTAAGTGGGCTTCCAAAGTGATAGCTGAGATGTAGAAAAGAGGGCAGAAAGTTCTAACAATCACATAATTTTTAGACCATTTATAAATATTAACTTGGCATCTGGTTCTCTATATGTGAGATCCTTGTCCCAAAAACAAATGAATGGACATTAACTGGAGAAAATAAACCACGTCCATCTTGACCTTCTTGCTATAAAGAAAACAACATCAAACAGACGGAAGTTATAGCTAAGTAGCAGGATGGCTCACAGGTTCTTTCAAGAGAATCAAATCAAAGAGTTGGCAGAGCTGATTTTATTATGTGTTCAAAGACAATAGAAATATTGTTCTGTGGGACATTTGATCATCTCATGTTGCAGTGTTTCATGATAAATATTTATAAAATGACCACTGTGAAAACTACTGCAGTGTGTGCAACATCTGTCACAGATGAACGAGAAGGAAAATTTCTATGAAGAATTCTCTATTAGACCCTCCAAATTAACACAGCATATTCCCTGATATTCAGTGATTTCCATGCAAAAGAGGGAATAAGTTATGGAAGGAGAGAAGTAGGTTTCAGGAATGAGGAGACAGGCAAAAGACTAGACTACACAGACATTTTATACCTGTGCAACATTAAAGATACTTTGTTGAAGAAGAAAATCTGTAGGCACTAGAAATGGTGAAAATCAAGTAACATGACAAAATTTAAAATTGATTAAATTTTAACAAACAAAAGACTGGTTGTTACTCACATGAGTCAATCCCAAGTGAGTTGTTAATTATGTGGCCAATTTGTTGGAGCAAAAATAACAAAGCTAAGAGACCAAAATGAAAAAATGTTGTGTTATAAAAATGTTTAAAATGCCATCCTGGGGAGGCTAGGTGGCACAACAGAGGTAGAGCACTGGCCCTGAAGTCAGGAGGACCTGAGTTCAAATCCGGCCTCAGACACTTAACACTTACTAGCCATGTGACCTTGGGCAAGTCACTTAACCCCAAATGCCCTCCAAAAGGCAAAATAAATAAATAAATGCCATCCTGACCTCTTTAGATGCATTATTGATACAGAGGGGAAAAAAGATTGGCACTGATTATAAGAACTTCATAACAAAAAGACTAAAATTACCTTATGAAACTAAGAAAAATACTAAAGGGTAAAACTGATTGGTGACAGACCTAACTAAGTGAAATCCTCCTAAGGGCATTTAAGAATTGCATATCAAGTGCAAGACAGAAGGGATCTTGGACGGAATTGAGTCCAACCCCCCCCCACACACACACATACACTTTACAGATTAGGTAACTGAGGCCCTGGGAGGTTAAATTATTTGCCCATGGTCATATAACAAGTGAAAGATCTGAACATCAAAGCACTCTTTCCACAATATACGCTGCTGCCCACAGAATAAGATGAAAAGTAAAAGACAAGACGCAATAAAAATGTAAGAAAGTTGGAAAGATTTTTTGGTAACAAATTTTTCAACCATAGACAACAGTTATCATGCTTGTTGTCTAACCAAACTATCCTGGACATGTTTACATTCCCCACTGGAGCACATATTTACCATCACACAACTGACAAAAAGATGAGTGAATATAAGTCTTCATATGCTTATTGCTTATTATTATTTTTAAGAACCTGATCTGCTAAAGCAAAACACTACTTTACTAAATTATTTTACTTTTGGGCTTGTTGCCACAGTAGACTCTGCCACCAGACAGGGGAGCTTCCGTCCCAAATGCTGGGGTTTCTCAGCTGCTGAAGATATTAGTTGGGTGCCCTCTCTGAAGCCTCCACACACTCTGGCAAGCTGGTCACACACCCCAAGACCTCCACCCCAGACTGCAATCCAGATCCAAGAAGGTTAAAGCAAGAGCGATTACCCCCGAGACTGGTCGCTGGATCCCCCTATAGTCTGCAGGCCAGGAGCTGAAGCTGCAATGTGGCACAGGCTGCGCCGTGGCTACTCAGCGACTTCTCGCCCTGGGGGAAAGAGGCCGACAAGCTCTCCCAACTAGTAGGCCCCAAAGTCCACAGGGCACTGACCTCTCACTTTTTCCTTGGCATCTATGTATTGATAATTCTGGAAAAGCCACAGCTGCTGGGTATTCTGGATTCCCTCCAGCCGGCTGCTGGTCATGCTGCCCTGGGGCTAAAACCTCCAGCTCAGCAGGGCTGGGGTCGGCTCCCAGTCCACTGTGCTGGCTGTTCCCTGCTGGGCTGCCTGGCTGTCCTCAGTAAGAAGTTAGCTTCCCTGTGTCATTTTGTGGGTTCTGTAGCTCCAGAGTTTGTTCAGAGTCCCCTTTTACATAATTTGGAAATGGTGGGAGCCTGAACTACACGGAAATGCTGTTTCTACTCCGCCATCTTGACTCTGCCCCCCCAAAACACTACTTTAAATACACTTTTCCAATATGGTGTCTTCCATGCCACCATCAAAATTATACAAGATTCCTTGAAAGGCATAATATCAGAAAGTGGGAAGACACAGGTTTGCCAAAAGTCTTCACTACTGTCACAGAGGACATCTAGCCCTAAAGTCAAGTTGAAGAGTCATTTCCCAGAGATGGGAAGGTCCTCCAAACACTCCTGTTTGCAGATGATTCTGTGCTTATGACATCAAACTCTAGAATACTGCCAAACTTCCCAAATAAGATCTGGAACCACCCACAAAGAAAACAACTTGAAGTGGATTGAGAATAACTATACTATATAGACAATTATATGCAGTTATGTAGACAACACATAGCATGCATACACACACATGGACAGGCACTGCAAATGGACAATGAGTTAAGCCAGAATTGAAGATGGGAAAGAAAGTGAGTTATTTTGGTAAATTACAAAGCTTGTTTAATGACACTCCCTTTCTCCCCAACTTCTAACTAAAACAAAGGCCCATTTTAAAAATATTCTACTAGTGTTATATGGTTCCGAGTTATAGTCTCTGGAGAATTAAAAACAAGTATTGTTCAGAGTACAAGGTAAGGCCCTTGAGGATGTGAGGAGGCTGTAACATATCAATTAATTAACACATCAATTATATAGTCTAAAGCCTATCATTGAAAACATGCATGATTGAATAGTCTAATCACATAAGGGAGAGAATGGGATAAGTGAGGGACAGACAGCTCAGGTGTTCAAGGTATTCTTAGGATAACATAACATGGACAAGAACCGCAGAAAATTGCCAAGTATGTGTGGGTTATGATCTCCCTCCATTAAAGTATTTGGATAAGAACTGACACAATATGAAGAATTCAGAAAGACCTGGTATACTGATACAGAGCAAAGTAAACAAAAAACAAACATTTATTAAGCACCTATGATACACATCATGCTAAGTGCTGGAGATACAAACGTGAAAGTGAATCCTATCCCAAAGAAGCTTATACTTTAATGGGGGAAGGGGAAGAGACAACATTAAAGGAGGAGACTAATACTAAAAAATACAAACTAACTGGGGTGGGGGGAAGGCACCAGCAGCTGAACGGGAAAGGTCTGATGCAGAAAGTAGCAGCGGCTGAGTACTGAAGGAGAACTGGGAGAGATTACACAAGGTAAGGAGGGAGTACATTCTAGGCATGGGGGACATTGAGCGAAAAGGCACAGAGATGGGAGATGAACGCTATGCAGGAGAAAGACCAAGGTCAGTTTACCTGAACTATAGAATTTTTGTTGGCGGAGAGACTACATGTTTTATAAGACTGTAAGGTTGTAAAAATGCATCATTTCATTCTTGCACTGGTAGTTAATATAATACTCAGTTACAACATGAATTTTTTTCCCTTGAATTTTACTTATGACATAGAACCATACTATGTTCAAGCTGAAAGAGGCCTTACTCTAGGGAAAAAAAACTCTAATATGAAATTATAATAATTATCCCAATAATCTTATAATCTCCTGACTCTCCATTGTGGAAAGTTTCCTCTGTTGCATTCCTCAGAACTGCGAAGTAATGATCTTCACTGTACACTGCCTTAGAAGGTATTATTTCTCAATTTTGATAACTTTGTATCATGTAACTGAATTAATTATCCTAAGAGGAATCTATCATTCAAATTCTAATATCTAAGAATGAGAGTTCCAAAAGAAACATAAAGCATACTGATTACAATGTCCTTATTAGCTATTAACTATTTTGTTTTTGTAACAGTTTTTTAAAAGAATGCTTTTAAAAATCAATCTATGATATAGTACGGCTAGACTCTAATATCAATAAAAAGTAAAATGCATGTCTTGCTCAAGTTATACTCTTGTGATGATTCAATTTTTAAAATTAGGTGACCTCAGCACTCATAATCTAGGAACAAAGAAACACACATTTCTATTACTGAAGTCAAATGGGCACAGACCTAAAATTGGAAGGTACGTCAAAAGCCATCTAATCCAATTCTCCTCATGTGATCAGTAAGGAAACTGAGGCCTAGTGAGGATAAGTGGTTTGCCCAGTTACACAGTTAAGTATCAGAACAATGGTCTAAAACCAGGTCTTCAGAGTACAGAGCCCATACTCCTTCTACTCTACATCACACTACCTCCTAATTACTAACGGCCAGCTCCTCTACTATATTTCTCTTCCTGAGTAATTTCTTTTAAAATGACGAATGAGGGGCGGCTAGGTGACAGTGAGTAGAGCGCCGGCCCTGGACTCAGAAGGATCTGAGTTCAGATCCAGCCTCAGACACTTAACACACACAAACAAAAAAATCTGGCTGTATAACCTTGGGCAAGGTACTTAACCCCAATTGCCCTCCAAAAGGAAAAAAAGATGAATGAATTCTATTCAGAAGTAGTTGCCAAAAATATAAGCAAAGTCAACAGTAGGAAATATTCTGAAATAAACCAAAAAGTCATCTTCCAGAAAAAAAAAATCTTTTCTAACTTTTCAAGTTCTCTGAAGTACAAGAACTGGCCACAAAAATTTCCTTATTCTTATCAGATATTCAATTTAAATGTCAGTGTTAATGAATATTTCATACAAATAAACAAATGGCCTCTAAATTTTGTTTAAATTTGAATACTTGCTTTCCCCAAATTAAAAGATTTATCATACAGCAAAGTAGAGTTGAAATTCATACTTGTCTTAAAAACAGTACATTTCATGACTGATTTTTTTCCCCCTGTGCTCAGAAGAAAACAGCTCAATAAACTTTTAGTTAGGACTTACTATGTGTTATTTGGTGGTATTATGGAGAGAAAAAATAAATATTGCCCTCAAAAGAAAAAAAATATTTTGATGCATTTCAAAAAAAGTATGTGTTAAAGATTAAAATTACAATTCAAAAAAAAGTTCAGAGAAAGGGTTGAAATGAGCACTTATAAATAGTAACCATTTCTTCAAAGCAAATGGGCTTAGAAACTCTCAATACATCAAACTTTAAATTCTTTTACCTTCTGGTTAAAGACCTTAGTGTCTGCAAACTTTGAAAGGCAACTTTCAATGGATTTACACAAAGCATGGTGGTGGAAGACTTTATCTTGAATGTGAATGGAAGAATGGCTTTTTGCAGTGTGGTAGATGCTTTCAAAGTATTGAGGAGGCTATGCAGACCTCCTGAAGAAAATATTCCAGATTGTAGTGTATAGAGGCTGCCAGCTACAGAAACAGGAGATAAAACACAGAGGAAACTAGAATGACTTTCCCACAATGATTAGCAAGAAGGAAAGCTTTTGTAGTTCTTAATGGAAAGAAAAAACTGAACTTTCTGAAGTCTAGAATTTGGTTTAAAAAAAAATGAACAGCTAAAATTTAAATGGATATCATACTTATTTTTTAAAAATTCTTTCACAATCACTTGTCTATAGAGGTATAATACCACATTAACTTAGGAAGGGATCTTAGAAGACCATTTAATACAACCTGCATGTTTTACATGATGAAGCTTAAAGACCCCTCTCTGTGACAAAACAAAATAATTTCTTGACTTGAAATAATGACAAACTCATCCTTTAAAAGATGAAGGACCTAACAAGGGGATTTCTATTCAGAATCTCATTTTCATCAAAAGGGAGAAATTAGCTATTGGGGCAGAATAGATGGGAATATTGTCAGGGAGAGGGGGGAGGAATAAAGGAGTAGTTAGAAAAGTATAGGAAGTAATGGAAAATGAAGGCAAAATTGTAGCACCCCCAGAGTGAAAATGGCATTAGGAGCAATAAGGCTCAGAATGAGCTGAAGCAGGTGAAAGCTGATGACAGCAAAAAAGGCAGGGTTTTTCGAAAAGCTTTGAGGGTAAGTACAAAGTTGGAGTCACCTCTACTTGGATAAGACAATGAGGGCTGATGGAGAGAAGGCCCTTATTCTGTTCCCAAGGAGAATGACTGGTTTTGGTTTTGGTTTTTTTACTAGAGAGAGCAAAAATGACTAACAGAGTTGACACCCAGAATAATGAGACAATAAGGGAACATCTACTTGCCCTAAGTTCAAGCCACCTGAACAACCTAACCTACATCTTGGGAGTATCTGAAGAACTGAAGGGTGGGAATGCTAAGCCACTATCAGTAATCTTTGAAAGATCAGAATGGAAAAGGATCACTGAGAACAGCACTGGAGAAAGTTAACTGTCCCAATTTTCAAAAAACCAGAAAGGAATGTAGCCTGCAAAAAAAAAAAAAAAGTCAATGAACTTGATTTTGATTCCTGGAAAAATGCTAGAATATACTTTAAGAAGGTTAGTGATCAACTAGAAAAGGAAAGGTGATCACAGATATCACAGTATAACTTCATAAGGATAAGGTCAAGACAGACTAATCTTATTTCTCTTTCTTAACATGGTTATTAAAGTCATAGGTCAAGGAAATATAAAATATAATAATATAAGCAGATTTTGACAAAAATCTATTATAAAATTGTAAAATTATTTTGGCAAAGCATTTGTTAAAATATAATATTATTTTATGGAGAAAATGGATGGATTCAGAACTGGTTGAAAGATCAGACCCAAAAGGCATCAATTAATGGTTCCATGTCAACTTGGGAGGATGGTTCCAATAGAGTGCCCCAGGAATCTATATGAAGCACTATATGCTGTTTAAAATTTTTATTACTGACTTGGATAAAAAGATGGATGGTATCTTGATCCAATGTGCAGGTGACACAAAGCAAAGAAGGCTAGCTAATGCACCAAATGACAGTCAGGATCCAAAGAGATCTAGACAGGATATAACACTAGAACAAATCTAGCAAGATTAGATTTAATAGGAATTAATGGGAAAAAAATCCTACATTTAGATTCAAAACATAAGAAGAGGGAGGCATGCATAGCTAGATCGTAGTTTGTCTGAAAAAAGTTGGAGGGTCTTGGTAGAAGGGCAGGGGTAAAATATGAATCCAGGGTATCATATATATATCAAGAGTGATATATATATACCTGTGAGCTGCATTAAGAGAAGCACAGCTTCCAGTAATAAAGTGGTGATAGTTCCACTGCATTCTGCTATGGTCAGACCACATTTGGAACTATTCAGTCCTCAAGTCCATATTTAATTACATTGATAATCTAAAGGTTCAGAGGGCGACAAGGATGTAGAAGGGCCTCAAGTTCATATCAATGATTTGATTTTTTTTTTTTTAACTTCGAGGATGTTAAATCTGATGAAGAAAAGATGGGCAGGGTCAAGGAAGAGTCTGACTATAAGAATTTGGAAAAGCAGTCTAACTAGGATGACTTGTAATGAATAATGCTGGTCCTGGAAAACTGTTAAGGAGTCATACCTACCTCCAATCAGTATGGAAGGTTATAGAAATTATAGACACAGATGCTGTTAGTTGGTTTTGTTTAATTTTTTGGTGACAAAGAAGGGTTCAATGGGGATGGAGAGGGATATGAGGATAGGAGTTTAAGGGGAAATAAGTGAGTGTTAAAAAACAAAATAAAAAATAAAACTATTTTTTAATAAATAATATACTCAATTAGCTGAATAAATAAAACTTTTCTCCCCACAAAGACAAAACTTAATCTAAAGTTGAATATAAAACTTTACTTAATTGTATAATTTACACAGGCACGTCTGAGTCTATTCCAAAATGCAGACTCAGTATTACAAAAAGTATTGTCCAAATGCTCAAAGAAAAAGATGTAAAAAAAAAAAAATGTACCTGAAACACGGAGATAGCACACACAGTGACTAAAATGACAATTCTGACATCTACTTTAGGAGCTAACCGCCTACTGTAGTAGTGATAATAATGGCTGTAGTACTCCTCAGGATGATCCAGCATATAATCATAATCTTTTCGTGTTTCTTCATCCTACAAAATGCAAGATAAGGCATTTTATCAATTCATATCTATAACCGTCTAATATGTGAAATCTGGAACATTTCATAACCTGGTGTAAGTGTTAATTTTCACTGGCATGACAAAATTACTTTAGAATTTTAAAACTAAGCCTTTTTTATAATTAAGAATTTAAGCTATCAAGACCAGAAAACTTCTTTCCACAAAAACAAAGAGCCTTTATCAATTATTTTTCTTAAAAACTGAATATTAAATACAGGAAACACAAAAATAAATATTTCCCTGGAATTCAACATTATTAACGTACTCTTCATTTATTCACTTCTTTGAGAAATCTCAACTATGCTATTTGTTTTATTCACCCATGTCCCTCAGCAGAAAGCCAGCTCCTTGAAAGCAGGTGGTTTTCACTTTTTATCTCTATAACATCAAATAACACATAGTAAGTGTTTACTAAAAGCCTGTTGAATTCCTCTGGGGCTACATGACTGAACTGTTCTCATATCCAAGAATTATCCATAAGGTCAATTTCACACCCCATTCCATTTTTCAGATGTAACATACATTAGAACATGTAGTAGGAAAATTACATTCTAAGTGTTCTCAAATAAAAAATGTTATAAGACTGGAGAGATTCTTGTCAGTTTCAAACAATAAAAGCAAGAGTAACTAACTGTCACAAGTTTGTATTACATAGCAGTTTCGAAAACTATCAGTAACAGGTTTTTGTCTTTCAGTTAACTTCTTTCTCAACATGCTTGCTGGCTTACACAACTTTCAGGATAAAGATACAAAAAACAAACAAACAAAAAACCCTACTATTGTAAATATTTAAAAAGATTAAATAAATAAAAAGTACCTTATTTTATGGCTCCCTGCCCCCAAATTGGGACAAAAGAGTCTTTAATCCAAAGTTGGGCATAGGAAGAGGATGATGGCAGAAAATGTGGTTTAAGGAAACTCTGAAACCATGTAAAAAATGCAGGGAATCTTTTGGTGGGGAGGAAAGAAAATTCAGGAGGTAAAGATACAAATCCTTTTTTTTTTTTGTTGCCTTTGCAATTCCAAAGCCCCTCTGTCAGTTAAGAAATGTAAGAATGTAGAGTTTATTATATGAGCAAACCAAATTAAAAGTCTAGCTTACAAGAGGGACAGAGTAGTAAAATGAACAGAGGCAAAAAGACCTGAGTGAAAGTACCAGTTCTGATACATGTGTACTATGACCCTGGACAAATCATTTTAACCTTTCAGTGTCCCTCAGTAACTCTCTGAAACTAAGAAAGTCTCCAGTGGTAGAGGAAATTTCCTCTACAGGAGTTTAAAAAATGAATCACTGGTACAGTTAAAATATTTCAAAAAGTATTATTTATGAATAGAAAAAAGAAGAATTATTATTCATGAAGCTTCATATAATAAATAAATGAATGAATAAACAAACTATTCATGACAGAAGTTTTATTTCAGTGCCTCACTGTGTTGTTAGGGTAGCAATCCTGTGTTCTTGAAAGGAAGTCCTTGAGTACAACCCCAATGACAGAGGAAGCAGGTTCTAAGCATACAGAGGTTCATTGTCACTAGGCAACTATGGGGCAAATTCTTTGGCCAAGAAGGTTCCCAAACAAATAATTTTTTAATGGTTCCCACTACTGAGTATCCTACTCTGCTTCTGCAATGATGATGGCTGAGTAGTGGAAGAGGGACAAGCTGTATGCCAAGAATCACACAATTTTTAAGTAGCTTAAAAATATTAACTTACTGTGGGTATACATAATTATAGATTTAGACCTGAAATGGATCTTAGGGACCATCAAGTCCACCTCCTCATTTTAGGTATGAGATGAGGGAAAAATATAAAGAGGTAAAATGACCTGCCCAAAGTCACAGTGTTTGAAGAGAATTCTGAACCCAGGATATTGTGTGTCTTTATAGAAAGGTCTATCTATCCCATTCTGGTCTATCCCAGACTCAATTCAGTGTAGTTTGGTGATCCAGTAACTAGTGTTCCTTCATGCTAAATGAATTAGGGTTAGCCAAGCCAGTACACTTTAGAGTCATCATCAATGAACAGATCTGGCTGGGGAAATGGGAGAAAATGCTTAAGGTTGTTATAGAATACAGAATAAAATATAGATTTCCAGATTCAAATCCAATATATTAACACATTAGTCCAAATACAAGCAGCCCTCAAATAAAGACATTGTCTTAAGATAGCATCAAAGGGGAAAAGGGGTCCATAATACATTAAAAACACATGCTGTAGGCTGTTTCTAGAAAGGCACTGGCAGAGGTGCTTTCTCATCCAAGTCAAAAAGTACATCCCATACTTTCTGCTTGACCTGCCTAAGGTCATTTTGTAGAGGATACTCTTTACTGACAGGTATTTCCACTGCCTTCTTATATTGGACCAAATTTTTCTCAACTCTAATATTGAGAAAACATGTCATTAAAAGATTTAATAATTTAATAATTATTTTAATAAATATATATTTGTTTGCCTATTTCCTGCCAAGAGATTCTTGGGAACCATTTATTTAATTCATAGACTATAACTTCATGCCCCAAGTGGTCACTGGTCAAGAAAAACTCTCCCTTTCCAACCCCTAAAGCTGGATTAAAATTTTTTTTAAAAAACCTCAATCACAATAGCATTTAGTGAAACCAACATTCCACCACACAAAGTACAGTGATTTCATTGTTATTTAAAGTACAATCCTGAAAAATAGGTAGTCAACTATTAAAATTGCCAATTTATTGACAAGGAAATCGAGGGTCAAAAAGTCCTAGGATCACAGTAAAGGGTCAAGATAACAAGTTCATAGATAAACACTGAATTTGTCACCAGGACTTCAAAGAATCTGAGAGTTGGAAGGGGCCTTGGGAACTGCCTAGTTCAGAATCCCTTGGTCGGTTCTGCGATTTTAGGCATGTCATCTAGTCTCCTTAGGTGGAGAAACTTTGCCGGTTTAAGTTACCTATAGTCTACACGGTGGCAAGGCTGGAAATTCACTCCAAGTCAAGCCAAAAAGTAATTTGTTAACTTTACTAGGCACAGTTGGGGGCAGCCAGGCGGCTCTGGGGGCAGGGCACTTGGCTGGAGTCAGGAACACCTGAGTACCAGCTTGGAGACACTTGCTAGCTGTATGGTCCTGAGCAAGCAACTTAACCCGTTCCCCTTAATCCTCTGGAAAAGGAAACCGCAAATCACTCTGGCATCTTTGCCAACAAAATCCCCATCGAACAGTACTGACCTGCTGGGATCCACGGCGTCACTAAGGGTCGGACACTGAACAAAAAGGCAAAAAAAAAAGTGGTGCCTGCTATCCCTGATCTGTCTAATGAAGGAAAGACAACCTGCAAACCACAATGTGTAAACAAGACTTGGAGAGAATAGGCGTCAGCATGGCTGAAATTAACTAGCCATGTTTAGCTCCCAGCTGACAAGGGGTCTGGACAGGCTGGCCCAGGTCCCAGGACTCCAGGCTCCTTCTGCTGCCCGGATAAACTCCGGATTATTTCTGCCTCCAAAGCAAGAAACTAAAGAACGCCCTCACTTTTCAGATAAGGAAACTGAGGCCCCCGGGATGGGGAAGGAAGTGAGAGGGACAGGGGGCTTCCCTACATGGATTCAGTGCATGAGAAGGGCTGCTCAGGGTAGACAGGACCGGGGCTGACCTGGACCCCCCTCACCCCCGCCCCGGCTCACCTTCAGGGTCTCGTAGGCCGTGGCCACCAGCAGGAAGGCCTCCTGCGCGCTCTCCAGGCTCTCGCCGGCCGCGCCCTCCCGCCGCACCAGGTCCGGGTGGTGCCGGCGCGCGAGCTGCCGGTAGGCGCGGGCGATCTCCGCCTTGCCCGCCTTGCGGCTCACCCCGAGCACGTCGTAGCAGTTGTGCGCGCCGCAGTAGAGCCCCTCCACCAGCGCCCCGGCCCGGCCCGACAGCAGCAGCAGCGGCAGCAGCAGCAGCAGCCACTGCCGGCTGCCCGCCGCGGGCCAAGCGGCGGGCGGGGGAGGCAGGCGGCTGAGGCAGCAGGCTCGGCCGGCTTCATCCCAGCTCCCGCCGCGCGGTCCGGCGGGCGCCACCGCCACCATGGCTGGCCTTCACAGCCCGGACTGGCTCCCGGCTCGTCGCCTCCCTTACGCGTTAGCAGCCACCACCTCCATGGCAGGCTTTCCCAGCCCGACTTTGCTTCTGGCTCTGCGCTTCCTTTATACGTCAGCAGCCCTGGTGGAAGGGAGGGAAGAGGAGACACGTGGCGGGGGCGGGACGTCTATGGCCTTAGCAACGGTTGCTGGAGAGGCAAAACTTATTTCCTAGCCCCTCCCTCACCAGTGAAGTCTCAGCGGTTGTTCTGGGGCTATGAAATGCTCTGAGCCAAGATGGCAGAGTGAATGCAGAAATTCACCTAACTCTTCCACGAATTCCACCAGTAACCTCTAAAAAGTGTATCTGAGGGGCTGGCAAGTGAATAGAGCACTGGCCCTTAAGTCAGGAGGACCTGAGTTCAAATCCGACCTCAGACACATAACACTTACTAGTCATTGTGACCTTGGACAAGTCACTTAACCCCAATTGCTCTGCCCTCCCCCTTCCAAGGTAAAAAAAAAAAAGTGAATCTGAACAGATTTGAGAGCGACAGAATCCATTGGGAGATGGATCATGGCAGATTCCCAGTCCAGGAAAAGTATGCAGATAGGACTGGGCCAGGGGAGCTTGGAGCACAGGGGTGATGCACCAGCATGGCCCAGAGACCAGACTACACCAAAGCAGGAGAAAGCCAGTGGATCCACCCACACCAAGGGCAATTCGCAGACGGCTCACTGCTGTATAGAGGCTCCGTGGGAGCTGGGCAGTGACAGGAGCTTCTCCTGAGGCTATTAGCCCACAGCCTGGATGTTTAAAAATCACCTACTTGAACTCCCAGGAGCCAAGATGGCAGAGTAAATCTTAGCCGCTCTAATCACCCCCCTTTCCCTGAAAACCCAGAGAGTAGTGCCCCAGTGTAAAATCCTGAAATAGTGGAAGCACAGGCAAGGCTGGGGAGTCCTAGAGGAAGGGTGTGACTGAGGCTATGCTGTGGCTGAAGTGAAGGGCAGGAGGAGTCCCAATAAGCCCCATCTCAGGTGACCAGCCTGAGATCCTGAAAGCCCAGGGGGGTGGAGGCAGCAAGCACTAACACCTTAGCATGAGCAGGGGAAGCTGCAGACACCAGTGCTGCCAGCCACCAGGTGCTGAGCCTGCCTGAGCTGTAGCCCAGGGGCACAGAGCTGGAAACCTGAAGTGACCAGACCATGCCTCCCACACACCTTACTCTGTGAGCCTCAGGGTAACTCAGGGGAAACATTGAGAGTTGTGGCTTTGGCCTCAGTCTAGACACCCAGAGGCTACAGCACACAAAGTCAACAACTAGGCCCCTAGCTCCCAGCTTGATAAGCTTGGGTCAGAACCCTCTGTACCCTAGAATCAGAAATCCACTTTAAAAGTCAGGAAATAGGCAATCACAAAGGGAAAGAAGGAAGCTGAGAAATCAAAAACAAAAACTATTCAATCCTATTATAGCAAGAAAGAACAACCACATTCAGAGGACAACATTGACTCTATACTTGCACCTGAGACCACATGATGGAATTCTAATAAAGCTGCCCCTAGCCCCAATATTCTAACTTCCTTTTAGGCCTGGCCCTACTGAACAGTAGGCCTGCTGCATCTATCTAGCCCCCACAATGTCCTAACCTTTTTGTATGTGCCTCACTGCTCACTAGAACAACAGGTGTGTTCCTGAACTCTTAGATCCCACAGAAATAGCAGGTGTGTCCATATGATGGGAACCTAGCTACTGCCTCTACCTGGTCACTGCCCCAGACCCATTTTCACAGAAACAGGTGTGTTCAATCACAATCACATCATCCATCTAGCCCAAGACAGGCCCACAATAGCTAGGTAGTTGGAGGGCAGAATGACCAGAATGTTTGACCACCAAACCATAGATGGGACCCCTCCTCCATTACCTAATCCCTTAATAAACTCCTCCTGCCTTTTTAATATTAATGGTATTCCTCTATTCTATATAAATATTTATTATGTAGTTGCATCTTTACCCTATAAAAATCCATCTTGCCTTCTCTAAAGTTGCTGGTTCCTCTTGGAATTTAGCCCACTTTATGAGAGGTGTCAATCTCAATAAATGCCTATATTTGGATTAGAGGTGTCTGACTCTGAATTCTCTGAGAATTCCACCACAATACATCATGAAACCACAACAGTTTTGGGGTGGGCAGAGACCCCACCTCAACAGTTTCTGGTGTCCCTGGGTTTAAACCACAACAGTTTTTTTTAGCAACACTGGGATAGGTGGAAGTGGTCAATGTACTGAAATTGTGGCAGAGTATCAAGTCATTGGAATAGAGCAAGGAGGACAGTGTCATATATTCTCCTGTGAATGAGGTTATGATAGTGAGTTCATGGATTCCAGAGGCATGGCTGACCCTATATTTGTTTCTTTTTTTACTTTTTGTCTGTTAAACTTATTTGCAAGATTTCTTTTCTGCGTGATTGGTACCCTCCACCTGCAGATGACTGATTGCTTAAGCTGGATGTCACCCCCTGTCTATGACTGTGATGTGCCATTTCTGGAGCTGGTGTTGACTGAGCTCCAGATGCCAGCTAAAGAATTGACCTTTTTGGGGTGGCTAGGTGGCACAGTGAGTAGAGCGCCGGCCCTGGAGTCAGAAGGACCTGAGTTCAGATCCGGCCTCAGACACTTAACCCACACAAACAAAAACCTAGCCGTGTAACCTTGGGCAAGTTACTTAACCCCAATTGCCCTAAAGGGGCGGCTAGGTGGCGCAGTGAGTAAGAGCGCCCGGCCTCGGAGTTTGGATGACCCGAGATCAGATCCGGCCTCAGAAAATGAGCACCCACGCATAAATAATGACTAGCCGTGTAACCTTGAGCAAGTTACTTAACCCCAATTGCTTTAAAAAAATAAAAAAAATAAAAATAATTGACCTTTTGAATGGGACCTTCTGGACCTGGAATTGACCAAGCTCTGCATGACAGCTAAAGAACTGAACTCTCAAATAGGACCTCTTGGGGCAGGGACAGCTCTATGTCCAATTTCAGCTTGAAGTAGCTTTGGAGAAGAGACCTTCACCCCTTACCCTAAGATTTTGAGCTCCATACATTCAAGGGAGGAAGGATGGCATGCTTGTGCCCAAGCCCCCACCGTAAGCTATTGTTTTATGTTCATAATTTTTCTATTGTCGCTGTTATATTGTTTCAAAGTTCTGTTGACACCAGTTTTTCCACCAGTTATCCCTAAACTCTCATTTATTGTTAATGTACTTTTGCTATGTAAGGGACATGAAAGATCTTGGGGCTGAATGTAATGGGAAAAGGAATTTGAAGATCTTTCCTGCCCTTTAATAGACCTAGGGGGGAGTTTGAGGGCCTCTCCTGCTGTGAAAGTAAACTCTGCCCCTAATAGGCTGAATGTAGTCACATAGAGACTGTGATGGGAGGAGTTTGCTTAAGGGGAAGCAAAGCCCACAGGAAGCTGGTAGTCAGAGCTAGCCAGACAGTGAGGGAGAGAGGAGCTCAGGCAAGGAGACAGAGAGGCTTATGAGTAAATATATATATTTTTTGCTTTTTTTTTTTTTTGGAGGGCAATTGGGGTTAAGTAACTTGCCCAAGGTCACACAGCTAGGTTTTTGTTTGTGTGTGCTTTAAGTGTCTGAGGCCGGATCCGAACTCAGGTTCTTCTGACTCCAGGGCCGACTCTCTACTCACTGTGCCACCTAGCCGCCCCCTATGAGTAAATATTGACCTTGTATTGGTTTGTGGGAAGGCTAAAGGATGGCATGGCTCTCAGCATTATTATACCTTCTGAATATCTTTGGTACTATGATGGAATTGGCTTACTAGTTTTGGGATTTGGCTTTCTGGTGTCTAAATAAATGCTTCAGTTCTGTCTTCTACCTGGAGAATCTGGCATATTTTGTGATTGAATGTCATGTGATATTTATAGTTACGGTCTTTATCATGATTGTGGGTGCTGTAAATATTGCATTGGTACTACAATTTCCCACACCAGAAGTACCAGACCCTCTGACCTCTCTCTCTAGTTAGTGAGTTCTTCTAGAACTAGGGAAGGCCCAGGTCAGTCACATCTTCATTCCTCTACAGGATGCCTTCCTGACTCTCCCAGACTTTCTCCACAATACTTGATCATCTCTGCCACCCCCCCCCAACTTTTCAGCTTTTTTTATCATACCTCACCCCACTCTCTAAGTTCTTGAGGGCAGAGACTCCCTTTCTTTCTGCTTGTTTCTGTATTCCCAGTGTCTGGCATATAGTAAGCAATTAATAAATGCTTGTTGCTTGACTTCCAAGGTCCCTTCTAGTTCTAAATCTATGGTCCTTTTGATCAAAATTACCATATCAACAGTTTGGAGCTGGTAGACCAGGGAAGTGGGGAACTTTTAGGGCAGAATGATGAAAATTTTTCAGATAATCATCAGTATATCAAGGCATTTTTGCCTTGTTTTTCTTTGTGACAAAAAAAGTTTAATCTGGGAAGGAGCGGGGTTCTTCCAGACTGTGACTAGGATGTAATGACAGAAAATATCAGTAAAAATGTACTTTTAGTAATAATAGCTATCATTTGAATGGTACTTAACATATGTGTACTTAAGTATTTAACCTCATTTATTTCTCACAACAACCCTGTAAGAGGAGTAACACACTTCTCCTTGGCAAAATGGGCAATGAAACCAGGGAAGTGGTGCTGGGCCTAGACAGTTGACATACCCTATATAAAACTGTCAATGTGAAGAACATTAACAAAATGACCTGACAAGTGCTACCTCCGTTTACTGATGTCTGGTATCAGCTGCTACTCTGACAAAGTGACTAGCAATGAAGAAGATTGCTGAGAGATCAAAAATCAAGAACTTTTTAAAAAATTATTGATACCTTTGTTTTTACATCATCTAAATATCTCTTGGTATTCCTTCTTTTACCACTCCTAGAGAGCCATTCCTTAAAATAAATATTTTTATAGAAAAAAATCAACAAAATCAATCAATACATCAAAAAAGTCTGGAAATATGTACAATATTCATTCCTTTGTGGACTTCACTTCCACAAAGAAGTGGAGGGCAGTATCTTCTCCTATCTCTTTTTTCAAGTCATGCTTGGTCTTTTTGTGATTCTTCAACATTTACTTTCAAATTATTTTGTGGTTGTCAGAATTGGGGGTTAGATAAGGACTGACCACAGGCCTGCCTGCCTACCTGCTTGCTAGGTTGATGCCCATTGCAGCCCAGACTTGTCCATGGTCATATAGCTAGTATATGTTAGAATTTGAATTTAGTATTTCTTAACTCCACTGTCAGCCCTTTCCTTATCCACTACTTTCACTTAATATCACTTAGTCACCTCTCTCATGTAATAATACATAGCAGACATAGTATAAAATATAGTCATGCTTTCTTGGGGAATCTTTTCTATCGTTGGTACAGGATGTTCCTTCTTTATCTAGAGATCTTGTACTTTCTTCTCTTTATCTTTTTTCTTGTCCCCTGCCTGGTGTCAAATCTCATTCAACTTCATTCCTTCTGGCTAGCTCCAAAGCTAGCCACTTTCTGCAACAAGCATTTTTTAAGCATTCACTATGTTTCAGGCACCGTGTTAAGTGTAGGTGTACAAACAAAGGCAAATTAAAACAAAACAACAAAGCACGGCCCCTGCTCTCAAGGAGGGTACATTCTAATGGCAGAGACAATATCTAAGTATATAGGTGTATGTAAGACCTATACAGAGTATATGGAGATAATCAAAAAAGGGAAAATATTTGCATATAGGAAGTTGGTGAAAGGCCTCTTGCAGAAGATTGCATTAAAGTGGAGCCTAGAAGAAAGCCAGGGAAACCAAAAGGTGGAGGTGAGAGGACAGAACATGACAGTCTTGGGCAGGAGGGGGGATGTGTAGAGGGCAACCAGCACGAAGTCATGGAAACAAGAAATAGGATGTTGTATTTAAGGACCAACAAGTAGGTAAGTGTAGCTGAAGTATGGAGTAAATAGAGAGAGAGAGAAAGAGAGAGAGAGAGAGAGAACACTGCAAGAAGCATGGAAAGGTAGAAACTGGACTAGGTTATAAAGAACTTTAAATGCCAAAAAGAGCAGTTTCTGTTTGATCCTAAATGTTAGGGAGTCGCTGGAACACTTTGGTAGGGAGGTGTGAGGAGAGAGGTTGATATGACCAGACCTATATCGTAAAAAAATCACCTTGGCAGCTTAATAGAACATAAATTGCTGAGGAAAGAGACTTGAAACAGGGAGAGCAGTTGGATGACCATTGAAACATTGCAGGTAAGAGGTAATAAAGTCCTGAATTAGGATTATGGTTGTATGAGTGGGGAGAAGGAGACATAAGTCAAATATTTTATGAGTGTAGAAATTACAATGGATTGGATATATTGTCTGAGTGAGGGTAAAGAGTCAAAGATAACACACTGTTTTAAGCCTCAGTAAGGAGTGCCCTCGATAGTTATCAAGGTTTTTTGGGGGGTCAGAGCCCAGATGTCGAGAGCAGAGACTCACCAGAACTCTCTCCAAAATCCCTCCAAATACCTGTAAAAAATGACTCCAAACAAATTCTAAAGTAGCAGAATCCACAAAAGACAGAGTGAAACAAATTTCCAGTTTAAGACAACCTGGAAGGTCGACAGGAAAGGTCTGTTGCACCAGGCTGAGAGAGAAGCACATTGCCATGCATTCCTCCTCCAGCACAGACCCAGGCCTCAGCAAGCCTCAGGGGACTGAATCACTAGCAGCTGTGGCGATTTCCAGATGTCACAAACCACAAACTTCAAAGACAACTTAGAAGGTCAATAGGAAAGGTCTATCAGACCTGGGTGAGAGAGGAGCATAGTCCAGACCCGGCACTAGCACAGCCCCAGCCCCAGCAAACCAGGAGCAGGACTTGGGAGTGATTGAATCATCTGAGTGGTGGCGGCAGTGGCTGTTTCTTAACCTCTCAGCCCACAGATGCTAAGAAGATCAAACAAGACAGTCAGAAGGAGATTATATATGTCTCTTTGCTGGCACTGAGGCAGGATGCTGTTGCTTTGCCCATACTTGGATATGGGTTGCAATCCTGGGTGGCAGTTCTGGGGTGAGGAGGAGTACTGGCATAGCAGAGCTTATGGCAGCAGTGGAGAAGGAACCCACATCACAGTTCCACAGCAAAAAGAGGGCTTGTGGTCACTCATAGACCAGATCACAGGCCAGGATAGGAGTAAACACCTCTCAAATCACACCATCTTGGAAGAACTGAAAACTTACAGGCCCCTAGAAGTATCTCTGAAAACAGTTGCACAAAACCCCTGAAGCTTGGGACAGTATGCCCTCCATACTGAAGCAGAGTCATACCTTAACAAAGGGTTAAAATGTCAAATAATTAGTTGGGAAAATGATCAAACAACAGAAAAAACCTCATACTATAGAAACTTACTTTGGTGACAAGGAAGGTCAAAACATACACGCAGAAGAAGACAACAAAGTCAAAAGTCCTACATCCAAAACTTCCAAGAAAAATATGAATTGGTCTCAGGCCATGGAAGAGCTCAAAAAGGATTTTGAAAATCAAGTAAGAGAAGTAGAGGAAAAGTTGGGAAGAAAAATGAGAGTGATGCAAGAAAATAGTGAAAAGAAGTCAACAGCTTAGCAAAGGAGACCCCCCCAAAAATACTGAAGAAAATAACACCTTAAAAATAGACTAGACCAAATGGCAAGAGGTCTAAAAAGCCAGTGAGGAGAAGAATACCTTAAAAAGCAAAATTGGCCAAATGGCAAAGGGGTCCAAGAGCTCACTGAAGAAAATATTTCCTTAAAAATTAGAATGGGGCAAATGGAAGCTAATGACTCTACTAGAAGTCAAGAAATCATAAAACCAAACCAAAAGAATGAAAAATAGAAGATAATGTGAAATATCTTGTTGGAAAAACTGACCTGGAAAATGGATCCAGGAGAGATCATTTAAAAATTATTGGACTATCTGAAAGCCATGATCCAAAAAAAGAGCCTAGATGTCATCTTTCAAGATATCATTAAGGAGGGGGGGCGGAGCCAAGATGGCGGAGTAGAAACAGCTCGTCCAAGCCTCTCTGCCCCCAGATTCTCCACAAACTATGTAAAAAAGGACTCTGAAAAACTTCTGGAGCCCCAACACCCACAGAACGACACAGAGAAGCTAACCTCCCACTAAGGACAGCCCAGCACCCTGCAGGAAGGACCAGCGCAGCGGTCTGGGGAGCCGGCAGCGCGCAGAGCGCAGGAGCCGAGCGGAGCCGAGCCCAGGTCCATGTGAGCCGAGGTTTTAGCCCCAGGGCGGCAGGGCCAGCAGCCGGCTGGAGGAACCCCAGAACACCAGGAACTGTGGCGACCCCAGAATTATCAACATAGACTTGCCTAGGACAAAGTAAGAGGTTAGTGTCCTATGGACTTTGGGACCTGTATTTGGGGAATGCGTCAGCTCCCTCCCCTGGGGGCTAGAAGCCGCTGAGGAGACACGCCATTTTGTAGTTTTCAGAGGCATTTCCGGCTCCCAGCCTACAAATCGTGGGGAGATCCAGCGATCAGTCTTGGGGGGTAATCGCTCTTGCTTTAACCTCCCTGGATCTGGATTGTGATCTAGGGTGGAAGTTGTGGGTGGGTTTACAGCTTGCCAGAAACGGAAGTTGCCCCCCACACGTTCGGGACGAAAATTCCTCTATCTGGCCTTAAAGCCATAGTGTGGCAACAAGCCCAAAAGTCAAGCAATTAAGTGGCAACATGCCAAGGCAAAGGAAACAGAAAAATGCAACCCTAGACTCCTATTTTGGGGGCATAGAGCGGGAAAAGGACTGTGAGGTCAGAAGTCCTGCTCCAAAAGCCCCAGGGGAAAACATGAGTGGGTTGCAGGCCATAGAGGACCTTAAGAAGGACTTTAAAAATCAAATAAGAGAAGTGGAGGAAAAATTGGAAAGAGAAATGAGAAGGATGCAGGAAAAGTATGAAATGAGGGTCAACAGCCTGACTGAGGAAAACAACACCTTAAAAAATAGACTAACTCAAATGGCAAAGGAGGCCCAAAAGGGCAATGAGGAGAAGAATGCCTTAAAAAGTCGAATTTGCCAGATGGAAAAAGAATCTCAAAAGTTCACTGAGGAGATTCATTCCTTCAGAGTTAGACTGGAGCAAATGGAAGCTAATGACTTTATGAGAAATCAAGATGCTGTTAAGCAGATCCAAACAAATGAAAGATTAGAAGGCAATGTGAAATATCTCATGGGAAAAACCACTGACCTGGAGAATAGATCCAGGAGAGACAATTTAAAAATTATTGGACTACCTGAAAGCCATGATCAAGGAAAGAACCTAGAAATCACCCTTCAAGAAATTCTCAAGGAAAACTGCCCTGATGTTTTAGATCCAGAGGGCAAAATAGAGGTTGAAAGAATCCACAGATCACCTCCTGAAAAAGATCCCAAAAAGAAAACTCCCAGGAATATTATAGCCAGGTTCCAGAATCCCCAGATCAAGGAGAAAATACTACAAGCAGCCAGGAAGAAACAATTTCAATATTGTGGAAACACAATCAGAATAGCCCAGGACCTGGCAGCTTCTACACTGAGGGATCGAAGGGCATGGAATATGATATTCCAGAGGACAAAAGAACTGGGAATGAACCCAAGGGTCACCTACCCAGCAAAACTGAGTATTTTGTTTCAGGGGAAAATATGGTCATTCAGTGGAATAGAGGACTTTCAAGCATTCTTGAGGAAAAAACCAGAGTTGAATAGAAAATTTGACATCCAGACGCAAGAAGTAAGAGATGCCTGAGAAGGTAATCAGGGAAAAGAAATCAAAAGGAACTTATCAAAGTTGAACTATTTACATTCCTATATAGAAAAGCAATATCTGTGACTGATGATATCTTTCTCACTATGAAAATAATGGAAGAAGGGGGTGTGGTCATATGAATACATATGTGAATGTGTGTGTATATGGTTACAGTTATATATGGATAGAGGGCATAGGTTGAATTTGTTGGGAAGGGAGAATACTCAAGGGATGAAATTATGAGGTGAGAGAGGAAAGTGGCAAGAGGAGATGGGGAGAGACATGGTAGGGTAAACTATCCCATGTAAGGGGAAGTGGTTGCAAAGGAGGGGGAGAATAAGGAAGGCTAAAAAGGCAAAACCACATTCACATTGAATTTGGTTCAGGGAGAAAATGACATACATACTAAATGGGATATCTCAACCTGCAGCAGGATAGGGGGAAGGGGGATGAGAGGAGGGATGATGGATGGGAGGGCATCCTTGGGGGGAGAGGAGGTTGGAAGTACCCACTATAGAAGAGGGACAGGATCATGTAGGGAATGGACCAGGTGGGAGGTGGGATGAGTGGGAGGGAATTATAAGCAGCCTTGTACTATATATCTACTATGATAATGTTTTGCATAGCTAGACATGTACAACATATACTGAATTACTTATCTCCCAAGAGGGAATGGGTGACAAGGGAGGAAGGAAATGGATCTGAAATTCGAGGTCTTAACATTAAATGTTTCAAATATATATAAATACTATTATTAATACTCTTTTGCTTGTAATAGGGAGATAAGATGTGCAGGCATTGGGACACAAAGATTCATCTTCCTCTAATGGAAAAGTCGATGGGGGTATGGGAGAAGGTATGGGAGAGAGCAGATTGGAGGAAGCAATATCTTGTGGGACTGCTATTCTGGGAGGTTGGGTAGGGGAATAATGGGGGGAAAATGATTGTAACTCAAAATCTGGCGGAAATGAATGATGTAAAACAGAAGTTAATAAAGTATTTGTTTAAAAAAAAAAAGATATCATTAAGGAAAATTGCCCTGGTCTTCTAGAACCAGAAGGTAAAATAGAAATTGAAAGAATCCTTAATCACCTCGTGAAAGAGATCCCAAAATGAAAACTCCCAGGAATATTATAGCCAAATTCCAGAGTTCCTAGGTCAAGGAGAAAATATTGCAAGCATGCAGAAAGAAAAAAATTCAAGTATTGTGGAACCACAATCAGGATAACACAAGATTTAATAGCTTCTGCATTAAGGGATTGGAGGGCTTGGAATATTATATTCTAGAGGTCAAAGGAACTAGGATTAAAACCAAGAATCACTTACCCAGCAAAACTGAGTATAATCCATGAGGGGAAAAATTGATATTCAATGACTAGAGGAATTTAATGCGTTCTTGAGAAAAGATCAGAGCTAAATAGAAAATTTGATTTTCAAATACAAGACTCAAGAGAAGCATGAAAAGGTAAACAGGAAAGAGAAATCATAATGGACTTATTAAAATTGAATCTTCACATTCCTACATGGAAAGAAGATATTTGTAACTCATGAGACCTTTTTCATTATCAGGATAGTTGGAAGGAATAAAGATAGACAGAAGGTGCAAGATAAGTTGAATGATATCTAAAAAATAAAATTAAGGGGTGAAAAAGAGGAATGTACTGGGAGAGGAAGAAAGGGAGAAGTAGAATGGAGTAAATGATCTCATACAAAAAAGACAATAAAAAGCTTTTACAGTGGAGGGGAAGAGGGGGGAGGTTAGAGGGAATAAGTGAAACTTACTCTCATTAGAATAGCCTAAGAAGGGAATAACATACATACCCAATCTATCTTGCCCAACAGGAAAGTAAGGGGAAAGGGAAAGAGAAGGGAGGGGTGATAGAAGGGAGGGCAGATTGGGGGAGGGGGTAATCAGAAGCAAACACTTTTGAGGAGGGACAGGGTGAAAGTAGAGAAGAGAATAAGTGGGGGTTAGGATAGAATGGAGGGAGATATAGTTAATCTTTTACAATATGACTATTATGGAAGTGTTTTGCATGACTACACATGTATAGCTTATATTGAATTGCTTGCCTTTTCAATGAGGGTGGGTGGGGAGGCAGGAAGGGAGAGAATTTGGAACTCAAAAGTTTTAAAACCAAATGTTAAAAATTGTTTTTGCATGTAACTGGGAAATATAATGGACAGGCAATGGGGTATAGAAATCTATCTTGCCCTACAAGAAAATAGAAGGGAAAGGTGATAAGAGGAAGGTGGGGTGGTGATAGAAGGGAGAACAAATTGGAGAAGTCATAATCAGAAGCAAAATACTTTTGAGGAGGGACAGAGCAAAAGAAGAGAGAATAGACTGAATGTGGGTAAGGGAAATAGGGTGGAGGGAAATACAGTTAGCAATAGTAACTGAAAAAAATTTTGAAGCAAGTTTCTCTGATTAAGGCCTCGTTTCTCTGACATAGAGAGAATTGTGTCAAATTTATAAAAACAAGAGCCATTTCCCCAATTGATAAATTCTCAAAAGATATAATCAGTTTTCAGATGAAGTAATTAAAGTTATCTATAGTCATATGAAAAAAATATTCTAACTCACTATTGATTGGAGGAATGGAAGTTCAAACAATTCTGAGGTACTGTCTCATACCAAATGTTGGAGAGGATGTGCGGAAAAAAATGAGACATTAATGTACTATTGTTGGAGTTATGAATTGATTATATAGAACAACTTGGAAGTATGTCCAAAGGGCTATAAAACCATGCATATGTTGCAATACCACTGCTAGGGGTGTATCCCAAAAAGTGATTTTAAAAAAAGGGAAAAGTACCTATATGTCCAAAAATATTTTTAGCAGCTCTTTTCTGGGGGTAAAGAATTCAAAATTGAGAGGATATACATCAATTGGGGAATGGCTGAATAAGTTGTGTTATGTAATTTTGATGGAATACTATTGTACTATAAGAAATGATGAGCTGGACTCTCAGAAAAACTTAGACAAACTTACATTGGTTGATGCAAAATGAAATTAAATGGGGATAAAGTAACAATATAACTGTAGGATGACCAGCTATGAATGACTTAGCTATTCTCAGCGATACAAGGATCCATGACAACTCTGAAGGACTTAGGACGAAAAATGCTATCTGTCCAACCCCAGAGAAAATGTTGATGGTGTCTTTTTTTTTTTTTTGGCTTTTTGGCTTTTTGGAGGGGGGAGGACAGGGCAATTGGGGTTAAGTGATTTGCCCAAGGTCACATGGCTAGTAAGTGTTAGGTGTCTGAGGCCAGATTTGAACTCAGGTCCTCCTGACTCCAGGGCTGGTACTCTATTCACTGTGCCACCTAGCCACCCTAATGGTGTCTGAATATAGATTGAAGCAACTTTTGTGGGTTTTTTTCCATTTTGTTTTTCTTGAATTTTTAAAATCTATGTTTTCTTTTATGACATGACTATTATGGATATGTTTTGCATGACTATACATATATAACCTATATGGTTCTTCTCAATGGGGGGAGTGGGTAGTAAGGGAGAAAGGGAGAATTTGCTAGTTTTGTTGTTGATATGATCAATTATACTGATAGTTTTCCTAATATTGAACCACCCTTGCATTCCTGGAATAAATCCTACCTGATCAAAATGTATTATTCTCATGATGAGTTACTGTAGTCTTTTTGATAACATTTTATTTAGAATTTTTGCATCTATATTCATAAGGGAAATTGGTCTGTAATTTTCTTTCTCTGTTTTGTCTCTTCCTGATTTAGGTGTCAGTACCATATTGTGTCGTAAAAAGAATTTGGTAGGACTCCTTCTTCTCCAGTTTTCCTGAATAGTTTGTAAAGTATTGGAGTCGGGGCGGCTAGGTGGTGCAGTGAATAGAGCGCCGGCCCTGGAGTCAGAAGGACCTGAGTTCGGATCCGGCCTCAGACACTTAACCCACACAAACAAAAACCTAGCCGTGTAACCTTGGGCAAGTTACTTAACCCCAATTGCCCTAAAGGGGAGGCTAGGTGGCGCAGTGAGTAAGAGTGCCGGCCTCGGAGTTGGGATGACCTGAGATCAAATCTGGCCTCAGAAAATGAGCACCCACACATAAATCATGACTAGCCATGTAACCTTGAGCAAGTTACTTAACCCCAATTGCTTTAAAAAAAAAAAAGTATTGGAGTCAATTGTTCTTTAAATGTTTGGTAGAATTCTACCAAAATTTACCACTAGTAAAACCATCTGGCCCTGGAGATTTTTTCCTAGGGAACTCATTGATGGCTTGTTCAATTTCTTTTTCTGAGATGGGGTTATTTAAGTAGTTTATTTCCTCTTCAGTTAGTCTGGGCAACTTATATTTTTGTAAGTATTTATCCATTTCACTAAGATTGTCAAGTTTATGTGCATACAATTGGGCAAAATAATTCCTAATTATTGTTTTAATCTCCTTTTCATTGGAGGTAGAGTCATCCTTTTCATTTTTGATACTTGTAATTTGGTTTTCTTCTTTCTTTTTTTTTATCATATTGCCTAAAGGTCTATCAATTTTATTGTTTTTTTTTTTCATAATACCAGCTCTTAGTTTTATTCATTAATTCAATAGTTTTCTTAAATTAAATTTTATTAATCTCTCCTTTGGTTTTCATTATTTCTAATTTAGTATTTAATTGCAGATTTTCAATTTGTTCTTTTTCTAGCTTTTTCAGTTGTATGCCCAATTCATTGATCTCTATTTTCTCTATTTTATTTATGTATGCATTCAGGGATATAAAACTTCCCCTAAGAACTACTTTTGCTGCATCCCACAAGTTTTGGTATGTTGTCTCATTGTTGTCATTCTCTTGAATGAAGTTACTGATTGTTTCTATAATTTCTTTTTTGACCCATTCATTCTTTAGGATTAAGTTATTTAGGTTCCAATTAGTTTTTAATCTATCCTTCCATGGCCCTTTATTACATTTATTTTTTATTGCATCATGATCTGAGAAGGATGCATTTAATATTTCTGCCTTTCTGCACTGAATTGTGAGGTTTCTATGCCCTAGTACATGGTCAATTTTTATGTATGTGCCATGTACCACTGAGAGGAAGGTATATTCCTTTTTATCCCCATTCAATTTTCTCCAGAGGTCTACCATAGCTCTCTTATCAAAGATTCTATTTACCTCTTTAACTTCTTTCTTGTTTATTTTGAGGTTAGATTTATCAAGCTCAGAGAGGGGGAGATTGAAGTCCCCCACTAGTATAGTTTTACCATCTATTTCTTTCTCTAACTCCCTCAACTTCTCCTCTAGGAATATGGATGCTGTACTGCTTGGTGCATACATGTTTAGGAATGATATTGCTTCATTTTCGATGGTGCCTTTTAGCAGGATATAGTTTCCTTCTTTATCTCTTTTAATTAGATCATTTTTTTGCTTTTCCTTTGTCTAAGGATTGCTACATCCTGCTTTTCTTTTTACTTTAGCTGAGGCATGATATATTTTACTCCAGCCTTTTACCTTTATGCTGTGTGTATCTCCCTGTTTCAAATGTGTTTCTTGTAAACAGCATATTGTAGGATTATGGTTTTGAATCCATTCTGCTATCTGCTTCCTTTTTATGGGAGAGTTCATACCATTCACATTCACAGTTATGATTATTATATGTATTGTTCCTTCCATCCTACTCCCTCCCCTCTTTATGTTTTTATTTTCCCCCTCCATAAGAGTTTTCTTTTGACCACTGCCTCCCTCTGTACTCCCTCATTATCAGCCCCCTCCTTTTTCCTATCCTTCCCCCTTACCACTTCTTCTTTCCCTTCTAATCATCCCCCACGCCCCTTTTCTTAGCCCTTCCCCACTCCTATTGCCTATAGGGTACAATAGATTTTTATACTTAATATAGTATGTTATTTTTTCCTTGAACCAAGGTTGATGAGAATAGATCTCATGCAATGCTCCTCTCCCTCCTCTTTCCTTCTATTATGATAAGTTTTATATCTCTTCTTGATCAAGTCCTATACTTAACTGATTATGTTATTCCCTCCTTACACTAGAACCAATGAGGGAAAAGCTCATATAATGTTCATCTCCCTCCCTTCTTTCCCTCTACTATAATATTTTTATGCCTCTTTGTGCGGCATGATTTACCCTTTTCTGTTCATTCTTTCTTTTTCTTCCATTGCAGTCCCTTTTCAGCCTTTAATAAAGTTTTTTTAATCATCATTTTGTGTAATTTATCTATTTATCTATATCCCTTTTAGATGTCACCATCAGTATAGAATTCTCAATATTAACATGTATCAGCTTTCCATAGAGGGATGTAAACAGTGTGCTCTTATTAACAGGTTATGTGTGTGTGTTTGTTTGTTTGTCTGCCTGTGTTTTTTCCCCCTATTTACCTTTCTATGTCTCTGTTGAGTCTTGTAATTGGAGGTTGAATTTTCCATTGAGCTCTGGCTTTTTCATCAGTAACGTCTGGAAATCCCTTATGTCATTGAATGACCATCTCCTTGCCTGGAAGATTATGCTCAGTTTCACTGGATGGCTGATCCTTGGTTGTAACCTGAGGTCTTTTGCCTTGTGAAATATCATATTCTAGTTCCTCCAATCTTTCAATGTAGAAGCTGCCAGATCCTGTGCGATCCTCACTGTGGTTTCACTATATTTGAATTGTTTCTTTCTGGCTGCCTGTAGTATTTTCTCCTTTACCTGATAGATCTGGAATTTGGCTACTATGTTTCAAGGACTTTTCAATTTGCGATCTCTTTCAGGAGGTGTCCAGTGGATTCTCTCGATTTCCAGCACAGGCCCTGCATTTGTCTCTTACCCAGCTCCATCAGATCCCAGCCCTGCAGTGATAGGCCTGGAAATGGCCCTTGTGGTTGGTGGATCAACTTGCTGCCACTTTGACCAGGTCTCATCCAGGCCTCCGCGTCGTCCAGGCCTCTGCATGCAATGCCACGTCATTGTCCAGGCCAGAAAGGGAGAATTTGTAACTCAAAGTTTTAAAAATAAATGTTAAAAACTTGTTGTTTACATGTAACTGGGGGAAAATTAAATAAGCAATACATAAAAGAGAGGTTTTTTTGAGAAAGATGATTTGTATTTTAGATATGCTGAGTTTGAAACACCTGCAGGACATCTAGTCTGAGATATCCAAGAGGCATGTGAGGATTCCTTACTGTAGCTCAGCAGAGAGATGAAAGCGATATATGTGTGTGTGTATATACACACACACATGCATATATGTGGGTGTGTACACACATGTATACATATACAATATGTGTATGGGAATCATATACATAAAGATGATCATTGAAACAAAAGGAGCTGGAAAGATCATCAAGGAAGAGAGTATAGGGTGAAAACAGGAGGAGGCCAGCAACAGAACCTTGGAGGTCAACCTCAACATGATATGGAACAGGTGAATGTCATGAGCAGGTGAATTTACATGTCAAGAACCTGTAAAGGAGTCTGAGAAGGATGAGTTGAACAAACGGAAAGAGAAGGGAGAGCGATGTCACAGGACCTTAGAGGGAAGGTGCCTTATTCACAAACAGCTGCCTGTATTCTCTCTGTAAGCTTTTCTCTTTTTCTTTGCCTCCCTTCAAAGACACTATAAATTGTCATTTTGAATAATAAATAACTCACTTACCTGCCTCTTTTTTTTTTTAAAGCAATTGGGGTTAAGTTACTTGCTCAAGGTTACACGGCTAGTCATTATTTATGTGTAGGTGCTCATTTTCTAAGGCCGGATTTGATCTCGGGTCATCCCAACTCCGAGGCCGGCGCTCTTACTCACTGCGCCACCTAGCCGCCCCTTTAGGGCAATTGGGGTTAAGTAACTTGCCCAAGGTTACATGGCTAGGTTTTTGTTTGTGTGGATTAAGTGTCTGAGGCCGGCTCAGAACTCAGGTCCTTCTGACTCCAGGGCCGGCGCTCTATTCACTGCGCCACCTAGCCACCCCTACCTGCCTCTTTTCTGATAACTCTAA
The DNA here is from genome assembly GCA_011680675.1 of Gymnobelideus leadbeateri. Lineage (NCBI taxonomy): Eukaryota > Metazoa > Chordata > Mammalia > Diprotodontia > Petauridae > Gymnobelideus > Gymnobelideus leadbeateri. The sequence continues at coordinate 528,271 of WOXC01002786.1, forward strand.
ATTTCTTTCATCACATACATTTTGTTTCTAATTCGCCATCTTGGATCCACCCCATCACGTTCATTTTTAATACCTGACTGTCCTCTTTGCCTTGTCTATTTGAGTTCTTTATTTCTTTGTTCTTTCATGTTTCAAATTATCTTATTTAAATTTAGGAAGCCAGACCTCCTCTTGTCTTCTTTCAAATCTTTGCTTTTCAATCATAACCTGTCAGTGGCTCATCACCAGGTTCACTTGTGTTCATGACACCAGGCCTTTCTATCCTTCACTCTCTCTCAAAGTCTTCCCAAGTGCATGTTTGTTGTTTCCATGTCACTATATATCCATCTCATCCTCTGCCATCTCCCTTTGCTTTTGCCTTCAATCTTTCCCAACATCAGAGTCTTTTCTAATGAGTACTATCTTCTCATTATGTGGCCAAAGTATTTCAGCTTCATTTTCAATATTTAATAGCCTGAACTGATTTCTTTAAGTATTGACTAGTTTGATCTCTTTTGAGATCAAAGTCCAACAGACTCTTGAAAGTCTTCCATAGCACCACAATTCAATAGTATCAACTCTGTGGTGCTCAGTTTTCTTTATAATCCAACTCTCACAGACACACATTGCAACTGGAAAAACCATAGTTTTGACTATATAGACTTTTATCAGAAAAGTGATGTCTCTGCTTTTTAATGTGCTGTCCATATTTGCCATAGTTTTCCTTTGAAGTAGCAAGTATCTTTCAATTTCATGGCTGTGGTCACCATCCGCACTGATATTTGAGCCCAAGAATGTAAAATCTGACACTGATTCCATTTCTCCTTCCATCATTAGCCAGGAAGTGAGGGAACCAGTTGCCAAGATCTTAGCTGTTGTTGTTGTTTTTTTATAAGCTCCAAGCCAGCTTCTAGAGTCTCTTCTTTAGCCCTCATTAGATACAGGAAAATACATTTTTGGACAATAAAAACCCTCAAAAACAACTGCTAAGTCTGAAGACAGTCATGATCTCGGTCAACTGAGGAAGTACCCAAACCAACAAATCCTGGATTTTTGAAACATCAAAACCCAAACCAGTTTCCTCCCAAGTTTGGGGGCATGTTGCCCCTGGTAGAGGTGTGCTGTAGCCAGATAAAATCTATAACTTGCAACCTGGAACCTACTCTAAACCTGCTCGCAGGAGAGCTGATGGTTAAATCTTCAGATCAGGGCTTGATTTATTGCTTTGTTGGAGAAAATGTTACTACGAAGTTTAAACTTAAAGTATGCAGAACATTTTTGGTTGTTAAAAATTGATTGGCACACCCTGAGGGACAGTCTGTGTGTGACCTGCTTAAGAAGTGACTGAGAGAAACCTGAAATGCTTGAAAGGAGGAGTTTATTTCTTTTGGTTAGAGGCACATTTCCAGAGAAGACCTCTAGAAAGACAATAGAGGACTTTTAAAGACTGAGTAGAGCTATGAACTTTTGCATTGCTGACTAGAAGCCAGGAGCCATAGATAGGTAAGGGAAATCACGTTCCTTGACTTTCACTCTCTGCATCCCTTAAGAACATTCTATCCTCTTGTCTGAGATGAGGTCTTATCTCTCTCTTAGCTGAAGAATTATTTACTCTTGTGTATTCTTTAGTATAGTGTAATCTAGATAATTTTCCTGATTTCCATATGCTAGTTTCTTTGATGAAAAGGTTTGCTAGCTATTTGTGTGACCAGTGTTTAGTAGGAATGGACTAAAATGACAATTGTGAACTAAAGGCTACCTTCCCTCCTTGAAACAGAACACAGTAGCAGTTTTTGTTTTGAACTACTTAGAATCAATCATATACCTAGACTAGAGATATTTGATGTGTGGTAAATAGACATTATTCTAATCTCATACTCTTCTCAGAGGCAGTAGCAATCATTCAGTCCTGGTGATCCTGATCCGGTCTGCCCTCCCATACTAGGCTGTTGGTAGTGCCCATGTGGCTCTCCAAAAAGTCAGGCCATTTCCCAGATCAGATGTTTATCTCAACATCACACATGAAGTAGGACAGAGCCAATATGGTGGAGTAAAAGCAGGAACTTACTTGAGCTTGTCCCCCAATTACCTCCAACTCCTGTAAAAAACGACTCTAAACAAATCTTAGAGCTACAGAGCCGACAAAGTGACAGAGAGAAACAAATCTCCCACTGAAGGCAGCCTGGCAGGCCGACAGAAAGAATCTATTGTACCAGACCTGGAGCAGAGGGTAGTCCTGCATGGGCTGTACTGGCACAGACTGGCAGCACAGAACAGTCAGAGCAGACCTCAGGGGACTGATTCACCAGCAGCTGTGGCAGTTTTCAGACTAAACACCAAAGAGAAAGTAAAAGGTCAGTGGGAAAATTTTATTGGACCTGGGTGAGAGAAGAGTCTAGTCCCTGCTCCCAGGGCTGTGGAGGTAATGGCAGCAGCTGTGGCAGCTGCTTCCAGAGCTCTAGACCCACAGATGGTAGGGAGGAGTAAGTGGCTGATCAGAGGGCAATTGCAGGAATCTCTTGGCTGGTGCTGAGGCAAGATTATTTTGCCTTGCCCTGCTTAGATCTGGGTCACAGTCTAGGGTGGTGGTCCTGGGGTGAGGAGTGCTAGTGTGGCAGAGCTTGTGCTGGCAGTGGAGAGGGACTCCTCCTCACAGTTCTGAGGTGGGTGCCTAGAAGAAGTTCTAACAACAGCTGCACAAAACCCCAGAAATGTGGGACACAGCACTCTCCACCCTGGAAGCAGAGTTCTACCATGGCAAAGAGCTCAGAAGTCAAGTAATTAGCTGGGGAAATGAACAAGCAGAGGAAGAGAAATCAGACTATAGAATCGTTCTTTGTGACAAGGAAGATCAAAACATAGAACCAGAAGAAGACAACAAAGTCAAAACTCCTGCATCAAAAGCTTTCAAGAAAAATATGAACTGGTCATAGGCCATGGAGGAGCTCAAGAAGGATTTTGAAAATCAAGTAAGAGAAGTGGAGGAAAAATTGTGAAGAAAAATGAGAGTGAAGCAAGAAAATCATGAAAAATGAGTCAACATCTTGCCAAAGGAGACCCTAAAAATACTGAAGGAAAGAACACCTTAAAAAATACATTAACTGAAATGGCAAAAGAGGTCCAAAAAGCCAATGAGGTAAAGAATGTTTTAAAAAGCAGAATTAGCCAGATGGAAAAGGAAGTTCAAAATTTCACTGAAGAAAATAATTCCTTCAAAATTAGATTGGAGGAAATGGAAACTAATGACTTGATGATAAATCAAGATATTATAAAACAGATCCAAAAGAATGAAAAAAAGAAAACAATGTAAAATATTTCATTGAAAAAACCACTGACCTGGAAAATAGATCCAGGAGAGAAAATTTAAAAGTTATAGGGCTACCTGAAAGCCACAATCAAGAAAAGAACCTAGACATTATCTTTCAAGAAATTATCAAGGAAAACTGCCCTGATATTCTATAACCAGAGGGTAAAATAAAAATTGAAAGAATTCACCCATCACCTCTTGAAAATGATCCTCAGTGTGAGGTGGCTAGGTGTTGCAGTGAATAGAGCACTGGCCCTGGAGTCAGGAGGACCTGAGTTTAAGTCCAGCCTCAGACACTTAACATAAAACTAGCCTTGTGACCATGGTCAAGTCACTTAACCCCAATTGCCCTACCTTCCCCTCTCCAAAAAACAAAAACAAAAAACAAACAAAAAAGAGAAAATGATCCCCAAAAGAAAACTCTTGGGAACAGTATAGCCAAATTCTGGAGTTCTCAGTTCAAGGAGAAAATATTACAAGCAGTCAGGAAGAAACAATTTGAGTATTGTGGAAACACAATCAGGATAACACAAGATCTAGCAGCTTCTACCTTAAGGGATCAAAGGGCTTGGAATATGACATTCAGGAGATCAAAGGAGCTAGGGTTAAAACCAAGAATCACCTGTCCAGAGAAACTGAGTACAATGCTTTAGGGGAAAATATGGTCATTTAATGAAATAGAGAACTTTCAAGCATTCCTGATGAAAAGACCAGAGCTGAACAGAAAATTTGACTTTCCAATACAAGAAGCAAGAAAAGTGTGAAAAGGTAATCAGGATCACCTTAAATCATAAGTAACTTATTAAAATTGAACTGTTTACGTTTCTACGTGGAAAGATGATATTTGTAACTCATGAGACTTTTCTCAGCATTAGAACAGTTGAAGGAAATATATAATATATATGTATACACACAGACACACATATATACACATATATGTACATATAAGTGGTATGTGTGTATGTGTGTGTATATGTATACATAGATAGAGGACACAGGGTGAGTTGAATATGAAGGGGTGATATCTAAGAAATAAAATTAAGAGTTGAAAGAGGAATATATTAGGAGGAGAAAGGGAGAGATAGAATAGGGTAAATTATCTCACATAAAAGAGGCAAGAGAAAGCTGTTAAAATGGAGGGGAAGAGCAGGGAGGTGAAAAGGAATGAGTCATCCTTATTCTCACTGGACTTGACTTAAGAGGGAATAACATGCACATTCAAATGGGTATTTTACCCTACAGGAAAGTAAGCAGGAGGGAGATAATAGAAGGAAGGGCAGATTGGGGGAGAGGGTAGTCAGAAGCAAACACTTTTGAAAAGGGACAGGGTCAAAAGAGAAAATAGAATAAATGGTGGCCAGGATAGGATGGAGGGAAATAAAGTTAGTCTTTCACAATATGACTACTATGGAAATGTTTTGCATAACTACACATGTATAACCTATATTGAATTGCTTGTCTTCCCAGTGGAGGTGTGTGAGGAGGGAAGAAGGGAGAGAATCTGGAACTTGAAGTTTTAAAAACAAATGTTAAAAAATTGTTTTTACATGCAACTGGAAAATAAAATATACAAGCAATGGGGTATAGAAATCCATCTTGCCCTACAAGAAAATAAAGAGAAAAGGGATAAGGAGGAGTGGGGGGGGGGCGGGTTAGAAGAGACGGAAGACTGGGGGAAGCAGTATTCAGTAAGCTTGCCATCTTGGGGTGGGGTATAGGGGAGAGATGGGGAGAAAATTTGTAACTCAAAATCTTGTGGAAATGAATGTTGAAAACTAAAAATAAATAAATAAATTCTGGGAAAGAAAAAACCACACAGGAGTTGCATTTTAAAAAAAATATATTAGAAAGCCCTACACATCTTACATATCAATAGAAGTAAACTTCTTAAGCTTAAATTAAGTGGAAAATGGAAGTAGAGAGAATAAAAGCCTATTTCATAAAGAAGATAAAAAATTGAAATTCCTTACATTAATTATTGTATGTAAACAAAACAACAGAAAATTAGAATTGAAAGAGATCTTAGAGGTCATTTAATTTGATCTATTAATTTTTTTTCCACACTACAGTGATTTCCCAATATACCCACCCTTGTAACAAAGAAGAACAGTTATGCAAAACTGACCAAATGACCTTGTCTAATAGCCTATGGTGGTATCAAATTGAACAGATCCCTGTCTATACCCTCCCTATACCTATGCTTTCCCATTGCCTATCAGAGTGGGGAAACCGTGGCCTTGAGGTTACATGTAAACCTCTAGGTTCTCAAGTGTGGCCATTTGACTGAATCCAAACTTCACAGAACAAATCCCTTTAATAAAAGTATTTGTCCTGTAAAACTTGGACTCAATCAAAAGGCCACACCCAAGGACCCAGAAGACCACATGTGGCCTTGAGGAAACAGATTCCCTACCCTGGTTAATCTCCTACCTCTCTTCCAAGAGGAGGGAAGTATGTTTCATGATCTGTTCTCTGGGACAAATATTAGTCATTGAAATTAATCTAGTTTCAGAAAACTTTTAATGTTCTTATGTACTTGTTTGCATGCCAAATCAGAGAGGATTTTAGGGAGTGAAGTCGACTTTTTGTTTGACACAGTTTTCTGTGGGGTATTTTTCACAGACCATGTAAGAATGGTTTTAGAGGGCACAGGATCCCCATAACGGGGTTATAAAGAATTTTTTACCCTTAGGCATTTCTCTGGGACAACCAACTGTGATTCAGACCCAAAGATAAACAGCAAAACCCTTTATTCTTAGTTTGGGAGCATTCTGCTTGAATTTCCTTCTTTTGGCTACATGTGGTGGCTAATAGCCAATAATTGAAGAGCTGTCAAGTTTGTCTATTAGGGAGACATTTTCTAAACAAAGAAGACAGAATCTGAGTTGACCAGCAGTCAGTCCTGAGGACATTCGTGCTATTCATTCATTCAATGATAATTTAATAAATTTTTACTAGATGTCAAGTACTTTGCTAGGTGCTAGGGATAAAAAGATAAAAGTCAAGCAGTTTCTGCACAGAATAAAACTGGTGGCAACAGTGGAGATATATAGCATTGACTATCAAAGAGACATTCTTCAGACTATAATTGGATGGAGAGCGTGAGACAGGACATCCAGCAGAGGGCAGCAGAGAGCAAGGTGACAGAGGAAACAACCCTAGGAAAAAGCAGATGTCCATTTCCCATGCCCTGTGTGTGCCCACTGTGTTCCCCCTTTGTGTGTGTGTGTGTGTGTGTGTGTGTGTGTGTGTGTGTGCCTTTTGGTCTGTGTGTGTCTGTGTGAGCACCAACCCGTGTGCCTCTCCAATTGGTGGTGTGGTAACCTTTAAGAAAGTGTGTCCAGGAATCTTATCTCATCACTTTATTTGCTATGTTGTTTAAATGTCTTATTCGAACTACTATGAACTTTAGCAGAGGGGTAAAAATAAATACATTGGTGAGGACTTATGAGTATGACTTGGAGTGGGTGCTGACACAGATACCTCAAATCTGGAAGGGTTTTTCTGAGGGCCCAAATAAGAAAAGTGTACCTCAGAAATTACATTTGCTACTCCTCGTCCCCCCTCCCCCCCAAAAAAAGAATTGCTACACATTTGGGTAGGGAACATGTTTTCAACCTCTGTAATCTAGGTGTCTCTGGAAATGTTTTGAACAAGACCAGCATGCCTTAGTCTTCTGGTATCCTTATCATACAGGTGAGGGTAGCCTTTTTTTTTTCTTGCTTTTTGGAGGGCAATTGGGGTTAATTGACTTGCCCAAGGTCACATGGCTAGTTTTTGTGATAAGTGTCTGAAGCCGGATTTGAACTCAGGTCCTCCTGATTCCAGGGCTGGTGCTCTACTTACTGTGCCACCTAGATGCCCCGAGGGTAGCCTTCTTTAATTGACTTCCTGAATCATAAACTGGCAAGACTGAACCATTCATTCTTTTTCGGCTGTAGCTTATTTCCACTGTCTTTCATCTATGCTAAGTCTTATTGGTGAATCCTATCTGCTGTGCCGAATGTGGACACCATGAACTGGATCGATGAGGAGGAAACTACTTCCTTCCCCTGCTTCCTTCTCAAAAACCCCAACTCTGAGAAATAGGTCTGTTGGTGTTTGTTTCTGTGTCAGTTTCAGGTGCCAGCTTACTCCTGCAATTCTAGCTCCAAGGTCTCGATGGCTCAATCTCCCAGGTGCCATGAGGATGACTTCCAGCACCTGAAACTGAGGGACAAACAACAAAGAACAAAAACAAACACCATTAGACCCATTTCTCAGAGCTGAGGTGAAAGAAAGGTAAGCAAGGATAGTTAAGTCGTTCCCTTCTCATTAGTTCAATTCCAGGTGCCCGTGCTTGGCACAGGAGAGTCATTGAAAAGAGCAAAAGAGTACAGTCAAAAGATGCCAGAAATGAGGTATGGCTGAAAAATAATGAATGGCTCAGTCTTGCTAGTTTTAAAGATGCAATCGGAATGGTAGGGCATGAAATGGGCTCCATGCTAGGCAAACTGGGCATGTTCAAAACATGCTCAGAGAAGCCTGGGTTACACCTCTTTGGAATACATGCCTAGAACTGGGAACACTGGGCCAAAGGACAGGGAATTTTGTGATTTTGCTCAAGTAATTCCAAATTTTCCCAGCATAGTCATACCACTTTACAGCAACCCTAGTGAATTAGCAGTGTCCCTGTCTTCCTATAGTACCTTCAATATTCTTGCTTTGATGGGTGTAAAGTGAAACCTCAGAGTTATTTTAACTTGAATTTTCCTTACTAGTAATGATAATTTAATTTCTTCTTCTGAAAATTGTTCTCATCCTTTGACACTTGGAGAGTAGTTCTGATTGTTAAATATGTGTGCAGATTCCTTGTGTAACTTGGATATCAAACTTTTATAAGTCATTTGAAGAAAAAATTTGGCCCATGACAACTTTTCTTCTTATCCTAGCTGCACTGATTTTGTTTGTGTGAAACTCTTATTGTATCAAATTGATAAGATATATTTCATGTTCTATCACCTCTATCTCTTATTAGCAACCCATTCATTTTATAGAGGAGAAAAATCAGGAACAGTGAGGTGCTATGATAAATCCAAAGTTACACATTGAGTTAGTAACAGAATTGGACAAGAATCCAGGTATCTTAGCTTATTATACCACATTATTTCTCATGACATAGGATAGGGATAGGAAGTAGACCTATGATTTCATTTATATGAAGAACTGCCAGGTTCAGAAACTCTCTCTAGCAGTGCATAAGGGCACCTTCTTTGCAATTCAGAATCACAGAGAATGGTGAAGTGTACAGTGGTTAAAGTGACTCCCCAGGATCACACAGCCCTTCCACGTCAAATGCAGTTCTTCCTAATTTCAAAGCTAGCTCTCTATGTACCAAACCAATAAATATTCATTAAGTACCTACTGTGTGTCAGGCTGAGTGAGGAGACAAAGGACAATCCCTGTCCTCAAGGAACTTACATGACATCAAGTTTCCTCTTTTTCTCATGAGACAATCAAATGAATATTTTTACTGATTATCTTAATTAAGCAAGATTTAAGTATGTTTTTTTAAAATCCTGATTACTGTTGCCTACTCTTCTGTATTACATAGAGGAACTATTTGCTATCATGACAACATAATAAGATAGACTAATAACTACTGTGAACAAATAGAGTATTTGCTAAGTATTTTCAGTCTCTTTGCCCCTTGTATTTCACACAATGATAAATATATTTCCCCATATAATTCCTATATATAATTTTTTCCCATTTTGAAATTGCTACCATGCTGGTACCAAAGGTTTCTCTACATGGAATCTGCCCCTGCCAGGATGAAATCAAAGGAGCAGCTATCTATTTGCCATTCATTGATGGAGGTAAAGGAAGTAAAAATGAATTAATACTGTTTTCTACCTCCATTTTCTCTCTCCATTTTTGAATCTTCTTTTTGCTCTCTTCCCTGTATCGACCCCTAACACACTCTTAACCCCTTGAATTGCCTAGTGACAAAAGATTTCCTGAAATGTCAAGGTGAGGGGAAAAAAAACCCAACCAAAACCTCTTCCTTTATCTAGGAGAAGCAAGACATTTCAGGGAGAGGGTGATTCACTCAAAACAAGGAAGATGCACTCTAACAACACATATCATTCTAAGAAACTTCTTAACCAGTTGTAGAAAAAAATATCAGAGGTAAAAAAAACATGTCCCTAAATATGACTTACTTATCCATATCTTGTTTGGTGGTGGGGTTCCCCCTTTTGTGCAATTCCTCCCACACCATGGGTGTGGAGATTGACTTTTGTGAGAAAGCTTCAGTCCTAGAGGTATCATTAACTAAGGGATCATTTCAAGCTGACTTTATATCATGCTTTATTATTTACCAAGCATTTTACATATTCCATTGGATCCTCACAGCATCCTCTGGGGTATGCCAGGTATTATTTTCTACCTTTTACCATTAAGGAAACTATATCTCTATAATGATGAAACATATCTCCTTCCTTTCATTAAAGCTATCACTGACAGCTATTGTTGTCACTCAATAGCAAGTGGCATAAATATAACATTTGTTTCACATCACTACAGATGTCTTTCCCTCATATCCTGCCCATACTTTTTAAATTGCCACTTATAACTGAAAAGTCATTTTGTTTGTTAGGAACATAAAATCATAGATTCAGAGCTCCAAGTCCAACCCTATCACTTTACAGATGAGGGAACTGAGGTCCAAAGAGATAAGCTCACTTGACAGGGATCACACACCTAGTAAGTATCTGAAGTAGGATATGTAGCCAAGTCTTGTTCATATATTGTCAATAAAAGAAGCATATTTGGTATTTCTCAACTTGACTTGTGATTTTATTACTATAGGGATATCTTAGTGAAGAAATGCTCTTGATCAAGGCAGATCTGTGCTTGTACCTGATATTCAACCTATGATCTTAGAGAGCTGCCTGTATCATGGAGAAGTTAACTGAGTTTAGAAGCTAAATTAAGCCCAGGGTAATAAGACTATCATGGTGGCATTTTAAACCATGAGGTCCAGCTGGACCCAACACCAGATTTATAGCCATTATATTATGATGCCTCTTCTATGTCTAGGAAATAGGTTTCCAAGTACTTTCATTGTTGTCTTCAAGGTATTAAAACAAGCAGAGGAAGGCTTTCCTTCCTTTCCACTGACATCAGAGAGCTGTTCAAGTATCAAAGATAAATGCATTCAGACAATTACACATTTCTTAAATGAATTTGTTTTAAGATGTTTATAATTTTTAATAACTTGAATTACAAGCAGCTGAACATACTAATATTGCATTTCTTAGTTACTACACATAAGTATACAGGAAGCAAGTAAAAAGCCTGAGAACTAGAATTCCTCAACATTACAATAAAAGTCATTTTTTATTTCTGAATTTGTTTTCATCTACAGTGTCAAGGAGTTACAAAACTCACTCCTCTTCAGCTCTGACTGGAGTAGGTTTGGCAGGGATTTGTAATTAGAAGTCATTAATGAAACTCACCAGACAAAAGTAGTTTTTATCCCTAAACAACATTCTTTCAAGATTAGCCCCACGGGAGTTTTGGTTACTAGTTGAACTTCAACAATAGCACATAGTAGAGAGGCAGGAAAGGAAAAAAGGAAGCATTTTCAAAAACAAAAGCTTCTACTTAAACACTTTCTAAAATATCTTTTTATTATGAACTTAATAAATAATATGAGCATTTCTATATACATTATAGGACAGAAGAAAGGAATTGTGAAACTGAATTTCTATTATGTAGAGCTTGTTTTTCTATATATGTAATTTTCTTTTCCTTCTTTGTTCCTTCTTCCTCTTTCTTTTTCTTCCCCCTCCCTCCCTCCCTTCCTCTTCCTTCCTTCCTTCCTTCCTTCCTTCCTTCCTTCCTTCCTTCCTTCCTTCCTTCCTTTCTTTCCTTCTTTCTCTCTCTCTCTCTCTCTCTCTCTCTCTCTCTCTCTCTCTCTCTCTCTCTTTCTCTCTCTTTCTTTCTTTCCTTCTTTCTTTTTCTTTCTCTCAGGCTAGAAATGAAATGGACACTGATTCCACTGACCTCAATCCCTCTGCTGTTCTGTTGGGAAACTTTGATCTGTTTTGTTTTTCTGACCTGGGTGGTTCAGGCCTCCTTAGGCAGCTTGTGACCCTCCACTCCCCGGGGATGCTGGACTTAATGTGTACACTTGATTGGCTATTGCCCCTTAGAACGTCTGAGCTCAAGCCTCTCCCGATAACAGGAACTGTGCAAGTGTGCCATCATGGTGTGGTTTGTTCCTTTGCTTGAACCGGATCCCTATCTCTATCCCTAACTCACCTGTCCCTCCTACCTCCTTCAACTGAAATATTAATTCACATAGTGAAGCAAAATAAATTCCTGCACTGATTGTATTTTAAAATGTACATGAGGAATTTCTGCTTTGATTCACAAGAAAGAAAAGGGATTTATTACCTCAGGGAGCAGCTTAGAAAAATGAGAGAGATTACAAGTTGAGAATAGGTGGGGAAAATGGTAGTTCAGGAAAAACTCTTCTACAAGATATTGAATTGCATCTCAGAAAGTCAATTTAGGGGAGATACCCTAAAAAGGATATAGGAACTATCTGGATTAAAATCCAAATGTACTGCAAACATACAATATGTTCACACAGATGAACTGTACAGGTTAGGGTGAGATCAACTGGAGCAAGTTAGGCAAGAATCAGCTTTGTGCTAAGAGCAATATGCCAAGACTCTACCCATGCAGGTTAGGCTAGTTTTTCCTTGTTTGGTTGTTTCAGTTCTGTATTTCATGGCCCCATTTGGGGTTTTCTTGGCAGAGATACTAGAGCCTTTTCCTTCTCCAGCTCATTTTACAGATGAGGAAACTGAGGCAAATAGGGTTAAGTGACTTGCCTATGGTCACATAGCTACTAAATATCCAAGGTCAGGTTTGAACTCAGGTCTTCCTGACTCTAGGGCCTGAACTCTAACCACTGTGCCACCTAGCTGACCATTTTAATCTGCTCAGATGGAATTAGAGATCCTTAGTGACCCAAGCACAAAAAAAGCTTTTCACCAATAAACCAGCATGCCCTACACAATAAGCACAGGGATAATAGGTCTAGCTGAGTCAATACTGTATGCTTACTAGATAGCCTTTTCCTGTTATGTTTAAATAACCCTCTCTTAAATAACTGTTAGATGGACTGTGAATATTTAATTTGTAGGCTAATATTAAAGAGAGAGAGAGAGAGAGAGAGAGAGAGAGAGAGAGAGAGAGAGAGAATACATTGGTTTATTTTAATATCTTCCCAGAATAGAGAGAATACATTTATGGAGTGATAATCAGATGAACCTACTTTTTTTTTCTAAAATGAAGAAAGGATAATTGAATACACATGCTGTAATAGTAATGGGAATTTGAAGATCTTTCCTGCTTTAAAGATCTTCCCTGCACCCTAATAGCCCAAGTGTAATAACATGGAGCCTGTGATGGGAAGAGCTTGCTGAAGAGTAGAGCAGAGCCTGCTGGAAGCTGGGAGCCAAAGCAGTTAGAGCTAGAAGGAGGAGAGAATGCACTCAAAGAGACAGGTGGGCTTGTGTTTGCCCTCTGCTGTAACAGCTAGACTTCTGAGTGTTTGTGGGAAGGCTAAAGGATGGTGTGGTTCTCTACTGTGTTATGTTGTAGTAACTTCTTTGTTGCTATGATGGATTTGGCTTTCTGGTTTGGGGATTTGGTTTTCTGGTGTCTGAAAAGTTGTTTTGTGTCTGTCTTGTAAATGGAGAGTCTGTTATATTTTGCAATTAAGAATTATAAGGGCATATTCATAGTCACCGTTGGTGCTGTGAATAATGCATTGGTGCTACAAATGCTCGGAAGGCACATATACACAAAGTTTGGGGGAGAAATGTATTAAACTCACCTTGAAAAGTGGAGATAAGGAAGGGAGGGATAGTAGAGAAATTTAAAAGGAAAAACAATAGAAAAAAGAAAAGAGCTACAAGCAAAACAGATGTCCTGATAATGCAGTGGGAATTAAAAAAAAAAAGCAAAAGAACTAGCATACTTAGATTGGGGTGGTATCTATCAATTGGGGAATGGCTGAACAAAGTAGGGTACATAGATGTGATGTAATATTATTGTGCCATAAGAAATTATGGGAGAAAATTTTGGAAAATCCTAGATATTATGCAATGATGTAGACTAAAATGAGAAAGAGCCAGGAAAAAAATTTTATATGAATATAACAGTATTGTAAAGAAAAAAAAAATTAAGACAGTAAGATAAAAACAATAACTCACCATGTCTCCAGAGGACCAATGGAAAAACATATTAACTAACTCCTAACAAGGAGGTGATGGGCTCAATATGCAAAAACAAACATATATTATTGGATATAATGTGCATTCATTTTATTGTTTATACTAATTTATTTCAAGGATTTTTTTTTCTTCAGGCTTTTAATTGGAGTAGGCTGGTGAGGAGAGCATAAATTAGCAATAGTAATGACAAAATAAGGGAATAATTCAAATATTTTTCAAATGCCCAGAGAGAGCAGAAAAAAAGTTCAGAGGAAAGAACATGAGAGTATTGAAGGCTGCAAACTTATTATGCCTTTTTTTTTTCAAAGCAATGGGGGTTAAGTAACTTGCTCAAGGTTACATGGCCAGTCATCATTTATGTGTGGGTGCTCATTTTCCGAGGTCGGAACAGATCCCAGGTCGTCCCGACTCCGGCAGGGGCTCTTACCGTGCCACCTAGCCTCCCCTTATGCCTTTTTTTTTAAAGCAAGCAAATAAAAATGTGCATACTCTTTGCCCCAGCAATATCATTATCAGGTTTGCATCTTGAAGAGATTGAAGAAAAATGAAATAGACCTGTGTATGTACCAAAAAAAAAAAAAAATTATGGCAGCTCTTTTTATAGTGGCAAAAAATTGGAAACTGAGAGAAAACCTCCAATTGGGGAATGGCTGAACACATTGTGGTTATAATTGTGATGAAATATTATTTTGCTATAAGAAATGAGGAGGGATGGTTTCAGAAAAACGTGAGATGATCTATATAAATTAATGTGAAATGAACAGAATCAAATATTTGTAAACAATAAAAACAGTATTGTAAGGATGATCAACAGTGAAAGACTTAGCTACTCTGATCAATATAATGATCCAAGACAATTTTAAAGGACTCATGAAAAAATGCTATCCACTTCCAGACAGAGAACTGAACATTGAGTGCAAATTGAAGTATGATTTTTGTCACTTTATTTTTCTTGCTCTTTTTTTTTTGCAATATGGCTAATATAGAAACATATTTTGCATGATTTCACAGATATGATTAGTATCATATTACTTGCCTTCACAATGGGTGAAGGAGGAGCAAGAGAGAGAGAATTTGGAACTCAAAATTTTAAAAAAAATGTTTAAAATAAATAATTTTTAAAAGTAGTAAAAAATTAAAAACTGATACAAGAGATTCATAGTTTTATATACAGTCCTCATTTTGTGTTCTGCTATGCATGTGAAAATACTTAATTTTGTTGTTTCAATTTAGAATAAAAATACAAAAAAGAAAGAAAAGTCGATCAAGGGCAAAATTGTGAAGGACTTTAAATTCCAGGAGTTAATATTTGATCCTAAATATAACAAATTATTGATGATGTTTACTGAGAAAAATACGGTAAGTGACACAATGTACTCCTCAAGAAACTATATCATAAAAATCTTAACATTTTTTGCATAAATGAAACCAGCAAAGGTCCCAGAAATGAGCTTTGGGGCACACTCACAGGTTAGGCACACAGGACATAAACGAAAATCCAGCAAAAGAGAAAGATCTGTCAAACATATAGGAAGAGAACTAGGAAAGATGGAAAATCCAGGGAGGAGAAACAGAGTATTCAGGAGGACCGGATGATAAACCTGGCTAAATTTTTCAGAGAAATCAAGAGCTGGGAGAAGATTGTGGGATTGTGGTGACTATTGGTAAGCTTGGAGAGAGCAGTTTCAGTTGACTAGGCAAATTAGAAGTCAGACTGTAAGGGACTCAAAAATGAGTGAATGGAGAGGAAATAAAGGACACATACAGCTTTTTTTTTTTTTTGGCAATTTGGCTGCGAAAGGTAGGAGAAAATGGTTAGGACCTAGTAATGGTTAGGAAAATGGTTAGGACCTAGTAAGTCAAGGGAAGGTTTTATAAGGGTAAAGGGGAACTATTACATGTTTGTAGCAGTTTAGGGCAGAGTAGACAGGGAGAAATTGAAGATGAGAGATAAAGTGGGGACAACTGAATGGACAGGGTAGGTTCAGAGACATAGGTAGATTTAAAGAAAAAAAGGAAAAGGACCTATATGTACAAAATATATTTATAGCAGCTTTTTTTTGTGGGGACAAAGAATTGGAGACCAAGGGGATGCCCTTCAATTGGGGAATGACTGAACAAGTTATGCTATATGAATGTAATGGAATACTATTGTGCTATAAGAAATGAGGAACTGGATGCTTTCAGAAAAACCTGGAAAAACATATATGAACTAATGCAAAATGAAGTGAGCAGAACCAGGAGAACATTGTACACAGTAACAGCAATATTGTGCAGTAATCAACTATGAATGGCTTAGTTATTGTCAGCAATACAAAGATCCAAGGCAATGCCAAAGGACTTAAGAGGAAAAAAATAGTATTTACCTCCAGACAAAGAACTGATGGAGTCATGAATACAGATTGAAGCATACTGTTTTTTACTTTATTTTTTTTTTCATGGTTTTTTTTTTCCGGGCTCAGAAACCAATGTTTTTATTAAGAAATTATGTTTTTTTCATAATACATTAACAAGTCAACTTTAAAGTAACATATTCATTATTATTGCATGAAATGTAAGTTTAAATATGTGATGTTTAAGGTTATTGTATTTGTTTCTTTGTTTTAATGATAGGTATGAGCCTTTTCAGGTTTTTTCTTTAGGATATGATTCTTCACTAAAGTGAATAAAAATAAATTACTGTATTACATAGTTCCACATGACTTTAAACTTTTTTCTTTTGTTATTGCTGGAACAAATAGACAAGAAGAAAAGCAAAGAAACATTATAAATGTAAATATTGAAAAATACGAAATAAGAAAAAAAGTCATGTGCACAGCAGAACACGAGAGAGTATTCAAAATATAAAGCAATAAATTTCCATTTTAAGAAAGTCTATATAATAAACACTGTGTTATGTTGAGAGCTGTTCATTCTTTCTTTGCTTCCTTTTACTTTCCTTTTGTTCTCTGTTATGCACTTTTTACTTTCTTCTTTTTTCCCCTCCTTCCCCAAGGCTACAATTAAGCACAGAAATATATATACATGCATATAGACATATATGTTCCCTAACAAGTTCTACTTCTGGTCTTTTTCTATTTGTGTGTATCCCTTATTTCCTATCCCTAACACCTCTACTTTACTTCTACCCTCTACCTTGCCCTCCTATTATTTAACTTACCCCTCCTCCAAAGATCCCTCCCTTTCCCATATATCTAAACACCCTTCTATACTCCCCTTTGAACTATTCCCTTGCCCTCCCCTCTTAAGATCCCTTCCTTATCCTCTCAAGGATCCTCCCTTGTCCTCCCATTACATTAATCTAAAGACCCTTCTATACCCTGCCTTTAACCTATTCCCTCACCCTCCCCTCCAGTGATTCCTCCCTTATCTTCTCCCCCACCCCCTTTCTGTTTTATTTCTTTCTGAATTTAGAAGACTTATACACTCTTCTAGATGTATGTGTATTGTTCCCTCTTGAACCCATTACTGATGAAAATAGATTTCCAGAACTGACAGCTCTCCTCCCTCATCTAATTCTTGTGTTGGTTCTTCTTGCACTCATTTATATAAAATATGTATTCTTTTTAGCTATTCCTAAAGTTTTACTTTTTAAAGTCTTATCATACTCAAGTCTATTACAGTCTTTCTTATTAACTACCCAATTACTAATAACAATCTCAGACATATGTATTAAATTTTATATACATAAAAAGTAAATGGTCTGGGCTTATTGAGACCCTTGTAATCAGTCTTTGGTATGTGCCTTATATTTCTCTTGGTTCTTTTATGTCAAACCCTCTATTAAGTTCAGGAGGTCAGGTTGCTTTTTTTTTTTTTTTAAGCAAAGTCCTGAAAATCTGACATTCATTAAATGCTTAGCTTTGCTAGGTATGATATTTTTGGCTGGAGCCCCAGTTCTTTTACTCTTTGATATATAGTGTTCCAAGACCTGTGGTCTTTTAGGGTCGCCACTGCTAGGTCTAGTGTGATTCTAATTGTAGTGCCACCAAATTGAAATTGTTTTTTTGTTTTTCTTGTTGCTCATAATATTTATTCTTGAGCTGTGGGTTTTGAAATTTGACTATAATATTCCCATGGGTTTTTGATAGGATCTCTTAGGTAGTGATTGGTGGATTTTTTCCTATTTCTACTTTTCTTTACTTGTTCTGAAGCTTCAGGACAATTTTCTTTAATTATTTCTTGTATTCTTGTATCAAGATTCTTTTTCTGATCAAAGCTTTTAGGTAGTTCAAGTATTCTTATATTTTCTCTTTTTGATCTGTTATCCAGATCAGCTGTTTTTCTTATGAGATATTTCACATTCTCTTCTATTTTTTCATTATTCATATTGTTTTATTATTTCTTGATCTCTTATAATTTTTCTGGCTTCCCCTTGCCCAATTCTGATTTTCAAGGAGTTATTTTCTTAAGATTCTGGATCTCCTTTTCTAAATGGTTGACTTTCTTTTCATAATTTTCTTGTTTTTCTTGAATTGTTCTAATTTTAAAAAATTCTTCCTCAATCTCTCTCATTTGATTTTAAAATCTTTTTTAAAAATTCTTTTTGAACAGGTAACCATTTGATGTTACTTTTTGGAGTAGAAGAAAGTTTTTTTGCCTCAGTATCCACCTCTGATGACAAACCCCAGTCTTCTCTATTCCCATAGTAAATCTCTAGGGTTGGATGCTTTCTCCTTTGCCTGTGTAATTTTTCATTTGTAATAACTTAGTTTTTATCATCACCTCTACTCCTGGAGTATGGAGGATGATGCCTCTGGCCTCAGATCCTCATTCAGTTCTTGTCTCTGACCTGAAACTAGAACCAACATCTTCAGCCTCCTATGAGTGCCCTCAGTCAGCCAGGCATGTGGTGGTTCCTCTTGTCCCTGATGCGTCTCTGCAGCACAGCTGGGTTTGATGTTCCTTGTCATCAGATGTTCCCTCAATTTCCCCTGGTTTAGACACCCGATACCCCTCATTGTCCCAAGGGTAAAAGTTCCTGAAGCTGGGGCTAAGGCAGCCTCCCAGCCCAGATAACCTCAGAGCTGGCCACTTGTTGTTTAAAGGGACCTACGATCTAATCTGGAGGTGTTTACTCTTCACAGGCTTCCAACCTCATTCTGGGACTTTTCTTCAGATCTTCTCAGATTGTCCCAGGAGGATCCCTGTTCTGCCCCTACTCTTATTTTTACTCCTCAGTATTTGCCCTGAGGCACTATTTCATCTCTTTTATGTGGGAAAATATTCAGAGGTTGGAATTTTCTGACCTACTCCACCATCTTCCCAGAATCTTCTCTCCAACTTCAAACTTTCCTATGAAACAAAGCCTTACCTTTTTAATAATAATGTTCTTGAGGTGATGCTATATGGGTGTGTCATAGAATACTAATGTTTCTGAAAAATTAAAAGTAAAGATCATCCAAAAGGCAATGAAAAGACATGGTGGATATGAGTAGCCTGCAACATGTTCAACATGAAGAATTTTTATGGATATGAATGAAGAATTGAACATAAGAGAGGACTTAAAAGGTATTAGTACAGAGATGTATGACTGGAAAAAAAATTTGGGCCCGTTACAGGATGCAAGTGAGTATATACAAATACACTATGGAAAGTCTGTGTACTCCAAAGGCATCCATGTGATATCAATATATCTAGAGGAAGGACCCTAGAATGTGAAGTGATACTTTATGGGATATTTATGGAAGTGAGTGGACAAGAGTCATACAGGGTGCTCAGGCATGAATGAGTTATAATAGGCTATAATTATAATAGGTTATAATAGGGAGAGAACCCACACTGATGAGCTCACAAATCTATTAAAGTATTGAAGTGAAAATATTCATTAACATTTACCAACAATGTGATCACAATATTGGCCTAGTAGTAGTCTTCACCAACATCCCTTAAGCTAAAAAATATAATTTGGGATTGAAAAATGAAAGTCTAGCAGCTTATGGACTACTCATAATCTTCATATGTATCTAACATTAAAAAAAATAACCTGGGAAACTGCTAGAGTAAACAACTGTTGAATAGAATCAGCAAACATATATTCTATTTTAACAGATGAGGGGAAAAAGCCTGGTTACAGATATTTAAGTATCAGTTGTTTGCTCAAAGAAGCAGAATCAGATGGTTAGAGCAAATAACCAAATAAATACCTAATAAAAAGCCAGGACAAATATGAGAAAAGATACTGTCACCATCTTGACTAAAAGGGAAGGGGGCCAATTGATGATGACTACTGACTGTATTCAACACAGCTTGAATGAAGAAATGTTTGGAGACAGAGGGAAATGGTCTAAGAAAAGGCCTCTCATGGACTAATTTCAAGGAGTTCATGAACTTTGGGGAAAAATATTTTTCACTAACCTGTAATACAAATTCAAAATTTCTTCAATTATTTAAAAACATTATTCTTAGAATGGGATCATAGGTTTTAGCCAAACAGATTCAAGATACAAAAGAAACATATAAAGAACCCCTGGTCTAAGATGATTGCTAGCAACACAGAGTCAAGTATACATGGGTTCAAAATTCAATTCTGACACTTACTGAGTGATTGTGGGAAAATTATTTGGTCTCACTAAGCCTCATTTTCCTCATTGATAAAACAAGGATATTGAAGGAGAGAGCTGCTATGGACCCTTTCAAATATTATGGTGAAAGAGGGAGTAAATTAGGCTTTGCCAAATCAGATCAGAGTACATGGGTATATTAAATCAAAAGAGTCACTACATGAGTTAGAAGCACAATTTTGAGCAGTGGACTAAATCAAAAAGCAATGTAGATTCAGGAAGAACACAATTTGAATGTCAATACCATAGGAGTTAGCTGAATGTGGAATCACACAACTTCCTTGATTAGGATGGCATTCTTTTGGGGGGCAGAGCCAAGATGGCGGAGTAGAAACAGGACCTCCACACCACTCTGGCTTCCACCTCCCTGAATTCATGTAAAAGGAGACTCTGAACAAACTTTGGAGCTACAGAACCCACAAAATGACACAGAGAAGCTAACCTCCTGCTGAGGAGAGCCTGGCAGGGTGGCAGGGAACAGCCAGTGCAGCACTCTGGGAGCAGAGCCCAGGCCCCCATAGGCTTGAGGATTCAGCCTCAAGGTGGCCCTGAACAGCCACCAGCTGGAGGGACTTCAGATCACCAGCAGCTGTGGCAGTTTCCAGAATTATCAACACATAGATTCTGAAGACATAGTGAGAGGTCAGTGCAGTGTAGACTTTGGGACCAATAGTTTGGGAGTGTGGTCCAGCCTTTATCCCCTGGGGGAGGGGGGAGAAGCCGATGAGGCACAGGGGCCATGCAGCCACCACCACCTGGCTGCTTCAGCTCCTGGCTTGCAGATTGTAGGGAGAACAAGTGACTAGTCTGAGGGGTAATCGCTCTTGCTTTAACCTGCTTGGATATGGATTGCGGTCTAGGGTGGAGGTCCTAGGGTGTTCAACCAGCTTGCCAGAGCATGTGGAGGCTTCAGAGAGAGCACCCAACTAACAGCTTTGGCATCTGAGAAAACCACAGTGATTTGGAACAAATCTCTCCTGTCTGGTAGCAGAGTCCTACAGGGGCAAAAAGCTCAAAAGTCAAGCAATTGAGTGGCAACATGAGCAGACAAAGGAAGTAAAGCAAGCTAAGCAATCCAACTTTACACTCCTATTTTGGGGACAAAAAGGATCAAAGCATGGAATAGGAAGAAGAGAGTGAAGTCAGAACTCCTGAACTGTAGTCTGGAAGACACAAATCTGACAAGCAAGTTCAATATGTATGACTAAAATATAGGAAGAATTAAAAGTGATCTCAAAATGGGGGAAAACAAAGAAAGAAAGAAAGAAAGAGTCCCATTAGAATCATTGACATTTGACATACAGGGTTATCTGATCTTGTTACTTTCTCAAAAGTTTCCACTTTGATTCCAATTCCTTTAGGAGGATCAATTGGGATTCAATCCTATACAGGAAAATATAAGCAACAACATTATTGCATATAAAAGTTTTCCACCCTTGGGTTCAATAGTTATACAAATGAATTTGCCAGAAACTGACTTTTTCTTCAATTATATCAAAAGACTTACGAGGATACTTAAGTAATGACTAGGCCAAATGTCCATTTTTCTAAGAAAATTGCCCTCTAAGAAAATTGATTGCACTGAAACTTTCTTCCCCAAACCAAACTGAAGATATTTTAAATTTAATTTCAGTAATTAATGTTGAGCACAACTCTACCTTTTCCCTCCCCCAACTAATCAGTGAGCAGGAATTTCAGCCTAGGGTAAAAACCCGGCCAAAGATTTCTCCATCCTCCCCCATCCCCTGCCCCCTCTAGATCACCTGATCTGGATATGTTTCCATCCCTCATCCCCTGCCCCCCTCCTGATCACCCCATTCCCACCCATCCTAGGCTTCCTGTCCCTCAACCTAGGGCAAACTTCACGCCAGCGGGAAATTCAAATATACACTGACCAATCACTGATTGTAGTTTTGGTTTATGTAACCTGGCTATTGAATCTCTTTAAAAACCAGCAGACTGTCCATGCTAGCACTGTCTGATTTGGGTATGTAACCCCGATAGTCCCATGGTAAAAAAATCCACTCCCAATTTTTATCTTTTTAATCTTGGGGATCTTCTGTCTCACTCCTTTTTGACTCAAGCCCTCTCTCAGCCAAAGTAAAACAAAGTTTATTAAAGATTCGCCATATTGGGTAAACTCTTAAGGAGCCTGAGCATTTTCGATGCTTGTATTGACAAGCAGACCAGAACAATATGACACAGACTGAGTCTGAGCTAAATTGAATTTGAGCACCTTCCTGGAGGTAAGATGGATTTTATATACAGAAAAACTGTGGGAGGGATCTAGGGGTGGTCTAGTAGTCTGGGGTGATGGTGTTAGACACAACTCCACTTTCCCCTTCCCTTCATTGATTTGTAAAGCAGACAACTCCAACCTCCCTTTCCCTTCATTAATTTGTAAAGCAGACAACTCCACTTTCCCCTCCCCTAATTGTCCTGTAAGCAAACACAACCCCCACCCCTTCCTTTTCCCTAATTGATCCATGGGCTGGAGTTGTAACCTGTCTACAGAACCTCTATAAAAACTGGCACACTATCTGTGCCAAACCACTGTCTGATTTGGGCATGTATCCCACAGTCCCTTGGTAATAAATCCACACAAATTCTAATTTCAGGGATCTTCTGTCTTGCTTCATTTAGGTACAACAATGGGAGGAGGGGTCCAGGGAGGATCTTGAGGAAGAGTTTAGGGAGGATCTTGATGGGACTGAGGTCAGACTGCAGGAACCCAGATGTTGGGGCCATTTAAGACTCTACTCGAACTCTGAGAACCCACAGAAAACTCAGGCAAATGACAGAGCAACTCAGGCTAGAGTTAGAGTCTCCTGAGCATATGTCCTGCCCAGTGATTTCGGGGTATTGAGCATGTGCTGCTAACAAGGAAGCACTCCCCTGCCATGAGAAGCCTGATACTGCTGAGGCACATGGGGGAATAGAGTCGGGGGGAGGGGAAAGGAGATAAAAGGAGGGAGGCAAGGTGAAAGGAGAGGAAGGAGAGAATAGGGGATTGTGAATGAGAAAGAGATTAAATGGCAAGATATATAACATCTTGGTGTCAGGACTCGTTTGTCTGTTCAGGAGGAGCAGGCTCCCCTGAGGGGTTCGTGGGGGCAAACCTGGGTCATAGGGGTGACCAGAGTGACCAGAGCTGTAGAAGCAGCTGGAGAGGGGTTTGTGAAGGCAACCCGTGTCGTAGGGGTGACAAGAATCGTGGAAGGCAATTGGAGTGCTGTAGAGGCGGCTGGAGAGGTGAGTTTGGCGTCAGCCCAGTAAGGCAGGCCCTTACACCCAGAGAATGGGATTTTGATGGGATCAAGGGTAAGAAACAGCCTGAAGGTAACAGACAATGGAGGGCTAGACTAGGTTAAGGATAACAGAGATTCAGTTATATTGATAATGGAAAGCTTTTGGCCTTTGGGGAACCCCAGATCAAATGGGAAGATTCAAGGGGGTCCCAGAGCCTATACTCCATCAGGATAAGAGGGGTTAACTGGAACACATGGGGCTGTTTGCCCTACACTGAGACTCACAGGAAGGGAGTTGGGTAATGGAGCGATTGGGATTGCAAGGAGGTATTTCAAAACTCCATAATGAACAATCTCAAAATCTCCAGAATCTGTTAAGATGGTTTTAGCTGTTCTAATTTTTCACCCTAGCCTTAGCCTGGTCAGAGCCAGGACAACAGCAAGAAGAATCCTAAAGAAAAATAATGTTTTTGAACATTTAAATAATAAATAAACATTTTGAACATTTAAATAATAAATAAACTTCCTTCACTTCTCCATCCAAAGTGGGGCATTGGACTTTCCAGACAGGTGAGTCAGGACCTCTGGAAAAAAAATCCAGTTGGCATCTAGTCCTTCTCCCCAGTACTAGAGAGATCAAAGGCTTCATTTTTAAGGCGTCTCTTTTTAAGATCTTGTAAACTGAATTTGTTCCCATTTTGCAGGAGAATGCATAGTGAGAATCACATTACACAAAACTTTTTCTCTTTAGGTGAGGCAGGAAATGGTTGAGAGCTACTCAACCTGCCTTTCTTTGATCTGAGGGGAAAATTTTTCCTTTCTCTGTCTCTCCATATTCAGAACTTGGCCTGACTTTGAATGGAGAGAGAGTTTTTAATCAACTTTTTTTCCTTCCAAAGTTTCTAAACCATTTACTCTCAAACCCTATTTTTATTCTGTTCTTGCAAATAGATTATGTATTTCTTTCTTCCCATGCTCCTCTCATTCCTATATGCTTAAACTTTCTTGCCTTTCCTTCTATCTACTTATCCCTCTGGAGACTTTGATTAAAGCCCTTTTAAAATTTAAATCAGAGAGTTTTCTTGATCCTCTAAATTATAGTGAGGCCAGGCACAAAGCTCTTCTTTTCAAGGTCTTAGAGACTGAGGTTTTTTCAATTCTATAAAAGATAATCTAGGGGCAAATCTCTAGGAAGTTCTGCTGAGTCTAGCTTGCAAAGCTGAAGATTTGGTGGCCATGAGGCTGAAAGAGAAGGGGGATCTGGCAGGCATGGGTGTAAGGACTAGGAGTCCCTCCATGAAGGAGGATCCTAGGATGTAGAGGGAAATTTGCCCATTGTTTTACCTGTAAGCCTCAGGAAACCAAAAGCACCTGTAGTTTCTCAATTCCCTTAGAGACCTAGAGAATGAGAGAATTGGACATACTGCTTTCAGATAGGGCATCCCCTATGTGGCGGAAGATGTCCCCAGGTCCATGACCTCTAACTGCTGGACCATGAGCCTGAGAGCCTCAGGCCTGAAAAGCACCTCCAAGTCTTCCTAAGTGCTTGGAGAGCAACCCCAACTGCAGAATGAGAAAGGGAGAGAAAGAGGAGGCTAGTTTTGTCTGGAGGAGGGCTCTAGGGGGTCAAGCAATTCCCTGTACAAGGCCACCAAAATGATGTGGTTTGGGGTTGCTGAGAGTCCCAAAATGTCAGGGTACAGGGTAGAGGTGCCAGTAATCTGGGTTACTTAAATGTATGGGAAAATTCAGGGACTGGGCTACTTTCAAAGACATGGTCTTTCCTTTTAGCAGTCCAGGTCCCATCACCCCATCAGTAACTGTAGTATTATTTCTTTCACTTTATTATTAAGTGAAAGGTTATGTTTAAGATCTAAAAGTGTCATTATTAGGTGAATGGTTATTACTGTGAATGACTGGATATTGGATAGGCAGGGGTGGGGAACCTGTGGGGGGGGGGGCGGTGAAAACTTCTCAGAACTTCTCCTTCCCCCCCACCCCTTCTTGTGCTGTTAATCAGCAGCAAGCCCTTTCAGGAGGCTTTCAGATTTTCCTGCCTCTGCGGGCCCCTTCTCCCTTTCCTTTGCTGTCAATCAGCCTCTTTGGCGGGCTCCTCTGTTGTTTACCATTGGGGAAGATTTTCAAGCTGAGACTTGAGCCCACTCCCTCCCCCAACCAATGGAAGAAGGGACCCCATTAGGGTATAAATTCTTGTTCTGCCTTTTGTAAAGTGCCTCTTCCTCATGATCCATCGTGGGGAAGACCGCCCTCTTCACCCAGGGAAGAGAATAAATTCCTGTTCCTATCCTAAGAGATCTCCGTGTTCTTGATTAAATTTTGGATGAGATTTTTCACCAAATGAAAGGCCACATGTGTGAATCAGTCAAAGGGCTACATCTGAAGACTTAGAGGACCACATGTGGCCTCAAGGCCGAAGCTTCCCCACCCCTGGTGATAGAGCCTCAAGAGTTAGAGAAGTCAGTATGGAAAGTATATTTCCTCATAACAAGGTTTTCCCCAGGACTTTGTGAGAGTTTAAATTTAACTTTGTGGTGGTGAGCCTCTGGCAACTTAGAGCTCCTAGTGTGAGAGCAAGTTGGAAGAGTAAGCCAAATCTAGGGAGCTGTTTGGTTATAATAATAATAATTATATACAAATATACCTAAATATTATATGTAAATAAATATCATAATATAATATAATATAATATAATATAATATAATATAATATAATATAATATAATATAATATAACATAACATAACAATATAATATAATATAATATAATATAATATAATATAATATAATATAATATAATATAATATAATATAATATAATATAATATAATATAATATAATATAATAACTCTGTGATCCATTCTTTTCCTCATTTTGTCTGATTCCACTTCTAAAGGACAGGCAATTTTTGATCAAATAATATGATCACTCCCAGACCCCGAGGCATTGCAGACTAATCTTATCATTTGAGGATTACTCCTGCCTCTCAAAGATGAATAGGGAAGAGATGAGAAAACTTTACCCACCTCCTCATTAAAACGTCTACCAATTGGGATTGCCTTGCCTTTGCCAGGGGAGGTCCAAATGATGTACTGTCAGGCCAATCAAAAGGAAGACACACTTAGGTTTAAAAGGCCATGTTGGCCCTCACTCTGGGTGTCATCTGCTTGGTCATCAAGAAAGGGCAGTGACCCAATTTATTGGTTATTGCTAGACTAACTAATAAATTGATTGATCATGCTTGGAACATTGTTTCTCACAATTTCAATCACAACAGTATACATGCCTAACCTAGTTGTTATTATCATGGGGACTAGTGAAGAATCCAAATGGAAATGGATTTTTTTTCAATTAACAGGTACTTATTTTCAATATCTCTCTCTCAGTTTTGGATAGTCTAGCAAAAAGATAAACAAAAGGGAAAATATGGAACTGAACAAATTTCTGGAGAATGAAAAGACTTATGATATCTTCTAAAGGGTACTATAAACATTCAAACCACAAAATTATCTCAACAGATACAGAAAAAGTCTTTGACAAAGTATAGAACTCTGCTATGCTAAAAACCCTACAAAGTATTGGCATAAATATTT
Organism: Gymnobelideus leadbeateri; assembly: GCA_011680675.1. NCBI lineage: Eukaryota > Metazoa > Chordata > Mammalia > Diprotodontia > Petauridae > Gymnobelideus > Gymnobelideus leadbeateri. Next base: position 555,274 of record WOXC01002786.1, read on the forward strand.
AAATATCATAAAAAGCATCAATCTAAAACAAAAAGTATCATATGTAATGAAGATACATAGAACCTTTTCTAATAAATATGGGAGCAACAAGGATTCCCACTCTCCCTACTATTATCTGATACAGTTTGGGAAATGCTAGCAATAGCAGTAAGACAAGAGGAAAGAAGTAAAGGTATAAAGATAGGTAAAGATGAGATGAAACTATCCCTATTTACTGATAATAAGATGGCATACTTGAAAATCCTAGAGATCATCAAAGATAATAGAAACAATAGTTTTAGCAAAGTACAAAAAATCAAGGTACAAAATAAACCCTCAAAAATCACCAAAATTTCTATACAATAATAACACAATCCAAGCAACTATAATAGAAAGGGATATACCATTCCAAATAACTATAAAATGCTTAAAAATACCTGGGGATCAATTTACCAAAGCACACCAAATGTGTGTATAGGCCCAATTACAAAATGCTCCTTAAAGAAATAAAGAACAACTTAAATATCTAGAGGAATATTCAATACTCATGGCTAGTTGTACCACTATAATAGAAATGACAAAACTACCAAAGTTAATTTACACTTTTACTGCTATACCATAAAAAGATACTGTATAGAACTTGATAAAACAATAACAAAACTCATTTGGAAAAGTAAAAATCTAGAATATCAAAGAAATGATGAAAACAAATAGAGATGAAGGGGGATTAGAACTTCCATACATCAAACTATATTATAAATAAACAATCATGAAAACAACTTGGTATTGGTTAAAAACTGGAGCCATAGATCAGCAGATAGACTAGATAAAGGAGAATTAGAAACAATGGAACTCAATAATTTGATAAAATGTCGCCCCCAAGAAAACATGCCTTACTTGATTGGGAAAACTGGAAAGTAGTCTTGCAAACATTAGGCTTAGGCCAACGCTTTACAGTATATTCCACAATACATTCTAAATGGATTTGCAACCTTAATATTAAACATCATATTATTAAAAAATTAGAAGAGAAACAGATCATATGCCTCTTATAAGTATGGGTAGGAGATATATTCTTTTTTTTTTGTTTATTTATTTTTTTTTAAACAAATACTTTATTAACTTCTGTTTTACATCATTCATTTCCGCCAGATTTTGAGTTACAATCATTTTCCCCCCATTATTCACCTACCCAACCTCCCAGAATAGCAGTCCCACAAGATATCGCTTCCTCCAATCTGCTCTCTCCCATACCTTCTCCCATACCCCCATCGACTTTTCCATTAGAGGAAGATGAATCTTTGTGTCCCAATGCCTGCACATCTTATCTCCCAATTATAGGCAAAAGAGTATTAATAATAGTATTTATATATATATTTGAAACATTTAATGTTACACCTTGAATTTCAGATCCATTTCCTTCCTCCCTTGTCACCCATTCCTTCTTGGGATATAAGTAATTCAGTATATGTTGTACATGTCTAGCTATGCAAAACATTGTCATAGTAGATATATTGTACAAGGCTGCTTATAATTCCCTCCCACTGATCCCACCCCCCACCCGGTCCATTCCCTACATGATCCTGTCCCTCTTCTATAGTGGGTACTTCCAACCTCCCCTCACCCCAAGGATGCCCTCCCATCCATCATCTCTCCTCTCATCCCCCTTCCCCCTATCCTGCTGCAGGTTGAGATATCCCATTTAATATGTATGTCATTTTCTCCCTGAACCAAATTCAATGTGAATGTGGTTTTGCCTTTTTAGCCTTCCTTATTCTCCCCCTCCTTTGCACCCACTTCCCCTACATGAGATAGTTTACCCTACCATGTCTCTCCCCATCTCCTCTTGCCACTTTCCTCTCTCACCTCATAATTTCATCCCTTGAGTACTCTCCCTTCCCAACAAAATCAACCTATGCCCTCTATCCATATATAACTGTAACCATATACACACACATTCACATATGTATTCGTATGACCACACCCCCTTCTTCCATTATTTTCATAGTGGGAAAGATATCATCAGTTACAGATATTGCTTTTCCATATAGGAATGTAAATAGTTCAACTTTGATAAGTTCCTTTTGATTTCTTTTCCCTGATTACCTTCTCAGGCATCTCTTCCTTCTTGTGTCTGGATGTCAAATTTCTATTCAATTCTGGTTTTTTCCTCAAGAATGCTTGAAAGTCCTCTATTCCACTGAATGACCATATTTTCCCCTGAAACAAAATACTCAGTTTTGCTGGGTAGGTGACCCTTGGGTTCATTCCCAGTTCTTTTGCCCTCTGGAATATCATATTCCATGCCCTTCGATCCCTCAGTGTAGAAGCTGCCAGGTCCTAGGCTATTCTGATTGTGTTTCCACAATATTGAAATTGTTTCTTCCTGGCTGCTTGGAGTATTTTCTCCTTGATCTGGGATTCTGGAACCTGGCTATAATATTCCTGGGAGTTTTCTTTTTGGGATCTTTTTTCAGGAGGTGATCTGTGGATTCTTTCAACCTCTATTTTGCCCTCTGGGTCTAAAACATCAGGGCAATTTTCCTTGAGAATTTCTTGAAGGATGATTTCTAGGTTCTTTCTTTGATCATGGCTTTCAGGTAGTCAATAATTTTAAAATTATCTCTCCTGGATCTATTTTCCAGGTCAGTGGTTTTTCCCATGAGATATTTCACATTGCCTTCTATTCTTTCATTTGTTTGGATCTGTTTAACAGCATCTTGATTTCTCATAAAGTCACCAGCTTCCATTTGCTCCAGTCTAACTCTGAAGGAATGAATCTCCTCAGTGAACTTTTGAGATTCTTTTTCCATCTGGCAAATTCGACTTTTAAGGCATTCTTCTCCTCATTGCCCTTTTGGGCCTCCTTTGCCATTTGAGTTAGTCTATTTTTTAAGGTGTTGTTTTTCCTCAGTCAGGCTGTTGACCCTCATTTCATACTTTTCCTGCATCCTTCTCATTTCTCTTCCCAATTTTTCCTCCACTTCTCTTATTTGATTTTTAAAGTCCTCTTTAAGGTCCTCTATGGCCTGCAACCCGCTCATGTTTTCCCCTGGGGCTTTTGGAGCAGGACTTCTGACCTCACAGTCCTTTTCACGCTCTATGCCCCCAAAATAGGAGTCTAGGGTTGCATTTTTCTGTTTCCTTTGCCTTGGCATGTTGCCACTTAATTACTTGACTTTTGGGCTTGTTGCCACACTATGGCTTTAAGGCCAGATAGAGGAATTTTCGTCCCGAACGTGTGGGGGCAACTTCCGTTTCTGGCAAGCTGTAAACCCACCCACAACTTCCACCCTAGATCACAATCCAGATCCAGGGAGGTTAAAGCAAGAGCGATTACCCCCCAAGACTGATCGCTGGATCTCCCCACGATTTGTAGGCTGGGAGCCAGAAATGCCTCTGAAAACTACAAAATGGCGTGTCTCCTCAGCGGCTTCTAGCCCCCAGGGGAGGGAGCTGACGCATTCCCCAAATACAGGTCCCAAAGTCCATGGGACACTAACCTCTTACTTTGTCCTAGGCAAGTCTATGTTGATAATTCTGGGGTCGCCACAGTTCCTGGTGTTCTGGGGTTCCTCCAGCAGGCTGCTGGCCCTGCCGCCCTGGGGCTAAAACCTCGGCTCACGTGGACCTGGGCTCGGCTCGGCTCCTGCGCTCTGCGTGCTGCCGGCTCCCAGACCACTGCGCTGGTCCTTCCTGCAGGGTGCTGGGCTGTCCTCAGCGGGAGGTTAGCTTCTCTGTGTCGTTCTGTGGGTGCTGGGGCTCCAGAAGATTTTCAGAGTCCTTTTTTACATAGTTTGCGGAGAATCTGGGGGCAGAGAGGCTTGGAAGAGCTGTTTCTACTCCGCCATCTTGGCTCCGCCCCCGAGATATATTCTTAATGAAACAAGATATAAAGATAATTACAAAAGATAAAATAGATAACTTTGCATGAAACTGAAAAGCTTCTCTACAGATAAAATTAATGCATGTAAGATGAAAAAAGTGATAGAATGGGGAAAATCTGTACCAAATTTCTCTGACAGTTTATATATACATGTATGTATATATATATGTGTATGCATACATAGGTGTATACATACACACATAAAAGAATGCTGCAAATCACTAATGAAAGAAATGTGAATCAAAAACAGTTCTGAGTTTTTACCTTACCCTATTTCAATTGACAAAGATGACAAAGTATGGCAATAGTCAAGTTGGAGGAATAGTCAAGTTCTAGAATCATAAGTACACTATTGGTGGAACAATGAAATGGTACAACCATTTTGGAAAGCAAAATTTCGGATTATGCAAATAAAGTAATTAAAAATGTCTACACTCTTTGAACCAGAGATTCTACTGGGCCCCAATGAAGTCATCAATAAGAAAATAGTTCACATATATGCCAAAATATTTATAACAGCACTTTTTGTCATAGCAAAGAATTAGAAACAAAGGAAATGCCCGTTGATTGGGGGAATAGCTAAACAAATTGTTGTACATTAATACAATGGAATACTGTACTATAAGAAATGATGTATGTGATGCATACAGAGAATCATGGAAAGATCTACAAGAATTGATGCAGAGTGAAATAAACAGAGCCAAGAAAACAACATACACAATAGCCACAACAATCAAATGGAAAGAACAATCATGTACTAAAAAAGTCCAGTAAAGGTAACAAAATTACAAAGATCAAGTATGATTCAAATGAAGAGATATGTGAGGAAACCCTTCTTAATGTGGACAGTTAATGGAACCAAAGCTTGTTTCTTTTTTAATTAGGTTTTTAATATAACAAAAATTTAATTCAAACCTCAGCAATCAGAATGTGAGATTGGTCTGAAGAGTTTCTAAAAACTTGACAGATAAATAAATTTAACCTATAAGGTTAAATTTATTTATCTTATAAAGAGGAAAACTTACAAGGAAATTCTGTGCATGAACACAATTTAATTCCTAGGCGCCAATGTTTTATGAAAGTTTGGATTTTTGTTACTGAAAAAAAAGTGGAAGTCTATGCTGATGATCCTAGAATAAATATATTTTTAACCCCATGACCACATTTTCTCTGTAATATATTTCTGTACATTTAGAAACATTTCCACAAAAGTTTATTTTCTACTACAAAGTCCCACAACGAGTAACTGAAAGATGGACTTTGATCACTTTATTCGCTTTCCAAAATGATTTGTACCATTTCACATTTCCACCAACAACTATGTGCTATATAAAATGTCAGTGACCTCCCTATAAATCTCCTCTGTAACATAGTCATTTTTTTCAATCAGCAAAAATCTACCCTCTCGTCCTTCAACCCTACCCTGCCACCTATTAAGAATGAAAGAAAGCAGGGCAGCTAGGTGGCACTGTGAATAGAGCACCCTCCCTGGAGTTAGGAGGACCTGAGTTCAAATTTGGCCCCAGACACTTGACACACTTACTAGCTGTGTGACCTTGGGCAAGTCACTTAACCCCAATTGCCTTGCCTTCCCCCTTTCAAAAGAAAGAAAGGAAGGAGGGAGGGAGGCAGGGAAGGAGGGAAGAAAGAAAGAAGAAGAAAGGAAGGAAGGAAGGAAAGAAGGAAGGAAGGAAGGAAGGAAGGAAGGAAGGAAGGAAGGAAGGAAGGAAGGAAGACAAAACCTTTATTATAAACATGTATAGTAAAGCAAAACAAATTTCTGGATTGGTTATGTCCAAAAAATATGTCTCATCCTGTGTTCTGAGTTTTTCATTTCTCTGTCAGGAGATGGGTAGCACATATCATCATTAGTCTTCTGGAATCTGGATGTTCATGGATATTCATGGATGATCAGAGTTTTTAAATTTTTTCAGAGCTGTTTGTCTTTATTATGCTGTTGTGTTTGTATAAATTGTTCTCCCAGTTCTATTCACTACACTCTCAATCAGTTCAAACATATCTTTCCAGGTTTCTTTGAAACCATCGTATACCATCCCATTTATATGCCATAACTTGTTCAGCCCTTCCTCAATGTTAAAAACCTTAAAACAAACCTTAAAAGAGAACTAGAAATATTTTTGTATATCTTGAGTTTGTTTTGAGTAGGATTTCCCTTAATCTACTTTTTCTCTACCCTCTTTCTTCCTTCCCTATTTCTTTTCTTCTATTTCCCTGTTGAGTGAAATGTATTTTGTACTCAACTATGTGTGTGTACACATGTACACTTGTGTGTTTGTTCATGCTTATGTGTGTGTGTGTGTGCATGTGTGTGCCTTCTCTCCTTTGACCAGTTCAGATAAGAATGAGGTTTAACTGTCAGCTACTTCCATTCACCCTTTGTGTATTTTGAGTCTCCATCCCATGTGTTTTTGTCTACATGTCTATTTGTGTGCCCTGATTATGTGAGATAATCATCCCTTGGGCCACTACGTAGTACAGTAGATAGAGCACCCAACTTGGAATCAGGAGGACCTGAGTTCAAATCCAGCTTTAGACATTTACTAGCTGTGTGATCCTGAGAAAGTCATTCATCCATGTTTACTTCAGTTTCTTCATCTATAAATGAGGTGGAAAAGGAAGACACACCATTCTAGTATCCTTGCCAGGAAAGCTCCAAATGGGGTCACAAAGAGATGGATACAACTGAAATGACTGAACACAAAAATTATCCATTACTTTTTTATCTTTAACAATCCTTATGTATTCCTCTTCCCCTCCCTTTCCATTCTTCTTTTAAGATCATTGGCAAGATGTAATGGAACCACTCATGGACAATTTTTTAAAAATTAAAATCCCTCTATGACACCTAATGATGATAGGGTTCAAAAGTGGGAAAGGACTGCCAGTCATAGTGCTAAATACTTGATAAATATTATCTCATTGGATCCGTACAACAACCCTGTGAAGCAGCTGCTGGTTTTATGCCCATTTTGCAGTTGAAGAAGCTTAGACAGACAGAGGTTAATTGACTTACCCAGGGTCACATTTGGGAGCGTGTGAAGCTAAATTTGAATTCAGATCTTTCTGATTCCAGGCCAAGTACTCTATCCACTGCATTACCCAGTTGGATCATCTCACCATATTAGAATGCAGAAATCTATCCTTGTTTAGTCCTTCATTATTGTTTGCTGATATTTACCTTTCTATGTTTCTTTTCATTCCTGTGTTTGAACTTCAGAGATTCTCTGTATCTGTTTTTACGCCCATCAGGAATGCTAGGAAGTTCCCTATTTCATTAAAGATCAATTTTTCCTCCTGTAGTATACTCAGGTTTGCTGGGTAAGTTATTCTTGTCTATATATGTCCTTTGCCTTCTGCAATATCGTATTCACATGCATACTTTTTTTTTAACCTGGAAGTTCTGAATTTTGTCTACAATTTTCCTGGGAATTTTCATTTTGGTGTTTCTTTCAAGAGATAACCAGTAGATCTGTCTACTGTCTAATGTCTAAGAAATATGTCTAAGCTCTTATTTGGTCATGGTATTTAGGTAGTTGATGATTCTTTATTTTCCTCCATCTATTTTCCAGGCCAGTTGTTTTTGCTATGAGTTTCCTTACATTTCCTTCTATTTTTTTTCAATCTATTAACTTTGATTTAATATTTCTTCATGTTTCATGGAGTCATTGACTTCTATTTGATCCATTCTAATTTTCAGGGAGTTTGTGGCTTGGGCAAGGTTTTGTACCTCTTGTGGCAGGAGTTATCATTGAATTTTTGCCAGAGTTTCCCCTCTCCCCCTTTTCTTTGAGATTTTGCTCATAAATTTTTTAGAGTTGCTCTCTTCTGGGTTTGTGTCTTGGCCAATCCTGTTACCATAATATCTTCTTATGGTGAGATTCATTTTTGGTTTGCTCATTCTTCAGCCTGCTTCCTGATTTTGGATTTGATGTTAGGGCTGGGCCCTGAGCACTTCACTATGGAAGGTCTGGGCTGCTCTTTTTTGCTATTTTCTTGGCATACTGGTCTGTACTTCCCTGCCATCTTGATTCCCTTTTACATCATCTTTATTTAATGACTATCATTTCTCCCATGTCTTCACATGGTTAACACCATCAGCACTCCTCTCAGTTAACAGGCCAACCCTTTAATGACCCACCATCAGGCATTTCTGTCACAATTAAATAGTTCTGATTGCTTGACCACATAGGAGGTAGCAACTTTTTTTTTGTGACAATACATTGGTGTATGGCATCCCAAGAAGGTAATGAATTCACCACAAATTTGCTAAATGCCAATATGACAAAACCATACACATTAGGACTAGACTGTCTTTATTAATTTATATCCATATTCCCCACCCCAAGTTTGCCTGGGCACATAGGTAGTCAGTAAGTGATTTTAACTAGAAGCTAAGTCCTCCCAGAAACCTTTGATGAACTTTTGGAATGACAGAATATTTTCAGATAAGCTACACCAGAATATATCTGTCTGAAACCACATTTAAAACTGATTAAATGAAAGGGTGTAGATGGGTTGTAATTTGAATTTTGGAGAGAACTTACATGGATGAAATCACAGATACATAAATGTACAGGGTGTCCCTAAAGTCTGGACACTTAGGAAATTTCATTAACATTTTCAAGAAATGAATGAAATTTTCAACATTTTGCTGAATTAACATAAATGAGATTTCATAGGAAGACATAGGAGATACATAGAAAACCTTGTTAATGAATTTAATTAAATTAATCTCATTAATATGTAAAATAGTCCCCAATAGCTAATGAAAGCTTTTATTTCATATGAAATTGTCATGGTTAAAATTTATGCTAATTAAATAAAATGCTGTTGAAAATTTCATTCCTTTCATTTCTTGAAAATATGCATATTAAATGAGATTTCCTATGTTTATAGGAACCTTGTATATATCAATATATGCTTCTTGGAATATAAACTTCATAAAAGTAGGGAATATATTATTGCTTGGATTAATAATCATTTGATTCAAGGGGCCTAGCATTGTACCACACGAACTGAATTCAACAAACATTTATTACTTTAAACTGAATGCAAACATCCTATTATAGACTAGAATACAGTAAACAGGCAAGTCAGCTTAATGGAAGCAGTAAGGCACCCTGAGGGAGAAAGAAGAGGTGACCTGTGCCGTCTGGTTCAAACCAATATCTCCTATTCAACTACCACTTGTCTTCAGGACCTACTGGAGAAGGCCCAAGACTCTGACAGCCTAAGAGGCTGAGGAATAGTAACTCCCCTGTAATAAGAATGGGAATTTGAAGATCTTCACTGCCCCTTAATAGACCTAGGGGGGAGTTTGAAGACCTCCACTGCTTTGAAAGTAAACTCTGTCCCCTAATAGGCTGAATGTAGACACATGGAGCCTGTGGTGGGGAGAGTTTGCTAAAGGGAAGCAGAGCCTTCTGGAAGCTGGTAGTCAGAGCTAGCCAGACAGTGGGTGAGAGAGGGTGCTCAGGCAAGGAGCTAGAGAGGTTTGTGAATAAATATTGATCTTGTATTGGTTTGTGGGAAGGCTGAAGGACACTGTAATTCTCAGTGTTATTATGGCTTCTGAATATCTTTGGTACTATGATGGAATTGGCTTACTTGTTTTGGGATTCGGTTTTCTGGTGTCTAAATAAATGTTTCAGTTCTGTCCTCCACCTGGAGAATGTTATATTTTTCAATTAAACATCATGCAATATTTATAGTCAAGGTCTTTATTGTGATCATGGGTGCTGTAAATATTGCATTGGTGCTACATTTGTCGACAAGGATGGGATTGTGAAACATCAGACCTCCAGTTGGAGGCAGAAGGGATTTAGAAGAAGAAATGGCTATCCCAGGATGGGAGGATTTGCCTTATGCCTCCCTAGCAAGGGAGTGATCTAAAATTACAGGGCCTTGTGAAAACTGGGAACAGAGATTACAGCAGGGAGAATCTAGAGATTTAGAAACACGTTTGCAAAGAATACCAATAAAACCTGGGAGAGAGCTTGAGGCATGAGTAGAAGAGACTGGGTTTTACTAACAGGCTACCATATTGTGTGTAAAAGCAAAGACAAGCTGTTATAAGTTGGCTAAGTGCCAGAATCTGAGCCCTCCTTTAGAAGATCAAGCTCAGTCTCAGGTGGTAGAAAAGAGCACTGGAGAGTCTCAATTGGAAGCAGAGAGGGCTGCTGTAAATTTGGCTCAGAAAAAGAAGAAAAAAAGTAACAGGAGGAAAATTCATACGGCTCTGGTAGAATATGAGCCTAGGTGCTATGGCAACATCTCCCAAGAACGTCCATGTGTTATACAGAATGATACAATGTTAAACAATACACTGTTTCATGGGGAAGCTTTTACAAGAGTAGAAGCTCACCTCATACTGAGAAGGTGGAGAGTCAGGGAAAGCAAACAGTATTCAAGGAGAGACTTGAGGATTTCACCCAATAGGAGATTCCTGATGTTTTGAGCAGATTCACCCAAAGGATGGGAGAATACTTAGAGTCTTGGGTGGTAAGAATCAGTGATGATGGAGCTGCTGGGGTAGTGATAGATAGAGTGGACTGCTTGAAATTTATACGTATTTGCCAGAATCCTTTTGTCCAGCAAACTTTTAGAGACTTTCCTTTGGCAAGAGGTAATAATATGACCAATTTGTTAGCTTGAGCTGCTGCTAGATGCAATAGAATGTATCCTGCTGATTCTATGTGGCCTAGTGGAGACAGACCCTGGTACTCACTTAGAGTCTGTATGAGAAAGTTGAAAGAAGAAGTATTGAAAACTGCTATCATGGTTGGAGATGCAGATAGATACCATGAAATCCCATTAGTGGTTCCTCATAGAAATATCATGGTGAAGACAGCTCTTCCTGCTCATAAGGACCTACTTCTGACTCCACTAATTAGTAAAATAGAACACCCTCTGTCAGAGGTGCTGGATAAGATTTCACAGCTAAGTGACTTAGGAGAATGGGAAAAAGAGAAATTTCCTTGTGAGAGAAAAGTAAATGGCTAGCAGATTCAGAATAGATTGCCAAGAAAAGACTTGTTTATTGCTCTGAGAGCAGGCGTTGATTTTAGAAAAATTGATGGTATTCCAGCTAATGAACTATACAAAATGTATCAAGAAAATGGGCTTGATGTTAGATAGAATAGAGAAGTATGAACTTCCCCTACAGATGCTCCTGAACTATTGTATCCAAGTTTGTCACATATTCAGGGGGACTCAGAATAAAGAAAGTGCTGGGATAGGTGAAAGTGGTCACTGTGCTGAGCTTGTGGCAGTACATTAAGCCATCAAAACAGAACAAGGGGGGCGGCTAGGTGGTGCAGTGAGTAGAGCGTCGGCCCTGGAGTCAGAAGGACCTGAGTTCAGATCCGGCCTCAGACACTTTACGCACACACAAACAAAAACCTGGCCATGTGACCTTGGGCAAGTTACTTAACCCCAATTGCCCTCCAAAAGGCAAAAAAAAAAAAAAAGAATACACATAATGGGGCGGCTAGGTGGTACAGTGAGTAAGAGTGCTGGCCTCGAAGTTGGGATGACTCGAGATCGAATCCAGCCTCAGAGAATGAGCACCCACACATAAATAATGACTAGCCGTGTAACCTTGAGCAAGTTACTTAACCCCAATTGCTTAATAATAAAAAAAAAAAAAACAGAACAAGGACAGTGTCATATAGTCACTGATTCATGGGTAGTAGCTAATGGGTTAGCTACATGGATGCCCATGTGGAAAAATCAAAATTGGGAAATTCATGGTAAACAAGTCTGGGGCAAAGAATTATGGGAAGATATATGGGACATGTCTTTGGTTACTGTTTTGTCAGTTTTTCATGTAGCTGCTCATGCTGATCGACTAGTGAAGATTGCTACTGAACATGTTGTCCCTACTTTGACAACTGATGATCAGGTATTAGCAAATGGGTCCACCACATGGCTGGTCATTTAAGGGTCTAGGCCACACACTGGTGGGCACAAGATTGAGGTATTAGTATCTCTCATTCATTGTTAAAACAGATAACAGAAGAATGTCATATATGTCCATTGGAAAAGGAGTGAACTGTTTCTCAGGTAGTAACTGGGGAGAAAGCAAGGGAAAAAGTCCCAGCCCAAATCTGGCAAATAGATTATATTGGTCCCCTACCCCACAAAAAGAATGCAAATTTATATGTATTTGTGTTGACACCTATTCAGATGTACTGGTGGCTTGTCCTTATAAGAATGCAACCCACAAAAACACCTGTAAAACTCTAGATCTCATAAGTCTAATAATATGGAACCCCAATGCAAATTCAGTGACAATGAGTCACATTTCAAAGGTAATGAAATGAAAAAATATTGTATATTAAATAATATAGAATGGATATATCATATTCCATATTATCCACAAGCATCCAGGTTAATTGAAAGAATGAATGGATTATTGAAAGAACAGTTAGGGAAGTTAAGTTCTAATAATTCATATCAACATCAGAAAGATAATTTGTTCACTTCTTTATGTAATTTGAATAATAGACAATTGGGAGAAAGTATGCCTCTAGCCAGAATGATGACCCCAAATCTTCAAATTAGAAAACAGGAGACACATAAGATCCCAAATATTGAGTATTGGACTGTGAGGCTAGATGTCTCAGCACCATATCCAGGAACATCTGGTTCAGCAGGACATGATTTACATTGTTTAGAAGACTTTTGGTTGACTAGAAAAGAAATAGGAAATACCTCTACTGGAATATGTATGAGAATTTCTGAAAATCATTTTGGACAGATATTATCTAAATCAGGTTTAGCATCTTGAGGTGTACATGTATTGGCTAGAGTAATAGATTCTAATCATCAAGGTGAAATTACTGTAATATTGCAAAATCTGGGTGAAGAACCCATATAGTTTTGTAAAAATGATAGAATAGTTCAAGTGATTATTATTCCTTGTGAAACAATACTCTTTGTGAAAACTGACCTTCCTTCTGAAATAACTATCAGAGGATTTAAAGAAGTTGGTTCTATTAATAAAATTAAATTGGGAGCAAAAGTATGGGTAAAGTGGAAACCAGATGATGTTCCAAAGTCTGCCAAGATTATAGCACATGGGAAAGACAATGCTGTAAAGATGATTGTCAAACTGTACGCTTAACTCATGTATTCTACCATGAATGAAGTTATGATAGTGAGTTCATGGACTCCACAGGCATGGCTGACCCTGTATTTGTTTCTTTTTGACTTTTTGTCTGTTAAATTTGTTTGCAAGATTTGTTTTCTGCAGGATTGGTACCCTCTACCTGCAGATGACTGATTGGATTAATTAAGCTGGATATCATCCCCTGTCTATGACTATAATGTGCCACCTTTGGACCTGGTGTTGACTGAGCTCCATATTCCAGCTAAAGAATTGACCTTTTGAATGGGACCTTCTGGACCTGGCATTGACCAAGCTCTGGAAGACAGCTAAAGAACTGAACTCTCAAATGGGACCTCTTGGGGGACAGGGACAGCTCTATATCCAATTTCAGCTTGAAATAGCTTTAGAGAAGAGACTTTCACCCCTTACCCCAAGATTCTGAGCCCCATTCATTCAAGGGGGGAAGAAAGGGGTATTTGTGCCCAAGCCCCCATCCTAAGCTATTGTTTTATGTGCAAAGGTTTTGTATTATCCCTGCTATATTGTTGCAAAGTTCTGTTGACACCAGTTTTCCCACTAGTTATCCCTAAACTTTCATTTATTGTTAAATGTACTTTTGCTATGTAAGGGACATGAAAGATCCTGGGGCTGAATGTAATGGGAATAGGAATTTGTAGTAGACCTAGGGGAGTTTGAAGACCTCCCGTGCTTTGAAAGTAAACTCTGCCCCCTAATAGACTGAATGTAATTACATGGAGCCTGTGATGGAGGGAATTTGCTAAAGGGTGGAGCAGAGCCCATAGGAAGCTTCCCTGCTGTGAAGATAGACTCTGCTCCCTAATAGGCTGTATGTTGTCACATGGAGCCTGGGGTGGGAGGAGTTTGCTGAAGGGAAGCAGAGCCCACAGGAAGCTGATAGTCAGAGCTAGCCAGATGGTGGAGGAGAGAGGATGCTCAGCCAAGGAGCTAGAGAGGCTTCTGAGTAAATATTGAGCTTGTATTGGTTTGTGGAAAGCCTTAAGGATGCTGTGGCACTCTGTTATTATGCCTTCTGAATATCTTTGGTACTATGATGGAATTGGCTTATTTGTTTTGGGATTTGGTTTTCTGGTGTCTAAATAAATGTTTCAGTTCTGTCCTCTACCTGGAGAATCTGGTATATTTTGTGATAGAATGTCATGCAATATTTATAGTCCAGTCTTTATCGTGATCATGGGCACTATAAATATTACATTGGTGCTACTGCCCCCCAGACCACCAGTCCAGTTTCTAGCCTAGTCCTTACAAGCATCACTGGGGGGAGTAATACTTACAGAGAAAGGTTCTACCACCTTACCTCCACCAACATCAACCTGCAACCAACTGTCATAAATGGCTAAGTAATTTCAAGAGCACTGGGAATAGCAATACTCCCAGACCACTATACCCAGCCTTGCCCCCCCCCCCCATAGCAAAGTTCCAGTGAGGTAACCCACATGCATATGAACAGAAACTATTAATAAGGTTTTGTTAATGGAAATGGCACTAAAGAAGATATATTACCACCTGCTTTGCAGCTGCCCCCTATGGATTCTGGGGCCTTTTAATCTGATTTACAGATGAAACTTCCAGTAAGATTTGTGATCCTCCATTAGAATGTGAGGACTTTTTGAGAAGAGAGATTGTCTTGCTTTCTATTTGTATTCTCTGTGCTTTGTATGTAGTAATTGCTTAATAAATGCCTATTTATTCATTCATGTAATTCTCAACTGTGGATAAAAATAATAATAATTGACATTTATAAAATGTTTTATGGCTTAAAAAAGTAATTTCTTGTGGAGCAGGGTATAGGCATACCTTGTTTTATTGCACTTCACTTTACCAAGTTTTGCAGAGATTGCACTTTTTACAAATGTAAGGTTTGTGACAACTCTGTGTCAAGCACATCTATCAGCACCATTTTTCTAACAGCACATGCACATTGTCTCTCTGGTCACATTTTGGTAATTGTCACAATATTTCAAGCTTTTTAATTATTATCATATCTGTTATGGTGATCTATGACCGGTGATCTTTGATATTACAATTATAATTGTTTTGGGGCCCCACAAAATGTGCTCATATAAGACGGCAAACTTAATCCATAAATATTTTGTGTGTTTTGACTGTTCCACTGATATACCATTCCCCTGTTTTTTTCCTTCTCCTTGGGCCTCCCTATTCTCAAAGATGCAACAGTATTGAAATTAGGCCAATTAATAACCCTACAATAACCTCTAAGGGTTCAAGTGAAAGGAAGAGTCAATCATTGTGGCCAACTTCATTGTTGTCTAATTTTAAGAAATTTCCATGGCTACCTCAGGCCTTAGCAACCACTACGCTAATCAGTCAGCAGCCATCAACAATGAGGTAAGACCCTCCATCAGCAAAAAGATTACAACCAGTTGAAGGCTCAGATGGTGGTTAGCATTTTTAGCAATAAATTATTAGTTTTTACTAAAGTATGCCCTTTTTGGACATAATGCTATTACACATTTAATAAACTATAGTATTGTGTAAATGTTTACATGCATTGGGAAACCAAAAAAATTTATGTGATTCACTTTATCATGATATTCACTTTATTGCAGTGATCTGGAACCATACTTGCTGTGTCTCTGAGGTACACCTGTAGTACAAGTATTCTTCTCTGTTTTATAGATGAGGAAAGTGGCTTCCAAGATGGAATATGAACCCAGGTCTCATTACTTCAAGTTGGGCATTCTTACTATATATCATACATACTGAGCCCTGCTATAGATTCACTTGTTCCTTCAGGGTAGAGACTATTTCATCTTTGTCTTTGTATCCCCAGCAATTCTCATAGTGGTAACACATAATAGATGCTTAATAAATGCTTGTTGATTGATTAAATCATTCAGTATTTTTTTTTTTTGGTGACCCATAGTGGTCAATGTACTACCTATTACAAGACAGAGTACTGTGCTAGGAGGATAGAATGATGAATAAGATTCAATACTTTCCCTTAACAGCTTAGTCTAATAGGCATGTGCACATAGAATTTTTAATACAAATTAGAATTGAAAATGCCATAAAATATGTATAAACAAAATACTAGGGGAGTTTAGATGAATACTTTATATAGATATAGACATATATAGATATATACATCAAGATATAGACATCAAGATTTGTGGAAGAGATGATATCTGACATGGGCCTAGTAGGATTTCCACAGGTAGAGATAAGGATGCTTTTTATTCCTGTAACACCAAAGGCAATCAGGGACTAGGGATGATTTTGCATATCATGGTTTCTAAAGTTCATTTTTGGCTTCATAGTCAGTAGAAAGAGATCAACTGAGCTAGCAGATGCACTGTACACTATTTCCATTCTCAAAGGAAGTGACCCGGTGTTTCCAGTGGCCAGTGTTTCCAGACCCTGAGATATGTAAAGGCTTAAGTTTATCTGTGTGAATCCCAGTTAGAGGCTTTGCCAGAACACAATAACAACCTAAGGGGCCACTGAGATCCACAGAGAAGAGACAGACCAGAAAAATAAGCATCCAAGTCAAATATCCTAGACTTGGGTGATAGCAGTGAGTCCACTAAACCATCATTAGTACAAAATTATGGCATTTTAATGCTGAATAAAGTCAACTTAGTGACAAGAGTTTTATATTTTATAAATGGGCAGAGAGCAGCCTGAGAAATCTTTTGGTTTGCTTATTATTAATCTTTTAAATTTTATTTGTCATATTCTGTTACCAAAGAGTTGATATCCCCCACTTTTATTGCACTTTTTGTTTAGCTCTCATATCAGTCCCCACTTTTCTTTTATGAATTTAATTGTTGAGCTGCTGAATTCATATGAATTGAGAATGGTTACATATTTTTATTTAAAATTAAAAAAAAACTCCTTTTACATTGTGAAATGATTTTTAGGCTATTTCGATTTTTCCTTTTCATTCTGCATGTATCCATATTTTTTAAGATTTATTTCTTCTATGTAGCAAATTGTTGTTTCCTCCCCCCTTTCATTTTGGTGGATTTTTATATCCATTCTCTCCTTTTTTTTTACCTTCTGTTTCTGTCTTCTTCTTTGTAACTTTATCAATGCACATGAATTTAATTTTCATCTCTAAGCTGATGACTACAACTCTGGGCTCACCCCTCAGATTAAATCCTACATCACCAACTGCCTATTGGACATTATAAGCTGAAGGTCCTCCAAGCATCTCAGACTCAAAACTTATCTTTTTCTCAAGTCCACTCCCGTCTTCTGAACTTCTTTATATCTGCTGAAGGCAATACAATTCTTCCAGTCACCCCAGATTCATAAACTCAATGTTGTTTTAGATTCCTCACTTTCACTTCAATCATTTTCCAATCCTTATTTCTACCCCAATATCTTACATCTGTCTCCATGTCTCCATTCACGTAATTACCATTTTAGTTCACGCCCTCATCACTTTTCATCTGCAGTATTGAAATACTGGATGGTCTCCCTGCCCAGAGCTTCTATCTCTACTCCAATTCATTCTCCTTACGGCTCCCAAAGTTATTTCCTTAGAAGCATAGATTTTACTATTTCACATCCATAATCAATAAACTCTGATGGCTCCCTATTGCCTCTAAAATCAAATATATGTAATGCTTCTCTCATACACAAATGAGAGTATCAGAGATCTGGGAACTGGAAAGAATTTGTACTTTTTTCTTGAAATACTTCTAGGTTTCACTGATCCTGAGGCTAGTGAAGTTTCAGTCTTATAATGGCAAGAGAGAGGACTAAAGATTTGACCTTAACGATAGTGGAGAATAGTGAAGGCTAGGCCAAGACAATGCGCCAGCTTAGGTTTGCATGCTGAAAATTCCCAGAGCAGGGTGAGTTGCAAGCCATAAACTCTATACTTAGCCAAGGAATAACTCTACTTGCCAAAGACCTTGCACTCAGAGAAGACAGACATTCATATTTATTGGTGAGAATTTTGTGGGGTCTTCCAGAAGAGAGCAAAGCTCCATTCCTCCATAATACCCCAAGCCCAAACAAGTTGGGCAGGCTCCCTGAAAGACAATTCTGTGATGCTTTGTACATGTGGGGAGAGGTGCCTCCTGAGTGGCTGAAAGACCTGTGAGCCTATGACTGAGTTGTGGTTGTATGGTGTACAGCAAAGATAAAAACCTGGAGAGAACAAGAAAGGCCTACATTGAGAGACAAGAGTGAAAGGCAAGGTGCAAATTTTGAATGACCAAGGGGAGTCCCCAGATCCACAGACTTGTGCAAAAAGCTGCCCCCCGCAACAAGTCCCTTGATTTCCAGCACCTACAGTCCAAAAGCTCACTCAGAATAGGCTTTTCCAATGAGATTGTTCTTTCCTTGTAAGAGCTGAGAGTTTATCTTGCTCCTGAGTTGAAACCCATTTACTTATGTTATTCTATCATCTATCTTAAATTGTAAAACTTTCACAATTTCTTTTATTTTTTGCTTTGATAAATGTTTGCTTGCTACCAGTAGTTGTCTTTTGTATGACAAATGTTTGGAGGGAGATAACTAAGAGTTAAAATAAGCCATTACCCTCCTCACTAAAATGATTTTATTCTGTAGCCAAAAATGGATTATCATACCCTAAAGATTGCAAATATCTGATATGTGGTAAATAAATATAATTTTAGCTTAATACACCCTTGGAGATAGGAGAATAGACCTCTTCCCACTCCAATCAAAGATGAAAATTACAGTTTCCCTTTGAGACTTGGAGTGGAGCATTCTAGGTCTCAGATCTTATCTAGCTAAAATAAATTCTTGCAATATGAGCCACCCAGGGTCCCTGTGGCCATGATTAACTTATTACATGTGGGGGATCATCTGGGTTAATTTTAGAAAGACTCCCTAATCTTTTGGGGTTATGTTTTGATCCATGAGGGAAAGATATATCTAGTCACCTTCTGGTGACCTCTCTCTCTTAGATAATTACATGTGGAGGGCTTATTTGGGGAAGAGATTGGACCCTCTCCCATGGGAGAATTTTTTCACTTCTGGATTTGGTTTTTGGATTCCCTAGTTTTGTGATCCATTAGAGAAAAGTTGAAAATATTTTTTCTCTTTTTCTAGATTACAGTAATATTTTTTTGTTTCTTTTATAAGCTTTTTGAGATAACTTGCATAGTTGAATGTTAAAATACTGTTACTAGCTATGTGAATGAACCCCTTATAAGCATTGAGGCTAACATAAGAAATATGGATTTTTGCCCATAGAAATGATGGTGCCTATCTGTTGTGTTCATGTTTTTCCTCTCTTTTTTAATAGACTTAGACTGCTTGTTTTACTGTTAAGATCCTTAGATGCTGTGGGTTCATAAGGATAGGTTTGTCTTCTGGGTTAGAAACCCCCTTAAATCAACCTTTGGGAGCATTGAATTTGTTAGGATTTACCTGATCCTGTTTTCTTTAGTATTAAATTTATCTTGCTTGGTCTATTGTTGAGTGAGTTTGGAATTTCATTAATATGGTCTTTGCAGGGACAGGAATTCATTTGGGAAGATTTCAGGTATCTGGTAAACAAAGGCAGTGTTTGCATCACAGGGACCCTTGGAGAAATTTTGATGTTCCCTGTACAGAAAGAATTTCTACCTTAAAATTTTATCCACATTCAGGATAGCCTAATGCACAGAGAGAATTATGGAAGTTTTACCCCGGATTATCTGGTTTTTCACCTGAGAGCCAGGGGCTGATTTCTAGTCTATCCCAGGTCCTAAATATCTTCAGAGAGAGTTCTACATGTTCTAAGAAGATGTGTGGGGTTGTTGTTGAGTTGTTTCAGCCATGTCTGACTGTCCATGAGCCCCATTTGGGATTTTCTCAGCAAAGACACTGGAGTAGTTTGCCATTTCCTTTGCCAGCTCATTTGACAGATAAGGACCTGGGTAAAACAGGGTTAAGTGACTTTCCCAGGGTCACAGAGCTAAGTCTCTGAGGCTAGATTTGAACTTAAGTCCTCCTGCTTTCAGACCTGCACTTTATCCCCTACTCCACCTGTAAGACAGATAACACTAGCACACGGGACAGCTCCTAGCACAGGTTTTCTTGATCTGGTCAGACAGAAAGACAGCTTCAGAGGGGTTAACAATCTTACTTTATTCTAGTCTTCTCACAAGAAGGTTGCTGATAATGGGAGCACCAACTCCTATACCAGCATTCCCTAATCACCCTTATCATAGGGGCCAGCAAGAAGGGAGGGCAACTACCCCTACATCTTGATGTGGTCAATCATGACAAGCACAGTTTGTGTATGCCTCTAAATCCCCTCAAGCCTCAATGGGTTGAGGCACACACAGATTCCCTCAAAGCTTTGATGGGGGCCAATCAAGGCACATACAGCATTCCAGCTTTTGCATTCAACTCTAAGGGTTCCCCACTCACTGACCAGTGCCCACATGCTTTATAGAGCAACAGACAAAGAAAGCATATTGCCAGCAATAGCCCCCAATTTTTTGTTACCTCATCCCTGTATTTCATTGGGCAGTCACAGTGGATATTTACAATTTAAGCACAAATGTTTATATTATTTATCATTATATAATGCTGCACAAATGTGGTGAAGATGTTTTGAACCATAATTATGAGAACTCTAATACTGGGAACAAGAGATTGTTATGGCTATGGATTCTGGGAAACTGAACTCTAAGAAAGAATAACAAAAATCCACCTTATACATTAAAACCCACCTGACTTACACCACTCAAACTGTCCCAAAAGTTCTGTAGGGACCAAGTATCCTCTGAGCTAGGAAGCTAATTTTCTTTTCTTTCTTTCTTTCTTTTTTTTTTTTTGGTTAGAGAAGGCCACATTGAGTATCAAGGCTGGTTATTAAGTCCTAAGAAAGCAGTAATCCCTAATACACTAAAAAAACTTATTGTAACTGTAAAATATTTATTTATTGGATCTGTATAACATCTGTGGGTATGGCAGGAGAAGTATCCTTAGTGCAAGTTAGGCTAGCTTTTCCTTGAGACTTGGTAGGCTTAGGGGCAGAAGGGCTCAGACTGCTGACATCACTTTCTCATCAGCTGGATACAAAGCAGTCACAAGGAGCTGGAGTGGGGCTCTTATATTTGGTTTTGTGGATCACAATGTGGGTTTTCCTCAGCTGAATCAACTCAAGGACTTTTTAATAATGCTTGTCCTTGTTCTTGCTTCTACAGATAAGTAAATCTCTCTTAGTGGACTGCTGAGTGATCTATGAGTATCTACTTTTGTTTAATTTGCAAAACTGATATATGTGGAGTCTGACTTGAGTCAAGTCTAGTCCAGAACCGTAGACAATCATGACTTTTATCTGTACAAGATCTGTGCAAAGTCAATTGTTTTGAGATTCTTATATCGTGATGGAAAACCACTAAAAAGGGACAATATTTTACACCCCCATCGAGCCAGCCTGTGAATATATGGCCTCCCACACAAGCTAGTGCTTGGGACTTCTGTTTGTGCTCTCTTTCCTTTGGTGCAAGGTCTCATGACACTTCAAAAAGTCAGAGGAGCAGAGCTCCATTCATTGATGGGAATCTGTACCAGAGTTTGCCAGCAGCCAGGCCTTCCTGAAGCCCTCAGTCACCTGCTTGGCCCAGCCCAGCTGTGGATCAGCCCGAAGCTAAGACACCACAAGGCAGCAACTTGTCTAGGCCACATTTAGATGTGAACTTGAGGTGAATGTTTTATAACAACTGCTTTGTGTTTATACCCATTCCCCACAGGGATCAAGATGGTAAATGGAAGAGTTTGTCTCCAGTTTGGGGGGAATATTTTTATTTTGGTTCTTGTAGCTTTTTAGTACATATTCCTTTGTAAAATGCTAATTAGTGTTATGTGGTTAATGAATATTAAGGTGAAATTAACTGGCTAAATGGATAGAGGGGTACTAAAAGGGATGGACTACTAATCAATGACATCAATAATATTAAGGAGATATTAACTATCGATATTGGGATAAACATACCATAATGGTGTCAAAGATGATAGAATTAGAAGGACCCCATAACCCTTTAGGGTTACTTCTAGAACTTTAAGGGGAAGATACTTGCTTTCTGGGAACTGGAACTCCTAGGGTTTTTAGGAGAGTTAAAGTCCAGAGTCTCACTACACCTTTTTTATCTGTCTCATCTATTCCTTTGCTTTTATATATTTCATCATCAGTCACACTTTTTTCATTCCGCACCTCCTTGCAGCTGCAACTTACATGACCACATTTGGAATTTTCATCCATTTAGGTAGTATTTTTTGGCTCTTTTACTACCCATGTAAAACCATCTCAAAAAAATAAAAATAGTTATTCAAATCTGTGCCAATTCCGCTTACCTGAATGTATATGGAAGACTTGGAAGAAGGTGTGGAAGCCCAGAGGAGATCAGACCTAATTACTATGGATTTGTAAATTCAAGATAGAGGAGTCTCATATGTACCTTAGAATGGGTGAGGGAGTGAAGGAGGGGGTGGAGAGGGAGGGAGGAAGGGGGGAGAGAGAGAGAGACAGAGAGACAGAGACAGAGAGACCAACAGAGACAGAGAGAGACAGAGAGACAGAGAGACCGACAGAGACAGACAGACAGACAGACAGACAGAGAGAGAGAGAGAGAGAGAGAACCCTGAAACATGAAATGGGCAAGAAATCCCTGAAATTCTAAATAGGTACAGTAGAAGTGATCATTTTGCTATGTTGAGTTTGAAAGGAAAACCATTTCCCTATCGTGGAATGAACTGTTACTAAAGCTCTACTCTGCACCTGCCCAGTCAAAGCAGAGAAGTTAAGTTCCTGAGAAAGAAAGCCATGCCTCTGTGAAGCGAGGAGAGCCTATACTCTGGCTAAATCAAGGGTTCACTGTCAGGTCAGCCTATCTCACTCAGGAGCACCATCTAGTGGTTTATATGTAAGGCATTTAAAATATGGCCCTAACCTAGCTTTCTACCTTTTTACACTTTTTAATCTTATGGCATTGTATCTTCCCTCATGTGCTTTTTATTCTGGTTTTCACTCCATACCAGGAACACACTCCTTCCTCATCCTGACATCTAGTTTCCTTAACCTCAGCTCAGGTGCCACATATAACCTTTCCTGATCCCTTTAGTTCTAGTGCCTCCTAAAATTTTATATCAGGGGCAGCTAGGTGGTACAATGGATAGAGCACAAGCTCTAGAGTCAGAAAGACCTGAGTTCATATCTGGTCTCAGACACTTACTAGCTGTGTGACCCTGGGCAATCCACTTAACCTCTATTGCCTTCCTGCCCCCGCCCCAAGAAAAACAAATTTACCTTGTGTCTATCTTGCACCTGAGATTTTGGCAATTGATACCATTACTTCCTGGAAAATAGAGGAAGAAGAAATGGAAGCAGTGTCAGATTTTATATTCTTGGGCTCAAAGATCACTGCTGACAGAGACTGCAGCCATGAAATTAAAAGATACTTGATCATTGGAAGGAAAGCTTTAACAAATCTGGGCAGCACACTAAAAAAGCAAAGACACCACAGTGCTGACAAAGGTCTGCATAGTCAAAGCTATGGTTTTTCCTGTGGTAATGTATGGCTGCAAGAGTTGGACCACAAGGAAAGCTGAGTGCCACAGAATTGATGCTTTTGAATTGTGATGCTAGGGAAGACTTTTAAGAGTCCCTTGGACATCAAGGAGGTCAAATCAGCTAATATTTAAAGAAATTAATGCAGGATCTTCATTGGAAGGTCAAATACTAAAGCTGAAGCCACTTTAGTCACATAATGAGAAGATGAATCCACTGCCTATTTATGGCTCACCTGATTGAAATATGGACTTTGGTTTGTCACCATGAGATGGAAGTGTGTCATCTCACCACAGCATGGGTAACTTGCCATCAAGGCTGAGCAAGCTAGCTTGTGAAGGGAGGGGAGCAGTTGAGTCCATGCCCAAGATAACTCCCATAAATTGTAAATTTCACTTCTGTTTTTGTAGCTCCGGTGCCTGATATATGAGCTTATTTTAATTGAATGTTTTGCTTTTAATGATTTTTTAAACTTGTGTTTTCCTTCCTTTCCTTTTTTCTTTTTCAATTTGTTCCTCATTAAAGTGAGCACTTTGACCCTAAAATTTGATGTGCCAAGCTTCTTTGATATTAGTCTCTTCCTACTATCCCAAAGTCCTTGACTTTAAATTATTTAAAATCAGGTTTTTTTTTTCATTCATTTGTTTCTTCTCCTCTCTTCTGCCCAAGTTAGTATGTAGTTCAAAATCTTCTCTCCACACCACATACCCTTAGTGTGAGTAACATTCTTCCATAGTGTCCTTTTCTAAGTTTTCCTTTGTTTTGTCCTCTTCTCATCTTTTCTAGTTTGTTCTAAATTCTATTGTCCTATCATTGACTATGCCTTTACTTTACTTATTCCTTTTTAATTCAATACCCCTTGGGGAGGTAGTTTCTGAAAGAGTAAATTTTATCTTACTTCTCTGATTTCTGTGTTATAGCATTAGTAGGTGTTATTCCATCCTCTATT
This sequence comes from Gymnobelideus leadbeateri, assembly GCA_011680675.1. Classification (NCBI taxonomy): domain Eukaryota; kingdom Metazoa; phylum Chordata; class Mammalia; order Diprotodontia; family Petauridae; genus Gymnobelideus; species Gymnobelideus leadbeateri. The sequence continues at coordinate 579,767 of WOXC01002786.1, forward strand.
TTCCCCCCCTATTTTGCTTTGCCCTTAAAAATACCAGTTCATGAAGGAGGAAGCACTGTTAGTGTGCTGTGAGTCACTCCATTTTGAGTCAATGAAGTTTACCCCCTTCCCTTACCATATTCACTCAAAACTCTTAAGGCCAGGATAATCAGCCTTTGGTTCTATGTGCCCCTTATTGCTCTGTGTGCCGGCTGCCCTTGGAGACTGATAAGGATGGAATGAAACCTTGGGAAAGACAACTTATACTTAGAGATTTCCTAATGGGTGAAAATCTTTTCCTTCCTTCCCTATGTCTATGCCTCCCCCTGAAGAAAAATCCTCAACAACTCAAACATTATTAGAGTCCTCTCTCTCTCCACCCCTTCATATGAATGTTCACTGGTGATATACTTTCCTTTCTCCTTCAAGGGTGAGATGGGGTGGCACCTTACCTTCTACTCTTTCAATACTAGTCCCTTTCCTCCATTACCTCTATTCTATTCTCCCACAGACCCCAATCTTGTTAAGAGATTAAAGAAATTTACTACCCCTTCTTTGTTTTCCTGTGTATTGGGGAGGGGTATATCTCTGACTTCTCTCTGTCTTACTTTACCAATCCTCAGTTTGTACAACTTTACATGGTGTTATCTCCCCTATAAAAGGTACTGATCATGAGATTTATTCCATGATGAATTAATTCAGCTCTTTCTCCGTGACTTATTGAACTATCCTTAAATCTTTATTCCTTTCTGTCCCTTAATTACCCCCTCTTTGTTGCATTATTCCCGTTTAGTTGCTTTCTTTCTAAATAATGTTCTATAAACATTAGAGTATATATTTCATCTTGCCAATCTATCCATTAATAATAACTTATTAAGCTCTCACTATGTGTCAGGCACTATTCTAGGCATTAGAGATACACAGAAAAAGCAAAAGACGTTGCTCCTCAAAGGGCTTATATTCAAATGGGGGAGTAAACATGTACATATAAGAAGTATATAACCATACACAAAGCTGATACAAGATAACCTTGGAGAGGTCTCGATAATTATACCTATTTATACACATTCTTATGTTCCTCTTGTTTGTGGCTGTTTGCAAGTTGAATATTCTGGTCACTACTTTTTCTCTATTGTAATGTTTTAAATGCCTATCTTTGGATGGAAGTCTATCTTATTTCATTGATGATTCAGTGCCCCTTTGCTGAATGTTATTTTGGGGTTGCTGCTTTTGCTTTTTTGTGTATACTACTCTATTTCTTTCAGTTTCTTATACTTGTGGAATGATCTTGGATTTTTAGAATTGGTACTCCTACATATTTGAGTCTTTCTTCTGTTTGGTTGGAAAAATTGTCTGCTATTTAAATTGTGAAAATTAACTCTGCCTTAGAGGAGGATTTCTTAATTTTTTTGTGTCTGAGAATAATGTTTTCAAAACATAAACCAAAATAACAGAATTACAAAGAAGACTAATTATATTTGAAATATAGTAATCAGAATGTTAAAAAACCAAGGTCACAGACTCTTAAGATAAGAACTCCTGCTTCAGAGACTTTTTTCTTCTCTTTCTTCCTTCTAATTCTTTTTTCATCCATAGCCAGAACATAATTAGATTTTTTTTCATATTCTTTTTTTTTTTTTAAAGCAATTGGGGTTAAGTAACTTGCTCAAGGTTACACGGCTAGTCATTATTTGTGTGTGGGTGCTCATTTTCTGAGGCCGGATTCGATCTCAGGTCATCCCAAGTCGGAGGCCGGGGCTCTTACTCACTGCGCCACCTAGCCACCCCCATAATTAGATTTTTAGGTATAAACACTTGGTATGCAAGCAAGCCAGGCATTCCTTTACTTCAAGGAGCTTACATTCTAAAGGGGAAGACATAACAAATTAATGAGAAATGGAGTATTGACTTGCAGCACATTTTAGAATTAGCTGGGATATGATGTTGATTCCTCATTCCCTGAAAGGTAAGGTGACTACTCATTTATTAGAGCCTGGAATCCCAAGATAAAAGTCCAGGTTATAGTAGGAGGGGAATAAAGAGGATTTATGAAGTGAAGTGAGGCAATGTGGCTTGGAACTTGCTAGAAAAACACTATTAGGAAAGTCTATTAACTGTTCTTGTTCAAATAGCTTACAGCTAAATTTGTCCTTTTTGTGCACAGAAAATGGGTTCCTTATCCATTTGTATTTCAAAATATTGAGGTTGCTATCTTGCTTTTTTTTTTAAAGGAGGACTTAGACTGTTCATGTTTATTTTTAGAAATAAATTTATTTTTCTATAATTACTTCAAATTTTTAAATTAGTAAATAAAAGTTTGCTTTTGTGTTTGTCCACCTTTTATCTTTTCCCCTTCCTTTAAAGCACTCTTTTGTTTCTCTTCTGGTAATTTTTCCTTCCTATGTTTCTATACTCCAAAATGTTATTCTCATGGGATTTCTACTTCCTTAGAGATATTTTCTATCTTGTCTTATAGCTTCTGTACTTAAAAAAAATAATTCTGCACTGAAATTTGATTCTCAAACTGATTTCATTCTTAATACCTTCTTTTAAGTTTATCTTTCTTTTGAAACATTCTGGAGTGTCTTGTTATTTTCCCAAGGTCTCTGGCAGTCTGAAAAAAATTCTTTTTGATCAGAGAATTTTGATTAATTTTCCTTTGAGTGAGAGAGGTGAAAACTTCTCAGACTATACTCTAAAATCTAGTAAGGTTTTTCATGGGAAACAGGCCCGAGTTCCCCTTGACTGGAAATCACATGATTTACAAGGACTCAAAACTCAAAGTGGTAGGGAGTCACCCCTCTCCTCAGTGACACCTCAGCATAAGATATGCCAAATAAGGACAGAAAGTGCTTTCTCAAATGTACATTGGGTTGTCTAGTGTTTCCTTGTTCCAGTACTTGAGGTAGAGTGCCACGCTTAGATTGTGCACCTGACTTCCAGCCAATAGAAGAAAAGGGTCAGCAATCAGGATGGGGGAGAATTCTGAGTTAGGGCTTGATAACTTCTCCATTTCCTTTTGTAAATTGCTTCTCCTCCCTATTTGGGGGGGGGGGTGCCCTTTCTTGAGATGGTAATAAACCATTCTTTTCTGCTTTCTACCTTGAGAAGCCTCTGTATATTATTTGGGTAAGGATCTCTGTTGCACACAGTTTTGGGGTGCACACACCGTCATAGTATAATACTTGCTCTGGTCTTTCAGTTTTTACTTATTTTTCTTTCTTTCTAAATGTTACTGTTGATTTATTTGCTTCTGAACTAGTTATTTACTTAGAATTTCTCCTTTGGACTCTTGGTCTTTCGGCCTTTTTTTCTTTCTTTTTATTCAGCATTCCAGTTGCTGGCTTTTCTCCTCTTTTGTTTGTGTTTATTCCATTGCTACCCAATTCTTTCTCCATCCCCAAACTAGGTGTCCTCTTCCTCCTAAAATTTGGAGGTCTGATGGCCATGTAAAAATCCTTGCCCAAAGTAAACTCTTTGGGGTGAGGATTAGCCCTGACTAAATGTCCAGTCTTGTTTCCCTCAAACCAGGATGTTTTCTCCCTTGTATCCAGATTGGACTCTGTACTTCAAATTTTTCTAATTTGAATTCTACCTTACCATACACCATTACCATTAACCTCTTATTTTTAATCCAGTTATATCTTTTTGAGAAGAAATGTGGAATAGTGCATTTACAGTTGGTGGCCTCATCATTAGAAAGACCTATTCAAATTCTTCTACTGCCACATGCTAGCCAGGAGAGCCTGGGCAAGTAACTTAACTTCTCAATACTATAGGTAACTGTCTCAAGACTCTAAGTTGCTGGGACAGTACTGACCTATAGTTGTAGACAAAGTTCCCTATATCAGTGAAGTCACAGATCTACCCCTTATCCCAGTCTTGAATCTTTTCACATTAGGTATGTTTCTTGTAAGCAATATATGGAAAGATTTTTGTTACTGCCTCTTTAATTGCTTGAAGAGAATTTCTATAGTTATAGAGTTATGGTTTCATAGTATTGAAAATTAAGACTTTCAGGCATTGTGGAGTTTTAAAGTGAGTTGTTTTCAAACATGATGGTCTAATCCTATTTTTAAATATCATATTTTCCCCAAAACTTTGCATTTTTCCTTTGTTATTTTTGAAAATTCTATTAGTCTATTTTTATATCTTTAAGTATAACTTCATTTTAATTTCTCCAAGATTGGAGAATTTTTTTGGTAGTTTTATGATTATGTGCTTAGGTGAGTCAAAAGTAGGTTTTCTTCTTGCTCTGGTGTCTTGCGTCTTTGCTCTACTTAGAAAAGTTTCTTTTATATTCTCTCTACTTACAGGGTTTGTCTTATCTAGTTCACTGTGGAAAATATCCAATTAAGCCCTCAAATACAGTTTTAGAAGCTTTTTGCTCTTTTGCTCAATGCAGTCTTTAACTTCAATTTCTAACTAGTAAGAGATCAGACTAGATGGGTAGACTGGTTCTGGCCCATAGAGCACCTATAACGCCAAGTTAAGGTGTTTAGACTTCAGTAAGTAATAAACTCTATCAAAGGTTTTCAAACCAAGGACTGACTAGATTTGGGCTTTAAGATTAATATGACATCTTTATGTAGAACAGCTTGACCTGGGGAAAGGCTGGAGGTGGGATTGATGATTTGTTGAGATGCTATTGAAGCTGGTTTTTTTTTTTTTGTTGTTGTTGTTGTTGTTTTTTAGCACTAAAGATGGTACAAGGCTGCTTCTCTTGCCACTCTGGAGAGGAGAACCAGGTGTAATAGAAATGTAAATTTTTAAGGTCTTCCCTACCCCTAGAGTTAAATGCACCTGCAGCCTGTGGTGGGAGGCTTGTTTTTCAGGAATGCCAACTCCTTGGTGCTTTGTGATTGGGCAGTGGGTCAAGAGGGTTGTTACATTCTCTGACCCTGGAGAAGGCTATATAATCCCTGATGTGACACTTTGGGTGTCTTGGGTTGTGTGAGAAGGGTTGTGTGACTTGACCAGACGAGACTCTGGCAGACATTGAGAGCCCCCTGGCTTTGAAAACCCAGATGTTGATGCTTCCCTCTCTGGTAACTGTGATTAGGTATGGATGTATGTAATGTTTGGACAGTTTGGAAGCTTGTCTACTGAAATGTTTCTGTCTTGTAACTTCTGCTTGTAATCTCTGTATACTCTGAAATTTGGGGTGCTGATCTTTTTCCCTTGAACTAGGTAAACGATATATATTTGATTGATTAAAGCAAGATTGTTAACCCATTTTGAGTTGCTTTCCTTTAGAAAAGCAGATCTAAGAACCTGTATTGGCAGCCACCCTGGGGACACTGGGGTGCTTGCTGCAACACCAGGGTAGGGGTGGGTAGAGGAAAAACACACCTATAGTGTCTCTGGAGTGGGGGATAGGAGAGGAAAAAAGCACTCTGATAGTTTCCTATTTTTTAAATTAATTCCCTGACCCCTCCCCCTTGTCCTTCCCCTGAAAAGAAAAATGAACAAAAACCAAATCCCCCTAACAAATAAGCACAGTCAAGCAATACAAATTCCCATGTTGGTCATGTTCAAAAATATGTTTCTGAATATCAGTCCATCACCTCAGTGTCAGGACATAGATTTCATAGCTTCCTATATTAACTGATTATTATTTCTACCTAGGTGATAAGCTCAATTGCTTCTAGGAAGATGGAAGTACAATTGTAGACAATGTCCTCTAAATTTCTGTGCTTTTTCCCCCATTTCCCCATTTCAGTAATAGTTCTTATATAGTTGGGGACTTAAGAATAGAGAAGGTTTGGAATAACTACAGCATGGAATATGACAAGAAATCACAGGTTCTTAAAGACTTTAGAACCAGAAGGTAGTTTAGAGGTCAGCTGGTATGGTTCACAACCTGGAACTTGGATGGATTTCAAGGGGGAACCTAGATGAGAAATTATATCCTTACTTCAATTTTCAGTGGTTTGCTTTGTAATCCTATGTATTTTATTTTATGCATTTAAAATTTTTATTCTGAGAAGGGCTCCATAGGCCTCAATAGACTGCCTGAAGAGTCTGTGGAATCAAATGTGTCAAGAAGTCTTCATCTAGTCCAACACTTGTCTTTTTTATAGATAAAAAAACTGAGGCCCAGAGAGTTAAGTAGCTCAAGGTCATAGAGCTATTAAGTAGCAGAGCTAGGACTCAAAACTAGGCCTCCTTATTCTCAAACCACTGTTTTTAAGATGCATAAAATAATTGCCAAATAGCTTTTAGATAGCATGAACATTTATTTAGTAGATTTAATAGGAATTAAATGATGTTTTCCTGAAACATGAAGAAGCTTGGGAGTGGCAGCAAAGAAAATGGATAGAAGGAGTTTTCTCTGGTTTGTTGGAGTAAGTAAAGAAGAATGGGAGTGAGGGATTCAAAGGTCTGGTAACAAGACATGTAAAATAGCTGAACTGGGGACCTGGAAGGGATAGAGAGGCAAATGAAGCCAGAGTGCCAATGTAATGGGAAAATGTGAAAGGGTCAAGGTTTTGTAACAAGGGTGAATCACAAATTCGGAAAGGTGAAGCAGTGGACAGTTTGGAAAAATAAGTTGTACCCGATGAATCATAGTCCCTAAGACACAGTAAATGTTTAACAAATATTCATCCAATGAATAATAAATGAATCAGTAATTATAACAATTCTACACCTGTTTCCTCATAATACTAGCTAATGTGAAATAGTAACTAGAATACTACTCCTCAGATTAGGACAATTTGAGCTTAAAAAACAAAATATTTCCGATGACCCTGGGTAAGTCACTGAAACTTTTTTTTTTTTTTTGCTTTTTGGAGAGGGGTAGGTATGGCATTTGGGGTTAAGTGACTTGCCCAAGGTCACAAGGCTAGTTTTGTGTTAAGTGCCTGAGGCTGGATTTGAACCCAGGTCCTCCTGACCCCAGGGCTGGTGCTCTATTCACTACACCACCTAGCTGCCCCTACTGAAACTTTTAATGCATAGGACAGCTCTGTAGAACTTATTTACTAAGTCATAAATAACTGAGATCTGCTGTTGGAGGGAGTTCTTACTACATTCACCCATGCTGAGGAAATTGCAGAGCCAATGGACTAAATGCCAGAACTGGAGTCAGAAAGAACTGAGTTCAAATCCCTCCTCAGGCACTTACCTGTTGTGTGACCCTGGGCAAGTCATTTAGTCACTGCCTGCCTTAGTTTCCTCACCAGTAAGATGGGGATGGTAATGGCACCTGAGAGGGCTGTAGTGAAAATTAAATGGAATATTTACAAAGCACTCTGTAAACCTTAAAATGCTATATAAATTGGGATAGCTAGGTGGCACAGTAAATAGAACACTGGCCCTGGGGTCAGGAGGACCTGAGTTCAAATTCGACCTCAGACACTTAACACTTACTAGCCCTGTGACCTTGGGCAAGTCACTTAAACCCAATTGCCCTCCAAAAAAAAAATGCTATATAAATGCTAGCTGTTATTATTATCTAGGGTCATTATAGGGATCAAATGGAGGTTAAAGTGCTTCTAAAGCACTTACTACAGACATTCAAATTATCATTAACTTGAAAACCAATTATACAACTTTGTAATATAGTGTTGTACACAGGGTCACAATTCAGCCACCCCTCCACTCCTCTCCCCTAACTTCCCCATATCCAGTATTTTTAAAATTTGTGGGGGAGTTCCGCTTTTTTCTCTTCGTAAACTGTTGGTTTACCTGGCTATCTTACACTTCTTCACTGCTGCTTCTAATGTTTGGAAACCAGACAACAAAGCTTGTTAGAAGGGCATATAAAATATGAGTAAATAGCCTGGGAATAAAGGCCTTTCCCATTAGTAAAGTGCTTCAGCTTCAAGGTAGGAACTTCATGAAATACATTTTGGCTATTCATAGGCCTATTTGTTTCCTTCCTTCCTGTGATCTGGATACACAAGGTTGATGGGTAGGGAGTTACAGATTTGATGAAATATTACCGTAGAAGGGAAGAGTTTAAGCAAAGATTGCTTTTAGGGAAGAAACTAACATCCCAACAAAGTGAGATGACAACTCCAAATGGTTTCAAAGAAACCTTATAATAGTGATTTTTCTGTTGGACCTTGAACATGTCACTTAACTCCTTGGGGCTCACTTTCCTCATCCGTAAAACAGAGAGACTGGACGAGATGGCTTCTATCTTTTTCAGCTCAAACCCTATAGCATCAGCTATTAAAGCATGATCCCATCTTTATTATTATGTCTTTGCTCTCTCATAAAACTTTGTAAAGTGCTTACCTCTTTCATCTGACAATTGCAAAGTAGCTGACTTTATTCATTCTCACAACATTCACAAGGGCTTTAAGGATTCCTGTTCTAAGGAAGGAATTTTATGTTTTTTCATGTTCCATGAAAGAGTATCTGATACCTTATATCATTTAATTTAATTTCTGATAGTAAGGTCACTTAAAATATGGTATCCTACTACTTAATGTGGGTAGACTGAAAGTAGAAGAAAAATCACAGGTATGCAAAAAAACCCCCACCTCATTACTAGAATTACCCAAAAAATTCTTTATAGCGAATAGGAAATTTTAAATAAATCAATGTAATTCAACAAACAGTATTAACATTGTGCTAGTTATGGGGAATGGAAACATGAAGAATGATACAGTTCCTGTCCCTGGGTTATTTTGAACTTTGTTAGAGTAAGTGTAACTATGATAGGTCATAGAGCAATGGATTTGAATTGAAGTCCCACTACTTACTACCTATATGGTCTTGGACAACTTCACCTTAGAGGATGGGGCTAGATGACTTTGAGGTCCCTTTGACTTCTAAACCCTATGATCCCATTAGAGGAAGAAAGCAGAAGGTAAGTAAGGAACAGGGAGAAACAGGTAAAGTATCTGGGAGGTTTATGAAGAAAGGGAAATGTGCGTGGAGAGGGCATTTGAAGGCATAGATGGGGGTAGTGAGTGGATCAGCGCACACTAGAACAAGAAGGGACTCTCCAAGGCACAGGATGGTAGATTTAGGGCTGAAAGGGACCTTCTAGGTCATCTTGTCCAACGCCTCATTTTACAGGTGAAGAAACATGACGTCAAGGAGTTAAGTGGCTTATTCAGGCAGTCCAGTTTGGCCGCACTGTCCTAAAGGAATTTAACGTGTTATGTGTTTCTTGTTCTTGTTTGAAGAGTAAAATAAAATCAGTATTCAGCTTACTCCAATTCTAGCTTTCATTTCTGAGAGATAGCACGGCGTCCTGTGCAGAGGTCTGATCTTGGCGCCTGCTGGGGATAACATCCTGGCGGTGTGGCCCCGGTCATCCAGAGCCATCATTCCCATCACCTCCATGCTCCAGACTCCTCCTCAGCCCTGAGCCACTATGGAGTAAGTTCCCTTTATCAGTGAAGTCACAGGTCCAGGTCACCCCTTGGATCCTGCTTTTAGGCCAGCCGCGTCACGGCGCAGGTGCTTCTTTGCTCTCGCAGGGAGCACAGGTCGGCCGAGTTGGCAGGGAGGGGCCCGGGCACCCTGGGAGAGCCAGGTCCCGAAGCCCGGTCCCAAAGCGACGCCACGCGGCGCAGAGGACGAAGCCTCAGACCCGGGACTGAAGAGGCTCAATGGTTACAACATCTGTCTTGCAAAATCGGGTGAGCCGGCGGTGCCGCACCGGGACGGGGGAATTCTCCAGGCTGCTACAAGCCGCTTCCACAGATAGGGGGAGAAACTCACTATTTTCTTTTCTCTCCCTTTCTCACTTGCGGGTTACCCATATTTCCTCCTTCTCCTCCACCAAGTGAAGCGCTCCATCTCCGGCCATGGAAGTCACCCTGGACTCAGGTCAGTCGCCCGACAAGCCCGTTTGCACTCGAATTGCCTGGAGGGGATGGGGGAAGGAAGGGGGCCCAGGAGCGCCCCCCCAAACCCGCCGGGAGTCTGGGAAGGAAGCCCCCGCACGGCGGGGAGGGTCAGGAGCCCCGGGGGGCCTCTCGCCCGCTCGCCGTCTCCCCCAGTGTGGGGAGCTCTCGGGTTAGTTAATTTCCCCAGTGTGGGAGTGGGGGCGCGGGGAGGCCGAGGCTGCCGAGAGAAAGAGGAGCGAGGGAGGAAGGAGGGAGGCAGGGAGGGAGGAGCGGGGAGGGAGCGCGCGCGCGTGAGGAAGCGGGGGGAGGGAGCGGGGAGGATGGCTCAGCTTTTTCTAAATATAAAACTAAAGGGAGCCGAGCGGGCGAAGCGGGGAGACGCAGCCGCGGTGTGGGGGGTGCGGGCCCGGGGGGGAGGAGGAGGAGGCTCCGGCAGCGCCGCCTCGCCGCCCGTCCCGGCCGGGCTTTCGGAAAGTCGGGCTAGAGCTGGAGACCGGGAGAGCCGGAGACGGAGGGCTAGGGAGCGAGAGACCGAGCGGGAGAGACCGAGGGAGGGAGGGGGGAGGCAGACAGACCCGGAGAGACAGGGACACTGCGGGCTACCCGGGAGAAGCCCGAGGGGCTGCAAGCGGGGCCGCAGGGGCCGAGCAGAAACGGTCGGAGGAAGAGCGGGGAGAGGGAGACCCGAAGGGAAGCCAGGGAGAGGCTGCGGCCTGCCGGGCCGAAGGAGGAGCCTGAGCGGGAGCGGGCGCGGGCGGCCTGGGCCTCCGACCGGCCTGGGCCCGCTGCGCCCCCTCCCCACTCCGCCCGCCCCCGCCTCGCCCCCTCCTCTGCGCCCCGCCCCCTCCCACGGCTCGCTCCCTCCCTTCCCCGGGTGCAACATGGCTGCGGCCGCCTCCGCCTCTCAGGACGAGCTCAGTAAGTGACCCGAGCAGACCGGCCAACGGCTCCCCCATCTTCTCCGCCCCCGGGGCGGCGGCCGCTGCTGCTCCCGTGGCTGCCGGGAGCGCCGAGCCCGGCCCGACGCGGTGTCCCCCGCCGGGCCCCCCGGGCGGCGGTGTCCTTGGGCAGGCCCGGGCGGGGGAGGGGGCGCGAGGGGGACGTTTTTTAGGTTTGAGGGCGGGGGCGGGTGATTGGAGCGGGCCCGGGCCGGGGAAGAGAAGCTGAAGCTGCCTCCGCCCTGATCCTTTTTAGGCCTCTAGTTTGCAGCGTCATGTTGTGAAACTGAAACCCCAGCTTCGGGCGGGGCCCAATCTTTGCCCCTCTCTCGGGGGGGAGGGGGCGGAACTCACGTCCGGACCCCCCCCCTCCACATCCCCTGGCCTCAGCCTGCCCTTCCCTGGGAAGTTTTGGAACAGGTGGCGTGGAACGGGACGCTGTATGTGTGCGCGCGTTTGTGTGTTGTGTGTGCATGTGTGATGAATGTGCATGTGTGTTTGTGTACGTGTCTGGTGTGTGCATGTGTGTTACGGGTGGAAGCACGGCTCAGGTACCACTCCTCAGGCCGTTCCCCCGCCCCCCCCCACCCCTTGCGCCGGGGCTCCCCTGGGAGTGGGGGCAGCTGGACTGTCCATTTCTCTGGAGACCTTGAAATGAAGGTCTCTGCAATAGTTAAATGTGGAAGGAAGATCTCTGCCTCTCCTCTCCGACCCCCCCACCAATTAATTTCTCCCTTGATGCTGGAGGAGGGGGAGGGGGAGTCTCAGAAAGAGGAGACACTTGTCACATTCCCCGCCCGACCCCCGAATTTTAGCTTCTCAGTTCAAAGGTGGGCGGAGAAGCTCCGCGATCATTTTGTGCCTCCTCCGGGGGAAAGGCCTACACCTCCTCGGACAAGAGGGCTCGTTAAAGGTCTAACAGGGAAAGAACTCCAGGAACACTCGATATTAGAGGAAAGCCACTAGATGCAAAATTTTAACCATTCCAAAGATCTGAGCCATATTGAAGGACCTGTGACGTCACACAAATTGGAGACCCGGCCCTCCGGAAGGCACTTAGATTCTAATGCATCATGGGAAACGTAGTTCTTTTGGATGGGGCTAAAGAAAAGCTTTCGTGTGTCTGTGTGTTCCTGTCCTTGAATGTTGCCATGTAAGAAGAGCCTAAGATTGGCATCTCCATAAAGATGGGTCGGATGCCTAGAGCTGGAAGGGACTTTAGAGGTCATCTAGACCAATCTTCTCTCTTTGCAGAAAAACAAACTGAAGTCTAGTGACTTAGCTAAGGAAGGAGTAAATTTCCGGCTGGTGGGATTTGAATCCAAGGCCTTTGACTCCAGAGTTACTGTTCTTTCAACTATACTGCAAACCTTCCCTTTTTAATTTTTATTTATAAGTAATAACCTTTAAAATCACTTTCATTTCTTTCATTTTTCTTTTGTACAGTGTAAAGAAATGATGTTTGAAAATCTTTTAAATGGAATGGATTGTGCAGAAGGTAGAGAGCTTCCTAGAGGTTGTTATTTTATTTTCAAGATAAGCATGTTTTGAGAGGCACATTACAAGCCAGAAGAGGATCTGAGAAAAGTGATTAGGATGATAAGGGGGTTTGAAACCATCTTGTCAGGAAAGGTTGAAGGAAGTAAGAGAGATTCAGCTTGCATGAGAGAACACATGAGTGTAGGAGCTGGGTAGAACAATATAAATATTTGTTGAATGAATTTCAGTCTAATGTGATTTGAAGGGCTATCATTGTAGAAGATGTGTCAGACTGTATATATTACCCGTGACTAGTATAGGACCAATTGGGTAGTAAGATGATTTTGATCCAGCATGAGGAAATATTAAGTAGAGCATACTTTTCAGTCATACTGTAGGTCATCTAAATACATTGAGAAGGTTGGATTGGATAACTTCTGTAATCTCTTGCAAATCTGATTTTTTTAACCAAATAAAAATAGCTACATAATAGATTTTAAGAACACATTTAATTATTTTTAAAATTTGCCTATTTTGAAACAAACTGACTATGATGTGGGGGAGTAAATAATAATGGTTTAGAATTATATAGCACTTGGAGGTTTTCAGGTACAGGTTTTTAAACAATTGTGTGAGGGAGGTCTTGCAAGTATTACCATGTTTTATGGATGAGAAAACTCAAGCTCAGTTTACCACTTGCCCAAGGTCATATAGCTGGTTTATGAGTATGAAAAATCCAGGTCTTCTAATTACAAATCCCTGCAACACATAAAGATATAAGGATCCTAGGAATTGGAAGACCTGGATAAGGGGAACTTGTAGTAGTAAATAACAATATTTTATTACCCTTTAAATCAGATTTAGCTTTTCTGGGTGACCTTGTCCAAGTCATTTAAGCTCCATAGGCTTAAATAGCTTCCTTATCTGTTAAAATGATAGGGGGAAATCCTTTGAGCTAGAAGAAACATTAAAATTTTATGTTTGCCATTAGAATCATAAAGTGCATTAGGATTATTTGACTATGTCTTCTAAACTGACCAACTTAACAGAACTTTGTTTGGAGCTGGGGGTGTATTGATGAAAGTTTTAAAGATGAAAAAAGGGATAAATTGTGAGTTATTGGTGATACTACTTGGTGATACTCACCCTGAGGCTGAGAGGTCAAGTCTATCCCAGGTCTTTTGAGTCCAGTACATTTTTCCCCCCTTAGCCTTCACTCTGTAAACTTTTATATAAATGAGAAGGTTTCCTCTTACACAGTTTGGACTGGTGTAGCAGAAAAAGGGATTGGCAAAAGCTCTTCTTTTATTTAAAGCTATTTAACTAAAGCTATTCTTTAATTCTTTTAATTTGAATCTTTAGAATGTCTGTTTACCTTTTTTTACCTCCATCGATACAAATGTCAGTCATGCTGAAAGCTTGACTATATTATGGCTATATCCTTTGCTAATTTCCCAGGGATCAGTTATTTTAAAGAAATTCAATTGTTATTTATTAAGTGCCTATCATAGTAGTAGCTGCTATGTGCTGTAAAAGCAGTATATCGAGGTCCTTGTCTTTGAGGAAGGGAGGCCAGACTCTTTGGAAAAGCAATACCCTGTGTTCCATGATTCATATAACTTCTGTGTTAGGAACTACTCTTTCCTTCTTAGAGATTTCAAAGGAATATATTTTAACTATGCATGAAGCAATATAATAGTCTTCTAGGATTTCCAAAGTTGTAATATAGACAGCACAAATTGTGGATACAGGAAATCTAAATATGGCCAACAGTTTTTTAACTTAATACCTTAATAAACTATTGAACCATTGAAAAGTCAACTTACCTGAATTCAGTTCTTGCCTCAAACACTTACCAGAGCTGTATGACCATGGGCAAATTACTTAACTCCCCAGCCTTAGTTTCCTCATCTGTAAAATGGGTATTAAAAAATAGCATCTACCTACTTCACTGGGTTGTTGTGAGGATCAAATGAGATAATATTTGGAAAGTGCTTTGTAAACCTGTAGTTAAATATATAACTATTTGCTATTCTTAATTATTACTATAAGAAGCAAAGTTGACCACTTATTTTTTTTAATTTCTGTTTGATATTGATACTATTGGCCAAAAAATCATCATAATTAACCAAGTCTGTGATCCACCTTAATTTGGTTTTATAAAAAGTATCACATGCCTTGTCACTATCTAGAAAAGGGGTTCTTTGCCTAGATTTGGTGAATTCTTTTATATATGTATATATATATACATATATATATATATATTTTTTTTTACGAATTTAAAAAATAATTTTGAGAAGGGGCTCATTGGACTCATCAGATTGTCCATGACACAAAGAATATTAGAGGCCTGATCTGTAAGGGCTCAGGAAGGCATTTCTTGCAGCATATAATTCTTACTTTAATGGATCCATGACCTCATTAAACGTGAATACTCTCCATTGGTGCAGATTGTAACCCAGCTATACTACAACCTGATTCTTGTCCTTGACTTTTCATAGAGCGATGGTGCTTTCATAGTAGAACCCTTCAGTTAAAAGAAAACTTTGGCAGAATGCTTGTAAAGTTATTTAAACTTATTATTCTTATTGCTTTTTAAAAATAACATAAGAATGATTAAGAAACCAAAAAAAAATGTTGTGTTTCAGTGTTCCTTTGCAGCAGTTTGAGAAACTTTACTACAGAGGACCAGCTGGAGATCAAATTACCTGATAAGTTGGAGATAATGGAAAGTACTTTGGCAGTATTATGGTGTCATGTGGGAAGTGGAGATTTTAGTTATTTTTAGGATTTAGTGTCTGTGTGTGTTTGTGTTTGTGAGAATAGATGCTTAGCTTTCAGTTCTAATCAGTTCTATACAGTAAATTAAATTTATAGTCTTCAAATCAGAGAACAATTTGTAGAACAATACTATTTGTGCCAAAATGGAAAAGTCATATTAACATATTTTAGTCATATTAACAGGGGACAGATATTTTTGAGATGAAGAGGGGGGAGATTTTTGAGTATATTCTTGGTGGTTAGCTTTTAAGGGCTTTCACATTGTGCACCTCATAATTATAAGTCCTTATGGCAATTTCATCTTCAGTGAGATAGTGACAGTTCAAGAAAAGAACATCCTGTAGTATTCTGGCAAGTGATGTCCGATTTGGTGATAGTTTTAAAATATATAAATATTGGAATTTAACTGATTGGATATCATGCTGTTAAAACAATTTTTTTTAAATATAGATTTTTTTTCATATAAACTTAAAGCTTGATGATGAGTGGTTGTGATGGCTAAACTTCATAATTTACACTTAACAGAACTGTGGGTATTTGAATGTATTCGTTTAATGTAATGCTGTAACTCCAAAGAGAGGCTTGTTCTAAAGGACAGGAATAAAATAAAGGCCCTCTCTCATCTACCTGGAAAATCTCTTCATTAATTTGTATGTTAAAATCAACCTTTTCACCTTCCAGGTTTTGATGTCAGCTTTTATCTGAACAGGAAGGATAAAAATGAAGACAGTTTACTTTCCAGGTTTTATGAACTGGTTGGTTGAGTTGTTCTCTTCTTTGAGCCCTGTGGGACTACTACATTCCATTCTGATTCTTTTCTCCATGTGATGTTATAATGCAACTCATAATTGCTTTTAATAAAATGCTAATACTGGTGGGAGGGTTGTAAGTATTGATAAGATCATTTCTGTTGAGGTTAATTTGATTAAGTTGAAATGCTAAAATTTCAATCAGTATTATTCCATTCCAATAGTTTGAGCACGTGTCTTCTATTTTAGTCCTGCCTCGTATGTTTTGATAAATGGCACTTAACATAAGGGGAAAAGTTACTGACCATCACTAGCATTTTGCAAATTATTTATTCATTTTGAAAATGTGAGTTGAAAATACAAATGACAGTGTCAGTAAAAGCAGTACCACACCTCTGCCCAATAAAATAATAAGGAAGTTCAACTTTGGGGAGCTGAGGATTAAACAAATTTGGGAGCATTTATTTTGTGTTACCAAAATTATATTTAGAGAGTTTTGGTTGTCAGAAAAATAAGGCAGTATGTTTCTTTAAAAAAAAAAAATTTTATGCTGAGCACATTGCTAATTTTTAGTTCTCAAATCTTTCATCAAAAAATATAAATCTTTTTGAACTCTAATTTTAGTTAGCTTTGATTTATAGATAGTGGGGACACTTTTTTGGGATATTTTTCTTTTGTTATCTCAAACAGCAAAATGTATGCCAGTGACCTTTGTATTTTCTTAAAAGATTTTTTTTGGCCTCCATCTTGTCTTCCTCATATTTGTACCAGTTGGAATAAAAGTTTGACAGCAAAATGGTTTTGATTTTATCTGATTTGGGATTATATTGGTTTAGCAGTATTCATTTTATTTTTGGCAGGCTTTGAGAAAAAGAAGAAATTAGATTCTTTGAATCTGTATTAGAAACCTTTTGACATTACAAGTGTTTTAAAAATATTTTTTTCATTTCTGTTTCTCATTTTAAAAAATTGTAGGGGTGGTATTTTACTGACATTTGTGCAACAAATTCTCCCAGGAGTTCTGAATGAAATACAGGGATTCTGCTGCATGTTAGGGAACTCTAATCCTTTTTCAATCAAATAAGATGAAATTTCATTTTATAGTTGTATGCCCTATAGTATACATGGGCCTTTCTACCTCCTCAAAGTTAATGTCTCTCTGCAACACTCTTAGTTTCTGCAATAGACAACACTTTTTGTTCAAATTTTGAGATATAAACTATTTTGAAGATATTTAAATTTGCTCTAGTTTACTGATATCTTTGCTTCTTTAAGAAGAATTGAACATTTTTTCACACGATTTTATCAGTAAATTTAAACGGTTATATTGTTTTTATTTAAGAGCTGAAAGGTTACTTAGAAGTCCTACTATACTAGAGGTCATATACTATACTATACTATACACCTTATATATACCATATACTATGCCTCTTTCATTATGAGGAAACTGAGATTAATTTGTTAATTTACCCCCCCAGGTTAGAGTTTACCCTCGTATTAATGAAAAGGTATTTGCTGGATAAATTAAAGGAGAATGTTAAAACTAGTTAGGAGTAATTAAAAACTTTTGATTGCAAACCTAGTTTATGTTTGTGTATAGATCTGTACTCTGATAATTATAAATCTTAACTTTTCTTTAAGTGACAGCCTGTCTCAGTGGATAGAAGGCTGGGCTTGGAGCCTGGAACACCTGGATTCAAGTTCTTACTCTGACACACCTTAGCCGTGTGACCTTGGGCAAGTAGTTTAACTTTCTCAATGGCCTGGAAAACTTTAACTCTTAAAAATTACAGACTAGGTGCAGATTACACTAGCTGTTTCTACACAGGGAGTTCCCTGCAATATTCTGAGCTAAAAACCCAAAAGGATCAAATGCTGAAAAGTGTTGTCAACCTTTACTTATTACTACTATATTAACTAATTCACATGTACTTGAAAGGAGTAAGATTTCAAATCTCGAAAATATTTTACATCAAAATGGGCTTTCCTGAGTTCATGATATCGATTCAGAAGGGATCTTGGGACCATCTGGTGTTTTCCCCTCATTTTTTAGAAAGGAGATGGAGGCCCAAGGAGGTAACGTGATCTGACCACGACAATTAGTGGCAGAAGTGAGGTTCAAATCCAGGTTTTCTGACTCTGAATTCTGTGCACCTTCTACTGTACCCTGCTGCTGTGGTAGCATATTTTGAAATAAAAGTAGAATGTACCTTAGTGTTGAATTTTTTTATGTTCAGCATTTCGTTACCTATATTTCAAAAAAAAGTTTATATGGAAACGTTTGTTTTCCTTTTTTTTTTCATCTTGGTGTTAACTAACAATTTTTCCTTACTTTGGAGTTGAAACCCATAACATTCAAAGATGTTGGCTTAAAAATGAAAAGTGCTTTTTTTTTTGTTTTTTAACAAAGTGGTAGCTCTGTAAGTTTGCATCTTAAAATTGTATTTCTTTTTTTCGTACTCTGAAGAATAGATTCTTTATACAATTGCATATGTACGTGTGGATGAACAAATGCCATTGGTGGTCCAGAGGATTTTTGTCAAGGCTGGATAAACCATGTCTCGAATTGACTGTAGAGGTTAGTAGATTTAGCTCTTTAGGGTCTATATTTTATTATGTAGTACATACTATCAGTTTGAAACTTTTTCTCAGATTTCTTATTTCACATTTCCCCCCCTGCCATTTCTGAAAGCCAGAGGAATACATTTCAGTCTGTGCATGGATGTATCCTTCCAGTAACATTGTATTATTCCATTGGGGGAGGGGGAGGGGTTAGGACATCAATATAAACTAAAGGAATGGCAGTTTCTAATTTTAACCAGGTTTACAGAATTGAAAATAGTTGGTTAGCTAGAATTGTAAAATGTTGGTTAGAGTCATTTTTATGCCTTGCTTTTCTGTTTATATAGGATTATTGATAAATTACTATAAATTTTGTCTGGTGCAGGTGAATGTGTTTTTTAAAAGGGAAAACTGAAGCACAAAAATCAACATCTTAGTCATTGACAGAGCAGAGTTAGAATTTGGAGTAATTGACTGAATTATTATTCTTAGTTCTCTCAGATATTTATCCTAAGATGATAGTTATTTTTTGAGCAATATATGAAAAAGTTTAGTAAGCAGATGATTAACCTTTCCAAAGATGATTCTTGTTCCTTAATATTTTTCATTCAGAAATTTATGAAACAGTTGCCTTAAATAGCAGTTACTGAAAGTGAAATTTGAGAGTTTATATTTTGCAGGTTTCTTCAGTGTTTTTGGATTGCTGGCAAAGTTCATTCTCTATGCGCTCTTTGAATAAAAAGAGGTTTTTGGCAGCATACTGTGTTTGTCTCAATTCTTTCCCCTTTAGTTGCCGTAAGCTATATTGATAAAATGTAGAAGAACCTATAATCAGATCATTTTGATTACTCTTTGGCAATATTTAGGTCTTTAAGGAGGAAAATATGTCCAGAAAAAGGAAAAAACAACAACCCTACTAAAGCGATGTTGTATGCTGACGGTTTGTTTTTTTTTAATAGTGAAACTTCCTGGTTATTAGCTTGACTCTAGAAAACTAATTTGCTTGTCTGTATGTAGAAATTGGTTTTAAATGTGACTGGAATGGGACATTGAATAGAACTGGTTACTTCAAGTGTGTTCAGAGACATTTTTGTCTTGATGGTGAGGGAATTCTGTTTTTTTATATTCCTTTTCTGACCCTGATTCTCTTAAAGAAAAAAGATTGTTTAAGGCCATGGATCCTGGGAACTAGTTTCTTAAAAAGGAAACAAAACCGCCTTACATATACTGTGGGCATTGTTGATTCAGGCCATCCATATACACTAAATTTCCTTCCTGTTATGGAGCCGTAGATTTAGAGCTAGAGAGAGTCTAGAGAGACTTTAGAGACTATTTAATGCAACCTCGACATTTATTAATAACAGAAATGCTGAAAGTCAGATTTAAAAGGGATTTCCCCAGGGTTCAGTCAACAATTGGGACCTACTGTGTGTCAGATACTATATTGTACACTGGAGATAAACAAAGACAAAAGGGGAAAAAAGTACCTCAAGGAATTCACTTTCTGTTGGGGGAAATGTATACATATGTAAGTGTATACAGAATAAAAAAAAATAAATACAAGGTATTTAGGGAAAGCATTAACAGTTGAACTCAAGAAAGACCATGTAAAAGGTGGTGCCTCAGCTGAATCTTAGAGTGTGGGGGATTCTGTGAGGTAGAGTGGAGGAAACAGGTGGAGGACCATGTGTGTGAAAGAACAGAAGAAAGGCCAGTGTTGCCGATTAGGATTCCAAAATGGCAAGAATGCATAATGAAGTTGGGAAGATAGGTTGTGAAGGTTTTAAAAAGCCAGACATTTCTATTTGAAACCAAAGCCAGTTGGGATTCACCTGAGTTTGAGTAGGGGATTGTTGGTCACATCTACACTTCAAAAAAGTCACTTTGACAGCTGTGTGGAGAATGAGACTTGAGGCAGGGAGTCCAATTAGAAGGCCATTGCAATGGTCTAGGTCAAGGGTGATTAAATGTGGAGAAAAACAAAATTTGGCAACTAATAGGATATATAGAGTGAATAAGAGTTAGGAGTTGAGGATGTCATAGTTGCTAAACTAGGAAATTGGAAGAATAGTAGCAACCTTCGCAAAAATAAGGAAGTTTGGAAGATGGATGAGTGTGTAGAAAAAGAACTCAGTTTTGGACATGGTGCATTTGAAATGTTTATGGGACATCTGATATAAAATGTCAGGTAGATAGTTGGTAATCAGCTGGAGAAGACTGGAAGGAATGGAATGAAGAAAATCACGTATCAGACTTGGGGAAAGGAGAAGAGTAGGAAATGATGTCCAAAGGGATGAAGAAAAAACTCATAGTAAAAGGGTTTAGTTTTCTTAGTAAAGTAGCCTCTTCAGCTTGATAGAATGGGGAGGAGGAGAATTATGGAAATTTGGAGAATGGAAGAGAAAGTTTGGTGTATAGCCTGTGTGAAGGAATGGAAGTAAAATGACTTTTTTGCTATGTTAAGACGCAGTTAAAGTTACATAAACAAAATTGTGGTGGAATCACCTCAGCTGTGTGATTTCCTTCAGCTTTGTAAAGCAGTGTCTAAGTAGTAGTCTAGGTGACCACATAGGGGGATAAAGCAACAACCCTATTAAAGCAGTGTTGAGTGCTGACAGTTGTTTTTGTTCTAAACGGTGGGATGACACAGGATTGAAGTTTGGCGAAAGTGTTGTGAATCAGGACTGTGGGGGCAAGAGATCAGAGAAGACAGAACAGAGTTGGAGGGGCTTTAGGGTTTGGATTAGAGAAGAAGTAGGGGATGATGAGAATGGAAATTTCATTGACAACCAAGGATGAATTGGGAAGGGGCAGGCCAACCCATTCCTGAAAGGAACCTCCCACGTTAATGCACTGTTTGGTGTTTGGTCGTGTTTTAGTTGTGTCCAACTCTTTGTGACTCCTTTTGACTTTTTTTTTTTTTTTTGCAAAGAGAGTAGTTTGCCATTTTCTTCTCTCCAGCTCATTTTATAGGTAAGGAACTGAGGCAGACAGGGTTAAGTGACTTGCCCAGGGGCATACAGTTGGTAAGTGTCTGAGGTAGGATTTGAACTCAGGAAATTGATTCTTCTTGAAGTCAGACCTGGCAGTTCGCCATAATATACTTGACAAGTACTCATTTAGCTTTTACTTTAAGACTCCAAGGAAGAGAAAACCAGTTCTTTCTTTGGGGTAGAGACCTAGTAACAGTATCTCTAGGTCAAAGGGTATGAACAGTTTAACAGCTTTGGGGGCATAATTTCAAATTGCTTACCACAATGATTGGATCAGTTATTAACTCAGAGTACCTATTTTCCCACAGCCCCTTCAAGAATCCGTCATTTCCCTTTTATTTTTTTTTTTATCAACTTAGCCAGTCTGATTTGTATGAGGTGGCTCCTCAGTTTTTATTTTGGATTTCTCTAATTATTATTGATTTAGAGCATTTTTTCAAATGGCTTTTGACAGCTTGGATTTTTTCCTCTGAAGACTGCCTATTAATATCTTTTGCCCTTTTCTTAGTAGGATAGCTTAGTTTTTTTGGTTTTTTGGAGGGGGGAGGGAAGGTCAGCAATTGGGGTTAAGTGACTTGCCCAAGGTCACACAGCTAATAAGTGTGTCAAGTGTCTGAGGCTGGATTTGAACTCAGGTTCTCCTGACTTTAGGGCCAGTGCTCTATTCACTGCACTACCTAGCTGCCCCCATAATAGCTTATTCTTATAGATTAACCTCATTTCCTTATATAATTTAGAACTGAGACTTTTATGAGAAAATCTCATTGCAATGATTTTCCCCCTAGTTTCCTATATCTTATAATTCTAGCTACATTGGCTTTATTTGTGCAAAAACTTTTAAATATGTAATCAGAATTATTTCCTATGAACCTCTATATCTCTTATTTGGTCATGAATTCTTTTTTTTTTTTTGCTTTTCGGAGGGCAATTGGGGTTAAACAACTTGCCCAAGGTTACACGGCTAGTGTGTGTGTGTGTGTGTGTGTGTGTGTGTGTGTGTGAAGGGTCTGAGACTAGATTTGAACTCAGGTTCTCCTGAATCCAGGGCTGGTGCTCCATTTACTGCACCACCTAGCTGCCCCATGAATTGTTTGTATAGCTACAGATCTGACAGGTAATTTATTGTATGCTCAATTTATTTGTTTATGATAGCACCTTTATGTCTAAATCAGGTATCTATTTGGAGTTTGTCTTAATATATGATACATATAATGTGTCTGTGTGTGTGTGTGTATTCATGCCTAGTTTCTGCCAGTCTCCTTGTTTATGCGACAGTTTTTGTCAAACAGTGAGTTTTTGCTCTGGTAGCTAAGATATTTGGGTTTCTCAAACATGAGGATACTGTTGTCATAATTTGTTCCACTGATTAAGACCCTCTTATTTTTTACCCTGTATCACATTGTTTTGACAATACAGCTTTGTGGTAGAGTTTGAGATGTGGCATTGCTAGACTCCCTACTATTTTTTTTTCATTGTTTCTCTTGATATTATTGATCTGTCGTTTCTCCAGATGAATTTTATTCTCTTTTCTGACTCTGTAAGGCTAATATGGCTGGAATGACACTGAATAAGTAAATTAATTTAAGTAGTGTCATTTTTATTATATTGGTTTTGCCTATCAGTGAGCAATGACTATTTCTCCAATTACTGAAACTTAGTAATGTGAAGAACATTTTGTGTTCAATTATGTTCACGTAGTTCCTATGTATGTCTTGATAGGTAGACTCCTAAGTATTTCATACTGTCTGTAGTTACTTTTTTTTTAATTTATAAATTTATTTTTAACTTTCATTTAAAATTTTTTTACTTCCAGACTTTTTCCATTCCCTCCCCACCTGCCCCCTCACCATTGAGAAAGCAATATAATATCAGCTGTACATGTGAAGTCATACAAAACATGTTTTCTATATTATCCGTGTTGCCAAAAAAAACATGTAAGAAACTTAAAGTGAAAGAAGTGTGCTGCAGTTTGTACTCAAGAGTTCATCAGTTCTTTCTTAGGAGGTGGATAAGCATTTTTCATCAAGTCATTTGGAATTGTCCTGGATGATTATCTTGATCAGAGTAGCTAAATCTTTCACAGTTGATATTTGTTACAATATTGCTGTTATTGTTTTTTAAGGTGTTATTTTCCTCAGTCAGGCTGTTGACTCAAATTTCATACTTTTCTTGCATCTTTCTCATTTCTCTTCCCAATTTTTCCCCCACTTCTCTTATCTGCTTCTTAAGGTCCTCTATGGCCTATAACCAGCTCGTATTGTCATTTGGGGCTTTTGGTGCAGGATTTCTTACCTCACAGTCCTCCTCCTGTTCCATGCTTTGATCCTCTTTGCCCCCAAAATAGGAGTCTAATGTTGAATTTTTCTGTTTATTTTGTTTCCTTTGCCTAGGCATGTTGCCACTCAGTTATTTGACTTTTGGGCTTGTTGCCACAGTAGGACTCTGCCACCAGACAGGGGAGCTTCCATCCCAAATGCTAGGGTTTTCTCAACTAACGGATGAATTAGTTGGGTGGCCTCTCTGAAGCCTCCACACACTCTGGTAAGCTGGTCACACACCCCAAGACCTCTACTCCAGACCACAGTCCAGATCCAAGAAGGGTAAAGCAAGAGTGATTACCCCCCAGACTGATCGCTGGATCTCCCTACAGTTCACAGGCCAGGAGCTGAAGCTGCAACAGGACAACTTGGCGCAAGCTGCGATGGCTCCTCAGAGGCTTCTCACCCCAAGGGGAAAGAGGCCACTTGGTCTCCCAACAAGTCCCAAAGTCCATAGGGCACTGACCTCTCACTTTGTCCTAGGCATCTATGTGTTGATAATTCTGGAAACGCCACAGCTGCTGGTGACCTGGGGTCCCTCCAGCTGGCTGCTGGTTTTGCCTCCCTGGGGCTAAAACCTCTGACTCACAGGGACCTGGGCTTGGCTCGCACAGTACCGTGCTGGCCGTTTCCTGCCAGGCTGCCAGGCTGTCCTCAGTGGGAGGTTAGCTTCTCTGTGTCATTTTGTGGGTTCTGTAGCTCCAAAGTTTGTTCAGAGTCCCCTTATACATGAAGTGGAAGAGGTAGAAGCCAGAGCCCCGGGGAAGTCCTGTTTCTACTCTGCCATCTTTACTCTGTCTCCAATTTTTAGCTTTTTAAGAAATTTTGGGGGCGGCTAGGTGGTGCAGTGAGTAGAGCGTCGGCCCTGAAGTCAGAAGGACCTGAGTTCGGATCCTGCCTCAGACACTTAATGCACACACAAACAAAAATCTAGCCGTGTGACCTTGGGCAAGTTACTTAACCCCAATTGCCCTCCAAAAAAAAGAAAAAAAAAGAAATTTTGAGTTTCAAATTCTCTTCATTCCTCTGTCCCCCCCCCCGACAGACAGCCAGCAGTTTAGATATAGATTACACATGTGTTGTCATGTAAAACATATTTCTATATTAGACATGTTGTAGACCAAAAAAGCCCAAGAAAAGTAAAGTGTAAAAAGAAAAAAATTATACTTCTGTCTGCATTCAGACTCGGTCTCTGGAGGTGGGTAGCATCATCATAAGTCCTTTGGAATAGTCTTAGATTATTGTCTTGCTGAACAGCTGAGTCATTCACAGTTGACCATTATATAGTATTGCTTTGACTATGTGCAGTGTTTTCCAGGTTCTTCTGACTTGCTTTGAATCAGTTTATGTGAGTCTTTTCAGGTTTTTCTGAAAGCCTCCAGCTCATCATTTCTTATAGCATATTAATATTCCATCACAAGTATTTACCACAACTGGTTCAGCTGTTCTCCAACTGATGGGAATCCCCTCACTGTACAGTTCTTTGCCACAACAAAAAGAGCTGTTATACATATTTTTGTGCAAATAGACCTTCTTCCCTCTTCTTTGATCTCTTTGGGATACAGACCTTGTAGTGGTATTGCTCAGTCAAAGGGTATATGCAGTTTTATAGCCCTTTGGGCATAGTTCCAAATTTTTTTTTGAGAATGGTTGGAGCAGTTCACAGCTCCATCAGCAGTGCGTTACTGTACCTGTTTTTCCATAACTCCACCCGGATTTATCATTTTCCTTGTCTATCATGTTAGCCAGTTTATTTGTTTTTTTTTGTTTGTTTATTTGTTTATTTGTTTTTAGAGGAGTGAAGGCAGGACAATTGGGATTAAATGACTTGCCCAAGGTCACATAACTAGTAACTGTTAAGTGTTTGATTTGAACTCAGGTCCTCCTGATTCCAGGGCCAGTGCCCTATTCACTGGGCCACCTAGCTGTCCCTCAGAGTTGTTTTAATTTTCATTTCTTTAATCAGTAGTGAATTATAGCATTTTTTCAAATGACTGTTGATAGCTTTGATTTCTTCTCCTGAAAACTGCCTGTTTATATCCTTTTACTGTTTATCAATTGGGGAATGACTCTTGTTCTTTTAGATTTGACTTGGTTTCCTATGTATTTGAGAAATGAGGCCTTTATTAGAGAAATATATAAAATTTCCCTCCAGTTTCCCGTTTTCCTTCTAATTTTGGCTGCATTGTTTTGTTTGTGCAAAACCTTTTTAATTTCATGTAATTGAAGTTATGCATTTTATTTCCCATGATCCTCTTTATTTCTTGTTTATTTTATTTATTCTTTATTTAGTATTTATTTCTTTTCCATAGACTTTTTTTTTGTGCTTTTTGGAGGGCAATTGGAGTTAAGTAACTTGCCCAAGGTCACACGGCTAGGTTTTTGTTTGTGTGTGTTAAATGTCAGAGGTTGTATCCGAACTCAGGTCCTTCTGACTCCAGGGCTGACGCTCTACTCACTGCGCCACCT
The DNA here is from genome assembly GCA_011680675.1 of Gymnobelideus leadbeateri. NCBI lineage: Eukaryota > Metazoa > Chordata > Mammalia > Diprotodontia > Petauridae > Gymnobelideus > Gymnobelideus leadbeateri. Next base: position 605,850 of record WOXC01002786.1, read on the forward strand.
AGCCGCCCCTTTTCCATAGACTTTTATAGACTTTTTTCCATAGTTTTGACAGGTACATTTTTCTGTGCTCCCTGAATTTACTTATGATTTTACCCTTTATATTTAAATCATTTACCCATTTTGACATTATTTTGTTGTGTGGTATGAGATGTTGGCCTACCCCCAGTTTCAGCCAAACTGTTTGCCAGTTTTCTCAGCAGTTTTTGTCAAAATACTAAGTTCTTTCTCAGTAGCTTGGATCTTTGGATTTATCAAACACCAGATTTTACTTACATTACTTATTTAACTAATCTGTTCTGTTGATTTTTTGTTCTTCCTGAACCAGTGTTAGATTGTTTTGATGGTTATTATTTGTAATATTGTTTAAATTTGGTATTGCTAGGCTACTTTCCTTCACATTTTTTTCATTGATTCCTTTAATAATCTTAACTTTTTGTCCTTCCAGATGAATATTTTTATAAATAGTTTTATAAAATAATTCTTTAATAATTTAATTGGTATGGCACTGAATGAATAAATTAATCTAGGTAGAATCTTCATTTTTATTATATTGACTTAACCTACCCATGAACAATAAATATTTTTCCAATTGTTTAAAGCTATCTTTATTTGTGTGATAAGTGTTTGTGATTGTGTTCATATAGTCCCTAGGTTTGTCTTGGTAAGTAGGCTCCTAAGTATTTTGTACTGTCGTCAGTTATTTTAAATGTAATATCATTTTCTATTTCTTCCTGCTGGGTATGCTGATAATGTATAGAAATGCTAATGATTTATGTGTTTATTTTATGTTCTGCAACTTTGCTGAAGTTGTTAAAATTATTTTGCTTAGTTTTTTTAGTTGAAGTTAGAGTCCTCTAAGTGAACTATACTAGCTATAGTATAGATAACTAAATACTAGAGTGTTTTCTCATTTCCTTTTCCAGATTATTTTACAGATGAGGATACTGAGTTGATCCTTGTGATATATTGGCTATAGTCTCCTTGGTAGTATTTTATTTAAAATCTGAAGTTAAATTTTTTGAACCCAAGTGTTAGACTTGACCATTTATAAATTAATTATAAATTTCTTATTAGGCCAGTGTCCTAGTCTTTCAAGATCTTTTTGCATTTTGACTTTGTCATTGTGTTAGTTATCCCTCCCAACTTTTTATCTACTAAGTCATTGACTGGTCTAAGTTTACATGATACCTGGGGCACTTCCCTGGGGGCCTAATGTTGACATTTAAATGTTAACTACTCCTGCCATTCAACCAGTTCCAAGTTTATTCTGTTTTGTTGCCAGATGTCTAATCCAGTGGTCTTCAGAATTTTAAAAGTGTACATCCCATCAGTAAAAAAATTTGAGCACTTTCCAATATAGCTGTATATATAAGCTATGTACCCATACTTCTGTACTGCCTTTTTTATGCATATCATATGACATATACACTAATAGAAATTTTAAAAGGACAAAGATTAAATAAAAAAGCAATTTCTCTTTTATTAATAATTCAGATCTTTTGTTCACTAAATATTAGCATTTTCAATAAGAGCAATATGATTAAATATGTTTATTGTTTTTGAAAACCTGGGTTTAATCCTGGGACATCAATTCAGGGGTCTGTTTCTAAGATCAGTTTATTTTTACACTTAGGAGATTTTTTTTTTTTGCACTTTTAATGGCTGTTGATAAAGATATGTCAAAAAGATGTATAAATCCAAATTTAAAAATTGCTTCATTGACTCCTTTTTACTAAATCGTGATATTCATTTCTTTATCCCATATTCCAGTTATGTCAGGGTTTTTGTTGAAATTCATCTAGTAAATTTCCATCATTCCTTTATATAAATCAGTTGGTTTTTTGCAAATTAATTGAAAGGTGCTAAATTTTTATATTTTTAACAAATGAGTTTAAAATTCATGTAAAATAAATATTTGAATGATTTTGAAACAGTCTTGAGAAATAGTTTCCACATTTTAAAAAGTGAGCAGAAGAGAAAAGTGGGTTTTTTTGGAGGGGAGAAGGCAAGGCACTAGTTAAGAGTCAAGTGCCTGAGGTTGAATTTGAACTTAGGTCCTCCTGACTTTAGTTAGGGCTGGTGTTCTACTCACTGCTCCACCTAGCTGCCCCAGAAGAGAAAGGTTTTATAGATGACACATGTACATCATTTTGGGCAAGAAAACCTTAGTTTTTAAATGTAATTGTGGTGGCTTCATACTGTCATTAGCTAATGTCTCAAGAACTGGGCAAAGGCTTTGTGGCAGGGGATAGAATTGTTTTAATACATTCACTGTCTTATTTATTTTATTATTTATAGAGTCTCTTAAAATAATTTTTGTATCCGTTTTTATATTACCTACATTTCTTACTGTATCTCTCCTCTGCTCCTCCTAGAAAGTCATCTCATATGATAAAGAATAAAAAAAGAAAGAGCTAACCAACAGAAAAAAAGTCAAAATTATATGCAGTGTTCTACACTCAAGTTCTCCCAGCTCTGCAAAAAAGGCTGGATGAGGCATCTTATATCTTTTCTTTGGACCCAGCTCAGTTATTTATACTTTTTCATTATTCAATTTTGATTATTTTTTGTTCTTTTTCCCATTTACTTTGTTGTAGTTATTTTGTGTATCTTTTCCCTGGTTCTACTTCACTCTATGCAAGTTCATTTAATTTTTTCCATTCTCCTTTGTATTCATCATTTCTGATAGCTTAGTATTTCATTATGTTCCCATATTACAATTTGTTTAACCCCAATTAGTGAATATCTACTCTGTTTCTATTTTTGTTGTAATAAAAGAGCTGCTATCCGCAGTGTGCTATGTATGGGGTACATTTCTTCTAATGATTTCAGTATGAATTTTGGTAGATTTTATCCTGAGACTTTTATACTGTAGAGTTTCTTTGTGTATGTGTACATCTTTTTAATTCATCTGTTTAATTTTTTTTAATTCTAGGAGTATTAGGGAAATGTAAACTTTGCTTTATCTTCCACTTTTTCACATTCTTCTTATATTCATCAAAAGCTGGTTTCTCTGCCTTCCCTTTTCAGTTCTGATTCCTTCTTTCATGTCTTCTTATAATAGCACTGGGATAGGAGAAAGAATTGGCATTCTCATTGGCTCTCCCTGCTACTTCAAAACCTCCCTTCTGCCATCCTCATTCAGCATCCTATCTTTATTTTGGAGTTCAGAAAGCTTTCTTACTATTGGTCCAGATTCTTGTTGCTGTGATTCACTGGCTTCCCTTGCCTTTTTTAATGGTTTCATTTCCTGGTTGTTAGCCTTTCTCTTCATCTCTATCCCTGGCCTAATACACGGGAACATTAATGATCCCTTAAACACCCATCTCTCCTTCTTTTCAGTTCATCAGACTTGTCAGTTCTAATGATCAACAGATTTACTTTATCTTTTATTTTTTTTGGAGGGCAGTCGGGGTTAAGTGACTTGCCCAAGGTCACATGACTAGTTTTTGTGTTGTGTCTGAGGCTGGATTTGAACTCAGGTCCTCCTGACTCCAGGGCTGGTTTCTCTATTCACTGAGCCACCTAGATGCCCCTGCTTTACTTTATCTTGTCACCTATAGAGATGGCCACATTTTCTTACCATTGCCCATAAATCTGTATGATTTTGAATGCTGAAATTCCCCTCTCTGATTATACTTCCCTATTCTTCCACCTCTTTCTCCATGTCATTTCGATTCCTTTTCCCCCTTGTACTATTGCCCTTCACTCCCTGTAAGTCCATTCTTGGAGTGCTCTCCCCTGCTTTGCTTCTACTCTCAAGCTGCTCAGCATCACTAGAAAAAGTCATACCACTGTGCCAACTGGGTGCAGTACAAATTCGTGTTAACTCAACTAGATCTTCAGAGCTACAAGGAAAAGCATTCTGCTGTTTCATATTTTTATTCTCTCAATCCCTCATTGTCTTCCCCAAACCACTTTTTCTTTCTGCAGGTCTTACTTTGTGTGTGTTTACTACTTACTGAGAAATTTTAGCAGACTCTGATTTTCAGTACTTCATACCTCAAAAGTTATCTGTGTCTTTTTTCTCTTTGCATTTTTCCTACAAACATTTTCGGGTCTACTATCATTCTTTAGTTGGTCAATCAGCAGGCATTAGTTTATTGAGCATTTACTGTGTACAAGACACTGTGCAGAGTGCTTAAAAAAAAACCTAAGTGCTTAAAAAAGACCCAAACTTCACTTGAGCTTACCATCCCTTTATTTCTCCTTGTTCATACACACACACACACACACACACACACACACACACACACACACACACACACACACACACACACACACACCCCATTCATTTTTCAGTTCAATCATACTTCTGACTCCATCACTGAGACTTCTGAGACTGTGAATGGTCATCTGACTGTTAAATTCATTGGCCCTTTTCAGTCCTAATTCTCTTTGGACCTTCTGTAGCTTTTGATAGTGTAAACTGTCCCATGATCCTGGTCATTTTTCTTGTTTCTTGGCATTCTTCACATTCCCCTCACTTGGCTGACTATTCCTCAGTCTTATTTGCCTTTTATCATGTCTACTGCCTCTTCCCATGTGTTCCTCAGGGCTTTGTCCTGGGCCCTCTTTTCTATTCATGGTGATTTATTTACTTCTGTGAGTTCAGATATTAACTCTTTATGGATATTTCATCTCATATGCATCACTAATCTCTTTCCTTACTGTAGGACAGAACTTTTAAGGTTAGATAGATAGATATAGATCACAATAGAAATATATAGATAGATAGATAATTGTTGGACTTAATTATTTTTAATATCTCATAAGAATTTCAAATTCACTACGTCCAAAATGGAACTCATCTTTCCCTCTATTTGGACTTTCTTTCCTATTTCTATTTAAGGGAACAACATCCTTTCCCTTTCATTGTCACTGTGAATTATGTTTAATGTTCAGATCTGGGGGAAAAGGTCAACTCTAGTGATTCAGTATTCTTTATTGGATTTAGGGAAAAGAGGCTTAATCCCCTGTGTAGGACTGTAAGTTTGTAGCAACTATATGTGACCTAACAGTGAGTGAAGGGAGTTTTCTTGAGTTGTATTTAAGAGTAGAATTCTTAAAATAATACTGTTTTTGAGGAAATTTTCTTGAGCTATATAGAATAATAATAACAATATAATTATTGTACAAAACTCAAGGAAACACTAATGGTAACGTTTAAAATGTGACCATTTTTGTAGGTAGGACAAGATAAAGTGAAGCTGTTGATCATGAGGAATTTTCTTGAGTCATATGTAATAATGATAATATTATATATGTTATAATTATATATAAACCATAACATTAGATAACATGATTGTACCTATATAATATGTAACAATATGATGTATTATATGATTATCTTGATTGTATATCTTATAGTGTAATAAGTATTATTTTATACAACTTAAGAAAAATTCCTCCACCTCTTACACACACACACACACCCCCATCTGCTTACAGATTGATTTACATTTGTAAATGATAAACTTGTACTGTGTGTGTTCTTTGCCTCGCTGCCTTAATGCTTACAAGAGAATTGAGTGCACCTAGGTAAGACCGAGAAATCATCTGAATTCTAACTTCCTAGGGAAATTCTTGGTAGGATTATGAGCCCAAAAGATGAATTATTTTTGAAAAGTCTCTTAAGTTTGTGTAGCTAGAGCTTTGGTAAGTGATAATGAGTTGTAAAGTAATGAGGTTGTGGAATCCCTTATTAATGGATCAGAATATAGATCTTTGTGGTGGGGATGGTACAGGCCCTTCTGAAGGCTGGAGACCAGACTGAACAGAGCAGCAGAGGTTCCCATATAAGCTAGAGGGGAAGAGCTATATCCTGCCCCTTGGCAGCAGCAGTTTGAATTCTGTAGCATCTACAGTTTCTCCTGTTTTCCCATCCTCTTTTCCCTTCCCCCTTTTCTTAGAGACCCATTTTAATTTTTTTTGGTTTTTGTTTTGTGGCATTTTTTGTTATTGAAGAGATCCTAGAACTTTTGTTGATCTTTATTCTTTTACTTTACTGAAAGTTTGTCATAACATTATCTAAAAGGTCGTCAGTTTAAAGATAAGAATGGCTTTTTGTTTTTGCTTTTTGGAGGGCAATTGGGTTTAAGTGACTTGCCCAAAGTCATATAGCTAGTAAGTGTGTCAAGAGTCTGAGGCAAGATTTGAACCCGGGTCCTCCTGACTCCAGGGCCGGTGCTCTATTCACTGTGCCACCTAGCCGTCCCCTAAAGATAAGAATTTTTAATTTTAAGAAGAATTAGGTCAGAGTAATTTAGTTAGCACTCAAAACTCCAAATGACTGGTCTGCTGGGGGAATAATGTACCATTTCAGTCAATATTCTAGCTATTTGAGGACTAAGCAAAGAAACATTTCATTTCAGACCTTATTAAAAATCTTTTTCAAGTGTATTCCTGTCTTAGAGTATGAAGTACAATTTTGAAGTAATGTATTATTTTGAAAAAAAAATAGAAGTTTATAATATCTGTGTGTTATTTTTCAAAAGCACTCAAATACCCTTATTCCAATGATGTCATTGCTCAGAACAGTTTTGGTGTTACTTTTGGAAATACACCAAGAACCTGAGACATTTTACTTTTAAATATCATCGGCTATTGTAAATATTTGTCCTTCAGAAAGGGAATTTGATTTTTTGAAGCAAACAGTTCAGTCATTTGGAATCAATTTGGATGATCAAATTGGAGAATATTCTTTGATGTTGTTAAAAATGAGGTCTTATTAATGAAACTTGTGTTTTGGGGTATTGCTTGTTAACTAGTTATGGAAGCCTTTTCAGAGAGGAACTTAAAATATTTTGAACAGTAGCAGCATCATTAGGGGGAAGCTAGGTGGTGCAGTGCATAGAATGCCAGACCTGGAGTGAGGAAGATTCATCTTCATCATCAGGAAAATGCAGACATTTACTAGCAGTGTGACCCTGGGCAAGTCACTTAACCCTGTTTACTTCCTTTCTTTATCTATAAAATTAACTGGAGAAGGAAATGGCAAATCACTCCAGTATCTTCTCCAAAAAAAACTGCAAATATGACTGAAGTGACTTAAACAGCAAAAGCAGCATCATTGGAATAAGTCTATCCTTTCAAATTGAATGCTTCGAAGGAAGCATTAATTTGTTTCTGTTTTTTCTTCTGCTTGGCTCAAGGAATATTTAAAGTCATCTAGAAAATTCCCTTCTTATAGATATATAGCTGAAGAAACTGAAGTCTTTGGCTGTCCAAACTAACAATAGTTAATAATTTGTTAATAATAGAGGTGGAACTGGAACACATTTTTTTCGTCATTAAAGCTCTTTCTACTAAACTATACTGTATTTACTAAACATTCAGTATCATTGCTTTGTAGCTCTATATAATCAACAATGAGACAGTTGAAGATCTTGGAGTCCTTGTGGATCCATATGGGACTTTCCTAATTTTTTTTTTTTAATCTCCAAGGACCTTTTTTTCCTTTATTTTACAAACTTTTTCTCTGTAGCCTAAATACAGCATAAAACTTCAGTTATTTAAAGATTCTGGCTAGTTTGGTTTCTGTTAATCAGAACTTATGGTATGCAGTATTGGGAAAAACAGCCTGTATCCGTACTTAGTTCTATTTCCTTCTGGCTTGAGCCTGGTTTTCTATCTAAAAGATTTATCATGAATCAGAAAGGAACACACAGTGTAGTATTTGCTTGCTTAATATTTTCATACCTCTTCTCTTGTCAAATTCCAATGTAAAGGAACATTTGTTATTCTTTGAAAGAAGGGTACAAATAACTTTTCATATCAGTATTAGGTTGTAGTTCTCTCAGACCTTGCCAAGATTATAACTATCTAAATAAATATTTTAAAGTTCAGTCAGGTTGTACTCACCATATGCTTTTATTTTTGCTTGCGGCATTCCTTAAGACAGTGATTCCTGACCTTTTTGAAATTATGACAGTGACTTTGCTTATAGAGCAAAACATTTGGACCAAGGACCTGGGTTTGAATTCTGATTCTGTTACTTTATTTGTGAATGACTTTAAGTAGGTCACATAACCTCTGTAGCCCTCAGTTTTCTGCTACATAAAATAAATGAATGGAACTATGGGATCCCTTCCAGCTCCTGTGATCATTTAAGGGGCCATTAGACCTCAGCTCTAATTCTGATTCAGTCACCAATAAGCAGTGTGGTTTTGAGAAAGTTCCTCAAATTTTTCAAAACTTTTTCTTCAGTGTTAATAAAATTGGTGCGCTGTTGGATTTCTGTGGCCACTTTTGGGTCTGAAGCTTAATGATTCTTTGATTCCCCACTCAGGGGTGGAGGAGATATTTTAATTTTGAGAAATTTGTGCTGCCTCTTAATAATAATTGAAATCATTTTGGTTGGTCATAAAATTCTATTCAGCAAACATTTATTAAACCTCTGTCTTGTTCCAGTAGGAGATACAAATAAAAAAAACCTAGACAGTCCTTACCCTCAAGGAGCTTATAATCTAATGGGAGAAGACTACATATGAAAGGAAGATTGGTGGTAGTGGTGGGGGGTGGTTTGAACCAGGACAACCAAGTTGAAACCAAGCCGAGCTATAGATGAAAAGTAGAGTGAGCTAGAAGTCCAATTTGTGCCCTCCACAAAGGAAGGTTTTGGGAGGAATTTAGTATTCCATCCTCCAGCCCTCCTGAGGGAGAGAGGAGGATGCAGGACGGTGTCCGAATATCCCAGACTGAGTTGGCAGCCTGGTGATGTAATCGTAAGTGATAAGCTTATTCTAGGAGGGGCATCTAGGTTTGGCATTATTGCTATAAGATATATAAATGATAGGAAAACTGATAATATATCTCCAAAATAAGACTATCAGGCAAGATAGTAGCATTTGATAGAACCCAAGTTTTTCTCACATTTTTGGCTCTTTTAAAAATTATTATCATTTATAGAAAGTCCACGTTTGAGTTCAATGTACTTTAATTTTTTAAATTAAGAATTTATTTTATTTTTATGTTTCCTCCCCACTGGAAAAAAAGCAAATAAAAACAAAACTTGTTATAAACGTGTATAGTTCAGCAGAATAAATCCCCAAATTAGAGCTGTCCTATAGGTGTGTGTACATGTCTATATATGTATATACAATGCATATGCATAAATGTATTTGTATTATGTTTGTCTGTATTATGGGACTATTGAATATAGACAAATTTGAGCCCTACTTTTAAATTTATAAAACATATCCACATGTATGGAAGGATAGTGTAGAGAAAAGCATGGTAGAAAATAGTTTTTAAGTTATGAATTAAATTGAGATATTCAGTTTCCTGAACCTGACAGAGGTAGTACTTAATCTGTGCCTTAGATTAAATGTTTTAGGTGATAGTTCTTAATTCATGCATATCAATCATTAACATTTAGATACCCCATTTACACATATATGTGTGTACATATATATACTCATTTGATCCTTACAACCACCCTGTAAAGTAAGTGCTATTATTCACATTTTTCAAATGAGGAAATTTAAGCCCAGAGAGCTTAAAAGTGACTTGTCTTAGGTCACACAGCTGTTAAGTTTATTATATTTAATAGGGTCCTATTGTGTATACCTCAGAGGTACATAATTCTTGTGGTCTTTGTCTTTGAAAGTGTTGCACACACAGATGAAATAATCCTTTAAATACTAAAGAATAAGTATAGTTATCAGTATGTGTTTCATATTGCTATCATAGAGTAAACTTCATGAAAGCAGTTGTCTTTCTAAACTTTGTGTCTCCTGTAGAGCAATGTTCTGCATACAGCAGGCCCATAAATGTTAAATTGAACTGAAGGAGATTATCCTCTTACAAGTTTCCTTAGAAGTCTCATCCTGGGGAAGAGCCCTTACTGAAGCAACACCAACCCCAATTCTGGAGTTCTAGTAGAAATATGGAGTAGTGATTATAGTGCTTAGAAATCAGCAGGATCTGAGTTCCAGTGTGTCCTCTTGACACTTAATAGCCCTGTGACCTTGAATGATAGTCATGAATTTCTGTGAACAAAGGACTTTATCACCTGGTTATGTGTCTATGAAAAATTAGCCTGATGTTCAGAAAAAAGACATGGTCTTTCATGGGGCCTTCATTCCAAATGTTTTCAGCTTGGTGGTCAGTTGTGTCAGAATTTGTACTCTGTTGGCTTTCAGGAGCTCAGTCATCTCTGAGGTATCTGAGTAGAATTTCAACTTCACAGGGTGACAGAGATAACTACTAATTAAGTAATATAACATAAATGCATAAAAATGGTACTAAGGACTATGTCGAGAAAAAGATTATTGTGTGGTGATCTGGGAATCAGGGAAAGTTTAGTGATAGCATTCAAGCTGAGATGTTAACTAATTTTTTAGAATGGATTAGGAAGAAGGTATTCCAAGAGTAGGGAATATGGACATGGATTTGGGAAAACATGTTTATAGGGGAGAGCAGTTAATTTGTCTGAACTGAAATAGTATTACGTTACATTTCTATAGGATTTAGAATGAAGAGTTGTTGAAGGTGGAAAGAATCGGTATGAGACAAGATCAGAAAAAGGAGGTAATTGAGGATTAAATGCAAGCTCTAGAGTTTAAACTTCAGTAGGAAACACATTCTTTTCAAGAGTTTTGGGCAAGAGTGATAGGACCATATCTATGTAGAAGGAGGATCAGTTGCATAGTGGTGTGAGATTTGTTTAGGGGAGGGAATAAGAAGACAGTTGGCAAGACTAGTTGGAAGGTAATTGTTATAATCCAAGTGGATGGTAGTGGAAAACAGGGATACCACAAATGTGGAAGAGGTAGAAATGATGGGAGTTGGTTACTGAAGAAGGAATTGGAGAGAGGGAGAAATAACAAAAACTATTAAGTTCTTGCATCAGGCTTCTTCCCTGTTTACTTCTTCTACCATAAATCTCTTTTTTAGAAGGCGTCTTGGCTTAGTAGAGAGACTGCTGGCATCTGAGTCAGGAAGACTTGAAATTCGTCCTGCCTCTGCCATAAACTTGGTGTATGACTGTGCAAATCTGTTAGCCTCTTTAGGGCTCCAGGCAGTTTTCTAAACTCTAAATTATAAATTGCAACACATTTGTCAAGCTATATTGGTAGAGGAAGCCCTTCTATGGTAGCTCATTTACCTGTTGAAATCACAGGTCAGGTTTAAGAAAAGAAAAAATCTGAGATATTCTACTGGTTTCTAGGGATACAAAGCAGACTTCCAGTGTCCCTGGAGAAACAAGCACGTACACAAGGAAATACAAAGTATGTGCAAAGTGATACATGGTAATTTCAAGAGTAAGAGAGTGCTAAAAATTGGGGAGAGGATAAGCTAACATTTATATTGTACTTTTAAGATTTGCAAAAGACTCTACATATCTCAGTATTTAAATTGATGCACTCAACAGCCTTATGAGGTGGGTGCTATTATATTCTCCATTTTATAGATGTGTAACTTGATGATGACAGGTAAGTGACTTGCTCAGGGTTTCATAGTGAGTAAGAATTAGAGACAGGATTTGAACTTGGTCTTCTTAACTTCTTTTCAGTATTCCTGGCATCAGGAAAGGTCTTGTGTGGGAGGTAGTGTCTGATTTAATGCTACACAACAGGTGGGAAGAAGTACATTCCAGAAATGTGAGATCACTTGTGCAGAGGCACAGAACAGGGAGATGGGGGGAATACTCTGCACACCAGTGGGAAGGGGAGTAAAAACATTGACGTTTTGAACATGGAAACTTTGTAAACTTTGAAGCTGTATATAAATGTTCATTGTTATTATGTGAGACTGGGTGAAATGTGATGCCATTGACAGGGAATTGTGAAATCAGGACAAGGGGAAGGAATAGATTTGACAGGGGAGGGAAAGATAGGTTCTTTTTTAGACATGGGTTTGAGAAAGTGTTAGAGATATGGATCTTGAGCTCATGAGAAAAGTCAGAGCTAGAGAATATTGGGGAGTTTTCTGTATACTGGTAGTAATCAGAATTATTTCAGTAAATCAAATTAAAAGGGTAGAGAGTGCAGTATAGAGAAAGAATGAACCTGAGGAAAGAATATTGGGAAACATCTCATAAGGGTTCAAGAACAAGAAAGGCAAGAGGAAGTTAGAGAGGTAGGAGAAAAATCCAGAGTAAATCTGAAAAAGGGTTTATCAGGGGGTCCTTTTCTGAAGAAAGGTAAAGGGATGATCAGGATATCCATGACCTTTTTTCAGAGCAGGTTCAGGAGAGTGATGGATGATAATAAGCTAGATATGAAAAAGGTTGAAGAAAATGTAGTGGGAAAAATATAGGTATTGGGCATAGTACAATGCTTCAAGAGATTGTGACTTGAAGGGAACAAGAGAAATGGCTGGATGTCAAGGGGCAGCCCTTTTTAGGACTAAGAAGCCTGTCTAAGCAAATCTGTAGATAAGATGAGAAGGAGCCAGTGGAGAGGGAGATTTTGGAAGACTTTTGTGGTGATGGTTTATGATTCATGAAAATGCTAGATCATAGAGAGTCAGTGTTGGATATGTAAATAAGCAAAGCCAGATTGGGGTGATGGGCCAGGAAAATTGAGAGGGCCTAAAAATAGGTTATCTGATCTTACCACATCTCCTGGAATAAAGAGTGGTTGTGGCAATCATGCTGTTGCCCAAAAAATATCCTGGCAGAGAAGTTCTTGGACATCCCTTTGTTTTCCTGATGCCTTTTTTTCATCATGGTATGTTCCATTTTACTTTTTGCAAACTTCTGCAGCTTTAGAATATGTTTTTGTACTCAATTTCCTTGTCCAGTTGATTTGCTATCCTAGTAAATTTTGGCTTGGCCAGCTGTGGCTTGTGGTTGACTCTTTCTCTGAGACCTTTCCTCATACCTGTGTCTCTATCTCCCTTTGCTGCTTTGAGAGGTTAGGGTTATACTAGACTGATTTGATATCTAACCATGATTTAGTCAGTGGCTAAGCTGCTGCTTATCTGCAGACCCTCATCTGGGCACCCCCAGAGAATGGTACTGCAGTGCTCCTTGGAGCAGATATTTCTCAAAACATACCTGTCAGTTCTGTGGAGATTTGTAGCCCTGAAGCAAGTGACTTTCAGGAACAGGTTGCTGAGTACATAGTAGGTGCTTAATATTTTGAAGCATGTTATTATTGGCAATAATAATATGTAATTATGACACTTAATATTTTGGAGCACACTGCTGCTCATAGGAAAGGAATTTGAATCAGAGAAAGTTATTTCACCAGCACCCGCTTCTTCTAACATTATTTTCTGTCTGCCTCCAATTTAACTTCCCTGGATTTAGACCACTGCTCTATGTTTGTTTATTGAATTGTTGATTATTGATTATTACTGGTAGATCTTCCCAGAAACTGGAAGATGCCCTTTTCTTATCCTTCATGTATTTGAACCTCTTTGGTCTAAGGTTTCTTCTAGCTCTTGAGATTTTGAGATCTGTAAAAAGGGGGATAATAATATTTGCATCAGCTTGCCATGTAGGGTAGTTATAAGGGAAGCACTTTGTAGTGCTTCCTTAGAGTAATATATAAATATGAGTTGTGTCATCATTATCATCATCATCATCATCGATCATTCAGATTGCTGTCTTTACTACTGTGTTTTGCTGATTTTTGTTCCAGTGAGTGCAAAATTTTCCTACAAATTTTGGATGGGTAAAAATAATGCATTATTGGGATCCTAGACTCACAGAGGTGGTAGGATTGCTTCTGGTACCTAGTAGATTGGCAAGGACATAGACTTAAGAGGATATGGGGAACCATTGGACCATGTACATGTCTTGGAGTTGGTAATGGTCTTCTGCCAATGATGTACCATTGAGCCTTAGCTTTGAGCTTTGAAAGATGTATTTCATCCTATATAAGTGCTGATTTTATAGTGAGATGGAGATAAGAGAAGCACACTGCTGCTCAAAGGAAAGGAATTTGCATCATAGAAAGATATTTCACCAGCACCTGCTACTTCCAATATTACTTTCTGTTGGACTCCAATTTAATCTTCTTGGATTCAGACCACTGCTTTATACTCTGTTGATTGCATCACCAATAAGATTTTGTTCACTTCCCACTGAACTTTGATTTATCTAGTCTAATCTCTGGTTTAATTTCTAGAGTCATGTGGGAGGGGACCTTAAACCAGTAGATCTTACTGACTGGTAAGTCAGTAAGCTCTTATTAAACTTATTAAGCACTTCTATATGCCAGGCATTATCCTAAGCACTAGGGACACACAAAAAGGCAGTAATAGTTCCATATTTTCGAGGACCTCACATTTGAATGGGGGAGATTGCAAACAACTATGTACATACCAGATAAGAATCTTCCCTTAAAAGCTGGTAAGCTGAGTGCAGCTAGGCAGTGAATAGAGCACTGGCCATGGAGTCAGGAGGATCTGAGTTCAAATCTGGCCTCAGACACTTAACACATTAGCTGTGTGACCTTGGGCAAGTCACTTAACCCCAATTGCCCTGCCTTCCCCCTCCAAAAAGAAAAAAAAAAGCTGGTAAGTTGCATTTTGTCATCAGTATAGTGAAATGGAAAAAGTACTCGATCAAGGCTTGACTCTGCCACTTTCTACCTCTGTGACCTTGGAAAAGTCACTTAACCCCTATCTGGACCACTGTGGGAATTGGGCTTTATGGTTTTTAAGGCTCTTTCTAGATCTAACACAGTACAGGTTTTGTGAGAGTAGGAAGTTGTAGTCAGAGTAGAATTTTGAAGTTCAGAATATTGGAAGTGATGTATTTTTGTGATAGGATGAGACTGGGGCAGTTGGATGGCACAGCAGATAGAGTGTTGAGCCTGGAATCAGGAAGAGAACCAAGCTCAGATATGGTCTTAGACAGGTATTAATGCTGTGACCCTAGGCAGTAACCTCTGTTTGCCTAAAACGGAGATAATAACAGCACCTACCTCTCAGGGTTGTTGTGAGGATCAAGTAAGATGCAACAGTGGAGAGAACACTGAGCTTGGAATTGGGAAAACTCATCCTCCTGAGCTCAAATCTGGACAGTTCACTGAATCCTATTTGGGTCGGTTTCCTCACCTGTAAAATGATATGGAGAAGGAAATGGCAAACTAGTCTAGTATCTTTTCCAAGAAAACACCAAAATAGGTCTTGAAGAGTTGGATGTGACTGAAATGACTGAACAGCAACAACAACTTAGCCCAGTGACCAACACATAGTAGGTGTTATTCTAGTGCTTATTCCTTTCCCTTCTCTTCCCCTGTTCATACTGCTTTGTAGGTAAGTGGTAGTGATAAAAGAGGTCACTTGAATTAAGGAGGCAAATGAATGTTAACTAGGGTGTTGTGGAAGAATGATCAATATTGAGAACATTGAAGTCCAAGAGTATATTGAAAGAGAATACTCTGAACCACCTACTGATGTCATTGAGGAATTTGGCAAATAATAGCAATAAAGATAAAGGTACAATGTATAAATAGCTTTTGTGAACTTCAGAATAGGTAGTGTTATATTGAAGAACAGAAGTAGAAGAGTAAATAGGCTGGAAGGGACAGTGGATGTCAAGGACCTTACCAACCTTTCCTCATGGCCCAGAGATTCTGGGGGGATTGCAGAATCTTAGGGAAAAGTCAAGTCAGTGAGAAGGTGGAAAGAGTGTTGGGAGAATTTGAGGCTATAGAGCTTTTGAAAATAGAGTGGTATTCCAAAGGACATAATAGATAATGGATTAAGAGTGGTAAGAGGAAGGCCAGGAGTGGAGATGGCCAGGAGATTATGTAATCTATTTGAGCTTGATAAGGTAAAAGATTACCTTTTATCTGGTATCCCTAGGGTAGAAACTAGGGTCCTATGGATTGGAGGGATAAATATCATGGGATGTAGATTGTGGAATGTTAGTAGTTGAGGAGGAATTTGTGCAATTGGCAAGAACGAGACTGTAATAGAACTTGAAGAATTTACTGCTTCCTAAATTGTAAAGGGAATTTGTAATCCTGGTTTGTCTGGGCTGAATGCACATGGATAGGATTTTAGCCAATGATTGTTGCTCTATTCCATGCATTCTGTGGTCAAGTGATAACTGGCCTGCTTGCTTTTCCTCACAGGAACCATTCCATGTCTGATTTCCAGGCCTTTGGATTGACTGTCCCCACGCTTGGAATGCTCTTTTTCACCTATGCCTTTTGACATCCATGGCTTCTTTCAGACCTCAGATTAAATCCTATGTTCTAGAAGAGACCTTCCTGGTGCTCCCAGGCAGTTGAGCCTTCCTAAAGTTAACCTCCCTTCTACTCTGGATTTATTGGATATGTACCTCTTTACCTACATAATGTCTTTGCCATTAGCCTGTCAATTCTGTCAGTACGGAGGTCATCTTTGCCTTTCTTTGTCTCCCCATGTCCAACATGCACAGTGCCCGGTACATAGTAAACACTTAATAGATACTAATTGACTGATTAACTTTTCCATTCTTCATTTATGAGAAAAGTTACAGCTGCATGGTACATTTCTTACAAGCATTATTTATGTGGCCACTGTTACTTAAGAGCACACTTTCTGTAATACGTTTCGTTTTTGCCATGAACTAACAATCCATTTTATGAATAAAGTGGAAGAGATTGCAAGATTTTAAATTATCTATGTGATACAAAAAGTATCATACAGAAATTGCTAAAAACTTGGTATGAGACATCTCCTTTTCTTTCTCTGCCTTAGAAAATACATTTTGTTCATTCCAGGGTCATTCATTGTTAAATACAGTGCTCTTTTTTCTTTCCATGTCTTCTTATGGCATTAGAAGATAGTAAATACCACATTCTTTAAAAAAAAGTTTGACTAAAAATTATTGGTGAACATCAGCACAACTGATTAAACTTGCTTATTTGTATTATGCCAGCCTAGTGTTAAAAGACATTGAGGACAACTTCATGAATGTTACATGGTCTTTCATTGGTGGATTTATCAGAACGCTTGAGCTAGTCTGATAGGAAGAAAGTGTGACTAGAAATGATCTTTACTGTTGGATGGGGTACTCACATTGATGAGATCACAGATCATATCTGTTCACAGATAGTATGTACCCATTAAAATAAGGTTAAAAGGATGATTTTTGAGAATTTTATTAAAGGGATGATTTGTAAGCATTTAGAAAGGATAATAGCAATCATTATTCAGATCACTGGCTTCACTAAGAACCAGGTCATAACAGACTCAACTTATTTCCTTTTTTGTTAACTAGCAATTTGACATATTGTTTAGAGCTTTACTGTAGGTATAACATGCAGATTTAGGCAAATAGTTCATAAAGCTTCTTAGGGACAAGATGAAGAGATGTGGACTAGTTTGATAGATGAGATAGATGGAGTCAGAGCAGGATCCAGATATGGCCCAATTGACAACTTCTTTAATGTTTCCATGGTGTCTATTTGAGCATACCAAGACTTTTGTCCTTGACCCTATGTTGTTCAGCATTTTTCTTAGTGATTTGTTTGAAGGCATTGGTAAATCCTTGTCAGAGTTTCAAGGACACAGAACTGGTAGGAAAAGCTAACATGCTGAATAACCAAATTAGGATTTCAGAAAATTTTGGCAGTTTAGAACAATAGGCGAAATATAGTGAGATGAAATTTAATAGAAATAAATATAAATATCTACAACTGGGTTCTCCAGGTTACTTTCACAAATATAGGTGGGGAAAGTATGGATAGACAACAGTTTTGGAGGAAGGCAGACGGTTGTTAGTGGTCTTGTAAGCTTTGTAGGAGTCAGTAGTCTGATAAGGTGACCAGAAAAGTCAATGTGGTCACATAATGTATTAATAGAAGTATAATGTTTAGAAAAGAAGTTATAATACTGTTGTTATATTTTGTTCTGGTCAGACCACATCTGGAATATTATATTCAGTTGTGGGTCTGAAATTTTAGGAAGGACCTTGACAAGCCATGATCATTCACAAGATGCCCACCAAGATGGAAGAAAAAAACCTTGTTTTCTTGTTCTATAAAAATCAGTTTGAAGAGCTGGGGATCTTTTAAGTCAAAGTAAAAAAAGATTAGAAAGTTATAATAGCAAGTTTGAATATTTGAAGTGCTGTATAAGGTGAGAGAGGAATTAGACTTGCTTTAGATTAACCCCAGAGGGTAGAACATGGAACAGCAGATGGAAATTCCTGTTGAATACTTTGCCTCAATGTAAAGAAAAACTTTCTAACAGAGATGTTTATAAGTGGAATGGCTTTCCCTTTTTTTAGTGGTCTCAAGCACAGAGAGAATGATTACTTGTTTGGCATGATTTAAAGGGGATTCTTTGTTTATGTTTGGGTTTGTCTAGGTTATGTCTATTGATGTCTCTCTTAACTCTTTAAGATTCTGTAATTTGAGGTTGATATTATCCCCCATTTGTTTTCCGTGTAACCTGGGCTACTATTAAATCTTCTGAATTATCTGAGGTTTTTATGAGCTTATCTTTAGGGAGGTTCATAAATATATTTCTTAAATTCTGCCATTTGTGGCTTCTAAATAATCAGCTTTATTATTAAGACTACAGATTTTAGCAGAATAATTAATTTTCCATTAATGATAATCCTGTATATTTTTTATACATGGATAACCAGAATATTAGGATGTTTCCAAAACCAGTTATAGTTCTTAAGTTTCTCATTGTGTTGACTAACCTCACAACTGGAATTTCTAAAATGACATAGGTGGTCAGTTTTTAAAAAAAAAATAGAATAAAGTAACTTTTTGCCATTTGCCTTTACCTATTCTTTTTTCTACTTTTTATTTCATCAGCTTTACTCATTGGCACATATTTTAAAAGCTCAGTTCATTTGGATTCAAATAACAGAATTACTCTTCATTTGGAGGGTCTGAGTTAAAGTAGATATTACATTGTCTTTGGACAAATGAACCTTTGTTAAGCTAATCCATCAATGTTGTGATATAATGCTTACTTAATAAAAGAATAAATTATGTTAAATAACTTTTATAGCACTCATTTCTATTCATTCAGTCAGTCAGCTAGCATTTATTAAGATATTACTGTGTTCCAGGTAATATGTTAAGTGCCCTAGATACAAAGGCAAAAAATACTGTCCTTACCCATATGTTCTAATGGGAAAGAAATGTATAATTATGAACATACAAGCTATAATGGACATACAAAATATAATTTCAGGCAGTTCATTTGAACAAGATCTCTTTTTGGCACCTATTTCCTTATTGTGTTCTTTAAAGTATCAAAATAATTTTTCATTGAATTGTGGGAATTTATTAAGAAAAGCCTCTCAGTACAAATGAGTACGGTTTTATTGTGTATTTATTGATGAGGAATATAGATAAGTGATTAGAATATGAGATTTTTCTACCCTTCTGTGGCATCACTCATCATTCATTCCTGTATCTTTTTAAGTAATTTTTTTATTAACTAAAAAAACCTATTTCCATACAACAGAACACACAAAGAGGATTTTATATGAAATCATTAATCTCTTTTATACAGCTTGCTTAAAAAAAAAAGATAATTCTACATGCTGCTTTCGGAATTCTTGCTTGTTTCTAATTTCTTCTGTATATTTAAAAAATGTTGCAATGGTCCTCTTTTTTGGTATCACCCTTGACTGACTTAAGAGTTTACTATGTGCCAAGCAGTGTCCCCTCAACCAGATGCTCCCTCCCTCCATTAAAAACCAAGAGAAAGAAAGAAGAAACCCTAAATAAGTGTGGTCAAAGAAAGCAAATCTCTACATGTACACAAATGTTTGGCCACGTCCAAAAGTATATTTTCTCACATTATGTCCATCACCTCTTTCTCTGCTAAGAAATAAGTAACATGTTTGATTATAGGTGTGATTGGTAATTGCATTGATTGGATTTTCAAGTCTTTCAAAGTGGTTTTTTTGTTGTTTTTGAATGGGGTCGCTGTCCTTGTAATCTGTTTTACTAGTTCTGCTTAACTTCAATTCATGCTACCTAGTATTCTCTGAAATGGTCTTTTTCGTCATTTCTTATAAGACAATTCCATCATATTCATATGCCACAATTTGTTTAGCCATTCCTAAGGTGCTCCCTTAGATGTTAATATTCTGACTGTCCACCCTCATCACCAACCGATTTTGGTTTATCTGATGCCTATTCCCACCACCCCTTTCCCTGTGTTTGTATGTTTTTTTGTATACTCTTCTCACGTACCCGTTATGAGGAATAGTTAGTAAGTTTCACCTCGTTCTTCCTTCTTTCTATATATTAATGTGTTCCTTTTATTCTCCCTTATCTTTCTCTTCATAAAATGCTCTGAACAGAGCCAATCTGCCCCCAAGGATCTCTCTTTCCGATTGAATACTTTTTAATAAACTTTGAAGCCATTAAGGTTCTGAAGAGATACCCATTTCTTCTCTCAGGACATTAGCAGTATGTCATCATACAGTCTCTTCCTATTGTTGAAATCTACCTTTCTAGGTTTCTCTTGACTTTTATGTTTGTTGTAATATTTCTTTTTTGCTTCGTGAGGTCATTGATTTTTCTATTTGGTCTAGTTTAGTTTTCAGGAAATTCATTTCTTGGGTAAGATGTCTGACCATTTTTTCTTGTAAGTACGTACCTTATTTGCCTAATTCCTTCCCTCAAGAGCTTTTATTTCATTATATTAATGTCTTATTTCTTTTCTTCTTGGTATGTGGTCTTCCTGGAAAATCCATTTTTCTTTCCTTTTAGTCTCTGATTGCAGTTACAGTTTACTACATTGGTGTCATAATCCCATTTCTTGCTTTCTTTTACCCCACATATCAGGCTTGGCACCAGCACTGACATTTTTATTTCTTTATCATCTCTTACCTGTCATCTTTGTTCAGTTCACACGGCCACCATTTTAGATCAGCTACTTTATTGTCTCTTACCTAGTCTATTACAATGGCCTCCTTTTTGTTCTCCCTACCTCAGGTCCTTCACACAGCTGCCTGAATAATACTCTTTTTTGGGGGGAACTCAAAAAAAGTCTAAATCAGTAAAATTTCATTCTCTTCCTTTCATTCATAATTAATAGAAGATCAGAGACGGTAAAAAGTGTTTTGTGTTCATAAATTTAAGTGTAGCCTTGTCCTTCAGAGTAGATCATAACCTGAAAACAGGATGGAAGAAACATAGAGTATAGGGTATTTCTTCTTCCCTGCCCTCTCCCCTCCACCTCCCCCCCCCCCCCCACACACACACCAGGCAACTGGTCTAGTTGTCCATTTCCTCCCAGGGCCTTGTATGACCTGCTGGAACAGAGAAACCCCAGAACAGAGAAAGGGATGTTTCTGAAATCCAGGTTTAACCCTGTCACTCTGTTTAATAAATGAATGAAAGAAGTATTTATTAAGAGTTTATTATGTGCCAAGCACTATGATAAGCTCTCAGGTACAAATATCAAAACCAAGATCGTCCTTGCATTCAAGCAACTTATACCTACTGTATGGGGGAATAGTGGCTAGGGAAGCAGGAACTATTTGATCTTATAAATTAGAGGCTTGGTGAATGAATGAGACTCTAGGGCAGTAGATTGACATACCCCATTTAGGAACAGTGGTACAGTTAATTTGATCATGGTTGTATTTGCAGAACTGGAGGGATAGGGAATGAGAGGAAAGGGTAGTTTTCAGGGACAAAAAATGGAGAGATGGCTAGGGAAGTCTGGTGGTTGGGTCTTTGCCGAAACCTAATCTGGGAATGGCAGTTAGCAATTCAGACAGCTGCTGCCCCAGAGCAGGATTTTATATAGGATTTCAAGACTGTTGTGGTGAGTTGGGGCCTGGTAACTGGAGCTTTTCTGAAGTAATGGTCTAGAAATACCAATTGCCAATGGTGGTAGACAAGGTGGTTAATAAGGAGACAGTTAAACCTTTTTTAATCTAGGATCAAATAGCATTTATTTTTATCTTAGTCTTTATTAATTTATGTTTTTCCATAAGCTTTATAATGTATATTACTAGTATAGTAGTACATGTGTGTAATTTATAAATAAATAAGTATACACAATGAGTTTATGTGTTAAACTTTTTTTTTTTTTAACCAATGACGTATATATGACCAAAAATGTTTGGACACCACTACCCTAAAACTCAGTCCTGGACCCTCTTTCTTCTTCACATTCTCCTTTAATGATCTCAATAGTTCTCAGTGACTTCAGTTACCTACATTCATTTAGGTCCAGTTCTGAGCTACAATCCCACATCACCAGTTGCTGTTAAACACTTCTAACTGGATATCCCTATGGCATCTCAAACTCAACAAATACACAAAAGAACTTACTATTCTTCCTTCGATCCCCCGCCCCATTCTCCTTCCCCACATCCCCCTAGCCCAGTTTCACTCCAAATTTCACTCTTTCTATTGAGGGTAGTGCTTTCCTTCTGGACACTCATCTTTCTAACTTTGGAGGTAGTGTTATTAACTCTTCCTCTTACTTCTCACATCCAGTCATTTGTAGAATATTGAATATTCTGTCTTCATTGTATCTCTTTCATCTGTCCCTTTGTCTACATTTACAAGGCTACCAACAAAGGCCTTTATCATCTTGCCTGGACTATTGCTATAGCTTCTTTATTGGACTTGCTCCCACTGGACTCTGTCTCCCTTGTCTGTTCCCCTCCCCCCTGCCCCTGGCAAAAATAAATTCCTAGTCTACCCTCCAGACAGTTACCAAAATCTTCCCAAAGTACAAGACTGACCTCATTCTTCAGTTTAAGAACTTTTTGCCTGTAGGATAAAATGTAAGTTCCTTAGCTTAACATTTAAAGCCTTGCCAATCTGTCTTCAGCTTACTTTTTCCATTTGTGTTCTATTACCACCTATCACATACTATGCAAGCTTGTAAAACTAGACTACTTACTATTTCCCAAACTTCCCAAATCCATTGCCTTCTTCAGTGCTTTTGTACAGGCACTGGAATGTACTGGAACATACATGCCTGGAATATATTCTTTTTTTTTTTTTACATCATCTTTTTTTCCACGGCCACCTCCTTCTCCATTTTTTTGTCAGTCCTTTCCTAAGTTGTCCTCCAGTTTTTAGGAGAGAGCTATTCAAGTTATTTATGTAAGTTATATATATACTTAACCTCCCTGCTTGTATATACCTACATGGAGGAATACAGAAAGAAACTCTGCTTTGTATTTTCAACACTTTGCCTATAGTAGCCACTAATTAAAATGGTTGTTGGATTGAATGGTTTTGATAGGATGGGTTAGAGGATATATTGGGGAATCTCAGCCTTAAAATATCTTTCCATAAGTCCTTAGAGCAGTAATTTACAATCTTAGTTGAATAATAGCCCAGGGCTCCAACAATTTTCTTAAGCAGTATAATGAAATTCACACACACACACACACACACACACACACACACACACACACACACAATCTCCAGGATAGAGACTATGCCTGTGATTCATGGAAGAGGAATCATCTTCAGCCAGTTTATGTCAGTAGTCCTTTCTCTGCTACACTACATCATTTGTGTGTTTTCTGCTAGGTTTTTCATTTCATCCTCAGACCCAGTAAAAGAAATGACAAGAGCCTGCCTATATAGTTGTGTATGTGTTCATACGTACATGCATACATTTTAGCACAGGGAGAGAGTATGAGAGAATCAGAGAGCTACTCTTGAATGGCATGATTCTGAAGAAGTTGGAAATCCCTGCCTCAGATCCAGAGTAGGTAGGACTGTGGGACTATAATTAAGTTTTCTGTGAAGTGGTTCAGCTACCACTACTCCAGACTCTTGGTGAGATGTAGAACTGGGTTTGAGGTTCTAAGGCTGTTTTAGGGGTTGTTGTCATCTTCCCCAGAGGGAAATAAATCTCTCTTTTCTATTATCTCCTGAACTTAAGGGTTATGTTTCACAGTTAGAAGACTCTTATTTAGGCTTAATGACAAAGGGTTCAAAAGTCCCTCAGAGTTTAGAGTAAAGAAAGAAGACTGGGAGTTACTCTTTCCCCCCTTCTTTCTTAAAGAGAAATAGTGCCTATATTGTACCACTCCTGGATGTGAAAGAATTTTAATAATTCAATTCAGAGACTAGTTATATGGTTATGGCCCCAGAGTCATAATGGTCACATTCTGACTATTTCTCTTCCTGGCTTTGAGGATGAAGTAGAACTCTACATTGGTTCTCTTGTTATTTTGGTAATGTATTAACTTTACAGAATTGTAGTGCCTGAATTATTGGTCACCTGTGTTTATTAGACTGACACTCCCTTCCCCTTGTGTACTTGTATTTTATTAGCAGTCCTAATTGATATTCTGATTCTTCATTAATAGTTGGCCTTTGCTTAATTATTAGTGATGTTTGATAACTTGATGAAGAGGGTTAGGGGAAAAAAATCATGACACTGGAATTTGTGACTTACTATGTTCATACTTTTTTTTTTCTTTTTTTGAATTACAGATCAACTTGAGCGAGTCTTCTTACGACTTGGTCATGCTGAAACAGATGAGCAGTTACAGAATATTATCTCTAAATTCCTTCCTCCTGTTTTGCTCAAACTGTCTAGCACACAGGAAGGAGTACGCAAAAAAGTAAGTGTCTGTTGGTAGAACAGCATATCTGATTTGAGTACTTGATTAAATTGATATGTATTGTGAGATTATTTTTCAGGTTCTGTTATTATCTATTCTGTATGGTCTTAGTGACTTGTTTAACCTTCGCTTATTTAGCAGGTGCTTATTAAGTATGTATTGCAAGTTTAATTGCTGCGTTTTGGAATACCTGTACTCCAGTAGGCATGCCAACACTTTTACATATAAAGTTGTTTATTCTGGGAATGATTCTCCATGTCTAAAATTGTATCCCTGTTTCTTCAAAAAACCAAAGCAAGTATGCTTGGGAGGAAATAGTTCTAATCCCTTGTAGTCCATGATAAATAATGAGTTAAAGCTGAATTCTTTATATAGGCTGAACATTAGCCAGGTTTTAAAATTTGTGATCATTTTGAGTTGCCATTTTGACAGTAAGTGATAGATACATTTTGCTTGCAAAGCAGGATGTTGCCTTATAATTTGTAATAGATGTAAAGTTATATTAAGGGGTTATAGTCTCTTGAATTAAGGCCAATCATTTAATTTAAAAAATCTTTTTAATGTGTATTTTTTTTTTTTGCTTCTCAAGGATTAATGCTTTACAGTATATAGAAAGAAGTTCAGAAGTGATGTCATCCAACCCATACCTGAAGAGAACTTTCTTTACTAATGTCCTTGACAACCGTCGTTTAAGTTATATTTTAATATTCTAGTGATAAGGAAATCACTATTTTTGAACACAGTTCCAATTTTGAATGGCCCTAATGGTTAGGAAATGTTGCCTTTTCTTTGTCAGAAAAGAAATTTAGAATGCTAGGACCTGTCTAGAGTGCCATACTACTCCTCACTTTTGACTGTTCCCTTTTCTGAGATTTTCAAAGACCATCTTTTTGATAATGGTTTCTAGAATTTTGACAGGAAATTGAAGTCAAGAATATTGGCATGTAGTTTGAAAGAACCTCTCTCTTGGGTGTTTTGAAAATCTCTTGACATTTGCCTGACTTAAGCTGTATATCATATTTCTTAATTTTCGTGGTTTTTCAGAATTTTTTCATTGGTTTAGAAATTTTATCTGTTCTTTCTTTCAGTGGCTTGGAATTCAGTCCATTAGAATATGGTGACTTGCATCAGTAGACTGTTTAGGTGCTCTTTTACAATCCCTTACATACCCTGGACTTACTCTTTCTTAATTCCTGTTCTCTTAGTTAGAGTAGGTAGGTGACACAGTGGATAGAGCACCAAGCCTAGAGTCAGGAAGACTGGAGTTCACATCTAGCCTCAGATATTTACTAGCTGCATGACCCTGGACAAGACACTTCCCCTCTAACTGCCTCAATTTCCTCATCTGTAAAAATGAGGATAAGAATAGCACCTACCTATTGGGGTTGTTGTGAGGATCCAGTAAGGTAGTAATTATAAAGCACTTAACACAGTACCTAGCATGTAGTAAGCACTCTAAATGTTAGCTCCTATTATTATTAATATTAATTATTATTATAATTAAAATTAACCATTTCTATTCTTTTTTCTTCCCATTCTGGAGATTAGATTCAATTTGACAAACTTTTGAAAGCATTTACATTGTGCAAGAAGCTGTTGTAGGTGTTGGGGATACAAAAGTTCCTGATCTTAATGAGTTTATCTGCTATTTGAGATGATATTGCATGTGCACATCTAAATAAATAAAAGATAATTTGAGGATGAAAATGGTCCAAACAACTGAAACATACATGAAAAAAGACTTAACATCAAAGGTGGCAGATGAACCTTAAGGAAGTTAGTAGTCTCCTATGCGATGGGTCCTTTGAATATAGCAACCATTGAAATAAAGCATTGTGCCACTGAAGAATTTTGCTGGAGGAGTGGCATAAATGGAATTATCACAGAAACGTATGACTGGTAAAGGAGGTGGGCCCATCATCTAAGGCGAGCAAGTGATAACTACTGGATAGTCTTTTTGCTCCATTGGTATCCATAGAGATTTAGAGGTGCCGTCCCCCACCCCCAGCACTTCTGCTCTCTCTTATGGAGAATTTACAGTATGATAGGGACAAGAATCTCACAAGATGAGAACGTGCAGATGAACTTTGATTTGCGGCTTTGGAAGTAGGAACCACATAAGTGAAATAATAGAGCTTTTGCAGTATCTCTTCTCCAGGATAGCGTTTCTAGTTCCTTCAACTGAATCATCTTTTGAGACTTAGTCTTTCTACTCTGGACCTCTTTCAGATTATCAGTGTCTTTGCAAAAAAACATCGTGGGCAGCCCAGCCTAGAATGGAGCATAATGTTCTAGATTTAGTCTGACTAGGGCACACACAGTACAGTGAGTGCTGTAGTTCTGGATATTTTATCTCTGTCTCTGCACCCTGAGGATTGAACAATTTAATAAAAGAAAAATAAATCCAGTCATTACAGATACGTACATTTCAACAAAACAAGCTTCTATGTTGGCTGTGTCCAAAAATGTATGTCTCATTTTAATTTAAGTCTATTACTTCTAGCAGGAGGATCTATAGAACAGACTAGACAAGGGAGAATCAGAAATAATGGAACTCGGGGGTGGCTAGGTGGAGCAGTGAATAGAGCACCAGCCCTGGAGTCAGGAGGACCTGAGTTCAAATCCAGCTTTAGACACTTAACACAAAAACTAGCCATATGACCTTGGGCAAGTCACTTAACCCCAGCTGCCCTCCAAAAAGCAAAAAAAGAAATAATGGAACTCAACATCCTGGTGTTTTATAAACTGGATAACATAAATTACATAGGAAAGTACTCCTTGTTCAATAAAAACTACAGGGAAAACTGGTAAACAGTCTGGTAGAAATCAACATCTTACACCATGTTCTGTAATATAGGCAGCTAAGTGATAGAGTGAATAGAATACTGGACCTGGAGTCAGGAAGGTCTGAGTGTAGATTCTGACTCAGTCAGTGACTAGCTGTGTGACCTTGGGAAAGCCACTCTATTTCCTTCAGTTTCCTTAACTGTAAAGTAAGGATAATAGCAATACCCCCCTGGAAGGATCAAATGAAATAATATTTGGAAAGCTCTTAGCACATAGTAGGCACTAATAAGAATTCTATTGATAACAACAACAGGTACATGATCTCAATATTAAATATCATTAAAAAATTAGAAGAGAAACATCATATACCTTTCATAGCTATGGGTAAAAGATGTATTTTTTTTTTTTTTTTGCTTTTTGGAGGGCAGTTGGGGTTAAGTGACCTGCTCAAGGTCACATGGCTAGTTTTTGTGTTAATTGTCTGAGGCTGGATTTGAACTTTAGGTCCTCCTGACTCCAGGGCCTGTGCTCTATTCACTGCGCCACCTAGTCACCCCATAAAAGATGTCTTCTTAACCAAATAAGGTTTAGAGGTAATTATAAAAGATGAAAGATAAACATGTATCTTTGATTACATGAAACTGAAAAATTTCTGTGATAACTAATTTAATGTACTTAGGATGATAGTCAAATTGGAATTGTCTTTGTTACAGATTTCTCCAAAAACAACTTACTATTCAAGTCATATAGTTTACATATATATGACTTCAGGAAAGCCATTTCCCACTAGATGAGTGGTCAGAGAATGTAAACAGTTTTCCAAAAAGAAATTGCAAACTATTAACAACCGTGCAAAAGAATGCTTCAGATCATTAATAACACACAAAACAACCCTGAAATTTCATCTCACTCTGGAAGTTGGCAAAGTTTATAAACATAAGAATAATTGATGTTTGAGGGATTATGGGAAGATAGGTGCACTAATTTATTATTATTTTTGGGGGGGGGAGGGCAATTGGGGTTAAAGTAACTTGCCCAAGGTCACACGGCTAGGGTTTTTTTGTTTGTGTGTTAAGTGTCTGAGGCCAGATCCGAACTCAGGTCCTTCTGACTCCAGGGCCAGCGCTCTACTCACTGCACCACCTAGCCGCCCCTACTAATATATTATTGGTGGAGCAATGAATCAGTCCAGCCATTTTGAAAAACATTTTGATATTTTGCAAATAAAATGACTAATATCTATACCCTTTGACCCAGAGATTCACTACTAGACTAGTATGTGTATAACCATTTTTTGTAATAGCGAAGAATAGGGGAAAGAAAAGTGGATGCCCATGGATTAGGAAGTGAATGGTATGTAAATGTAATAGAATATTACTATGTTGTAAGAAAAAACTAATATGAAGAATACAGAGAAACATGGAGAAAAATCTGATGCACAGTGAAATAAGCAGAACTAAGTAAGTAATATACACACGGACTCCAATAATGTAAATGGAAAGAAAAATCACAAAAAAATTAAAACTGAGTTTTGCAGAATTACAGAAATAATTGTCACTTAAAAGAAGCCTTAAAGATGACACACCAGACCCACAGCCCTTTGCAGTTGTGGGAAGTCCACAGGAGTCATTTATTACACAAGTTTTCAGACTTTCTGATATTTTGATCAGTTTTCTGATTATTTTTTTTACTTCTTTATTAATCCTGATCAGGAAGTCACTTACCACTGTCACTGTTTTTATACCCTTACTGGATCTTTCACAGAAAAGGACCTGTG
This sequence comes from Gymnobelideus leadbeateri, assembly GCA_011680675.1. Taxonomy (NCBI): domain Eukaryota; kingdom Metazoa; phylum Chordata; class Mammalia; order Diprotodontia; family Petauridae; genus Gymnobelideus; species Gymnobelideus leadbeateri. The sequence continues at coordinate 634,904 of WOXC01002786.1, forward strand.
TATCTATTACATCATTTGTTGAAGGATAAGTGCTCCCTCTGCTGGTGCAGATCACAGTTTATCCACCCCCTTTCCTATCCTGTGCAGCTCTTACCCATGTCCTTCTGAATCCTCTAGCATCCAGTGAAATGACAGCCTGCCCCTAAATTTCTTGACATTATGTGTATTAAAAGATCTGCATTTTCCAAAATATAACAGCCCATTTCCTCTTAAATTTGAGGCCCAGTTCATTGTCCAACTGTAGTGTCTAATCAAGATATATGTAACTTAACTGTGTTTCATAATCTGAGTGATAGTAATTTTTCCCTCTACTTCTTGTTTTGTGTGTGTGTGTGTGTGTGTGTGTGTGTGTGTGTGTGTGTGTGTGTGTGTGTGTGTGTAAATAGTTAAGCTCAATTTTTCTGAATGAATTTAGCTTTCATCTAGTAGACTCTGCCATGTACCTAAGTTTGATCTAAATTTAAAGACATTTGCCAACAGGAGCACCAGAAGGACCTCACTATCTATTGGGTATCCTTCTCTTTGACTCTTTTTGGACATCTTCTCTGACAATGGTAAACATACTTTGTGGGCATATACCTCGTTTTATGCCATATTAATGACCAGTCAGTTGAACAAAATTATTTATTATGTCTTTTAAGGAATCTGGTAGCATTTTAATAAATGCATGTGAGATACTAATAATATGAGATGCTATTATTTAAGGATATATGGGATAAAATGCCCAAAGCAGACAATTACTTTAGTAGAGTATTTAAAGCTGTATTTTGATTTGCTTTGTTATATTCTTCATTATGTTCTGGCTTTTTAATTATAGTTAATAAACAATATGCAAAATATAGAATCCAAAAAGATGTGGTCTGCTGTAGAATATCATTTCTGAAAGCTCACCTCTTTTTTTCTCAAGCATCCAGCAAGGTTTTCTCTCACCACGTGTATGGATTATTCTCGTAGACTCTTATGGAGGTGGAAAAATAGGCCTCTGAGACTTACTGATCTTTTTTTCCCAGTTGTAATGAAGTTTGCTTTTTCCCCTTCTGTTTTGATATTTTTTTCTCTTTCAAATACTGTGATACTCTATACTCTCAGAATTGTGTTTTCCTCAGTGACTCTTCTTCTATTTGTTTACTTTAGTGTCATTTTCACTTCCTCATACACTGTATATGACACTTATTGTCACCCTTATTTAATACATTTGGTTTATATACATTTTTTTTCCAAGTCTTGAAAAACCAGATGTCTATGTTTTAACTCCTGTGGACTAGATAAAACAAAAATTTAGTAAAATACTTGTTGAAGATTTGTAGTTAATAAATTTTAGTTTCTATGTTTTGCTAGCTCCCCTAGTTAGGAGTTTTGCATATAAAATCATAATCGTGATATTCTGTGGTGATGAGCTAGCAAATTGGGATAATAGAAGAACATTCTCTAACTCCAGGGGGCCATTGCTTCTCTGGTTGAATACACTTCCCATTTTAAGATGAGAGTATGTAGGAAAAAGAATTTTATATAGTTAATTTAATTTAACATCTTATCTGACAAGTATTTTTAATCAAGCAGTATTTATGCATGATGCCTCTTTGAGCCTCAGAAATGGGTATTATAATAATAGCGCTTCCCTTATGGGTATCAAATGAATTAATATATGTAAGTCAATTTGTAGACCTTAAAGTGCTTATAAAGACTAGTTATCATTTTTACTAGGATGCTCTTTTGACATCTGAATTAGAATAAATAGGACTTTTAAATCTTTCTGTTAGGTTTAGCTTTGCACTTGTCTCTTCACCTTGTCATAGATGCGTCTAGTGTCTGGGAGAATTGGCTAGTTCAAATTTCAGATGAGGCTTAGTGCTGTTGTTTAAAACCTTTTCTATTTTTTTCAAGTTCCCGTTTTTTCCCTCCACTTCTTTCCCTTCAACAGACAAATTAAAAAATATACCAGTCTTAATATAGTCTCTATCTTATATTGATAGTCTCAGTAAATTTTGTTACTCATTGTATCTCCTCTTGTGATCTAGAGGTATGTAGCCCTGGAAAAAGGCATGTGGAACAGGGACTAAAATTAACGTGGTGTCTTTTAGAAAGGTCTTAACATTTGAAACAAAAGCAAAGACACTAACAGCCCAGCAACAGAAAGACATTTGTGTAGAAATGACAGTTTTAAAATACATTCTCTCTTGCCTGTGACATATATGAATTTTGGCTTCTGTTAATTGTTGGGTTCCCTAATATTGTAATGTTTTTTATTCAGTCTGAGAGTTGTTATGGTATAAAGAGCCCTGGATCCTATACATAAGAAGGTCTGAGATAAGTTTTTACTCACTCTGTGATTGTGCAAATCACTCTCTCTGGACTTAGTTTCCTAATTCATAGAATTGGTGATAATGACACTTGTACAACACAGGGTTTTTGTGGGAAATTTGTTTTAGAAATTATAAATTGTTATGTAAATTTAGGTTATTATTGAGTCTTCTAGATCAAAGTTTTTAAACTGAATGGAGGCTAGCTAGGTTTCCTTGTGGTTATTAGTTTGTAAATTAAGCCGTGGTTTAGGTTTGTTTATGAAATCTATTAAAGTTGAATTAAAATTTTGTATATAAGTTTGTATAAAAATATTTTTCCAGTTCCAGTCCCATTCCCTTCTTTTTCTGGTGGTACTCTCCAATTTGACCACATAGTTTGTTTCTAAGTGCAAGGATGGTGACAGAGTACAACTCTATAAGTCTGAAATTTGGGGTTTTTTTGCTGTGGTTCAGAAAAGAAACCATACAGAAAGGAAAAAGGTTTATACCTATAAGATTCATTGCTAGTTTGAATACTGTAACACTTAACTATTATTACTATTATTTAGAACCCCTCACTCATTAATTGAGTTGTTAGCTGATGTGTAAACCAAGTTAATTTTTTATGCTAAATTTATTGATGATGTACCAGTTGAGAATTTGAAAAATTCACTCTTCTTTACTCTAGGTCATGGAGCTATTGGTCCACTTGAATAAACGTATAAAGAGCCGTCCAAAAATACAGCTTCCAGTAGAGACTTTATTGGTTCAGTACCAGGATCCCGCTGCAGTTTCCTTCGTCACAGTAAGTGGTCTTCTCAGAGGATTCACTGGCTAATAATGTTTCCTTAATATATTACAAAACCTGAAATTTGGGCTCAGTTTGTTTTTTTTTTTTAGTTAAAATGTATAAGATACTTTCTTTTTAAGCAATATTCTAGTTTTTTGATCAATACTTCCAAAGAGAGATGACATTAAAGAAAACTCTGAGAATATGTCATTGAGGGGCATTATATAGCAGAAAAGGGAATATGAGTAAAATAGCTTGTAAGATTCAGGAGAATGATTTATTAGTCATAAAATAAATTACTTTTTCGTTAGCAAAAGAAAAATATAGAAAGGGTCTTAGAGTATAAGTATGCATAAAATAGGTGACTGAAAATAATGAAAAAATAAGAATATAGAAGGAAAAAACAAAAAAGGCACAGTTTGGTTTGAATTTTTTTTTGTTTGTTTATATATATTCCATTTTATCTTTTTAGTATTTTAGGGGATTTTTGAAAAACTATCTCTCTTTCTTTTTTTTTTTTAAAGCAATTGGGGTTAAGTAACTTGCTCAAGGTTACATGGCCAGTCATTTTAATGTGTGGGTGCTCATTTTCCAAGGCCAGAACTGATCCTGGTCCTCCCAACTCAGGGGCTGGCGCTCTTACTCACTGCGCCACCTAGCGGCCCCAGATGGAGAGAGCAAGTAGTATGCTTGGATCTGCATTCAGATTCGAATTCTTTTTTTTTTTGGAAAAACTCTCTCTTACTTAAATAAGAATAAAGTAAGGAAAGGCTTACTTATCAAGAGAGGTTGAGATCTCACAGTGAGATTCAGATCACATTAATGTTGGGTATGACATGTAAACAGTTTTGATACCATACAATAATGCCTAGTTTCTTTAACAAATGTCTTTGCTACAGATGTAGTACCTTTTTTACCCAGGAAGGTGTAAGGGTTAAGTGGTTTTCTACATGTTTAGTCAGATGGGCTGTTCACCTTTCACTGCATTACAGGTATATTTTGCTCTCAGTACTAAATGTTGCCAGAAAAATGGTGTCAGTTGAATTTTGATAAATCAGATGGTCATCTTTGACTCCTCCCTTTTCCTTACTTCCCACCAACCCCTACTGACTCTGTGTCTGGACTACCTCATCTGTTTCTTTCCATTACCACCATTGTAGTTCAGATTATCATTGCATCCAAGATGCCTCTTATTTTTCCTTATTCCTATTTCCATATTCTTTTTTTTTTTTTAAAGCAATTGGGGTTAAGTAACTTGCTCAAGGTTACACGGCTAGTCATTTGATTTATGCGTGGGTGCTCATTTTCTGAGGCCGGATCTGATCTCGGGTCATCCAAACTCCGAGGCCGGCGCTCTTACTCACTACGCCACCTAGCCGCCCCTTTAGGGCAATTGGGGTTAAGTAACTTGCCCAAGGTTACACGGCTAGGTTTTTGTTTGTATGGATTAAGTGTCGGAGGCCGGCTCCGAACTCAGGTCTTTCTGATTCCAGGGCCGGCGCTCTATTCACTGCGCCACCTAGCCGCCCCCCTATTTCCATATTCTTATGAAGTTCCTATACAGAAACATGTTGAGGGCTTCCCTGTTGCCCACCATGGAGAGCTCCAGCCTATCTTTTGAGCCTCATTTCTCATTCATGTACTCTATATTTTAGCCAGACTGTAGCACTTTTCATTCCCCCAAACAAATCTTGATATTCCTGTTTTTTGTTTAGGTACATCTATTACTTAAAAGTATTTTTAAGGTAGGCATATTCACCTATTTCAGAAACAAAAACAAAAATGTCAGCTTGATGTTGCAGAAATAGAATACTGTATGTTTTTAGAGGCAAATTATGTATGAAAAATTGCTTGACCTAGAAGAGTTAATGTAGTAACAGAGATCTAATGAATCTACCTCAGTTTCACTGTGGATGAGCAGGGTGTCCCAGAAGTCATAGTCTAGTTTAAAACTAAATTAACTTAAAACTGTATGTAAGAAATTTATTGTGTGTAGACCTTTTATTTTTCATTGTCAGTGCTAACGTCTAATGAAGCTTCAGATTGTATTTCTTCCTGAAAACCAGTAGTCCAAGTATCTGCATTTTAATTCACTGGTGGATTGGATTGATGGGTTTTTTCTTCATATTTAAAAGTTGACTTAAAGACTAGAATCAAAAATATTTAGGGAAGGGAATATATGATGCTGTGAGTTTCCAACAAACTTTAAGCTTTGATTTACTGCCAAAATTATAAACCACATGTTTTGATTAAAGTCAGATTTCATTTATTTTGATACTTGGTTTTCTCTTTGCTTTATAGAATTTTACTATAATTTATGTTAAGATGGGCTATCCTCGCTTGCCAGTGGAAAAACAGTGCGAACTTGCCCCTACACTTCTTACTGCAATGGAAGGGAAGCCTCAGCCTCAGCAGGATAGGTATGGTTTTTCTTGATTAGTTCTGTCTCTAATAAATTAAAGTACTAACAGTCATTTAAAATAGAAGTTTGTACATTTGGTTTCAATTAGGAAAATTTGGAGCCCTACCTCTTTTACCTGTCTGACAATTATATATTAAATAACCTTTATTACTTCTTAATGTTGTTTACTAAAATTCTGAATGCCATCATAATCAAAAGTATACAAATTCAGCATTCTAGTGATGTGTATATTTTGAAGACTCTAATATATTTAACTGCTAAAATTATATGTGGGGCATGGTATTTCATCAATATATTAGTCCCTTAAAAACAACTTATTTCTGAATAGGGTGCTTTTGAAAGATAAAATACTGAAAACATTTTAAGTGAGGAGAATAAGATCCCTTTCCATTGTCACTTGAAGATCTAAATTAGATGAATGAATGTTGAAATTTATGAAGGGAAAATGAAGTTAAATAATGCTTTCAATAGATCTTTCAGTAGACATTTGACTCACATGAGTCTTTAAAGGAAAGACTATATATATATAAATGTAACAAGTAACAAATAATCACCTCAAGTACCATGGGTTTATAATTATTTCGGGACTATCAGAAAACATATAATAAAAGGGAAATCTGTTTATCTGTCTATCTGACAGTGTGATTGATGTAAGGGATAAAGAACTGGCTCCCCAGTTAGCAAGACTCACCCAGTTAAGTCCTAACCCTGATAGGGATTTTCCGACACTAGGCAAGTTGCCTAATTTCCCTTAACCCCAAGCACTTACTATCCTTAAGAGGAATAGTTTAAAAAATGGTGCTATTCTGTATTACTAGAGGGAATTCCTTACTGAGAGCTCCTCTCTGTCCTTCTGGTAAATCAGAAGACCATTAGGACTTCCCAGCAACCTGTTCCTGCCCATGAGTGACACTTTGCCATCTACCTCACCAGAGCTCCCTTAGGATTTCCAGGATTTTCTTTCTGACCTCCTGTTCTAAGCATTCATATGTATTGTCCTTTCCCATCTCTTTGAGAGCAAGAGTCTTTTGCCTTTTTTCCCCTTAAAAATATCATCAGTGCTTAGCACTATATTTGATATATAGTAAACTCCTAGTCAGTGGTTTTGTGTTCTTTCATACATCAGTGAAATTAAAGATTTGGTCTAAAAATATTTGCCCATACGTATTCTTACATGTTGTTAATGTGTGTGTCTATGTATACAAATTTATAGTTACATAGTTTTTTGTGTTAAAGTTAGATACATGATAAGTAATTGATTTTAAATGACATGATTTTTAATTTTTAAGAAACCAACCACTTAGATAATAATATTTAATATTTTAAAAATAGGATTTCTTTTTTCTGTGAAAAAATTTAGCTGATAAAAGTATTTTGTGACATTGCTATCTGAAATTTTTTTTTTAATCCTCCAAGGTTGACTTTTAAAAGTCATTAAAAAATGACCAATATAACCCTGAATGCCCTCTTCAGGTTTTTAAAAAAAATTTTTTTACAATACTTTTTGTTGCCTAATACTAAGTATAGATGAATATATTGTTTTACATGAATGCTTCCAGTCTTTATGGGAAGAATCCCTATTGCCATAATGGTCATTTGTTAATATTCTGTTTGCTGCTTTGTATCTTACATACTAAGTATACAAAGTTATTTTTAAAATAATTGCGGTAAACAATTATCTTTTCAGCTTAATGCATCTTCTAATACCAACCCTTTTTCACATGAAATATCCTGTTGAACCATCTAAAGCAGCTTCTCCATTTAATCTTGCTGAGAAACCAAAGACTGTACAGCTGCTTTTGGACTTCATGCTAGATGTCCTCCTGATGCCTTATGGGTAAGTTAAAAACTCCCATCTCATTTTATTGTTGCTTCTTTAAATACATTTTAAAGGGATAAATCGACCTTATGCTATGTGGATTACTCCTACATCTATGTAGCTCTGACTTCTCCGTTTTTCTTTTTAATCAAATGCTTTACTAAATTCTAGTTTACATTTCTGCAAGATTTTGAGTTACAAATTTTCTTCCTAATTTTTCCCCACCTACCACCCCAAAATAGCAATCCCACTGGATATTGCTTCCTCCAATCTGTTCTCTCCCATATCTTCTCCCATACCCCCTCTGACTTTCCAGTAGGACACAGTGGATCTCTATGCCTCAGTGCCTGTATTATCTTATTTCCCAGTTACATGTAAAGTAGTATTAATAATAGTGTGTGTGATTCATTCCCTTCCTGCCTTGTCACCCACCCTTACTGGGAAGATAAGCGTTTCAGTATATGTTGTACATGTGTAGCTATGCAAAACATTTCTATAGTGGATATATTGTAAAAGACTGACTATATTTCCCTCCCTTCTATCCCACCTCGCACTTGTTCTATTCTCTACTTTGATCCTGTCCCTTTTCAAAAGTGTGTCCTTCTAACTTCCCTTCCCCCGCCAACCTGCCCTCCCCTCCATCATCCCTCCTCTTGTCTCCTTCCCCCCTACTCGCCTGTAGGGTGAGATACCCTATTTATTGTGTATGTCATTTCCTTCCTAAGCCAAATTCAATGAGAATAAGATTGATCCATTCCCTTTTGTCTTCCTGTTCTTCCCCTCCCCTGGAACTACTTCCTCTTGCCTCTTCTACATGAGATAGTTTACGCCCCCCCCCCCCAGTCTCTCCCCATCTCCTCTTGCCACGTTCCTCTCTCACCTCCACTTCACCCCTTAAGTATCAGCCCTTCCTATTAAATTGGTCCTGTGCCCTCTATGTATACCTGTAAACATATTTACACACATTCACATACCATACACCCATATACCCTCCTATATAGACATATATATGGATGTGCATATATGTATGTGTATTTCTCTCTCTCTCTTTATATTTATACACACAGACACAGACACACACACACACACACACACATTTCTATTCCTTTCAACTGTTCTCATACTGAGAAAAGTTTTATCAGTTACGATTATTGTTTTTCCATGTAGGGATGTAAATAATTCACCTTTGATAAGTTCTTTATGATTTCTTTTCCCTGTTTACCTTCTCAAGCTTCTCTTGCCTCTTGTATCTGAATGTCACATTTTCTATTCAACTCTGGTTTTTTCATCAAGAATGCTTGAAATGACCATATTTGAAATGACTTGAAATGACTGAATGACCATATTTTCCCCTGAAACATGATACTCGGTTTTGTTAGGTAGGTGATTCTTGGTTTTAATCCCAGCTCCTTTGACCTCTGGAATATCATAGTCCAAGCCCTTCCTTGGATTCCTCAGTGTAGAAGCTGCCAGATCCTGTGTTATCCTGATTGTTTCCACAATATTCAAATTGTTTCTTCCTGGCTGCTTGTAATATTCTTTCCTTGATCTGGGAATTCCAGAACCTGGCTATAATATTCCTAGGAGTTTTCTTTTGGGGATCTTTTTCAGGAGGTGATTGGGAGATTCTTTCAACCTCTATTTTGCCTTCTGGTTCTAAAACATTAGGGCAATTTTCCTTGAGAATTTCTTGAAGGATGATTTCTATGTTCCTTTTTTGATCGTGGCTTTCAGGTAGTCCAATAATTTTTAAATTATCTCTCCTGGATCTGTTTTCCAGGTCAGTAGTTTTTCCAGTGAGATATTTCATATTGCCTTCTATTCTTTCATTTGTTTGGATCTGCTTAATAGTACCTTACCCCTAGTATATTCCTCTTCCTCTCTCTTTCCGTTCTTTTGAGACAATCACGTGTAACAGAGCTATTCCCAGGCCTTCTGTCTAGACTCCCACTATAATTCTTGATGATATTAGGATTGAGAGGAGATATGTTATATATTATCTCATATTAAAATATATTATCTCATATTAAAATGTAAGCAATTTATCCTTGTTCAATTTCTCATTGTTCATTTGTGTTTAACCTTTTTGTGTTTCTCTCAGTTACTGAATTCGAACTTCAGAGTTTCTACATAGCTCAGATATTTTCATTAGGAATGTTTGGAAGTTCACTGTTTTATTAGAGGTCCATTTTTTTTCCTCTCTAGAATAATACTCAGTTTTTCTGGGTAAGTCATTCTTGGACATTAGCCTGTATCCTTTGTCTCCTGGAATATAGTTTTGCAGGCTTTCTTCTCCTATATAGAAGTGGCTGTTTGATCATGTGTGATCCTGACTATAGTTCCTTGGTACGTGATTACATTCTTTCTAACTGCATGTATTTTTTCCTTTGACCTGTAAACTCTGGATTTTCATTATCATTTTCTTGTGAGATTTAATTTTGAGATTTCTTTTAGGAGGTGGCCAGTAGATTTTTTTCTCGCCTACTTTATTATCTGGTTCTCTGGACAATTTTCTTTTAAGAGTTCCTGAAATATCCTATCCAAACTCTTTCTTTGTTCATGGCATTCAGAATCCAATGATTCTTAAATTTTTTTCTCTTCAATCTGTTGTCCAAGTCAGTTGTTTTTCCTATGAGATACATTAACAATTTCTACTATTTTTTGCACCTTTTGATTTTGTTTTTAATATTTCTTGTAGTCTCATAGAGTCATTGTCTTCTATCCATTTGAATTTTCAGGAAGTTTGTTGCTTGAGCAAGGTTTTGTACCTTTTATTTGCGAAGACATTAACTCTGTTTCCAATTCTTTTTTATATAACTGTCTAATTTCTTTACCAGTTTTTTCTTTTAGCACTCTCATTTATAAAAACATTTTAAACTTTTTTTTAACTCTTGCTTCATGTATTCCAGGAATTCTAATTGAATTTTTGCCCGTGGTATGTTTTATTTTTAGCCTTTGCTTGTATATGTTTTGAGTCATTTTCTTTTGGTTTGTGGCTTTTGTTTCCCTGCAAACATAGATTTTTATGTTGGGGTTGCTTTTTTCAGTCATTCATCCTCCTTTATGAACAAGGGCAAACTGTTTACATCTCTACAAGGGAAGATGAAACTTAAAACTCTTGAGAACTGTATTGTTGTTTTGCCTTTTAAAAGGAGTATGCATAGACAGAGGGTGTGGGGATATGTGGACTTTGTTGTGATGATAAAAAATCTAAGTGGTAAAAAAGGGGTTGTATTGAGAGAAGAGGAAAGGAGGAGGCAGACAAAAGTAAATTACATAACATGAAAAGCCATAAAAACCTATTGCAGTAGAGGTAAAGAAGGGAGGGAGAGAAGCATTTTTTGAACCTTGCTCACATTGCCTTCTATTCTTTCATTTGTTTGGATCTGTTTAACAGCATCTTGATTTCTCATAAAGTCACTAGCTTCCATTTGCTCCAGTCTAACTCTGAAGTAATGAATCTCCTCAGTGAACTTTTGAGATTCTTTTTCCATCTGGCAAATTTGGCTTTTTAAGGCATTCTTAACTCTTCATTACCTTTCTGAGCCTCCTTTGCCATTTGAGTTAGTCTGTTTTTTAAGGTGTTTTTTTTTTTTCAGTCAGGTTGTTGACTCTCATTTCATACTTTTCCTGCATCCTTCTCATTTCTCTTCCCAATTTTTCTTCCACTTCTCTTATTTCGTTTTTAAGATCCTTCTTAAGGTCTTCTATGGCCTGTAACCCACTCATAATTTCATTTCGGGCTTTTGGTGCAGGTGTTCTGACTTCCCAGTCCCCCTCCTGTTCCATGCTTCGATCCTCTTTGCCCCCAAAATAAGAGTTGAATTTTTCTGTTTATTTTGTTTCCTTTGCCTAGGCATGTTGCCACTTAATTCTTGACTTTTGGGCTTGTTGCCACAGTAGGACTCTGCCACCAGACAGGGGAGCTTCTGTCCCAAACGTTGGGGTCTTCTCAACTGCCGGAGGTATTAGTTGGGTGCCCTCCCTGGAGCCCTCACACACTCTGGCAAGCTGGTCACACCCCAAGACCTCCACCCCAGACTGCAATCCAGATCCAATAAGGTTAAACCAAGAGCGATTACCCCCAGACTGATGACCGAATCCCCCTACAGTCCACAGGCCAAGAGCTGAAGCTGCTACTGAAGCTGCAAAATGACGGCTGTGCCATCTCCTCAGTGGCTTCTTGCCCCCAGGGGAAGAACCTGATGCACTCCCAAATACTGGTCCCAAAGTCCATAGGGCACTGACCTCTCACTTTGTCCTAGGCATCTATTTGTTGATAATTCTGGAAAAGCCACAGCTGCTGGTATTCTGGGGTCCCTCCAGCCAGCTGCTGGTCTGGCCTCCCTGGGGCTAAAACCTCCAACTCAGATGGTCCTGGGCTTGGCTCCCAGAGTGCTGTTGGCTGCTCCCTGCCTGGGATGCTGGGCTGTCCTCAGCGGGAGGTTAGCTTCTCTGTGTTGTTCTGTGGGTTCTGGAGCTCCAGAGGTTGTTCTGAGTCCCCTTTTACATGATTTTGAAGTGGTGTGGGCTGCAGTGCCATGGAAGTGCCATTTCTACTCCGCCATCTTGGCTCCACCTCTATCTACTTTTTAAGGACTTGTTTTTTTACAGTCAATTTTTGTCCTTCTTTTTCCAAGCTATTTACTTTCTCTTGCATACCTCTCATTTCTTTCCCAGTTTTCTTCTGCCTCTCTTATTTGACTTTTTAAATCCCTCTTGAGCTCTTCCAAGAATGCTATTTGGGCTTGAGACTACTTCATGTTCCCCTTTAAGGTTTAAATGTGGGTATATTGACATTTTTGTTCTCTTCTGAATTTGTGCCTTGATCTTCCCTGTTCCATAATAACAGTCTATAAGTCATTGTCCATTTCTGCTTTTTGCTCATGGTGTTTACTTAATTCTTGACTTTTAGAGTTGGCCTCTCCTGGTAGAGCACAGACGCCACTGACCCAAACTTCTTGTGCTAGGAACCTGGGACCTGGTCACTGGTTTTGTGTGTTGGGGCCTCAGGTGTTGAAAATGGAGGCTGTAGGGATCTGGCAGTTTACCTGGGGCTGAGCTGGGGTCAGCAACACTGGTGCTCTTGGGATGGTGGTGGGGAGTCTGGCCCCTGTGGGATACCTGCTCACCTGGGCCTTGCACTTGAATGTTTGGCTCTGGAGGATGTGTCCCAGCCTGGAACTGTGGCTGCTGAAGAATGCAGGTGCATGTGGTAATTTTCCAAGCTGGTTCCCTTGCCTGTGGTGAGGCACTTGGGTCCTGGTGTTGGTATTTGCCTGCTCCCACACCTGGGACTCAGGATCTTCCCCTGGTTTGTTGAGGTGGGACTTGCTGCTGATTTTCTGGGATGCTTCCCATCCTGTACTGCTCCCCTTCCCTCAGAGTGAGAGGGGCCTTTCCTGTTAGTTCCCCAAGCTTCCTGGATTACAAGACTGCTGTACTTGGTCTTTCTGCTGGCTCAGCTGTTCCAGGGTTTTTCCTGGGGCTATGTTTTCTGGGTTTTCAGAGGTCTGTAAGGTATGATAAGAGTGACTTCTTACTCTGCCAGCTTGGCTCTGAGAAGCAGAATTCTCTTGCTGTTTTCTTAGGATATTGAGTGTTGTGTTATTCTATGCTCCTAAGGACAGCTCAGGCTGGGGACCTTAAAGCTTTCAGTATTGCCAAAGTGGTCTGATCCAGGCCAGAGTCTACTCATTGTCTTCCTTGTTCTGATCTCTCTGAGACCCTGACCCAAGTTTGAGTGTGGACAGGTAGCTTGCTCCTACTAGCTCAGTCAGAGAACTACAGGCTTCCTTTTGGTCTGGTGTTTCTGCCCTGGCTATTCCTCTTATGGTTTCAGACTGGGATCAGAGCTGTAACTGAGGTTCTGTTCATCTCCTGGGGTCTGAGCCACATAGATGCTGCTTGCATCTAAATTTGCTGCTAGCTCAGTACACAGCCCCTCCTTGTGGCAAAATTCTAATTCTTCTCTGTACCTGTGACCTCAAGCTAAGGTCAGAGCTGCCTGTTGCCTCCTATTCCTATACTCTGAACAATATTGTGATACACTAATAGGTGTCTGGGACCTCATTGCACCCTTGGATTTCCTAATAATGATTTAGTCTGGAGCATCTTCTAGTTCTTTTGTAGGAGTTTTCTTTATAAGGAGTGGGAGCATTATATATACATCTTCCTGCCACTTCTCCATATACAATTGAATACAATATATCAGAATATGAGTGCCTCAAGGGAGGTCAGTAAGAACATACTGGGTATTAGAGAAGGATATACCAATTAAGCAAGGGAAATTGGAAAGCCTTCATGTAGAAGAAATATCTCTTCCTGAAAGCCTTGAAATATTAAATTCAGGCAGCATTTATTAAACATCTACAGTGTATAAGGCTTGAAAAGTTGACAAGACAAAAACCAGTTAGTCTCTGTCTTTAAGGAGCTTATATTCTACTGGAATAGAAATATGGATAGTATTTGATAGAAATTGTCTATACAGCACATTCCTGGTTTGAAGAATAGCATAAACCATGGCACAATTTTGGGGAAATGAGAGGACTATCCTCAGGAACATAAAATAGTACAGTTTGACAAGATAGATGATGTCAGAATCATTGGACTGAAATGTAATTGCTCTCTTAATGCCAGGGAACATTTCCTCAGGCATGGTAGTGTTATTTGGGCCAGGAATGGAAAAAGGCTTTTTTTTTCCCTACTGAAAATTAGTTGAGATTATTAGTAGAGATGTATCATAAACAGGATGATAGAGCTTTGTTATAATAGACTACTTATTGGGCTATGGATACAATTTTGTCATTCAGATTTTTTCTTTCTAATGAAATTTTTATTTCTTGCGTACATTTTATTTCATTGAGGTTAAGGAAAAAGGTAATTTAACAGAAGAGCTAAAATTCCATTTCCTTTGTTAGATATGTGTTGAATGAATCCCAGAGTAGGCAGAATGTGCCCTCTGCACAGGGCTCCTCTTCCAGTGGTGCTGGAGGCTCCGGGATTCCACAGCCACCTCCAGGAATGAGCTTTTATGCAGCAAAGCGAGTCATTGGAGACAGTCCGTGGACACCTGAACAGTTAGAGCAGGTATTGTATAGTCCTGCACTGGACTTTCTAATTTAATATACACATATATCTGTAGCCTTGGTCTTCTCTAATGTATGTATTTTTTTCTTTCTTTTTGGTCTTAATCAAGACTTTTCCTCTGTCAAACTTCTCAGCAATGTAAACTGGGTATAATCTTAGGCCAGTGAAACTTGTTATGTACAACCCTTTATCATGATCATGTAAAAGTTCTGTCATTTTATAAAACATGTAATAGGGTATTTTACTTTGGTAAACTTCTTTTTAGGAATTTTAAAGTGGGCATTAAGAATTTATTCTGAATTTAAAGAAGGTTCAAATTATTTATGCCATTGAGAGAGAAATAAAGGCCACAGTTGGAGAGAGATATTTTATCATTACTAAAGTAATTACATGTCTTAAGATATTTTTTACAAAGCCTGGGCATATAACAAATATCATGTAATAATTTTCTTTATAGAAAAATACATTTGGAAATAGACCTAGTAGCCAGATATTTAAGTATTGAGAAAAAACCTGGTCAGTGATATTAAAGAAATGTTCAGAACGGATTAAATGGAAAACATTTAAATTTTAATCACTCCCATTTGTAGATTTGCCTCCCAGTTTTCCTATGGCATCTAAATAAGCTAGGAGATAATCCTTTTTATTAATGTTTACATTTTAAAATTGTTTCTCCTCTTTGTTCTTTGTTCTCCTCCTAACTCTTCCTTTTAGTCAGGAATGGCATTTTTCTCTTGGTAATATAAAAGAAAATTCTTTCAAAAGAACATTATGTTGATTGGAGTAGTCACTGCATGTTCTTTTTTCTTCCTTTTGTTTTTTTAAGTGCAGTAGAAACAAGTTGCATTAAAAACTAAGCCATTTTGCCATTATTGTTTGGTTTATTTTATATAGTTTTCAACATCAAACCTTTATGTTGAAGTTAAAAAAATTTCTTTGGCTAAAGGATATTCTCTCCTCTCAGTAATTTTGTATGGATGACATTCAAATTACAAACTTCCTTTTCACTTAAGCATATTGTATCATAGCTTTCTATTCTGTATTTGGGGGAAGGAAAATTTCTAAACATCTTATTAAGTGTGCATACTTATTCTCTTCAAGACCTTTGTTTTCTTCCACTAATACAAGTGAACTTTTTTCTCATTTATATGCAATCTGATATAATTGCTGATTTTATAAGGGGTTAAGAAAGTGTCAGTTTTAAGTCAAGTTAACAAGTCAGTCAGTTCAGCATTTTTAAAAGCACTGTATGCCAGCTATTGTGTGCCCAACACAAGAACCTAAAAAGCACAGACCCTGACTTCATACAGCTTACATTCTTTTGGGAAGAGACAACATGATAACAACTAGGTATATACAAGAGATATATAGAGTATAAGAAAGACATTCTGAGAGGGGAAAATATTAGCAGGTGAAAAGACTAAGAAAGTCATGCAGAAGGTGGTGTCAGAACTGAGTCTTGAAGGAATTCAGGGAAATTAGGTGGCAGAAGTGAGTGGGCAGAGCAGGTGGGCATGGGGGATGGCCATTGCAAAGGCATGAGATGAGAAGTGTGAGTCATATGTTTGAGGAACTGTGCCCTTGTTTAATGTATATTGCATGGAGGAGAGCAAAGTACAAGAAGTATACAAAGCAAGAAGATATTGAGATATGAAGAGCTTTAAATGCCAAATTAGGAGTTAACATTGTATCCTAGAGGCAATAAGAGGCCACCAGAGCTCATCTCTTCAGAAGAGGATGATATCACAGTCAGACTTGGCTTTGGCAGCTCAGTAGAGTCTAGATTGGGGTAGGGAGAGATTTGAAGCAAGCTGACCACTTAGATGACTGTGTGATAAGGGTCTGCAGGGGGCAGTGTGAGTGGAGAGAATGGGATTCCAGGATGCCTCAGAGCCCTTCTGTGGAGGGAAGAGTCTCTGCCACTGTATACATGTTGCCCATCTTGCTCAGCTTCTTGCAGTCAAGGGTTTGAATGAGGTAGAAGTAACAAACTCCATTCCTTCTGGTGAGCTGGCTTTACCACCTCCCCTGCCACTGCCTCTTAGGAGCCCTGTAGACCTTAACATTTACTTTGCTTCTGTGCCCTGGAGTACTCTTGCATTGTCATATTAACTACTTAAGTAACCTAAGGACCTTTGGGCATTACCTTGTGGGCCTTTCTGTTTGTCCTATGGCTGAACTTTAGTTTTTATTCCCCCAATTAGTATATGAGCTCTCTTAGGTTAGGGACTGCCTAGCTTTTTCCTCTTTGTATCCCTAATACTTAGCACAGTGCATGGCACAGGGTACAGTACTCAAGAAATGTTTTTTCATTTGTTTATTCAAGGTAGAAATGACAAAGTTTGATAAAGGTTTAGGTGAGTAGAGTGAGAAACTGAAAATATTACCAAAGTGTCGAACCTGCCTGAAACCATAGTGGATGATAATATTTCCACAGCAGTAGGGAAGGTCAGTAGAGGGCAGAGTTTGGGAGGAAAGAGAATGAGTTCTGTTTTTTATGTGTTGAACTTGAGTATGAGATTCATATGGTAGGTCCAATTCAATTAGGTAGATCCCAAAGGCAGTTGGTGATATAGGATTGTAACTTAAGAGAGATGTTAGTATTGGAAAAAATAGATCTGGAAATCATCTGTGTAGAAATGATAACAGAAGTGATGGAAATTGATGTGATCTCTAATTGAAAGGAAATGAAGGGAGAAGAGAACTGAGGATAGATCTTTGGGAGACATTGAGTAGGTGTGACAGAAATGAAGAACCCGCAAGGGGAGAATGAGCAGGAGGTTTGGACAAATAAGAGGAAAACCAGGGTGCAGCAGAATCCTGGGGAGGTGGGATTATTTAGAACGACAGAGGCACCAGCAGTGTGAAATGGTGTAGAAAGATCTGGAAAAGGTTGAGAATGGGAAAAGGGCATGTGACTTGATAAGGTGTGACCTTGGTAAGGGATTTGAGATTAGATAACACTTTTAGAATGAATTCAGTCATCAGTTTTGTGATATTTTTTTTTCCTCTAGGTTAGCAACATGTGATTAGGAGTGAAGGAGGCAGATTGTGGGGGTGATTGATCCAGGTTTGGTGTGAGGCATAATCAGCAATAGGACAGATAGTCAAGTTAGAGTGGAGTATGGTATAAAGTGAGTTTGTGCACCAAAGGATGCAAACAAAGGGAAGAAGGTGTAGTCAGTGTGGCCTGAGAAAAAATAAAGGCATAGAGGGAATAGTGGTCACAATGAGGAGGAAAAAAATAGGGTTAGGGCCCCTAAAGTATAGGGAAAGATACAATGATAAAAAGAATATGATCAAATAAAGGAATTTTAGAAAGCTTAAGTGTTGGAAAAAAATTCTCTGTGAATTTAAATGTAAAAAAATTTCTAGTTCACTGAAGCTCTTCTAGAGTTGCAAGAAGTATCTTACTGTATTTTGTAGCTCTAGTGAAATTTGTATTACATCTGATAAAATTATAGGTGGCCCTTGAATGTATTGAATTAAAATTTTGCATACATTGACTAGAATGCAGTATTTTGTAGTGTGGTATTTTTGTTGTTGTTGTTAGAATAGAGAATTGAAAACATTCCTTACTAAATGAAAATATTAATACTAAATACTAAATTAAATACTAAATAAATACTAAATTAATACTAAAATGAAAATATTTAGCAACATCTAGTTTAAGGTTGTCTTCTAATTCTTATTTAACTATTATGAAAACCAGCATGAATACTATATTTCTTTTTTTCCAGTTTTTTAACATGTTTAAAATTTTAAGTTCCAAATTTTGTCCCTTCTTCCCCTGCTCCTGGATGTCCTTGATTTGGATTTTAGGCTAAGTTTTCACCTCTCAGAACCTTTAACTGTGATTGATATATACTTATCACATTAATTTTTTTAAAATATACCCACCCATATATTTCAGGGGTCTTAATAGTTGTAAGTATTCTTTTAACTGATGATACATACTTAAAATGTGTAAATGTAAATTAATTCTTTGTCTTATATAATCTTACTGTTTTTACACTTTCCAAATCTGATTTGTCTTCTCTGTTTTTTAAATATTTTCTTAACAGTGCAAACTGGGTATAGTGAAATTCATAGAGGCTGAGCAGGTGCCAGAACTTGAAGCTGTTATACACCTAGTGATTGCCTCTAGTGATACGCGCCATAGTGTAGCCACTGCAGCTGACTTAGAATTGAAGAGTAAGCAAAGGTAACAATTTACTAATGCTATAGTTTATATGTGTGAAAGAAGTATAGGATTTAAAATTTTTACTAAGAAAAAATTTTAAAATATACATTGAATTCTAGCTATAATATTGTTTTCTCTAGGGCAGACTTTGACTTCTAGAAATCTTAGAGACAAAAAAGAAGCAATGTTTAGAAATGTTTTTAAAAGAGAATACAATGTGGGGCGGCTAGGTGGCGCAGTGAATAGAGCACCGGCCCTGGAGTCAGAAGGACCTGAGTTCGGAGCCGGCCTCAGACACTTAATCCACACAAACAAAAACCTAGCCGTGTGACCTTGGGCAAGTTACTTAACCCCAATTGCCCTAAAGGGGCGGCTAGGTGGTGCAGTGAGTAAGAGCGCCGGCCTCGGAGTTGGGATGACTGGAGATCAGATCCGGCCTCAGAAAATGAGCACCCACGCATAAATAACGACTAGTGTAACCTTGAGCAAGTTACTTAACCCCAATTGCTTTAAAAAAAAAAAAAGAGAATACAATGTACATGTGGTACAGTATTTTTGAAAATTCATGTCTGCATTGTATCTTCTTTTTCTTATCCCAAGTAACATTAGCTATATAAGAGTAACAAAATACAAATTGTGTTTTGGTTTAAACCAATTCATATTCTGAGGTTGATGCTAAGATTAATCTTAACAACTAGAAGGCCTAAGTAGAGAAGACCATGCAATGTGATAGAAATTTATTTAGTTTATAAGCCAGAAATGTGTACTACTCAGCCATTGCCTGATTAGCTCCATGACTTTGGTTAAATTAGTCAAGTTCCCTGGGCCCACATTGCTGGTCACTAAAATGAGGGACTTGGGTTACCTGATTTCTAAATTTTCTTCCAGCTTTAAAATTTTCTTAGATAAAGTCTTAAACTTGGAGAATAGGAATTTAGTAATAAAGTAACAGAAAGTTCTTATCATAAAGTAGTATTTCTGTGATGAAATGGTCTCTTTCCCTAGCTGCAAATGACAGTAAATTCAGGAGAGATACTCCAGGTGAGGGACTAGAGTTTAATTGAAGTTAAAATATCAGGTGATAACTTGGGGAGGTTGGGGGGGGGGCAGTATATGCAAATGTACTAATATTGAAAGATATATTCAAGAGTTACGTTTACTGGACTATATTGTTGAACCTAAGTGTTTTGTTTGATGTCACTCAAGGTTCTTTGAGAAAATTTTGATATTTGGCCTATTTTTACTTTTAATGTGAAATTACATTATGAAAGATACTTATTCTAATATTTTTTTGGGAGGAAAAGAAGTTTTATTTCTCCCAATAATTGCTAAAGTTTCTACAGATTCTTACTACTTCCCTTAATGTATTCTATACCATGTGGGATTCCAGTTTATAGTTTTTGTAAATGTCTTTCAAGTCAATCAGTGAATATTTATTAAGCATATGCTGTGTAGCAGGCATTGTGCTAAGGCTGGGGATACAAAGAGAGGTAGTAGTCTTTGTCCTCAAGGAGACATTTTTGCAAATATTTGCAGGATAAAGATGAAATGATTAACAAAAAAAAGGTGCTAGAATTAAGAGAAGTTGGGGATGGCTTCCGGTAGTGAGAGTTTAGTTGCATTTTAAAGAAAGCCAAGGAAATCAATAGTCAGAGTAGAGGAGGGGAGAGCCTTCCAGGCATGTGAGACAGAGAAAATGCCCAGAGCTGAAAGAAGAGGAGTCTTGTTCATGCAATAACCAGGAGTCATATCACTGGATCAGAGAGTATTTGTCAAGGAACAAGGTGTAAGAATTCTAGAATGGTAGGAAGGAGCTAGTTTACAAATGGCCTTGCATGTCAAACAGAACGTTTTGTATTTGTTCCTGGAGACAGTAGGGAACCAGTAGAATTTTAGAGTGGGGGGGTGGTAATGTGATTGTACTGGCACTTCAAGAGAATCACTTTGGCACCTGAATGAAAGATAGATTGTAGTGGGGAGATAGTCGATGCAGGCAGACTTACCTGTAAGCTATTGCAGTAATCCAGGCATGAGTTGATAAGGGCTTGTATCAGAGTGGTGGCAACGGAAAGAATGGGGAGTTTAACAAGAGATGTCACAAAAGTGAAATTGATGGGCTTTGGCTTTGGATATAGAGGGTGACAGATAGTGAGGAATCTAGGATGATTCTTAGGTTGCTAACCTGAGGGGCCTGGGAGGCTGGTGTTGCCCTCTTCCGTAATAGGGAAGGTGGGAGGTGGAGGGTTTAAGGCAAAAGATAAAGAGTTCTGTTTTGGACATGTTGAATTTAAGATATCTACTGGACTTCTAGTTCAGCATGTCTGAAAGGCAGAAATATGAGATTGGAGGACAGCAAAAAGGTTAGGTCAGGATAGGTAGATGTGAGAATCTTCAGCATAGAGAATTAAATCCATGAGAATCGAGATTATCAAGTGAAATAGTACAGACAGAGGAGAGAAAAAGACTCAGGACAGAAGCCTTAGGGACCTCTGCAGTTAGAGAGTGTGATCTGGAGGAGGATCCAGCAAAAGAAATAGGAGGAAAACCGGGAGAGATAAGAGAATATCAAGGGAAAGAGAGTGATCGACGTTTTAAAATCTGCAGAGAGGTCAAGGAGAATGATATTTGAGGAAAGACCCTTGAATTTGGCAGCTGAGAGATCACTGGTAACTTTAGAGTGCCATTTTTGGTAAAATGTTAAGGACAGAAGCTGGATTGAAAGGGATTAATAAAGCAGTGAGAGGAGAGAAAGTGCAGGTGCCTATTACAGATGAGCTTTTTGAGCAGTTGAGCTACAAAGGGCAGAAGAGATATAAGACAATAGTTAGCGGGGCTAGAAGGATCCAGTGAGGGTTTTTTCAGGAGGGAAACATGGGCATATTTGTAGGCAGTAGGAAAGGAGCCAGTCGATAGGGAGAGACTGAAAATAGAGAGACTTTCATGAGTGAAGATGGCAGAGGGAGTAATCTGTTGCAGAAACAGAAAGCTAAAAACTGTTTTGTGGCCAAATTATTTGGGGTGATACTATTCTAAGTATATTCAGGCTTGGAGTATATGAGAGGAAAGGACCTGGAAACCTTCAGCCTGGCTGAGGTCTAGGTCATAGGGGCCAAATAGGGCTCAACAAAAGAAAAAGAACAGAAGCGGGAGGAAATGTGGATTGGTAATTAAGAGCCTTTGAAAAGAAGGAAGGGTAGCTAACAAGGTGCTATAGTGGCTTAAGAAAGCACAATTTAAGAACAGTTGGGCAATGGGCCTGTTTTGTATACCAGACTCATTGATAGGTGATGGGAGGATAAAGTTTCAGTCAACTGTTGGAACCCAAATAGGAAAGATTCTTAAGGACAGTTGGAAAGTGAATGGTGTAAAAGCTGCAGTGGGAGGAAGGTTTGGGGCTTTTGATAGAAGAAATTCTCCTCAGCTTGTAACAGTGAAGAAGGAACCAAGATACATCCCATAGAAAAGAATAAAAGAAACATTAGGCTAAGGTGTTATAACTTTGTTTCCTTACAATTTACTTTTATAAAAATTCCATGATAGTATGATTATGTATTATATATATGAGATCCTTCAGTGTCTTTGAGAGAAGTATAGTTAATGTACTTTTGGTATGGAGGGCAAAAAAGTTAAATAGGAAAGCTTAATCTGTATTTAAAAATTTTTAATTGGTTTATTAAACATTTTAAAGTATTTTATTAAATAATATTAATTATAGTAATTAAATACTATTATGTATAATGTAATAATAATATTTAACATATTGTCCCCAAAATATTATACTAAGGTTTTATTCTTAGATTTAACTTCCTTTATGGAGTCTTTTCAGTGGCATAGTTTGTTACATGCTGATTCTATGAAATAACCAACCATGACTATTGTTAGGGCTGGTGAAACTACAGGGTTTTTAAAAATTTCATATGAACCTTTCTGGTTAAATAATACATCCTCCCAACTGTTTTTGCTTAGCCGTAAATCAGAAATGAAAGCGTTCAGAAAGATTATTTAACACAGAGAATCTGATTTCTAGGCAGAAGAGAAGTTTCTTGAACCAGGAGAATACATGAACAGTGAAATATAAGGGTGAAGTATTGCTAAAGCATGAGTAAATACTTAAAACTTGACAGAATGTTTATACATTGATAGAAAGGAAGCACAAGTAAATGCTGTGAACATTTTTCCAGTGATCAAATTCTTTTCAGTAGGTCACTTGCAATATCCATAATGGGGATATAACTTTGCCACAGACTAATTTCCTATTTTGTTAAGGTTTTTACTAACAAATAATGAGTCTACAGTTTTATAAAATATAAGAGTGAGTAGTAAAGATCTAAATTTTAATGCACTGAATTTAAACATTTCATAGCCTAATTGACTGGAATAACCCTGCAATCATTAACAAGATGTATAAAGTGTACCTTGGGGATATACCACTGAAAACAAAAGAGGTTAGTACATTTTTGCTTTTTCTTTTAATGAAAAATACTTTATTTACTTGAAATATATCTCCATTGATTCTTGATGTTTATTTTGATGAAAGTTTATTGTATGCTGAAGTATTGAGCATGTAAATTATGCTGTGAGTAAACTATGACATCTTTCCCCCTCCCACCCCCGACAATTTAAATTAGTTTTTCAGATACTATGCATAATTGTTACTGATGAGTTCACATTATATAGACAAGATATCTCTAATTTCTGAACTAAATTATCAGGCTAGTTAGATGGGGTGGAATATTTACTTAGGTTAAGTTGCTTTTTCTCTGTAGTTATTTAAGTTCCTAGTAAGATTATAAACATTTCAGAAAATGACAGTCACTCTACCAGCAGAAGTGTGAAGCATTGTGGTCGAGTGGGAAGTGCCCTTAACTAGCTACCAGGACCTTGGGATCTGACCTTGGCTCCTAAGGAGCCCTGCTAAGGCCTTTGGCCTCCCACACCTCCGGGTCTAAGGCTTCACTCAGGATAAAATGAGGGTATTGGACTCAATAGATCCTTGTTAATGGAACATCTCTCTGACAGGGGGCCGTTCTGAAACCAGAACTGAAAAGAGATCCTGTCAGCACTCGTGTTAAGTTAAAGATTGTTCCTCATCTTCTGCGATCTAAACAAGCTGCTGAAACTTTCCCAGCTAACATTCAGGTAATTTCCACTCACGCCCCCTATCTATAAAGAGAATTGGCTGTGCATTCTGATATTTTGTGTATTTGATGGATGGGGGTGGGGCATGGATTTCTGTTGTACACTTAAGAATGGTACTGTGGAAAGAGCACTGGATTGGGTGTCAAAAAACATGGGATTCAAATCCTGACTCCAGCTTACTTAGTGTAAGATCTTGGACAAGTCGTAGAACCTCTGACTCATTTGCAAAATGACAGGGTAGGGCTAGATGACCTCTGAAGTCCTTTCTAATTCATATTATGATCTTGTGGGCAGTCAAGAAATAGGGAGGTATGCTTGAAAATCAAGAATAAGATTTTCAGTATTTTCCCCTCTTTAAATTAAACATCTATTTTTAGCTACAGAATTATGCCATTATTCTTCATAAACTCTTTATCTGTTCTATATTAGAATTATAGATTGTTTATTCTGTTGTTAAGGGTTCTATTCTGTAGATTTTAAAACTTCTTTAGGGTTTTTTTAGGAAATTATTTTTGCCAGGTGTGCATCTCATAGCAAAAGTAATAATTGAAAACATTTTGAACATTTCTCTTCAGGTGCTCAAATAACCATTTTTATTGTGAAATTCTTTTTTGGACTTTTGTCCTAATAATATAATATAAAATAAAATAAAATGCTTTACATATATTATCAAATTTTGTCTTTTCCAGGATACACATTGCTTTTAAGACAATTCCATTTTAAGTTCTAGCCATGAATTATACATATTTTAGCTTTGTCTATTCACACTGCATAATATTATTAGAAAAACTAAACAGGAAAAAAAGAAAAGTTGGAACATATGTGTCACATTATTGGATTATGCTACCCAACTACCTCTCAGTCTTTGCCTCTTCTGAACAAATCTGTCTGCAGTAGACTGAACTTAATCCTCATAAAGCTTATACCAGATCATCTTCTCACTTGAGGAGCAAACCTACCCCATTTCTCTTTAAAATTATTGCCTTCTCTGTTTATTTCACTGAGATATCAGAATTTCTACAATATCTCAGCTTCATCTCAGTGTATATCTTCACATTTATCTGTCTAAAATGAAAGGGATGACTCCTCTAGAATTGAGCCCTTCTGCTAGCTCTCTGAGTTCTGTCTCTTGTTCACTCCTTGGTCATTTGCTTACATGCTGACATTTTCCTTCATTTCATTTTTGGTCGTGTTTTGTCAAACACCAGTCCTAGAATAATGCCCCAGTATCTGTCTACAAAAACTTACTCCACCAAAATCAGTGATAACTGCCTCCTACAAAATCCAGTGACCTCTTCTTTGTCTTCTCTGCTCTATCTAATCACTACTTCTTGAAATTCTTCCTTTGTTTCTTAAGAAATGCTCCTCTCCTGATTTTCTCCTACCTTTATGATATAGATATAGATAGAGATATATACAGACAACTTTCTACACTTAATGTGTTAGAAATCTCAAATACTCTTAAGAATCAAATATTTTATTGAAAACTAGTTACACTTTAATTAATTTCATTATGTAAAATGTATTTAGCAGGGCAGCTAGGTGGTGCAGTGAATAGAGCATTGGGTCCTGGAGTCAGGAGGACCTGAGTTCATATCCGGCCTCAGACACACTAGCTGTGTGACCTTTGGCAAATCACATAACCCCAGTTGCCCTACCTACTCCCCCCCCCCCCCGCCAAAAAAAAAGCAAAATGCATTTAGAATATTTCAGTCTCTCTAAGTCCTAAGTAGGATTCTTTGTCCAAAATTCTCATTTGCTTCTCTTCTGGGCCTACAGTTAGAGATTCCTCTTTTCTTCCAGTTCTCCTTTTTTAAACTTTGCATTATTTTAAAGAGATCTTTCCAGAATTCTTGACATTCCTTATACTTGCTAGTCTTATTTACAGCATGCTATTAATGATTCACATCATTGCATTAGTATTTGTATTTAATTACATATTTATATGTATATAACATAAAATTGCAATAATATAACACTATTTTACCTTTTCAGTAGTGTTATATGCTTAGACTTTTCTTTTTCTTGTTTTAGCTGTTGTTTTTTATAACACTTTTAGGCTCTGTTTCCAAGTGATGGAGTCAAAGGGTGTGATTTTTTTTTAGCTTCCTTTGTACTTCAGGTTGCTCTCAATTGCAGTTCTTCTAGCAGTGAATGAATGTATTTTTTTTTGCCCACAATTCAGCTATTATTAAGTTTCTTTGCTTTTTATTTCATGGGTATGAGGTGGTACCTCAAAGAGATTTTAATTTGCATTGCTGTGATGGTTACTGAGGATAGCTTTTCAAAACTTCAATTGTTATCTCTGAGGAAGTTATCCAAATTAACATTTTTAGCTTAAAGACTCTTAAGATTAAGGGTCCATGAATTTATGTTGGTTTTTTGGGAAGGGAGGGCAGTTGGGGTTAAGTGACTTACCCAAGGTCACACAGCTAGTTTTTGTTTTAAGTGTCTGAGGCCAGATTTGGACTCAGGTCCTTCTGACTCCAGGGCCAGTTCTCTATTCACTATGCCACCTAGCTGCCCCAAAACAATATGTTTTTATTGGGAGGGAGCAAGGTAGGGCAGTTGGGGTTAAGTGACTTTCCCAAGGTCACACAGCTATTTTTTTGTGTGTGTTAAGTGTCTGAGGCCAGATTTGAACTCAGCTCCTCCTGACTCCAGGGCTGGTGCTCTATTCACTGTGCCACCCACCCCCCCATGAATTTTTTTAAATATTTTGATAACTTTCAATATAATTGACATCCTTCATAATACTATGTATTTTATGTATTTAAAAAAAAAAACATTATTCTGAGGAGGGGCCCATAGTCTTCAGCAGACTGTCAAGAGGGGTCCATGACACCAAAATGGTTATAAATCCTTACTCAGTCTAGCACATATAGGCCTTGCCATCACCTTATACTTTATCGTATTGAAAACCAAATTTACTTGCTTCACACAAAGCTCTTTCATTCTTATCTCTCCCCTTTATTGTCAAAAGCTCTACTATTCACTGCCCCAAACTCAAAAGCTGAACACATTCTAAGCATCTCCCTTTTCTTCTTCTTCTCTTTCCAGAGAAAATTCAGTCATCAAATACTTGAAAATATTTCTGATTAATCTTTCTCTATTATATTACTACTCTCCTAGTTTCCATTTTGCTGTAGTAACCTTCTGTTTTCTTCCATCTCCTTGTTCTGATCCATCTTGTTTGTTGCTGTTTCTGGAAACACTACTTTGTTTATATTACTTGCTTTGAAAATTTACAATTCCTCATTGTCTCTTTTATAGAGTCTAAATTCAGACAAAGATTTCAAGAACATTCATAATCTGTTTCCTATCATCTTTCCCTCTTTTTCTCCCCCCACTATTCATCAATATTCATTTCTTCCAATCAAATGGAAGTGCCGCTTACATAAGCTGTCTTTTTCTAGCCTCATTACTTTTGATCAAAATGTATTTTACATAGTATAGCCTTTCTTTCTCAAACATTCCAAAGTTTAGTATTTCCTGCTGTGGCAGGTTAAAGATGAAAGCACTGAGGAAACAAAGGTTCTATCTGAGCATTTTGAGTCATTAAGCAACATATGCCTATTTCCTAACAAATTGGAACCAGGCGCCTTCCTCAGCTTAGGGCTGAATCCCAAATACAGGTTGAGACATGCTTTTATACATTAAAAGCAATCAAATAAGGCCAATTAAAAGGAAACACTACAACATTAGGTAATCTGATTTCTAATTGGATGAAAGATAAGGAACTTGGGAGGGGAAGAACAGGTATAATTCCCTGAATTCAGGGAAAAAAAAAAGGTGTCCCACTCCTCCCAAGTGTGTGTAAAGAATTAAAGGAATATGGAAACAATAACTGATTGATCAGTATGGGACCAGTTTTCAGATAAGACATGGGTTAATTGGGATGCACAATTGTGAGAAAACTTCTTGCATCCATCTTTGGGTTGGCCTGGATTTCTGGGCAACATAACCTAAGTCATTAGTTAAGAGTCAGCAATAGAAGTGGTCCAGTTTCCCAATCAGGTTTTCTCTAATTCCCACAACAGAATTTGTACTAGACCCATAATTGAATAGAAAGGGAACTGAGCTAACTCCAGATTTGAGTCACAAGATGGAGGCAGTGTGGTTCACTCAGTTTCTGCAGTTACCCATTTGCTGTCCTAATCTCCTCAGTTCCCTTACTACAAAATCAATTTGTTATGTGATACTTACTCTAGGTAATGAATTAGCTAATCCATTGCTAATTAGCTAAATCATTACTAATTAATTTATTACTAATGAATTAGTCTTCTTGGGAAATTGAATCTGTACATGCTTTAATGACTAGTGTCCTTAATGGGGAACTCTGAGAACTGTATTTTTTTCTTCAGGTTAGCTGTAATTAACTTTCCTTCTTTAAAGAAAAAATAAAATTTATGTTTCTGTAATGCTATACAGTCTGTAAACACCTGCTTCACAACAGCCCTGTGAAGTATTTTGTACCAGTCTGATTACTCTTCTTTTTTTATCAGTCAGTTGTTTCTATATATTTCTCACCCACCAGTGGGCTTTGCCTTGTAACAAAGAGGTGGTAGTACATTTTTTCAACCCTTTTCTGGGACCAAGATTATAATCATTGTAATTATATAGGGTTCTGAATGACTTTTTAAGCCAGATAACCATTCATTTCACTTACATTAGATTTCAACTTTAATATAATGAATTTTTATATGTAACTTTTAAGAATAAGGTCTTGAATGCAAATGAAATGTTACAAGGAATCTAGTTTGGAAATATTGAATAATTTTTGGTGACAGAAAGTTGGTATCTCTGACAGTTCTCTCTTCATATAGGTGGTATATGATGGACTATTTGGTGCAAATACAAATGCAAAATTAAGAACGTTATCCCTGCAGTTTGTCCACCATATTTGTATAATGTAAGTTTCTTAAATTATTCCTATGATAAAGTTATTTTAAATGATTACAGATATTTTTCATATCATTCATTTTACTTCTTATATTAAAGGAAAGATTTACTTTTTAGAAAAATATTTAAGTACCTTGGGAGCTAAGTCTATGGCTTTCTTTCCAAGTGGTTCAACCATAATATCTCTTATTTCAAGTAACTACATTAAAAATGATCAATTTAAAGACTAAACAGTACCATGAACTAATATTTTACCTTTTTATAAGCATTAGGGATAATTTGTATTCTTTGTTTTGTTTTTCATTTTAGTTGTCCAGAAATCAAGATTAAGCCATTAGGTCCAATGCTTTTAAATGGCCTCACTAAACTAATCAATGAATATAAAGAGGTGAGTGGCTTCTCTTTATATATGTTAAAATGATGTATTATAAAAGTGGCTATTTAAAATGACTGCTATAGGATTACTATTCATAATTCTTTGATAAAAAATTTGGTTATTTCTAAATATAGCTACTGAAAACTGATTTTAGAGTCTTTGTCTATGCTTATTTAGATTTGGCACATATTGGGATATGGTTTTCATTTTTGGGGACCTAGATTTTTCATGTTTAATATATTTGTCTGGTTTCTTAATGGCTTATGCTAGTGGGGTGTAAATTCTGGCAGCTTTTGTCTTATTGCAAAGATCATCCACTTGGTGATAAATTCTTTGGCATTGCAACTCATGAAACAAACCAGAATACAAAATGGACCTTAGTCTTCTGTGGCTTTGCGTTTGCTTCTACTGCACTAGTGATAAAGATATTTTAAGATAATTTTTAGGTAGTCTGTAAATGTTAGCTTAAATGGAAAGATGACCCACATTCTCTCTTTGGAGAGGCACCTCAAATAGTTGCCACAATTAGTGCATCCAGGAAATATAATTTTAGAGGACATTTGGTTGTCATATTGAAGTGCTCATGATAAGCATTTGACTTGCCATTTGGAAGGTAATTGCAGCTTATTCATCAACAAAATTTACAGAAGGTGAAGAAGTAGAGAAATTTCATGAAAAATTTGGTGATACTGTCCAAAATATATTCATATACGATTTAATATTTTATTATTTCAGTACAAAGGGAATAGGGAAAACCACCATATAGTATGTTGGGAGTATGGCTTACATGGAATGAGGAAGAGAAGAGGCCAAAGAAGCTTCACTCCTATATATCATGACTATTTCAAGAGATAATCGGCAGGTGATAGACCTGGCAAGAACCAACAATAGCAGCAGCAGCTCCCATTTATATAGGCAGCGTGCTAAGCATTGTACAGATGTTAATCTTATTGGATGCTCTCAGCCACCCTGAAGGATAGGTGCCATCTTTGAATTTAGGTCTGCACCACCTAGCTTCTATCTGCGGACAGCCAGTATGACACCGTGCCAGGACAGAGTTCTGTGCATGGAATGGAACACGGGGCTGCCTTTGGTCCATGATAAAGTGGTGTTAATGACCCCAAGCTTTTCCCTGAAGTAACACCAATATTCTTTTGGTGATGCTGCATGGCTGCAAATTATGGAATATCAGTTTCCAATGAAGATCATAGGATCATAGATTTAGAGCTAGAAAGGACCTTAGTTTTAGAAAGAAACCCTGTAAAGGTTTTTGACGATAAGGGGAAGTGACCTAACCAAGGTTGTACAACTAGGAAGTATCAGAGGCAGAATTTCGACCCAAGTCTTCCAGACTCCAAATCTAGGACTCTGTATACTATACCAGGAGTTTTTGACCCAGGGTTCATGAACCATTAAGGAATTGTGTATAAATTTCAGGATATCTGGAAACTTGGATAGGAAAAAACATTATTTTTATTCACTTCTACCTGAAGTGTTTCCTTCAGTTATTAATTTAAAAAACATTATTCCAAGGGTTCTGTTAGCTTCATCAGACTTGCCAGAAGAGTCTGCGATGCACAAAAGGTTAAGAATCCTCGCACTTTACCAGGCTCCTTCCTCAGATTAATGTTGGTGGTCTTCTAGTCGAGAAAGAAGAGGCATGTGGCAGATATTAGTGGGTTACCTAGTTTCCATTATCAATGGAGAATTATACAAAAGAATGAGCACATACTACACATGACAGAAAACAAAAGTGGGGCTTTTCATATGGTGAGAACAAAGGATAGCAGGTGGACAGCTCTTATTCTCCATTGGTATTCACATAACATCAGCCTTTCTAGAGGAAGGACCCTTAGCTCATTTGGTTGGATAGCTGGCTGTTGATGATCACAGAAAACCCGATAAATAGCTTCAAGTTGTTTTTATATCAAAGATAGCAGGCTACTCTGAACTAACTGGCAGGAGGAAGGAAAGCAATTTTAAGTGGAATTACAGTTGAGGATTAAGAATAAATCCAAGTCCTCAAAAACATATCATTTGTAAGAACTTTCCCACTTCTCTATTGTGATTGGAACAGCAGAAAGCACTTTATAAGTCATCAGTACTTGCTTCTCCCATAAAGTAGTTGTAAAAATTGCATTTTTAGCGTTAGAAGTTTGGGTTGGGGTTGGGTAGATCCATGATGATAGTGTATAGGAAGCTTTACAGCTCAACTCTCCCGATATTCCTCTCCAAACAGCTTTAAAATAATACTCCAGATTGATTTCTGGAGTGATAAAGCCAACAAAAGGTTGAGGGGAGACATTTTTCCAGCCCAAGAAAGCTTAGGAGTTTGGAAGGAGAGGCTGTGCCTCTGGGGTAGGAGGCTAGCCAGGAGGACATGTAGTGGCAGCATAATCACTGGGTCTTGGAGGAGGCGGTGACAGGAGCAGCTTTGGGAGCTCTCAGCCCATTGATGATAAGGTGATTAGATAGCTGGTTAGAAAGATATAACAGGAGACCCGTGTGTTGGCACCAGGCATAGGCCCAGCTGTTAGTTGGCAATTCCGCTGCCCATGAGCATGGGAAGTTGATACATGTAACTCCTAAGACCTGTATCATTAGACTGCAGTTAGAAGGAGTCTATATAGAGGGCATGGGTGTGATTCTATGATGTTGGGATGATCTCAAAAAAAGAGGATTGAGAAAAGAGGGATGCACTGGGAGACGGGAAAGGAGAAGAACAATGGGAGAAATCTCAGAAGAGGCATACAAGGAAGAACTTTTACAGTGGAAGGGAAAATGGGAGAGAGAGGTGGACAATCCCTAGGAAGACACTGTGTGTGTGTGTGTGTGTGTGTGTGTGTGTGTGTGTGTGTATACTTAGTATGGAAACTATCTTCCCAACAGGAAAGGAGAAGTAGGTGGGTATAATAGTAACGGGGTGGGAGGAGTGATAAGAGGGAAGGTATGTTAGGGGGGGCAATTGTCAAAAGTAAGACAGACTTTTGAGAAGGGATAGGCTAAAAAGAAAGAAGGATAAACAGAAGAAAGTAGGTTGGAGAAAAATGTACAACTGACAGTCATTGTGAATGTCAGTGGAATGAACTCATTCATAAAATGGAAGCAGACAGCAGAATGGATTATAAACCAGACACTTGAAATAGAAAGACGCAGAGTTAAAATAAAGGACTAGAGCAGAATTTATTGTGCTTAAGCTGAAGTTTAAAAGGAAGGGGTAACAATTAAGATCTCAGACAAAGCAAAAGCAAAAACAGACCTATTTAAAAGAGATAATCAGGAAAGCCGCATCTTGCCATAGACAATGAAGTAATATCAGTACTAAATATATGTGTACCAAATGACAAAGCATCCAGATTCTTAAAGGAGAAGTTAAATGAGTTATAGGAGGAAATACTAAAATTATGCTAGTGGGGGACCTCAACATTCTCTTCTCTCAAAGTTAGATTAATATGAAAAAAGCTAAGTAAAAAAATTAGATATGTAAGACTTCTACAGAAAACTTGAATGGGAATAGAAAGTATACCTTTTTCTCAACTGTACATGTCACCTTAAAAAAATTAGGGCATACTAGGGCAACATATTGGGGCATAAAAACCTCATAAAACAAATATTAAATTCACTCTTTTTAGACTATAATGTAATAAAAATTACATTCAATAAAGAACTTTGGAAGAGTGGATTAAGAATAAATTGGAAACTAAATAATCTAATCCTAAATAATGAGTGAGTGGGTCAAAGAAACAGTAATTTCATTAAAGATAATGGCAACAGTGAGACTACAAACCAAAATTTGTGGAATGAAGCCAAAGCAGTACTTAAGGGGAAATTTACAACTCTGAACAAGTATATCAGTGAAAGAAAGAGCAGATTAATTGGGTTGTGGCACAATTCAGGTCAGACATAAGGGTTAAATTGATGACTTTTCATTATATTCTTTATAATTGAGACTGTTGGATTTTCTTTTCTTTTTTTTTTTTTTTTTTTTTTTTAAAGCAATTGGGGTTAAGTAACTTGCTCAAGGTTACACGCCTAGTCATTACTTATGTGTGGGTGCTCATTTTCTGAGGCCGGTTTTGATCTCGGGTCATCCCAACTCCGAGGGCGGCACTCTTACTCACTGCGCCACCTAGCTGCCCCGACTGTTGGATTTTCTAAAACCATTTGATTGAAGCTGAATTTTCAGGAGGGTACAGTATTTTACATTATTACAGCAATTATGAATTTTTAAAAATTGCTGTGTATAATTTTAAAATTGAAGTGATAAGAAAGCATGTTTAAAAAGGATAAATTATAAACTAGTATGGAACATAGCCTAGCCTATATAGTCAGTCCTGTGTTTAGTAGAATGAGTTGTGGCTTCTTAGCATGTTATCTTTCCTGTTTAGAGTAGGCAGGTTTTAATACTTACTGATGATATATCAGGTCAGAGAATATGTGGGTAAAATACCCTCTTGAAAAAATAGCTGGCAAAGGAAAAAAAATCAATTTTAGCAGTGATCTTATGGCTTCCTTCCATATGTAATTTTGACAGAAATTAAAAAAAATTTTGAGTACTACATAATTTAATTTTGTTAAATTTTGTGTGTTCATATTCTAAGATCTGGTAGTTGGAAGTATAAAGAAAACTAAAGGTTTCATGGAAGGTTTTAGTGCTGTTTCAGTCATTGGCTTTTCTTAATACTTTGTCATCTTTTAAAATTTTTTTAGGATCCTAAACTACTGTCAATGGCATATTCAGCTGTTGGAAAACTTTCCAGGTAAGTAAACTATTATCAGTAAATTTACCTGTGTCATATCTAAGGAATTTGTAATTATATGATATTTAGTATTTGTAGGTAAGAGATGGAGAATAAGTGTGTCCTTTTCAGAGCTTGGAAAGAAAGATTTTTGTTTGCTGGAAGAAAGGAAAAGTCTAGAAATCTACGTCCAATTTATTTTCTAGGTGTATTAAGCATTCCTTCCGTCATGTATTATGTAGTCCACTAAAAATAGTCTTTTGGGGGCAGCTAGGTGGCTTAGTGAGGAGAGCGTCAGCCCTGGAGTCAGAAGGACCTGAGTTCGGATCCGGCCTCAGACACTTAACATACACACAAACAAAAACCTAGCTGTGTGACGTTGGGCACGTTACTTAACCCCAATTGCCCTCCAAAAAGCAAAAAAAAAAAAAAAAATTAGTCTTTTTTTCTGTTGGTCCCACTTTGCTATTTTTTTTTCTCAGCCCATGCTAAGAATATACTCCTGCCTCACCTCTTCTTCTTCAAATCATTGTTGCTCTCCAAAGGTCAAAGTATCCAAAATATCCAAAGTATCCAAAGTACCCCTACCTCACGTGCTAAGTGCTTCCTACCTCTGAATTTTAAGTTTTGTTTCCTTTTTGTATATTTATATAGGCATGTATTGTTTCTAGGATAGAATATAAGTTACTTGGGGTTAAAAGACTTCCAGTTTTGTCTTTGGATCCCTTGCTCCTAGCATAGTGCCTGCCACATGGTAGGCGCTTAATGACTATTTGTTGATTGATTATGTATTTCTATGTCCCAGAACCATTGTGAAGAACTAGTGGCTAATATAAGTTCTATATTAAGCATATTATGTTAAAAACAGTACTTTTGCATTCTAACTATAATAAATATCTACTTTTACACATATGTTTAATGGTAGAAGTGATTTCCTTTACTTATGTCCATGTAATTATTGTCTAGAATCACTTGAATGGTGCTTTGAGGCAAAAAGGGAAGTAATTGCAAAAAATAAAGTGTTTAGCTTTATCTTTTCTCAAATCATAGAGTTGTAGGAACAGAGATCTAGAACTGGAGGAGACCTCAAAGGTCACTTAATCTTGCCCCCTCATTTTACAGATGAGGAAACTTGCAATCTATGGAGGTTATTTGACCTTCTTAGTTCACAAGTAATGTCAGAATCTATGTTTGAACCCAGGTGTTCCTCTTGCACAGCCAGTCCTTTGCTGCTTCCTTTCCCTTAAAAATTATTTTAAATAATTTGTGTGTGTGTGTTTGTGTGTTTTCTTGTAGTCGAATGCCTCATTTGTTTACGAAGGACATTGCTCTCGTACAGCAGTTTTTTGAAGCGTTATGTAAGGTAGGTGAATAGAAATATTAAGTAAGCTTTTTCTGTTTGGAATTCTTCCCTGCCCTGAGGACATTATTGATAGAAGGGGCAGAAACGTTTTGTCTTTCATTCCTTTTTTCTTTCTTTTTTCAGGAAGATCCTGATACTAGGCTTGCCATTCAAGAGGCTTTATCTATGATGGTTGGAGCATATAGCACTTTGGAAGGAGCCCAGCGTACTCTCATGGAGGCACTGGTAGCTTCATACTTAATAAAGGTAGAGTCAGATATTTGAATGTTTTAAGTAGTTTGATGACTTGTAAAGTATTAAGCAGTTTTAAAATTCAAATTTGTTTTGAAATAGTTCTCATTCCTTATAGAATGGAGAAAGGGATTTGTATTTTCACTTACCGTTGTGGTATAGACTTCACAGAACATTTTTTTCTTTTTGTTTCCCACTGTAATAAAGGTCTTCTAGCTTTAGGGAAGAATAGGATGATGGTGATAATTTTTAGTGTAGCCTAGTATAAGACCTAGTTGTCTTGATAGTCTTTCCCTTAAAATAAGTGGTACTTTGTTTATTTAAATAGCAACTAAGCATTTGAACCTTCTGATGTTGTACAACTATCCATATATATATATATATATATATATATATAAACAGTGGGAACATATAAAAATCATGAAAAGCAAATATTCAAGACTTAAATAAAGCAGTAGCCTAAAATATTTGTGTATACTCAGGCTCTTTGTCATTCCCTTTTTGTTTGTTTGCCTTGAAGAATGAAAAAATTTTGCATATATTTTCCTGTAGACATTTTTGTCATATTAGTGATGATAGGTGAAGAGGGATGGATTTGGTAGGGGAGGTTAGATGTGTTTGAGATTAATATAAGTCTTTGGATCAAGTGGATTTATGGCCAATATTTTTTACAATTAGTTAATATAAGTATCTATCTACTGGCAGTATATCAAAAGTTTGTTCTGAGCATTCTAGTTTTAGGATAGCATGGCAGAAGAATTAGAATTAAATATTTGTGTGATATTCACAGGGGAGAGTTCAGGCATACTTATAAGTAACATTAATGATGCATGCTATATATGGCTTGTGATCATATAATGTGTTTAGCCATGGAATACTTAGGTCTGTTTGAGGGCTTTCTAGAACATAGCTTGTATCCCTATGTAGGAGCTTCATCAGGGAGAGAGTGTAGCTTTGAGTCCTCATACAGCAAAATTGTCAGGTTGGGTCAATTGACCACTTACTGAGAAATCTATTCAAAATGAAAAAACCTTAATTTGATTAAGGAATTTAGGACTATCCTTGAAGTTCACTGTCATATATTTAAGCTAAATTAGGGAGACAGAACAGTAAAGACATACTGAAAGAAATTCTTGTGCCTCCTCGTTAATACGAATTACTGCCTTGTTTTTATACCCATTTTATATTTCCCCTTTTGCTAGCACTTGTGATTGAAAGCAGCTAATGGTTTGGGAGGAAAATTCAGTGAGAATTAGTCCTCAAAAATGAGAAGATTAGGTATCATGATAATATGAAACTACTTTCTTAGTTGTAAAGATTGTGTCATTTGATCTATTCAGTGTTATTGTTTGGTTAAATTGGGAGATCAGAAATTTTGAGCGTGTGGGGCGGCTAGGTGGTGCAGTGAGTAGAGCACTGGCCCTGGAGTCAGAAGGACCTGAGTTCGGATCCGGCCTCAGACACTTACACACAAACAAACAAAAACCTAGCCGTGTGACCTTGGGCAAGTCACTTAACCCCAACTGCCCTCCAAAAAGGCAAAAAAAAAAAGAAAATTTGAGAGTTTAGTGCTCTTTCAAAAGGAAACCATATGTCTTTAGGGCTACAGTTGAGCGTCAGTTTTTGTTTTTTATGTTAGTTGTTTCACTTCAACTATGAGAGCAGAAAAAGTCTCCTGATCATATCCTATTTCAACTCTCAAAGAGCTATTTTTGGTTCTTATGTATAATTCAGAACTTGGGAATTGGCTTAGCAGAGAGAAAGGTTTTGTTAAAACTGTAAGAGAAGCCCAATTTCCAAGAGAGGGGCTTTACATGGGGTGTGTATACTTTATAGGACTTTTCCTGGTGACCACAACACTTATAAATGAGGCCACTTTCCAAAATTTA
The DNA here is from genome assembly GCA_011680675.1 of Gymnobelideus leadbeateri. Lineage (NCBI taxonomy): Eukaryota > Metazoa > Chordata > Mammalia > Diprotodontia > Petauridae > Gymnobelideus > Gymnobelideus leadbeateri. The sequence goes on from WOXC01002786.1 coordinate 672,128, forward strand.
TTGTGGAATTTCTTAAACAATAGAATTCTTTTGGTCAGATTAATATCTGTCAGTATGTCCAGTTGAAGATCTTAAATATTTGGATTGTTCTGTTTTTGTGAAACATTTATTTATATGTTTTAAAGTATTTATATTTAAATGATTGCATAGACTTAGATGAGTTGCTAATAATGGATTTGTTTTTTATATGTCAAATAGCCCGAAGTCCAAGTTCGCCAGGTGGCTGTGAAATTTGCCAGCACAGTGTTTCCCTCAGACCACATACCTTCCAGATACTTACTTTTACTAGCTGCAGGAGATCCGTAAGTTTCAAAAGTGTTACCTGAAGTTTGGATTCAGTTATAGTTGCTTAAAAGTTTTATCAAATTACACATGTTACCAGTACCCCACTTGGATGAAATCTTTTATAGAACCAAGCAGAATTTCTTGGGGATAAAGGTAAGAGTTACTTGATGAACATCAATAAAATTTGAGGGGCTTTCATGGCATTATTTCTTGAATTGAAAAATTAGGAAGGTGGTAGAAATACTATTTTCCTCAGACAAAGATGGCCTGCTAATATGAAAATTTGAACTTCCTCAGACATTCTTAAAAAAAAAAAAGGTCTAATATGTCAAGTGATTTGGTCTTGTATCTCATTTTATTATTTTATTCTTCCTATTCTGCCTAATTTGATTCAGTAAAGGCAAAGCAAAGAAATGAAAATCAGGGCATCAGTGGCTGGCAAGGTTTTTAATAGGGGGCCATACTATGTATTCAGATATTTTTTGTGATCTGCTTTCAGAGGCTATGCCACAGGAAGATCAGAAATAACATTGTTGTTGGCCAGTTAAATAGACCCAAGAATATTATTTTGGGTCAGACCATTGGTAGTGCATCAAGCCCAGTATTTTGACAGTAATACTAACATATGTGGTTAACCGCATTGTGCTTTATCTTATTAAATTGACCTAAAATGCCTGGTAACCCCAAGATTTTCATAAAGAATTCATTTGTAGAAATGTAATACCTCCAATCCTTTCCTCAGGCTGTGCATATTTTTGCTTGTATCTGGGATGACATCAACATACCATCTTAAGTGATGGATTTTGAAAGAGTGTTATGTTAGAGTATAGTCATTCCCTCCTTTTCATTTGTATGCTTTCCTGGAAATTGTGTTATAAAACAGATTATTTTACAGTAGGAACAATGTTATACTTGGGAAGTGTGTTCTGACCAAAGACTTTGCCATTAAATAGATTAAAGATGTGATCAATAGTGCCATTAAAAGAAAGGTAGCTAACACCTGCCACGACAATTTAAATAAAATTGGACCTTAATTTCCATTAAATGAAAATAATTGTACTAACCAGTTAGATTCTACAAGGTTCTTCCACACAAGTATACTTTTTTCCCCTATGAACCTGATTTCATTGATGCAGGCAAACACAGGCAGTCTCTAACCCATGTTCGCATAGCTTACTATGTGGCTGTTAACTTCTGTTTTAATGTTCTTTCCATTAGGAAGCTACTAATTAGCAAAAAATGCTACTAAGTCAGTTTACTTGACACTTGGTTGATAGATACTATAGCATTCAAAGTACTGTAAAGATTACATTATAAAATAAAGATGGTAAAACCAAGTCCTTTTTTTTTTTGTAAATTGAGTACTTTCTATACTTATTTTCACTTTAACATTCTTACTTTCAGTTGAATTTTTTATTTATTTTCAAAATTATTTTCACTTTAGATCTGTGTCTTTCTCTTCTCTGTGCATTTAAAAAAATAGGCTTTGTTGACCCTCCTTTGGGAGGCAGGGGGGCTTTACTATTGCTGGATCTGTTCTCCTGCAGTTAACTAAGAGAAAAAAAAAAGCTGTAAAAATGAGCATAGTCAAGAAAAAAAAATCCACACTGTGGTGATGTTTAAAACTATTTTGTACCTAGCTGCTCCAATTTATTTTATTCTTGAGAGTAGAGGATTTGTTCCATTCTTTGTATTTATATCCCTGGTCCACAATCTATCTGTGTCTGGTGTGTAATAAGCACTTATTGAATATTTGTTAACAGTTTATATCTTTGGTTGCAGAATAAAGGTAAAGTGACAGAGTGGTTCATCTTCAAGAATCAAAGTAAATTGTTTATAATGTAGAGTGTTATAGAAGAATAAGAAAATTTGTTTAAAAAAAACCCCAGGGGTGGCTAGGTGGCACTGTGAATAGAGCACCGGCCCTGGACCAGGAGGACCTGATTTCAAATCTGGCCTCATACACTTAACACTTACTAGGTGTGTGACCTTGGGCAAGTCACTTAACCCCCAATTGCCCTGTCTTCCCCCCTCCAAAAAGCAAAGAAAGAAAGCACCAGGCCATTGCTAAAATTGTACTGTTATTTATTTAAAAATCCATACTCTTGTAGTTGATAATTATTTTGTCTTTTCTCATCTTTTGAAAGACGAGAAGAAGTCCATGGAGAAGCACAGCGTGTACTAAGAACTCTTCCGGGTAAAAACGAAAAAGAAAGTACTTCCAAGCAGATGCCTTCCTTCCCGGAAATGGTGCATTATATCCAAGAGAAGGTACAGTGTGTAACTCCGGATACATGTGTCACTTGGATAAATCCACAGTGAAACTTAAGTATTTTAACTTTTTTTTCCCCCACAAAATATTTAATTAAAGTAATAAATGGTTGAACAAGATTGAATAGAAAATATACTAAAAAAAAAAAAAACAACCGAAGACTTATGTTGAATGTAAATACTTAGACTGAGCAGAGTAAGTGCATTTTAATGATGTGTGCATTTCTGAGCTGTCTTGGTGGAGGTGAGAAGGTATTGAAAAGTTTGTTTTTCAGTTCTGCCTAATCAAAACTTGCTGAACTTCAAAAACATATTGTAGCTAGCGTATATGAAACAGTGACATGCCATTCCTTTTTTAGCTGTGTGTGGAGTTTTTTTTTTAATGTCAGAACTGAAAAACTTTGCAACAGCCATCTGTTTTTCAAAGCAGTATACTTTTAAAACAAATATAGGGACAACTAGGCGGTGCAGTGCACCGGCCCTGGAGTCAGGAGGACCTGAGTTCAAATTCGGCCTCAGACACTTAACAGTTAACTAGCTGTGTGACCTTGGGCAAGTCACTTAACCCCAATTGCCCTGCCTTCCCCCCTCCAAAAAGCCAAAAAAGAAAAACAAGCAAACATAGCTCTTTTGGAGGCAAAAGTAGCTAACAGACCTTTAAAAAAAAAACTTTTGCAGTTAAAGATAGTATGAGGTTGGGTCTGTTTTTGCCTAGTTTGCATGCTCTGTTGAGTAATGATAATAATAAAATAATAATAATAATAATTAATAATAATAAAAATAATAAAATCATTATAATAAAATAATAATATTTATGTAGTGCTTATTGTGCCAGGTACTGTGCTAAGTGCTTTACAAATGTTATCTCATTTGATCCTCACTCACAACTTTGGAAGACAGGTGTTATTATTATGCAGATTTTACTGTTGAGGAAACTGAGGCAGACAGGGTCTCCAGGGTCATATAGCCAGCAATTGTATAAGACTGGATCTGAACTCAAATCTTCCTGACTTCAGGCCCTGATATACCCCTATATATACCCCTTAGCTGTCCCATAAATCATAGAATTGTCAGTTCCACTGTCCTGATCTTCCTATTCATCCAATCAACCATTACATTAGCCTTATCTTTAGTGTTTTAATGACCAAAAATTTATGTCACTGTACATTTATATATGATTCCTTGTTTTACTGTAAAGTGAGGGAAATAATGCAGGGCTACTATTGCTTTGCAAGAACCCATACAGGTTCTTGCTTAAATAGATGTTCACTAGTTACTTGTTGAATGAATGAATGAATGAATTATATTTCCTTAAAATCCCACTCCCTTTCCCTTTATCCCATTGTCATATTCTTTTTCTATTTACAAGAAATTTATTATTATCCCTTGTGGTAGCTTGTATGGGAAGATCCGGGTATAATATAGCATTGCTATAGCTATGATATAATTTATGGAGTAGATACTATGGCTTTAAAATCAAACCCTTGAATATTCAATATGTGTTATATTGAATACATACTTAAACAGAATTCTTATGAATAGAAAGTATGAGGGAAGATTTTTGTTGCCACAAATTTATCTGTGACCTGTAAATTTCACATATGCATCATTTTTAATAATTTTTCTCTCCTACATCCTACTTTTTTTGACATAGTCCTTTTCTTTAGGCTTCACATCGAATGAAAACTCCAGCCAAATATATGACAGGAACTGCTGTTCTTCCTTTTAATCCAGCTACATTTGGAGAGGTAGAGCTTTCATTTCATTTTGTGTGTTGATTTTCATAAATACTTTAAATACACATTTGTGAGTTGGTAATGTATGTGTATGTATGTTATATAAGTACTTAAACATGCATATATATATGTACACACGGAATTTTTCAGTCTATTGCTTTTTAAGAAGCAAGTTTTAGAAATAGGCATGTCTTTTTAAAAAAAGTTTCATTGGTTTTGTTTTTACATCAGAAATTATTTCCAGAAATACTTTCCTCTCTGTTAAATGCCCCCTTTCTTATAACAAAGAAAAATGATTGAGCAGAAACACCATGTGTATTGGAAAATTGTTTTTCTTTACGATGTTACCATTTTAGTAATTGTTGTGGTTCTGCTCCCTTCACTCTGTATCAGTTTATCGTATCGAGGATTCTCTGAAATCATCTCTGATCATTTCTTCTGGTGCAGTAATGCTCTCATTATATTCATATATGACAGTTTATTCAGCTCTCATTTTCTTGAGGTCCTTTTGTTTTCCTTATAGAATTACATTCAGCTTTGCAGGATAAATGATTCTAGATTCTAAGCCTATTTTTTTTTTACTTTTGGAATATTGTGTTCCAGAATTCCTTAGGCATTTTACAAGTATTATTTCATTTGATTTTCACAACAACTCTGAGAGGTAGGTGCTGTTGTGATCTCCATCTTACAGTTGAGGAAACTGAAACAGACCAGTTAGGTGACTTGCCCAAGGTCATATAGCAATTAATTGTCTGAGGCCAGATTTGAATTTAGGGCTTCCTGACTCCAGACATAGCACTTTTATCCACTGCATCACCTAACTACTTATTTAATTAGTAATTTAAAATATTTTCATATAGTAATGATTTTTGTTTGATATTTGTTGAATGAAAAAATGTATTTCCTTAAAATCCTTCTCCCTTCCCCTTTATCCCATTGTCACATTCTGTCTATATTTACAAGGACTTTATTATTGTCCCTTGTGGTAGCTGATATGGGAAGACCTAGGTGTAGCATAGCATTGCTATAGCTATGATGTAAAATTTTTCTGAAAATTCTTTTTCCTTTGATCTTTTATCTGTTAGAAAAAAGCTCTTGATGTTAAGTATTAGTATTGGGTCCCAACATAACCTTTATTTTAGACTTTTATTGGTGATTTGCTTTAAAAATTATCCCCATTCAGTGCTTTCTTTTCTTAATATTTTCATTGAATTTATTCATATGAAAGCTTTCAATTTTATGTAATCAAAATGATCTGTTTTGTCTTCATGATCATCTCTATGTTTTATATGTTTCTCTGTGTTTGTTTATTAAGCAGTCTCCCCAGATCCCTAGTTGTGATATGTTCTTCATATTCTTAAATTTTTTTTTCAAATGATATGACCCTTTCTCTTCCAATTTAAGTTTATTGTGTTTTATGGGTAAAAGTCTGATTTAAACCTAAGGAGAAAGGGGTGAGTCTTATCAAAGACAAAAAAGAATATAACTGTGTATTGTCAATTAACTCATAACATTGGAACCAGTAACTATCTATCTATACACTTAGATTCATTGATAACTAGGAGTTTTTTTTAACAATATAGTTTTAAATTTTATAATTTGTATAAAGTAGTAGTTATTGTGTCCATAGAAAAGTTATAAATATCAAGAAGGACAGTGTAATGTGTAATGTAATTTACTGCATTCAGGAAAATTTAGTTATAAGTTTATAAACATATAAAAATGAAATTGATCTTAAAGGGTTATCCAGCCCAAGTCCTTTATAATATCAGTAAATAAAGTATTCTTAAAGGAAGATTGCTTATCCTATAAGGCTCTTACAGAAAATTTTGGTAACATTCCTTAAGAATATATTCAGTTTGCCTTCAGTACCAATTGATTCTTAACTGATACTGACTTGTGTTTGTCGTATGGCACCCTAAGTTCATCAGTTTCTTTTGTGGTCCTTAGTTGCAATTGATAAGGTCTAGGGATCTTTTTTGATGATGGTAGTTTTTCTAAATGCTCTGTCCCAGATTTCTGTCTATCTATGTATCTTTGGCTCATAAAAATAGTAATTATTAGCTAAATCAGCATAACCTCCAAAATTGATTTTGGATTTTAACTATAATTCAAAATTGCATGCTTATTTGTTAATTGTATTTAACAATATTTGATGGCTTGAAGTAATATTAATTGGCATTTCAGGGTCATTTTTTGTAGCTTCCTGAAGGAAATTTAAGTTCTTGTGAAGCTGGAAGCCTTGTTGTCTTTCCACGTTTCTGAGCAGCTCATCTAGAGTTTTCTCTGGTCTCTTCTCAGATAGTCCTGTATTTGCGAATGTGCCTTGCTCACAGTGCGGGTGTGGTCCCCACCTCACAGAGCTTGGCAGATATGCAAGATCATGCCCCAGCAATTGGTCGTTACATAAGAAACCTAATGTCTGGCAACCACATAACATCATCATCTTCCTCCAAGGGTGGGGAAAACAACCCGGTACAGATTTATATTGGCCTCCTTCAGCAGCTTTTAGCAGGTGTTGGAGGTAAGAAACCTCAGTGCTAATGAAAAACAATAAAGATCTTACAAAAATAATTTAGGTGATTCTCATATTTCACTTTTGAAATTAAAGTGGAAAATATTCAGTTTATGCTCAAATGTATTGGAATTAACTTTTGTTAAAAGCATAGTTTTTTAATCTGTATTTATATAGTCTATCCATAATTTTCTGTAGTGTATCACATCAGATGGTCATATGAAGGTCACCTTTGTCCTTCATGGTGGTGATAAAAGTCATCTTTGAGTTTGAAAGATTTTAAAACTATAAATACAAAACCAGATTTCCTGAAGAAAGGAAGGGAATTGTTGACCCAAAAGAAGATATTTTCTTGGGAATCATCAGGTTACATAGTAATTAATAAAGTCATTCCAAAGTTAAGATTATAATGACATATTAGATGGGCAGAGGAAAAACATACTCTTTTATACATTTGGACTGAAATTCTGATGCTGGGATTTTTTAATCTTTCTTTCATAATGGAGCCCTATGAGCCTTTTATAATCTAAGCCTATCTCAGAATATTTTTAAATGCGTAAAATAGAATATATGCAATTAAAAAGAAAAAAAAGAAAACCAATTACATTGAAATACAGTTATCAAAGTATTTAAAACACAAGTTCACTGATCCCTAAACAAGAGCCTCTGTTTCTTTGACATTTATTTTAATGGTGATGTTGATGGTAATGATAACAATATCATAATAGTTAGCATTTACATAGTGCCTACTATGTGCCAGGCACTTTTCTAAGCACTTTATCAACATCTTATTTGATCCTTACCACAACTATGGGAGGTTGCTGCTATTATGGTCCCCTTTTTACAGATCAAGAAACTTAGCCTAACAGAGGTTATGTGACTTGCTCAGCATTGCATAGCCAGGAAAATATCTGAGGCTCTGGTGTTTCTTCTTCCAAGCCTAGCTATTCTATCTACTGTGCCACCTAGCTTGCCTCTTAAGTCACAATAGTCTTGACCCTTGAAGTGATACTTGCTGTGCACAATTGAGGATGATAAGATATTTGTCTTTAGAGCAGCACATTTTATAATGATCAATTTGGAAGAATTTTGAGAGAACTTTAGGGATTATATGATGAAATGTGAATTTGTTGGTCCTGATGGTTCTTTAATATGATTCTGAATTTCTGTTTAGGATTGCCTGTCATGTATTGTCTTTTGGAAGCTGTTTCTGTCTATCCAGAAAAATTGGCAACCAAATTTGTAGATAAAACAGACTGGATAAAGGTAATTCCAATGCATGCATATGTTTGGTTCTGATGATTCTAGAGAAAATGCTAATTTAACTTAAATTGAAGTGTTTTTCAAACTTGATTCCTAATGACCTTTCTTCCTACTACGACTCCTCTGCCTCTTCCACATGGTCCCCTACCATAGAAAAAGCTTTTAGATCATCTTGTAATTTTACTACAATGAAACATATTCAAGGATCTCTGTAAGGTAGATTTTTATGACCGCCTTTCTGAGGACTTGTTTGGGGACTGCCAGCACAATTCTGTGAATTGTGGCAAACTGTTATTGTCAGAGGCCTATTTCTTACAGACCAAAGAACAATGACCACTGATGCTTGCACAGCATATTCACCAAGTATTTTCCTTGTGCATCTTCATTTTCAGATGAGAGATTGTCATTAGTGAAGTTAGATGATGAGCCCCTTTAGTAGCTCAACCTAGCAGTTGACTTGAGCCCAGATCATTTCATTCTGAGTCCATTCCTTTTTCCAAGTTAATGACTTTATTCTGCTCTTTTAGTTGATAGGTTATCAATAAAGGTAAAATCTTCACCTACCATATTAGCGTGAAAGTATTTTAATCTGGTTATTGTGTCCTTTCCTATATCTCTAGGTCAAATGCCTCTTCTTTTTCCCACAGATTCTTATATGACTTAGTTTCAAGCCTCTGCACTAGACTTCAGCGACAAGTAGTTTGAGACACAGATTTCAAACTCAGAAAGGGTCACAGGAGAGACTAGAACTAGGAATGTAGGAGACCTTGAGATAATCATTGAGATATTACTGGGAGAGAGTATAGAGCGAGGAGAGGGAAGAGAAAGATATCTTGAGAAATAATGACAGAGTTGAAAGGGTCTTTGAGGCAAGAAATCAGTGTAAGTATCTGAGGTCAGATTTGTGCCCAGCTCTCTAACCACTCTACCATGTAGCTGCCCTGTCATAGCAGGAGAGTAATCTAATTGAGAGTTTGAGGTAGTGAGAAAATATTGGCCATAGTTACTGTGGGGAATAAAATGAGTCAGAGTGAAATAGATAACTTAGTGGGAGGCCTTTCTAGGGTTATGCATTGTAAATCTGTAAAAAGCATGTTAAAAGTTTTAAAAGATTTCTGTTTCTATTTTAAATTTGCTTTCTTTTTTATTATTAACTTAAAACAACAAATGTAAAACGTTTTGGTATACAGAGATCAGAAAAAAGATTCTACGTATAACTGAACTTTTAATATGTTTTTAAAAAAATATATTTGGCATGATAGGAATACAATTTTCCTTATTATTGGTATATCCTCCTGAATTTCCTTAAGTTCTCATCTATTTTTAAAATGTTTCACTGATACTTTTTTCTTGTTTCACTATCTGCTAACTCCCTAACCTTTATTTTTTTTTTTCCAAAAATGTATTAATTGATATATTTTGAGGCTAAATCTCCCTGAGTCAAATAGGTTGGAAATACGTTGGCTGCCCATAAGCCCAGTCTGACTACTGATAAATAATATGGTTGCTTTGACCTGCCATTTCTCTCCTGGGCCATTTAATTTCTTCCTAAAGCACCCTACTTACCCATTAATCAAATAGTGTCTTTATTTATTGGAAAATACTTCTGGCCAAGAAGTGATTTGTAGTTAAAATAGAAAAATGCTTTCAAATCTATTTTGTTCTATTCTTTTTAAATTACATTTCTAGTTTTTCAGTATTTTCTCTGATTTTTGCTTTATAGATTACCTGTTGTGTAACTTAAGATTAAATCAATTTTTACTTCTTTTTTTTTTTGGTTTTTATTT